>JAQMWT010000314.1:0-600000 GCA_029834535.1 Chrysophaeum taylorii
CCCCGTGTTCACTCCGGCCCCAGCCCCCCCCTTTTTTTTGCCTTCGCGATCCTAGGGTGCCTGGAGAGTCCCTGGCTACCCTCCCCCGCCTCGCCTCGGTCCTGGGTGCCACTTCTTTCGCACAGGTAACGAGTTGCACCGTTGGCACCACCTCCTCGCATCCGGTTGCCGCCTGGGGCGGGCACTCGAGACTGCGTGGGACGGACTTCGGGCTGATCTCCGTACCACGCTGGCTTCCCACGGCGGCGCTGGTTCCGGCGACCCCGCCAACGTTCATCTCGTCGACGGTCCTCTCTCCCACGAATTCGTCTCCATGGGCGTCCTCGTCGACCCCACCATCTCGACACCCGTGCTCATACCCCAACTCCAGCGTGCTCTAACCTCCCAGCGCGAGACAGCTCGGACCACTGCACTCCAGCGCCTTGCGGCCACCCTTCCCATCACCGAAGCACTTCGAGTAGCGGCGTCCTCATGGGATCGCTTCTCGACCACGTTCATCAGCTCGCGGCCCAGCTCTGGCCTTCAAATCCCCAACCGCTGCTGGGCTGAGATGTGTGCCCAGTACTTTGGCTAACCTCTCCAGCTTGTTTGGGCCTCGTGGGCACTCGCATTCTGGGTACTGACGTCGTTCTCGACGCTCACGGCAAGTGCTTCTCCCGCAGGCCACCCTGTCAACCGCGGAGGAGCGCGGACCACCTGGCATGACGGCCAGCTCGACTGCGTCCACGGCAGCGTCAAAGAGGCCGGCATCCCAGCCCTGTCCGAGGTTTTCGGCATCTTTGCTGACGTCGTCGCCCTTTACCATTCGCACGCGCCTCTACGGCGGTACCGAGGCAATCTCGCCCGACGTCAAGTCGTCCCCCAGACATCCTCACCACGCTCGACAACAAGGAGCAACTCTACGACATCAAAACCCTCGCTTGGGGTTCGTTGTACACCGCCCACGCCCTCCATCCCTCCCACCCGTCGCCTGTCGATCGGCGCGCAGCGCAAGTCCACTCCGAATACCTCGCTCACGCCCGCGGCATCGACGCCATCATCCCCAGCCGGGTACAGCACCACCGCCTGGCTTCTTGGGCCCTGTCGAACAGCGGCTACGTAGCTACGGCACCGTCGCCGGCCTCGTCTTTGGCGCCTTCGGTGAGGCCAGCGCGGCGTGCCACGCTCTCGCCCAAACATGCGCAGAGCGCATCGCTGCGCGAACCTGGGTGACAAGCGGCTGCGCCAACTTCACAGAGGCAAAGGCGGCCCAAACTCGCCGCATCTACCGTGAGTGGGGGATCGCCGACGCATTAGGCCGGGCTCGCTGTGCCCTCACCGCCCTCACCCATGTCGCCGCCTCGGGGAACCCCGCCCAGGCCGCCCGATCCCAGCAGGACGTCACCTTTCGTCGCACATACGTCCGGCGGCAGCATGCGTACGACCTACGGGCGGGCCCGTCCTCTCTTCGCCTGCCCCTCGCCTCGCGCGACCCCGACTAGGTCCCGCGTACTTATCTCCGCCCGTCAGGCAATCCCTCATACCCACAAACCACCACATCCTTCATGCTCCCCACACACCCCCCCCTCTTAGCAGTCGACATTTACACCCACATCCTTCATGCTCCCCACACACACCCCCCCCTCTTAGCAGTCGACATTTAAAAACAAACAAACAAACAAACAAACAAACAAACAAACAAACAAACAAACAAACAAACAAACAAACAAACAAACAAACAAACAAACAAACAAACAAACAAACAAACAAACAAAGAAACAAACAAACAAAGAAACAAAGAAACAAAGAAACAAAGAAACAAAGAAACAAAGAAACAAAGAAACAAAGAAACAAAGAAACAAAGAAACAAAGAAACAAAGAAACAAAGAAACAAAGAAACAAAGAAACAAACAAAGAAACAAACAAAGAAACAAAGAAACAAACAAAGAAACAAACAAAGAAACAAAGAAACAAACAAAGAAACAAACAAAGAAAGAAACAAAGAAAGAAAGAAACAAACAAAGAAACAAACAAACAAAGAAACAAAGAAACAAAGAAACAAAGAAACAAAGAAACAAAGAAACAAACAAAGAAACAAACAAAGAAACAAACAAAGAAACAAAGAAACAAAGAAACAAACAAACAAACAAAGAAACAAACAAACAAACAAACAAACAAACAAACAAACAAACAAACAAACAAACAAACAAACAAACAAACAAACAAACAAACAAACAAACAAACAAACAAACAAACAAACAAACAAACAAACAAACAAACAAACAAACAAACAAACAAACAAACAAACAAACAAACAAACAAACAAACAAACAAACAAACAAACAAACAAACAAACCCCTCACTGCGTTCCAACAGTGCTCGTGGCTCCCTCCGCCGCCGCCGCCTCGAAGTCGGCCGCCGTTGCCCTTCTCAGGTGAAAGAGTCGCGGTCCACGGTAGGACTGAGCAGCTTAGAGAGCGAGCTCAATCTCACTCGCTGCACAAGCTTGCTTTAGCATCGCTAAAAAGTGTTTTTTTCGACAAGAATATGTAGTCGTGTTACCCCTCGATCGTCGGCTCTTTGCAATGAAACTCTTAAATAAGATAATGCCACTCCAAGGCTGCTGCATGGCACCACGCATTTGTTTGCTACACATTTTGGCCGGTTCGATTTGGCGACATTCGCGAATGAATCTCAACAAGCACACCCCCAAAATTAATTAATGACGGGGAAAAAAAGCGACGTCGAAGTTTTACCAGTTGTTGTTGCCGTGTTGTTTGTTTGTTTGTTTGTTTGTTTGTTTGTTTGTTTGTTTGTTTGTTCCCATAGTACAGAAAAATCGTCTTTATTATTATGCAGCTGGGCGACGTCGTCGTCGACCTCGTTGACCGCAGCAGACCCCTCCGGTCAGGTATCACAGGGCCTCGGCCCATGGAAGATGGTGGCACGTGCGCGGGACTGCCTTAAGTAGGTTGTGGAATTACAACATAAGTTAATTAGGTCGCTCGTCGTTCTGAACCGCCGCCGCCGTCGCCGCTGCCATTTTTTTTTCAGGAGAGGACGCGGCGGGTGGAGAAGATTCGTCTTGGGCGGCGGCGGCTGCTGCTGCTGCTTCTAAGGTGCGCGCGGCGTGGAAGCCCTTGGACATGGACAATTTTGTGATTTCGCGGAGGCAGCTTGTCGCGTAGCTGCTCGGCGGCAAGTCGAATTCGAGGACGAGGGCGGATTGCGAAGGCTCGACGCGACAGCCTTTTTTTTAGGGTGGTTCATCAACATCGCGGAGTTTATCGAGGTCGGTTTTGATGAGCTGTTCTGCCTTGGAATTATAGGGAACGAGGCGCCAGCAGAGGTTGGAGGGCTTCATAAAGAGGGGACGATAGGCGCCGGCGAAGGAAGCCTCGGGCGTGGCGGCGCGCGCGTAGTCGTCTCGGACGGCGGCGCGCGCGAGGGCCTCCGTGGCGCCCTCGAAGGTAGGATAGGTGATCGCACGGCCGGGCAGCGGGAGAACGACGTCCCAGTGCGCGTAGCTCTCGGGATCCGCGACCACTCGGACGCCGGCCGCCGACGTCCGGTCGGCTGTGAGACCGGTGGAATTCGCGAGAACCAGGTCACCAGGGACGACCGCGACGCCACGACGGTTGATACGCTCCGAGGCCAGCGTGTTCCAGGCGAGGCTCTGGTGAGCGTGGAGATACATGAGCCTGAGGTTCTTGGGCACGGCGGGGGGAAATGCGCTGGAAAAATCCGCCGGCGCCTTGGCGAGTTTATCCAGAACCTGTTTCTCGACTCTGAGGGTCCGGGGCATCGCCTTCGGGGCTGTCTCGAGGTCGCCGCGGGCATACGCGGCCTTGGCCTCGGCCGCCGGTGCGGTCTCGCCATCGCGAGGCGCGAGAATCAGGTCGACGCAAGCTCGCCAATTGCCCGAGAGGAGGGCCTCGCCGCTTCGAGCGTTCGAGCCAGAAGAGCCAAACCGCTGGAGTCCAAAAACGTCCCCTAATCCGCAACGCGTCACGGCCTCGCACGGCTTATGTTACGAATGGTATGAGGCGTTAGACTAGCGATAAGAGAAAGACGTAAGGATACTGAATACGTGGTGCAGGGGTAAATGTCATAGCTTCTTCACACAGGTGCTGGAAAAGAAGGAAAAAAAGAAAAAGGGGTAAGTGAGACGCTCACAGAGGAGAAGCTCTGAGGAAGACGTCACAGAGGCATTGTGGCAAGAAAAAGAGACAACAGAGATCAGGGCGAAGATCACGAAGTGAGGTAACGAGCACGAAGCCGGAGGAAGGAAGGAGCTTCCGTACTGCGGGTGAAAATGTCGCTAAGATTGTTAAGGCGGGGTATGTGTTTGAGATCGATGATGTGGTTGCGATGATATTCGGCGGTACTGTAAAAGCGAATGTCAATATGGCGGGTGCGCCGTGTGAGACATTGGAGACGAACTTGGGTGACGGTGGTGCTATTATCAACATACATTGGGACCGTGTGACGAGGGAGATCAAAGTCATCAAAAAGTTTGAGAAGCCAAGAGAGCTCAGCAGTAGCAGCGTAAAGAGCAGGCAATTCAGCTTCGAAAGAAGAACGAGCAAGTAAGTAATGCGAGCGGGAGCAGTAGGCTATCATAGAGCCGCGGAGAAGAAAACAAAACCCAGTTGTAGAGTGGCGGTCATCAGGGTCGTCGGCCCAGCTGGAGTCGGAATAACCACAGAGATGAAGGGTAGAATCGCGACCAAGAATAAGGGCAAGATCCTGAGTACCGTTGAGATAACGCAGAGTGTGGGATAAAGCGTGCCAGTGGGGTTTACCAGGATTGTGGGAAAAACGCGCACACTGATTGACGGACCAAGTGATATCAGGGTGAGTCATGATGGAGATGAAGAGGACACAGCCAACAATACGGCGAAAAGGGATGCGTGCCATGAAAATGTGATCTGGAGAAGCAGGAGCCGGACAATCAGCCGCAGAAAGATGAAGACCTTTGGGAGCGGGAGTGAGTTCGGGTTTACTGTTGATGAAGCGATGTTCGGTAAGGATTTCACGGATAGCATGGGATTGGTCAAGAGTGAGGGTTCTCCGAGGTCTCCGAGGGCGATCACGCGTAATGCGAAGACCAACGTAAGAGGTGAGATCGAGTTCATTGACGTCAGTGAAAGCGCGGAAACGGAGGAAAAAGGCTTGGTAATGGCCAATGCAATGAGGAGGGTGCGCCACAAGAAGATCATCAACGACCAAAACGAGACGGAGGACCACGGTAGAATTGAGCATGAGCTTGTAATGGCAAGTGTCACCAGATCCGCGGACGAAGCCACAATCATTGAGAAGGAAGCGTTCCAAATAAAGCCACCAATTGCGACAAGCTTGTTTGCAACCATACCAAGAGCGACGGAGCTTGTAATCGATTTTGGAACCATCGGTGGGTTGGCGAGGAGCATAGCCTTCAGGTGGCCAGACATAGATGTCTTCGTCAATGGGAGCTTGAATAAAAGCGGAGCTAACATCCAACTTGTGCAAATCCCAGTCATGAACAGCGACAAAGGTCAGAAAGAAACGGATCGTGACGATGTTGGCAACCGGTGAGTAGGTGTCATGATAATCAATGCCGTGAACCTGGGTGTAACCGCGGACGACAAGGCGAGCCTTGTACGATTTGAAGCGGCCAGAGTCATACTTCTTGCGGAGGATCCACTTGAGGGTACAAATGTTGCCAGAAAAAGTCTGAGGGAGGCGAATCACATCCCAACAACCAAGTTGACCAAGAGAGCTGTATTCTTTAGCGATGGCTTGCAACCAGCCAGGACGCTCAGGATTGGTCGGAGCTAAAGCTTCACGTAAATGGGTGGAAGTGATAGTAGTTTCGTCAAGGTCTGAATACTGGGGCATTTCTTCGGAAGCAGAGTAATAAACGTGTGCATGAGGATCAACAAGGGTGTTAGCTAAACAAAGGGGAAGGAAGACATAATGAACTAACAAACGAAAGCTAACAGAAGAGACATACAAAGAGTTACAGGGGGAAACAGAAGCGACAGAGGAAACAGAATGGCCCGTATCGACATAAGAATGGCCCGTATCGACATAAGAATGGCCCGTATCAACATCAGAATGGCCCGTATCAACATCAGAATGGCTCGTATCAACATTGTGACAGGATGAAACATGGCCTGTAAAAAAGTTTGTTGGTTGGTCGACTTTGCGCGGTCGGCCCCGTTTGGCACGACGTAATGGTGCACGTTTCGTATTGGCCGGTAACAACGTAGGCAGTGTCTCTGGGGTGATCAGTCCCGATAAGGCCGGCTCCGGAGCATCAAAAACAGAAGATATGGGGCTTACGGCCGAAGATAGACGAGGGTCGTAATAAAACAAGTCAGGAAAACGAGAATCCACGAGAGACGGAGGAAGGGGTTGGGTGGACAGTGACTTACGCAGAGCGAAATTTTCGTCAAAAACAACATCAATCGAGGTGTGGATGACAGGACCTGTGGGGCGTTGAAGCAATATGCGATATCCAGGGCCTGCAGAGGGATACCTAATGAAGATACCGGTTATAGCTTTGGTAGGCCATTTGTCGCCAGTAAGAATTGCAGCAGGACAGCCCCAAACACGAAGAAAATCGACACGCGGGAGTGTTTCATGTAGCATTTCATATGGCGTCATATATCCAGGATTAGTGGCATTTGGCATACGTTCAGAGATGAAGTCAGCCGCTTCCATGGCCCAACGCCAAAAATCAGGTGGACGGTGCGCATGTACCAAAAGAGTGCGAGTAATATCCGCGGTTGCGCGATGAGAGCGTTCCACAACACCGGAAAAAGCGTGAGCCTGTGAAGTCTTGGACTGTGCTGCCGGAGCGCGCCGAAGCGCAATATTGTTGCCCAGACAGAAGGTTTCGAATTGGCCCATAAGAGAGCGGTCACGATCGATGTAGATGAGGGCAACGCGATATCCGAATGGGCGAACCACGGTAGACAGAAAAAGTTCGAGTTGTCGAGCGTTCGTAAGGGCATCGTGTCGTGGAGCAAAGTAACGCGTGCGGCGGCGCGTATGATCATCGACAAACGTGAGGATCGCGCGATCGTGATATATGTAGGATGGGACGCCAGCAAACATGAGATCGGCGTGGATAATAAGGTAGGGCGCAACGGCACGTGGACGAGACAAAGGCTCGGAGGAAGGAGACGAAGTGGAAGCATGAGCTTTACGTTGGCCAACATGCGCAGCATGCATTTTACCGAGAGCACAAGCAGGACAAAAAGAAAGCGACGCGGAGCTCGGGAAAAACGGTGCGCCAACAGCAAGAGAAGACAAACGCCGAATATAGGGAGGACTATAATGACCAAGACGAGCATGCCAAAGATCGAAAGTGAGTTGAGTGCGTTGAGACACAGCGGGAAACGCACAAGGATCATGGACACGAGGGGAAGAAGAAAATGCCACAAAAGGTGAAACGTAGTCCGTGTAGGGCGCAGCGGTCGTATTGCCGATCCAACAGACGATCAAAAGAAGACCACAGCGACGAAGCAGGGGAATAACGTGATGCGTTTGGCGGTGACGTAAAATACGTTGCGGATAAGCAGGATCAACGGCCTGAATGGTGTGGCAATCGTAACCAACTTGTTCAAGGGGATGATCCGAAAGAATCCGTTTGTCACCAAGGCCAGGAGAGATGAGGGTATGCGGAAACGCGACATGTATACCATGAGGGGCGGAAAGAGTGGGTGCAGGAGAAGGAAGACCACGATTGTCAAGAGGACCAATTGAAGGGAACGTTAAGTGAGCAGTGCCAGAACCGGAAACAGAGCCAGTGCCGATAGCAGAAGTGATGGAATGCTGTTGAGTGTTGTCCAGGTCAGTGAAGCCAGCGGGAGAATTAAAAAGGCTGACGTTGGCGCCGGTATCATAGACAACGAGACGAAGGTTGGTGCTGTGAAGGTAGTCGCGCTCACGAGCGGTGAGCAGAGCGGTAAGGGCGTTGGTGGAGGAAAGGACTTGGTGAATGGAGGGGAGATGGAAAGAAGGTGGAAATTGTAGGACGGGTAGGTGGGTGCAGAAAGGGATGGGTCAGGAAGGGTGACAGCGGTGGAAGGCGGGACAGAGGGTGTGGTGGAGGGTGGCAACGCAAGAAGCGGCGGAGAGGATTGAGATGGTGGCAAGGGTGGATTGGGGGTGAAAAGATGGTGTTGGTAGAAGGGTGGATGGGGCCTAGGTGGGTATTGGGGAGTGGACCGAGGTGGGTATTGGGAATGCAACCGACGTGGGTATTGGTGTTGATGCCGTGGGCGGGCGGTAGCTTGTGAGTGCAAATAGCGCTGACGCTTATGACAATCTTTCTGGTGATGGCCAGGAATACCACAAAAGTGACAAAGATCAGTATGGCGTTGGCGCTTGCGATGAAAACCACGTGAAGATGAAGGTGGGTGACGGAATGATGATCGAAAAGAGGGGCGTGGGCTAGAACGTTGTTGAGAGCGCAAAGCATTGAAGCGATGAAAATACTTTTCAGAAGGATGGCGACCATAAAAGTTGGAACGTTCACGATGACGGGGACTTTCACGGAACGTAGCATGGACGTGCACAGACTTGGTCTGAAGATAATCAAAAACGTTACTGTGGAGGCGATCGACGAAACCATCATATGTGCGCAATTTAGGATCAAGTGCAATGAGATCCTTAGACAAGAGCGAGTCGGGGATTTTCTTTCGTCTGAAGCAATTGCAATGCACCTGAGTCAGGGAAATCTTGATGATGCCGAGCAACTTGAACACCAGTGATGAGCTTGGTAAGAAAAGACTCAAGTTCATCGATGTTATTGCACACCAAGGAATGCAGTGAAGCAATTGCAGACTGAGCGACACGATCTCCATGACCCATGTAAACATCAGTAATGCGCTTGTAAAAAAAACCGCGTGAAGTTCATATCGCGGTTTTCACGGATATCCGCACGATCAGTATCATGCATTGGTAGTGCCATGAAGAGTGCACTGTACCAGCGTTGCTGCTTGAGACCAAATTCTTCTTCAGAGCAGCCAGAAGCGGAAATGCTAGTCCAAGTGTCAGTGGTCAAGATAATGCGATCACCGGTGGAAATGATCATGTTTTCCAGGCGCCGGGTCCATTGGTGAAAAAGATGTCGCTCACCACTGAAAGCATCGAGTTTTTGCGAAAGCTTGCTATCCTTAATTTCGATCGAGGACATGATAAACGATAACGAACCGAAAACGTAGCAATGAACCGAAGCCGAGGAGGAGTCGCTGTTGTCCGTGAAGTCAAGCTCAGGTCGTTCGGCCTTGAACACCTGGTACCATGTTACGAATGGTATGAGGCGTTAGACTAGCGATAAGAGAAAGACGTAAGGATACTGGATACGTGGTGCAGGGGTAAGTGTCATAGCTTCTTCACAGCTTAGGTTGGAAAAAAAGGCCGAAAAAAAAAAAAGTTAGAAAGGGGGGGAGGGGGAGGAGCGCTGCTGGTGACTACGACCAGCTCGTTTTAGCTTCCCTGCGACTCTCGCGGCATACGGTGTGGCGCAGACGATCACTCTCGCGTTCGTCCTCGAGCGCGCGCATCGCGTCCTCGTCGCCGGCGTGCGCTTCTTCTAGTTGTTTGTCGCGCCTTGCGACGTGGCGCAGACGATCAGCCTCGCGTTCGTCCTCGAGCGCGCGCTTCTTCCAGACGATCATCACGCCACTCTGCAATTGCAATACGCTTGGCCTCGCGTTGACGCTCAAGCAGCATCGCCGTATCCTCGTCGCCGGCGGCAAGAGCTTCACGACGAGCGGCCCGCAATCGCCCCATCTTGTCGCGACGGACCGCACGTTCGCGCTTGAGAAAGCGATCGTCTCGAACACGCCACAAGCGCTTCCACGCATCAACAGCGCGCTTGTACACTTTCTCTTCGCCATTCCACTCCTGGGCGAGGACACTCGAGTACTAGTTCCTTTTCAAAGGAACTTGCGCCTCTTTCGTTTTCCCGCACGATCTCCCGCCTCGCCGAGCCCCGGACGGTTCCTCTCGTCATCCCGGGCCGCGCGGTGGTCCGCCGTCGCTCTCCACGAAGGGGCGAGAGCCACGACGCGGTGTACCGCGAGAAAAACCAGAAGACGTCCTAAGCAGTCTTGCGTCTTACAGGTAATTTCTCTTTCTAGGACGTAAAAAGAAAATACGGAACGCATAATTAATCACCTGAAGAGCTTTGGCAAACAGCCTCTTTTCGAGAGGGCTAGTTTTTCAACCAAAGGATTTGTTTTCGCCAGTTGTCCGGTTTAGAGCGAGAGAGTACCAGGTCGTCAGAATGTTGAATTGTGGAGTGCCTTGTCGAGACCACGGCCGTACATGAACTGTGGGGGCCAGCGGGGACGTTACAACTACCACATAATTACAGTGACAACATTGATGAGCTTTTGAATACGTTATTGCACTCTGCGGACATTATTACTACACGTGCTTCTGACGATAATACCGAAGTACTCCGACTTGAGTGGAACTAACTAACTAACTAACTAACTAACTAACTAACTAACTTCAGACCTCTCCCGAGCATGGGAGCCAGGCCGGACAGGCAGGTGCCGATCCGGAATCACAGAGGAAAATCACGCAGCTGGGGCTGAGGCGAGGGACGAGGACTCGTTGATGACGGACCGCCACTGCGCGCGGTCTTGTGCGAAGTCGTGCAAAAGCGTCGCAGGCCGCAAACGTGTTGGTCCACGAACAATCGACCTGTCCGTCGCGTTCTGCCCAACCGAGCGAACCCCATCCCAGCGCGGACTTTCCGGGTGCTAACCGGCCAGCCCGGGGGGCGAGCAGGCACCGTCCCACTCCGGGACGGCCGGGGCCGCCGCAGGGAGCAAGCGTGTTAGGTGCCGTCCTCCATCGCAACCAACGGTTAGCGCTCGCACCAAACTCAATGAGGCATTTTAAGCGGGGGCGTGAGCGCTAGTTGGTGGCACCGAGGATGCTGCAAGTACGAGCTAGGCGCTTGCAGCTACGCAGGTCCTACTTTCGCGGTACACGCACGTTGTGGGCACTCTCCAATGACCGCCATAGAAGGAGATACGCGGAGATACGCGAGGAGATTGGGGTAGGAGTTAGGACAGCGATTCGCGGCCTCACCAGCAGTTTCCCACGACTTGGCGTGGTTTAAACGGGCCCATTTTCGCACCTTCCATCGTAGGAGCATCCCAAACCGCGACTCGCCATGTTGCTGTTGTCACCCGCCATTCTTTGGCGGTAGATAGACGTACATGGTCAGCGTGAGACGGAGAGTGCGCAATTCGACAATCTCGAGCAACTCCGCGGGGCTAGGGAAGGCAACACTCCAGGAGCAGCCGTACCTCGTAGTCCCACGCCTAAGCGAGACAGTTCGGCGCCACGCACGCCGTTCAGGCGTCCTTTACCGTCGCGTACCCGATCCGGGGTTATCCGATCAGCTGGGACGTGGGACCGCAACGCGAACACGTGCCTTAACGCCCGCATCAACAACTCGCACGACCACAACTGAACACTTCCTTATGCTCCTCCTCGAGCACCTCAACAACCTCGCCCTGCCGCAAGATACCGTCGAGCACTGCGCGAGGACGTCGGCAAACTCGAGCCGCGGCATCTCAACCGCGAAGGGATGTCAACGACCTCACTGCAGAGCATTTGGCATGCAGTGGTAAGTCACCTAGGAAACCATCCCGTCTCATCATGCACGTCTGGAAGTATTTAATTCGGGGAATGAAAGGTATGTTCCCTATATCCTCAGAACACGACAGGCGGCATCTAGAACTACACGAGAAAGGATAAGTGTATAGTGCTACATACCTCGGGGCGCGCTAGACCATGATGATGAGCTCGAGCTCAAATCAGAGGACTAATTGACTGTGTAGAAAGGAAGAAGAAGAGTAAGGAAGAGATCACGCTCTCAACGGACGGATAAGGGTAAGAGGCAGCAGATTTCTCTGCACCCCCTCGAGATGTCTTAAGCGCAAGGTGCGACTATAGAACATCTCATAAGAAAGATGATGATGAAGGAAAGAAAGAAAAAAAGGAGAATACAGTCTTGATGGTCGCAGAGGTCACATACGAAGCATCAAGAGTATAGCAGGGTGTCTTAGGGCTTAGGGCTTGGACTTGGTGGAGGTGAGAGTGGACTTGACGCTTTTGAACAGAGCATTACGAAACACAGGTACGACAGACAGTGTGTTAAGGCTCTCTGAGGTGGTGGACATCGTTACTGGTTCGAGAGTATCGGTATCGTCGTCGTCAGCTTCTGCTGTCAGGTGGTGAACACCAATAGCAGAATGGTGTGGTACCATACGAAACGTGAGTGCAAGTAAAGCATTCAGTATGGATGCCACCAGCGAGTCAAGTTGTAGGGTGTCCAGTTGGTTTTCCAAGAAGTTGGACTCAGCGAACGGATCCGAGAAGATAGAAGAGTCTTCCGATTCACATGCGAGGGGGATGCTTTGAATACACGAGAGCAGCTTGTCACGCAGATGATGGAGGTGATCGTCCGGGGAGGAGTGGTTGGCGGCATATTGGTCATGAGCGGTAAGCGTTAAGCGAGACAGCAGCTCTGTGATCTTATACAGTGATGTAAGTAACTCGTGTGCATTGGCTGTAAGAGGAAAGAGCCGGTTCTCCAGAGAGGTGATTGAAGCAATGGCAGCCTGTAGATCTGTGCGCAGAGATAGATTCTCAGCACTGAGGGTGTTGACCTTGCGGATATGTAATCGAAGAGTTTCCTGGAGTTGCTCGACTTGTTGACGCAAGGCATCGACATCATCAAGCGAGGCAGCAGGAGCAGGGTGTGTCGATGGCGAAGACATCTCCAGAGTAGGGTCTGATGTGTAGAGTGAGTAGTTTAACGACGTTTCGGTCAACACATGCTGTGCAAGTAGGGGGTGTTTCGCGTTGAAAAACGCAGAAAGTCTTGGTGTTCTGCCTGAGTATAGGTGGGGCCAAACACTACATCCAGGAGTGACGGCGGTTTTGTATCATCTGAAGATGATACGTAGTCGTCAAGATGTTGTGCCCACGATTGGGCAACGGTGGTAACCACAGGTTGGAATTTGGAGGGCTTGAACATAGCCTGAGCTTTGCGACTCTGTGTTCGAACAAGAGTTACAAGGAAATTAAGATGCTCAAGGTGCATCTGTGTTATAATCCGAAGATCCAGTGCGAATGGCCATTGTGTAGTAGGATCTGTTGAGGACTGAGCGGATACAGATAAGACTAAGTTAACAAGTGACGGGTGTTTTGTTAGTACGCTTGTCAAAAGAGTATATAACTCCCTTGGCAATTGATATATGCGTATGAGGGTAGCGCGTATATGACCAGCTGAGCGCGCATCACAAGGGAATTGGAAGGAAGTATCATTGCGAGCACATACGGTAGGTTGTATAGGCACCTGATCAGTATTGTGACAAGCAAAGCACATTCCCATAGTAATAGCAGAGATGGGGATGTGACCATTCTTCTTATGGTCGTCCGTGTTGAGGTGACTCAGCACTTCAGTGGGGAGTTCACGAGGTGTTCGTGCCTTGGAACTGTACGTGGTCGAGACAAGGAAAGTCGGTTGTCCAAGACCATTGAGGCACTGCGTACAAAAAGATGACAAAATGAAACGTTCGCGTTTGGGGCCTCTGTAGCATCCAATAGAAGCAGTAGCAGGAGCAGCCTCCCAAGGTATAGTAAAGGGTAAGCGCATGGATATGAATGTGGTCAGTTCCACAAACAATGAAAGGTCAGTAGACTCATAGATAGAGTTTAGGGCAGTGATGAGTTCCACTGGCATAAAAGAAGAGAGAAATGGGGTGACAGGGACACGGAAGTTCTCAAGGAGAGAGATTCCCCGTTCGTACAGAGCATAATCAATGCTGAGGCCGTCCTGGCGTGTTAGCGATTGATGTAAAGTATGTTCGACTGGTGTCGGTGCAACAGCAGCAGCCTGCGGGGTAGCAGTAACAGCGGTCATGGGTTGTCGCTTTTGCGACAACCTGGGAGAAGGTTCAGCCGTGGAGAGCGAGCGTGGGACTGTCCTTCGAACGACTGGGGAGATGCCGCGGCCACGGGAGTGCCAAGAAAAAGACATGTGCGACACTCACACGCGTACAAAAAAAAAATGTGGCAAGAGAAGGTAAGGCCAGGGATAGTTTAACGACGTTGCGGTCACAAGAGTTAGGTATCTCCAATCCTGTAAAGGATTGTCGTGAGAGGCATGATGCATACCGAGTAGAGAACGAAAAGTGGAGAACTCAGCCGCAAGTGGTTTTGTAAAACCATCAGCCACGTTTAGCTTGCCGGGAACATGATGGACTCGAGTTTTCTGTAGCGAGATGTACTCACGGATCTTAAACCATCTAGTCGACAGTGCCTTGGATCGAGAGGATCCATCTGGGTTATTAGAGGTGTGAACAGCAGCGGCATTGTCAGACAAGAGAGGTAGGCTCCTGATGAAGCGCATATCTTCAGCAATTGGGTTGTCATTGTCATCGAAATCAACGGGATCAGCGGTGTTCTCACCATTAATATTGTTGACGTAGAGGTGGGGTTGACGACAAAGGAGAGTTCCAACAGCAGCTTGCGTAGCCAAACAGCTTCATCAGCACAAATACTGAGGGCTATCAACTCAGCTTCGTGAGTTAAGCAGGAGACAATCGGTTGAAGCTTGCTTTTCCAACCTATAAGGCAGTTGAAAAGATAGAAGACAAACCCGGTGGTAGATTTCCTATCTTCCTGTGCTAAGGAAGGGGCGTTGTCAGCGTCAACCATGGCAACTAAGAGATCAAACTGTCCAGTGGATACATCCTGCGGTTGGTAGTCGACCACAGTGGAGAGATCAATTCGATTAGCGGAGACAGTGCGAAGGTGAGCTTCAATAGCATTACCTTTAGGATGGAACCAGAGGCGAAGTGAGCGGTTTTCCGGCTTCTTGAGGTAGCGAAGCAGGTGCTCTAGCATTTGGACGCGAACCTAAGTGGGTGCATGCATACCACGCGAACATCTGCCCAAGGCTTGCGAGAAGTCAGGTCTGCAGGCCACTTGCATGAACACCAGCTTGCCAAGGAGGGTGGCAAAGTGCGAATTGATGTACAACTCTATTTCAGAGCTGGGAGTGCCATCTTTATACTTGAAGGACGATGACATAGGATATTTAAGCGGGGTCAGTTGCTGCAAGACTTGGTGATCAGCGAAGAGTTCATCCAGCTTGGCTTGCACATCCAGAGAATTGGGACCATCAGATGTGCGACACACGCGCATGCCTAGGAGGGTATGGACAGGTTCAAACTGCTCTACAGCATACCGTTTGTGGAGGGCATCCTGTAACTCAGTACGAAGAGTGTCATCATTGGACACAATAACAATGTCGTCTACAGACAGACTGCATACGACGAACTTAGCATTTGCGGATACTCGAGCATATAGGCAAGAGTCCGAATGCAGGCGCTTGTAGCCAAGGCTACGGAAGAAGCCGTCTATCTCTTTGTTCCAAAGAGATGGTGATTGCCGAAGTCCATATAGTGACTTCAGCAGTTTCGGTAGGCGTCGGCCCTTGTACTTAGCGTCATCGGGGTAGATAAGCTTGATGCCGTCTGGTAACTGAACATAGACGTTGGCATCAATGTCAGACTGAACGAAGGCGTTCGGGACGTCTGCGTGGTAGACAGGCAATTGCTTGTATGCTGCAATAGCCAGTAGTACCCGGATTGCGGTCATTGTGAAAAACCGGAAGACGTCCTAAGCAGTCTTGCGTCCTATAGGTAATTTCTCTTTCTAGCAATTTACTTACGGCTTATCTTTTTTCTTTATCTTCTTTCTTTCCTGGTTTGGAAGCAGTCTCGCGTCTTATAGGTAATTTCTCTTTCCTAACTACTAATCGACAGATGTTTGTCTGTCTGTTTGTCTGTCTTTAAATGTCGACTGCTAAGAGGGGGGGGTGTGTGTGGGGAGCATGAAGGATGTGGGTGGGTTTGTGGGGTATGAGGGATGTGCCTGACGGGCGGAGATAAGTACGTTTGTCTGTCTTTAAATGTCGACTGCTAAGAGGGGGGTGTGTGTGGGGAGCATGAACCCGATTTAGGGTAAGGATCAGGTAGGCCCGCCAGCCAGACATTGATCCTCCAAGCCGTCTACGGCGACCTCGCAGACTATTTCCACGACCCGCGGCGGCTCTTTCAGCGCGCCATTCTCACGCCCCGTCGAAACGATGTTGTCGATGCTGACAACGCGCGCATGACCGCGGCCTTTTTTTCCCGGAGACGAGGCGTCGGAGTTCTTTTCGGCAGACTAGGTTGGGTCGGAAGACGACGCCTCGCTCTTTACAGTCGAGTTTTCAACTCCCTGACCAGCAACGGCATGCTGATTTTGAGCGCGAGCTGAAGGTCTTCGCAACCTCGACCAGTCGCACGGCCACTGCAACGGTACCAGATACATGATCGATCGTGTCGTTGTCACCGAGGCTCCTCCAACCTGTATCCCTTAAGGCCCGCCTACGCCAAACGATCAACAAGAGCCAGGGCCAGACGCCCCGCGAGGTCGGCGTCCTCTTGGCGAAGCCCGTCTTCTGCCACGTCCAGCTCTACGTGGCTCTCTGTCGAGTCGGCAACCCCGAGGATATCCTCTTCTGGGTCGACGACTCCACCCTGCCCCACACGTGCTGCGCAATACCGATAAGCCCCCTCCCGGCTTCTACACGCGCACTGTAGGTGAACTTACTGGGGCCAGGTGGACTTACTGGAACCAGGTGAACTTACGGAGGTTAGAGATTGGGAGTAGGTGAAATTAGTGACCAGGCGACCTTACTGGGACGTGAGCTTACTGGGGTTTTTTGTGTAAACTCAAAGGTTAGCGGCGTGTGCGGATCAAAGCAGCTTAGATTGGCGGGGGTGAGAGCGACGAGTTCAAAGGAGAGGGGTGAGTGGATGTGAGCACGAGTGGGTTTACGCCGAACTTACTGGGGTTAGAGATTGGGACTAGGTGAACTTACTGGTAGGGTCGGATAAGGAACTCGGGGGTCCCGCGCCGGGGCCGAAAATCCCCAAGGATTGGCGGGCTTTTTTGTCCGTCGCCAAGTTGACCCAAAATGGTGCCGATTTTATCTTGGAACGAAGTCCGTAGCTGCCGATTTGGCGAATCTACTTGGGAGTGAGGTATTTTGGCGCCTCGGTGGAGGCGGGGGCCTAGGTGGCTCTACTCTGCACGACGCCATCGGCTCCAAATACAACAACCGGCGCATCGGGAATGTCCGTAGGCCCAATGAGGGTCGTGTGGGCGTTTAGACGGCGCCTTTTGTTCGCTGGGGCCAGTTCTAGTGTCCTCGTCTTTCCGGGCGTCCTCGGGAGACCGGCGTCGGGGCCCGCGAACGCAGCTATGCGTAGTCGTCGTCGTCGACGTCCATCGCGTCCTCCTCCTCCTCGTCGTCGTCGTATTCGTTGTCCTCGGACACGAAGCGCCAGGAAGCCGGCTTGGAGCCGTTGAAGAAGGTGGGGCGGTTCGCGAGGAGCCACCCGCTGAAACCGTCGTCATAGGAAACGAAGATCCAACCCAGCCCGAGTTTCTTGCGACCGTCCTTGGAGTTCTCGTCGGATACCGCCTCGATGGTGCCGGGCATCCAGTAGCAGCCCGGGTGCCCCGACAACTCCCAGAGAACCTCGACGCGTGACCCGACCAACGCCACGTCAATCGTCGGTAGCTTCGAGCGGCCACTCGTTGTCCGCGTCCGCTTCCTCGGATGGCGAAAGGCGCGGCACTCCTCAACCTTGGCCTTGAGCTCGTCAACGCTCAAGTGCCGCCTCGCGTCGAGTTCGAGACGCTGGGCCGTCGCGGTCCCGAGCACTGGCAGCTGCCGTCGGCGCTCGCCCGGGACTACCGCCTCGGCGACCAACTCGCGGGAGTTGGTCTTGATCTGCTCGTAGACGTACTCGAGGTGCGCGGTGAGGAATTCGATGTTGGCCTTGGAACCGGCCGAGCCGATCGTCGGGTCCTTGCCCGAGGTGTAGGACTTGGGTTTGAGGTCGCCCATGCCCATGCCGACGACGTACCTGTCGATGTTCTCCTTGAGGACCTTCGACCGCGCAGCGTCGCTCGAGATCTGCTTAAGTGCCGCATCAAGTCGCTTCTTGACCGTCGAGAGCAGGGTCCTCCCGACGAGGGCCTGCTCGTCGACGACAGGCTTGACTTTCATGGCCTCCTGGGCCTTGGCGTAGTCGTTCACCTGGCGCTCGAGGGCCTTCTCGACGAACGCGGCGGCGCGACGGCGATGGTGCTCCTTCGCCGCCTCCGCGCGCGCGGCAGCCTGCTCCTTGTGGTTCTGCCGACCACGACGAGCCGCCTCCATCAACACTCCTCGAAAGTCGTCGCCGAGCGTGGCGAGACGTCCTCCACCAACTCGATCGCGCATTCGAGCCTTCGTCGTCGTTCGACCAGCGACCTCGTCGGCGACGCGTCGCCGGCGCTTGGTCGTAAAACTCGTGGCGGCCCGGTCGAACATGTGGTCCCGTTGGCACGCGACGACCCCGACGCAGTTCACGACGCTCATGTTGACGTAGGAGGCGTTGTAATACTTCAATACGCCAAACTCGCCTTCGACCTCGTTCGAGTTCCGCCGCGCGCCGTCGAAGGCCCTCCGGAGCTCCGACGTCTGGTTGACCGCCGCGAGGTCGCCGTCGCCGACGTAGCGCATAGACTACCCCCTCGAACGTGCGGCGCATGCCGCGGCCCCAGGCCCGGAGCGCGTCGAGCATGGTCTTGGCCTCTGGATCATTGGTGTCAGTCGGAGCGTAGAGCCGCGCCCGAACGGCCGCGACGTCGCGGATCGTGGACTGGCCGTCGACGGACAGCTTCGCCGACCCGGCCCGCGTCTCGAGGAACTGGGCGTAGGTGGCGATCTCAGTGTCGAAGGCCTCGTAACCGGCGGTCGCAACGAGTTGTGGATTATCCTGGCAGACTTGGAAGAAGGCATGCACTCGCTCGAGAACGCCCGCCATGTCGAGAACCGACCAACCCTCGAGGGCGTCCGATGCGGCGAAAAATCGGAAAGGCACCGTGAGCTTGTCGTCGATGATCGCTCGGGCTCGAATGGCTCCGGCGACCTCCTGCGAGGACAAGGTCGAGAAGAGGTTGTTCCTGAGGATGTTCTGCGGCGCGTAGCTCGCGTTCTCGAGGAACTCGACGAGAAACGGGAGGTTGTGGAAGATGACCCAGGCCGCGTTGGTGCACGCGTCCTGCCGCGTCCCCTTGTCCGTGCGGCCGAGCGTGAGGTAGAGCTCCGACGGGTGCTTCTCCTCGAGGAATGCCCGGAGAGGGGTCCCGAAGCCCTTCCCGTAGCGATCCACGCCCTCGCCGATACACTTGGACAAGGCATGAATGACCTTGTTCAACTCGCCGGTGAGGCGCAGGTGCTTCGCCTCCGAGCTCTCGATGCTATCCTTCAGCAGCGTGTCGAGCATCTTGGCCTCCTCGGCGGCGCCGCCGTCGAGCCATGTGTTGCCTGCTCAACAAATTGCTGGTGGGACGGCACGACGTACCGAGATGTCGCTGGCAGTTCCCGTGAAAGACACGAGTCTTCGCGTCGCGCTCGTCTTGCGTCATCAAATTCCACAGCTCTTCCCCGATCTCCTTCTGCACCGCCGCGAGGACATGCTCCTGGAGCTCGCGGACCGATGCGATGGCGGCGGAGGCGTTGTCGGTAACGATGGCCCGGCCGGCGAGATTCTGCACGCCGGCGCTGCCGGCGGCCGGGAGCGCCTCCGCAGCAGCGTCGGCTCCGTAGAGCTCCTGGTAAACTTGATTAACGAGCTGGAGCGCTCGATTCAGGTCACCAAACCGATCGTTGATCGCCTTGGCCTCGCCAGGCGCGCTCTGGTCGGAGATCTCGCTCGCGCCCAGCGTCCAGTTCTCCGTCACGCCGCCGCGTGTGACGCGAAGTTGGGTAGTCGCGATCTCCTTGCCGTCGAGCGGCGACGCGTCCGTCGCCGCGTCGACGACGTCACCGTATCCCACGGCGAGGGCGACGGCGGCCTCGTGAAGGACACCCATCTCGGAGCGCAGGTCGCGAATGAAGCGTGCGGACGGGAGCTCCATGTCGCGCACTCGCTCCGGGCCAACGACCGCCTCGACGACCGAGACCAGGACCTCGGGGATTTCCGCAGGCGCAACCCGCGAGGCGAGCAGTTTCATACACAGCACCCTGAGCTTCGAGTCCCACGGAGTGCCCTTGCCGGATCCCTTGCCGGACGGCTTCCGCGGTACCCACACTTCGGCGTTCTGCTTCTCGAGGACCGCGACCCGCTCCCGCAGCCGCTCGATCTCCTCCTCCCGGGCCTGGACGCGGTCCTCGGCAGCCGCGAGCTTTATCTCCATTTGCTTCGCTTCCTGGTTGAGGGCGGCGTAATTGTTCTTGAGTTGTCGCATGGCCCGAGGGTCCGATTTCTTCAGTCGGTTCCTCTCCCGAAACTCGGCCGCCGCCGCAGCCTGTCTCGCCGCCTCGTTCGACTGGGCCTTGGTCGCGTTGAGCTCGTCGATGGCTCGCTGCAGCCTCGCGGCATCGCGGTCGCGCTGCTTCTCATTGGAGGCCTGGTGGCGTTCGATGCGGACCTGGAGCCGTGCCTCCCGACGTGCGGCATCCCGGACCTCGTCCTCGTACTTCCACTTGGCCTCGAGACGCGCCGCGTCTGCCTTGGCGGCCGCCATTTCCGCGGCGAAGGCGTCGGCGTGGGCTTCTTTCGTCTCGCGTTCGGCGGTGACAGAGCGAGAGTGCTGAGCCGTCTTGGCCGCCGTGAGCTTGTCGACCGTGCTCCGGAGTTTCGACACCTCCTTCTCGAGCTCCGAGATCCGCACATTCGAGTCCGACGACGACGACAGTGTGGAGATAACCGATGACCCACTCGATCCAAGCGTCGGACGCGCTGGCCGTCCGGGTGGTAGTCGCCGAATCGGGGGTGTCGTTCTCCTTGTCGGGCTTGGCCTTGACGTGGGAGAACGGGACGCGGATCTCTCCCTGCTGAATCGTTTTCACGTCGTATGACTCGACCCGACACACAGTGTTGTTGTAGATTAGGCCCAGGACAACGCCGTTGCCGCCCTGGATGTTGTGCCCCGCCGAGAAGTCGTGCTCGATGAGGACCTCGTCCCCGCTGCGGATGGTTGTCTTGAGAGTCCTAGTTAGCGACGCGGAGATCCGGGCGAGAACGGCCTTCGCGCCCTTCGTCGTGTGTAGCTTGCTCGGGGTGAAGTCGTCCCGGCACATTTTCGAGCACACGTAGAACTTGTCGGGCAGCTCGCCCTCGATATTCAGGAGTCGCTCCAGGTCGAGCGGCTGGCCCCTGGCCGTCTCGTCGGCGTCGAGCCTCGCTACGCAGCACACGCACTCTCCCCTCAAGAGGTTTTTTCGCCGTTGACGTTTGGCAGCGGGTTTTTTCGACACTTTCGTCAACTCAGCCGAGACCGAAGGGTCCACAGGGGTTACAGAAGGACCCGGGGCCGACTCTTTGCTCGTTTCGGCCGATTCCATGGGCGGAACGCCGATTTTGTGATTTTGCAGGCTATGTTTGAAACATAGCCTGAGACAATCCACTTTTGAATGAGGGTTTCTCGTTTGGTGTTCGAAATGTAGGCTAGGGCCTAGTTTTGAGCTTTCTTATCCGACCCTGTTACTGGGACCAGGTGAACTTACTGGGGTTAGAGATTTGGACTAGGTGAACTTACTGGCGAACTTACTGGCCTGCACTTGTCTAGCACGTAAAAAGAAAATACGGAAGACTGACAGGACGCGGACTCCTTCATGCTCCCCACACACACCCCCCTCTTAGCAGTCGACATTTAAAGGCACTCAACCAAAGGTAGGGCCGGATAAGAAAACGAGACTAGCCCGCGCCGCAACGACGGGTCCTACAACGCGTGGGCTTTTTCCTTTTTTTGCGTGAGGGGACGAAAGGATGCCGACTTCACTATGGGGACTAGTTCCATCGCGACGATCTCGCGGCGTGGCGGCACATACTGCATGAGTACAAATGAACATAGCTCAGCGATCCGTTGAGTATGTCTTTAAATGTCGACTGCTAAGAGGGGGGTGTGTGTGGGGCGAGAGAAAGGGATGACATCACTAGGAAACTGTGACATCACAAGGAAAGTAAGCAAAGGCGTCCCGTTGAACGGGTACAAGCCTTAAGGAGTGGGGGTAAGCCTTAGCGAGCAGGAGTTGCCGCCAGCTGCACCGACTTCGACATACTGGAGGCCTGCTAGAAGTGGGGTTTGTGCGTAAACTCAAAGGTTAGCGAGCGTGCGCTGATCAAAGCAGCTTAGATTGGCGGGGGTGAGAGCGTCGAGCTGAAATGAGAGTGGGGTGGGAGGGTGTAAGGGGTGCAAGGTGTAAGTAAGGACGGCAGGGCTTAAGCCTCACCGTCCGGGCGCCGCCAGGGGCCCCGCAGCCGAGAGACGCAGGGGCCGTTGGCGTTTCTGTAAGCGTCTTGGCGTTCCCTGAAGTGCGCCTGTGCGCAATGCCGTTGCCGGAGGTGGGGTTTAGGAGTAAACTCAAAGGTTAGCGAACGTGCGCTGATGAAAGCAGGTTTGATTGGCGGGGGTGAGAGCGTCGAGCTGAAATGAGAGTGCGGCGGGAGGGTGTAAGGTGTAAGTAAGGTTAGGAGTAAACTGAAAGGTTAGCGAACATGCGCTGATCAAAGCAGCTTAGATTGCCATCTGATTGGAAGTGGGGTTTAGGAGTAAACAAGTGCAGGCCAGTAAGTTCACCTAGTCCCAATCTCTAACCCCAGTAAGTTCACCTAGTCCCTATCTCTAACCCCAGTAAGTTCACCTGGTCCCAGTAAGTTTCATATAAGTTCACCTGGCCAGGAAGTTCACCTAGCTCACACCAACTCCTTTGAGCTCGTCGCTCTCGCCTCCGCCAATCTAAGCTGCTTTGATCCGCACGCGCCGCTAGCCTTTGCGTTCACTCTAAAAACCCTTTACTCTAAAAACCCCAGTAAGTTCACTTGGTCCCAGTAAGTTCACCTGGTCACTTAGTTCACCTAGTCCCAATCTCAAACCCCAGTAAGTTCACCTGGCCCAGTAAGCTCACCTACAGTGCGCGTGTAGACGCCGGGAGGGGGCTTATCGGTATTGCGCAGGACGCGTGGGGTAGGGTGGAGTCGTCGACCCGGAAGAGGATAACCTCGGGGTTGCCGATCGACAGAGAGCCACGTAGAGCTGGACGTGACAGAAGACGGGCTTGTGGGCAAGAGGACGCCGACCTCGCGGGGCGTCTGGCCCTGGCTCTTGTTGATCGTTTGGCGTCGGCGGGCCTTAAGGGATACAGGTTGGAGGAGCCTCGGTGACAACGACACGATCGATCATGTATCTGGTACCGTTGCAGTGGCCGTGCGACGGGTCGAGGTTGCGAAGACTTTAAGCTCGCGATCAAAGTCAGCATGCCGTTGGTTGTCAGGGAGTTCAAAACTCGACTGTAAAGAGCGAGGCGTCGTCTTCCGACCCAGCATAGTCAGCCGAAAAGAACTCCGACGCCTCGTCTCCGGGAAAAAAAGGCCGCGGTCATGCGCGCGTTGTCAGCATCGACAACATCGTTTCGACGGGGCGTGAGAATGGCGCGCTGAAAGAGCCGCCGCGGGTCGTGGAAATAGTCTGCGAGGTCGCCGTAGACGGCTTGGAGGATCACTGTCTGTGGCTCGCGCGCCTACCTGATCCTTACTTTCGCGCCTACCTGATCCTTACCCTAAATCGAGGGACAAACAAACAAACAAACAGACAGACAGACAGACAAACATCTGTCGATTAGTAGTTACAAGTGCAGGCCAGTAAGTTCACCTACTCCCAATCAAGTGCAGGCCAGTAAGTTCGCCAGTAAGTTCACCTGGTCCCAATCTCTAACCCCAGTAAGTTCACCTGGTCCCAGTAAGTTCACCTAGTCCCAATCTCTAACCCCAGTAAGTTCCGCGTAAGCCCACTCGTGCTCACATCCACTCACCCCACTCTCATTCGAGCTCGTCGCTCTCACCTCCGCCAATCTAAGCTGCTTTGATCCGTACACGCCGCTAGCCTTTGCGTTCACTCTAAAAACCCCAGTAAGTTCACTTGGTCCCAGTAAGTTCACCTGGTCACTAAGTTCACCTAGTCCCAATCTCAAACCCCAGTAAGTTCACCTGGTCCCAGTAAGTTCACCTACAGTGCGCGTGTAGACGCCGGGAGGGGCTTATCGGTATTGCGCAGCACGTGTGGGGTAGGGTGGAGTCGTCGACTCAGAAGAGGATATCCTCGGGGTTGCCGATCGACAGAGAGCCACGTAGAGCTGGACGTGGCAGAAGACGGGCTTCGCCAAGAGGACGCCGACCTCGCGGGGCGTCTGGCCCTGGCTCTTGGTGATCGTTTGGCGTCGGCGGGCCTTACGGGATACAGGTTGGAGGAGCCTCGGTGACAACGACACGATCGATCATGTATCTGGTACTGTTGCAGTGGCCGTGCGACGGGTCGAGGTTGCGAAGACTTTAAGCTCGCGATCAAAGTCAGCATGCCGTTGGTTGTCGGGGAGTTGAAAACTCGACTCTTGAGAGCGAGGCGTCGTCTTCCGACTCAGCCTAGTCAGCCGAAAAGAACTCCGACGCCTCGTCTTTGGGGAAAAAAGGCCGCGGTCATGCGCGCGTTGTCAGCATCGACAACATCGTTTCGACGGGGCGTGAGAATGGCGCGCTGAAAGAGCCGCCGCGGGTCGTGGAAATAGTCTGCGAGGTCGCCGTAGACGGCTTGGTGGATCACTACTGTCTGGTTCTCGCGCCTACCTGATCCTTATTCTCACGCCTACCTGATCCTTACCCTAAATCGAGGGACAAACAAACAAACAAACAAACAAACAGACAGACAAACATCTGTCGATTAGTAGTTAGGAAGAAAGACTCAAATGTTAGCGAATGGAAGTGGGGTTAGAGGTGAACTTATTACTGGCGTGCGCACTTCTGTTACTATTTCGAACGCTAACAAGTGGAACGCAGGAAAACCCAAGCGAGCAGACGAACAAGCCAAGCCTGTGCAACGCGACTCTGATGGTCTTCAAGCTCGTGTCCGACGAGGCGTTCGAGAGTGGCGCACGGTGTATTGCCGATCGCCTCGGCGACGTCGGCGAGAATTTCAACAACCAACTCGAAAACATTGCCAAGACTGGCCTCACCAGTCTTGGCAATAACATCTCCAACGGCATCAAGACTGGCCTCGCAGACGTCTCCGTCGGCATCAAGACTGGCCTCACTAGCGTCGGCGTCGGCCTCGCCATCATTGGCCTCGCTATTTTCGCGAGCTCCATCATCAACTCTCGCGATCGCGGCGGTCGCGACGACGCTCGCGGCCGCGTTCGTTAGCGACGCTCCGAAAGCGTCCGCGCCATCGTCAAAAGACGAGGCGAACATTCCGTCGCCGCGCGTACCGCACCTCACCCCTCCTTATTCCGGCGCTAGAGTGTCCTCGCTGGCACGTCATCTAAGACTAAGTACCATTGTCATTGCAGGAAAACAATCGCCCTATTGGCATATGCAAACCTGCGTTAAACATTTGGCTCTGACTCTGGAGCCACCCACTTATAATAAGAAGCACTGACCCGCGCTGGAGTCCAGTGGCCCCTTGCTGTTACAACTTTCGGACGACAAGAGTCGAGCGCACGTTGTTGCGTGGGCCGCAGGTCGCAAAGTTTGGAAATCGGCTAGTATTAAAAACGAGCTCAAGAAGGTTAGTTGACACAACGGGCAGGGCGACCTGTTCGAGAAGTAGACCGAAACGAAGGCGGCATTGGAAACAAACAAACAAACAAACAAACAAACAAACAAACAAACAAACAAACAAACAAACAAACAAACAAACAAACAAACAAACAAACAAACAAACAAACAAACAAACAAACAAACAAACAAACAAACAAACAAACAAACAAACAAACAAACAAACAAACAAACAAACAAACAAACAAACAAACAAACAAACAAACAAACAAACAAACAAACAAACAAACAAACAAACAAACAAACAAACAAACAAACAAACAAACAAACAAACCGGCTGGCGCCTCACTGTGTTCCAACAGAGCTCGTGGCTCCCTCCGCCGCCGCCGCCTCGAAGTCGGCCGCCGTTGCCCTTCTCAGGTGAAAGAGTCGCGGTCCACGGTAGGACTGAGCAGCTTAGAGAGCGAGCTCAATCTCACTCGCTGCACAAGCTTGCTTTAGCATCGCTAAAAAGTGTTTTTTTCGACAAGAATATGTAGTCGTGTTACCCCTCGATCGTCGGCTCTTTGCAATGAAACTCTTAAATAAGATAATGCCACTCCAAGGCTGCTGCATGGCACCACGCATTTGTTTGCTACACATCTTGGCCGGTTCGATTTGGCGACATTCGCGAATGAATCTCAACAAGCACACCCCCAAAATTAATTAATGACGGGGGAAAAAAGCGACGTCGAAGTTTTACCAGTTGTTATTGCCGTGTTGTTTGTTTGTTTGTTTGTTTGTTTGTTTGTTTGTTTATTCCCATAGTACAGGAAAATCGTCTTTATTTTTATGCAGCTGGGCGACGTCGCCGTCGACCTCGTTGACCGCAGCAGACCCCTCCGGTCAGGTATCACAGGGCCTCGGCCCATGGAAGATGGTGGCACGTGCGCGGGACTGCCTTAAGTAGGTTGTGGAATTATTACATAAGTCAATTAGCTCGTTCGTCGTTCTGAACCGCCGCCGCCGCCGCCGCTGCCATTTTTTTTTTTGGAGAGGACGCGGCGGGTGGAGGAGATTCGTCTTGGGCGGCGGCTGCTGCTGCTGCTGCTGCTGCTGCTGCTTCTAAGGTGCGCGCGGCGTGGAAGCCCTTGGACATGGACAATTTTGTGATTTCGCGGAGGCAGCTTGTCGCGTAGCTTCTCGGCGGCAAGTCGAATTCGAGGACGAGGGCGGATTGCGAAGGCTCGACGCGACAGCCTTTTTTTAGGGTGGTTCATCAACATCGCGGAGTTTATCGAGGTCGGTTTTGATGAGCTGTTCTGCCTTGGAATTATAGGGAACGAGGCGCCAGCGGAGGTTGGAGGGCTTCACGAAGAGGGGACGATAGGCGCCGGCGAAGGAAGCCTCGGGCGTGGCGGCGCGCGCGTAGTCGTCTCGGACGGCGGCGCGCGCGAGGGCCTCCGTGGCGCCCTCGAAGGTAGGATAGGTGATCGCACGGCCGGGCAGCGGGAGAACGACGTCCCAGTGCGCGTAGCTCTCGGGATCCGCGACCACTCGGACGCCGTCCGCCGACGTCAGGTCGGCAGTGAGACCGGTGGAATTCGCGAGAACCAGGTCACCAGGGACGACCGCAACGCCACGACGGTTGATACGCTCAGAGGCCAGCGTGTGTTCCAGGCGAGGCTCTGGTGAGCGTGGAGATACACGAGCCTGAGGTTCTTGGGCACGGCAGGGTGAAATGCGCTGGAAAAATCCGCCGGCGCCTTGGCGAGTTTATCCAGAACCTGTTTCTCGACTCTGAGGGTCCGGGGCATCGCCTTCGGGGCTGTCTCGAGGTCGCCGCGGGCGTACGCGGCCTTGGCCTCGGCCGCCGGTGCGCTCTCGCCATCGCGAGGCGCGAGAATCAGGTCGACGCAAGCTCGCCAATCGCCCGAGAGGAGGGCCTCGCCAATTCGAGTATTCGAGCCAGAACAGCCAAACCGCTGGAGTCCAAAAAAAGTTCCGCACCACGTCACGGCCTCGCACGGCTTAGGTTGAAAAAAAAAACCGAAAAAAAAAGTTAGAAAGGGGGGGTTTGTGGGGTATGAGGGATGTGCCTGACGGGCGGAGATAAGTACGCGGGACCTAGTCGGGGTCATCGCCGAGGCGTGGGGCAGGCGAAGAGAAAAAGGGGGGGAGGGGGAGGAGTGCTGCTGGTGAATACGACCAGCTCGTTTTAGCTTCCCTGCGACTCTCGCGGCATACGGTGTGGCGCAGACGATCACTCTCGCGTCCGTCCTCGAGCGCGCGCATCGCGTCCTCGTCGCTGGCGTGCGCTTCTCCTAGTTGTTTGTCGCGCCTTGCGACGTGGCGCAGACGATCAGCCTCGCGTTCGTCCTCGAGCGCGCGCTTCTTCCAGACGATCATCACGCCACTCTGCAATTGCAATACGCTTGGCCTCGCGTTGACGCTCAAGCAGCATCGCCGCATCCTCGTCGCCGGCGGCAAGAGCTTCACGACGAGCGGCCCGCAATCGCCCCATCTTGTCGCGACGGACCGCACGTTCGCGCTCGAGAAAGCGATCGTCTCGAACACGCCACAAGCGCTTCCACGCATCAGCAGCGCGCTTGTACACTTTCTCTTCGCCATTCCACTCCTGGGCGAGGACACTCGAGTACTAGTTCCTTTTCAAAGGAACTTGCGCCTCTTTCGTTTTCCCGCACGATCTCCCGCCTCGCCGAGCGCCGGACGGTTCCTCTCGTCATCCCGGGCCGCGCGGCGGTCCGCCGTCGCTCTCCACGAAGGGGCGAGAGCCATGACGCGGTGTACCGCGAGAAAAGACGGAAGACGTCATAAGCAGTCTTGCGTCCTATAGGTAATTTCTCTTTCTAGCACGTAAAAAGAAAATACGGAACGCATAATTAATCACCCGAAGAGCTTTGGGAAACACCCTCTTTTCGAGAGGGCTAGTTTTTCAACCAAAGGATTTGTTTTCGCCAGTTGTCCGATTTAGAGCGAGAGAGTACCAGGTCGTCAGAATGTTGAATTATGGAGTACCTAGACCACGGCCGTACATGAACTGCGGGGGCCAGCGGGGACGTTACAACTACCACGCAATTACTGTGACAACATTGATGAGCTTTTGAATACGTTATTGCACTCTGTGGACATTATTACTACACGTGCTTCTGACGATAATACCGAAGTACTCCGACTTGAGTGGAACTAACTAACTAACTAACTAACTAACTAACTAACTAACTAACTAACTTCAGACCTCTCCCGAGCATGGGAGCTAGGCCGGACAGGCAGGAGCCGATCCGGAATCACAGAGGAAAATCACGCAGTTGGGGCTGAGGCGAGGGACGAGGACTCGTTGATGACGGACCGCCACTGCGCGCGGTCTTGTGCGAAGTCGTGCAAAAGCGTCGCAGGCCGCAAACGTGTTGGTCCACGAACAATCGACCTGTCCGTCGCGTTCTGCCCAACCGAGCGAACCCCATCCCAGCGCGGACTTTCCGGGTGCTAACCGGCCAGCCCGGGAGGCGAGCAGGCACCGTCTCACTCCGGGACGGCCGGGGCCGCCGCAGGGAGCAAGCGTGTTAGGCGCCGTCCTCCATCGCAACCAACGGTTAGCGATCGCAGGGTTGAGTGGAACAAGGCGTATTTAACAATGACTCTCAACAGTAGTGAGAGCCCAAATACCTCCTACGTCACAAGTACCATTGACAAGGACGCAAAGGTCCCCAACTTTGTGGACCATGACCTGCCTGCATCGTGTTTACCCTACACTCTTGCTCGTGTCAGGAATATGGAGTTACGTTCCTTGGCCTTCCCACTCAAACGCTATAACGAGAATCGCGACATATTGCAATATTACGCATGCTTAATGCGTAAATTGCCGTCGCGACCCTGGCTCCGCCCTCTGCTGTTTAACATACGGCAAAATAATGAGTTTGAGGAACACAACTCCGCCAGCATGACAAAATTCCAGACCAGTGTTCCTCTCTGTTGAAAATGGTCAAGCTCGTAAACCTTCTGTCATGTTATTGTGCTCCGGTCTATCAACCCCTGCGTTTCTCTCACAAGTCAATAGTGACTTAGCCTTGCACATCAATGTGAAACTTGTTGTCGAGTCTGATGATACTCTTGTGAGAATGTTACGTCGACGGTTTCCGCATGTGTTGATTTTCAAATCCCTGCATTAATCATCTTCACTCCATTTAAGGAGGAGGAGGCGTGCCTTTACTGTGACATAGCCGAGATCATACCTCCATGTACCAACCGTAACCTCTTGAAGCACACCAACACGTCTGACTTGCCCAGTCTTCTCGATGACGCCTTGATTGACAGTATGCTTACTGTGATTAAGCTGCTCAAGCCCCTTGTGCTACTGGCCGAAAATTCGCCACCGCACAAGCAGGTACATCGTGACCTTATCTTCGTTTCTAACTTGATACATGCCACTCTTATTTATTGTGCTGGTGCTGTCGACAGATTCCCCGCCTATCTCTGTGGCGACTACCAATCCCGAGAACGGTGGATATGCATCGCCCGTAGGTGTAACACGGGCAACATAGCATCTTATCTTGGCCTAACCAGCACCCTAAGAACTTTCTGGACATTGCAGATGATCTTTCTGCCATCCCTTAATCCCTTTGGCTTTCAAAAGATCTTGCCAAGGACTGGGTACGAGTTTACCCAGATCCTCCAATTGTGTCATCTCCGAAGACATTTCCACTCTACTCTCGTACAGGATCTGTCCGGCCGAGTATGACTGAGCTTGAAACTTTAAATCTCGCGTTTATCAGGCTACACTCACAACAGGCATTGGAACAACCCACGCATATCTCACATCCTGATTGCACGTACCATCATTTAGGTTCCATGCGCAATGCCAACACTCCATTGCCCAATTCCTCCAATCCTGTTCGACTTAAAGCCTTCACCATCCTTTATAATGTCTTCGCTAGGCTTTTGCCTAATTCTCCGACTCCTGTTTCCTATTATATTACAATTTTCGAAACTAACCAATCTGCACACATGTTATTTCTCACAAATTCCTCAACCAACCACAACATATACTTTCCCAGGAGGTAAACATTCACATGGTAATCTTCTTGTCGAAAAATAGATCCAACAAGTATAAATAAAGCGTCGATTGACCCTTTTGGATCGACTTGCACCCTTACGTCATCCGATAACCCTGATGATAAGTCTATATACTTGGAGCCTTTCCAAGGCCATCTTTGGTTCGTACAGGCCTACCCACTGGTCAGCGGTGCCCAAGGTAACCATCTTGCCCTTGAACATCTTCTTGCCAACTGTGACCTTGTTATCCCGCGCTGCCTGACTTATGGTCCTGCGACTGACAATTTGTGCTTTAAAGATAAGCATTTCGCGCTAAATTGTAGAAGATTGCCACTTATCCCACAGTCGCTACCTTGGTTAGTTGCGAAACAGCGATCGCAAGCTTTGTTCCAAGATCCACTCTATGCTTGGTCCTTTGCTTACTATACGTGGCTATGCGAACATCATTCTACTCGATCCTCGCAATAACAAACTCCGTTACCCTACACGCCCCGAACTCATTCGAGTTAGTAACCACACACTGCTCTGGAATCCTTCTTGCTTTCCCTGAAGAGTGACCTTTGCTGTGGTATACTCAGCAATGCTTTACCTACCGCACCTCTCGGTTTTTTACAGGAGTAGTTTAGACCTGTTTTTTTGTTTTTTTTTTCGGGTAAAAATCAACCAGCGTTGGGAATTCATTGGGCTCACTTCACTAGGTTCACTGAATATGGTTCACTTCACTTCACTTCACTTCACCGAAATTTTTCGTCCGAAGTCCAATGTTCACTTCACGTTCATTCACTTCGGCTGACGGCCTGACCCTGACCCCGTCTGACGAGCCAAGTCGAGCCGCCCTACCTGGAGGTGGAGGATAATGTTGATGATGAGGAGGAATTTAAACGCGGAACAGAAGGAAGAAGTTCACAAGAACGAGCCGATTGCGACGTCGATGTTGTGACGTGGAACACACCCGGCAAAAATGGACGATCAACCAGGTTTTTCCAAGGTGTGGGACTGCGTGCGTTGACTGAAGGAACATCATCCTGACCGCGTCAGTGGGAAGGCGACGCATGTGTGTGTCCGGTGCTGGGAGCGCCTGAAGGTGACGAGAGACTTCAAGAAAGGCACGTGGCAGACGACCAAGCCTCTTGCCCACTTCAAGGCTGCGCATTCGGAGGACGACCTGGGACGTCAACAGCTCACCAAGAAACAGAAGACAGACCAAGAAAAGGAGGGCGTTATGACGGCAGTGGGCGTTGTGGCAGCCTCGAAGGGTAAATGGGATATTACGAGATACTTCATGGCCATGCCCAGCCAGGCAAAGCACTCTTCCCTGATGGCGTTCTCGGCTCGGCACTACGTGTACACGTCGCAGCGGATCTCCAAGCGCACCTTTGACGACGAAGATCATCGCAACCTAATTGAGGCGTATTACCGCGGCGGTGGCGGGAAAAGCAAGTGCCCGTTCATGACTCGAAAGGCGCTGTTTGAATGGGTGGACGATGAATATCGTTGCTTTGTTCGAATCTTGCAGCACGTCGTTACGGAGTGTTATGAGGCGGCTTTCGGAGGCACGTCGTTACGGAGTGTTATGAGGCGGCTTTCGGAGGCGGCTTTCGGCAATCCATTCGCCCAGGTGCTGCATGACGGCGGGACACACAAGGATAAGTTCAAGTGACAGGCCATTGGCCTATCCTTCATCTGGCCCGATTGGAGTGGCGTTGAGACGGTGTGCGTGGGCCTCGTTCCAGCTGACGACGGAACCGATTCCGGCACGTCTTCTCTGCTCCGTTCTGTGGTCGCGGAGCGTGCGGGAATCGATGTCGATTTGGCGGCCGCAACCATTGTTCAAGACCGGGCTGCACTTGGCGTCGCCGAAGAATTTTTTGTTGAGGTCGAAGCGTGTGGCACGCATGATATCTCAAAAATCTCGGCAACGGCATGTGGCGACTTGACACGATCCAGAGGCAAACAGGTGATCAATCCATTCCCAGCTGGCCAGGAGCTGTTGAACAGTGCCCACGATGGAGCCAAGTTCTTTTCTTATAGCATACGTTTGAAGGATCTGCATGCGCTTTTGCCATTACAGCCGGGGAAATCGCCGAAGCTCAAGCTCAAGCTCGACCTCAATAAGACGTGGTTCCGGGCGCGATACCAGCTTATTCGTTCCTTGCTGCGTATGCGCCACGTGCTCAAACTGTACGCGGCTACCAACATTGGACTCCCCTGGACAATCAGTGATGAGCAATGGGTGGCGTTGGCTGAATTCGAGGCGATTTTTGCTATAACGGATGCGGCCGTTGTTTTTGTGCAACATGAACACTTATACCTGGGGGCGTGCGATGCATTGATCAAGCATAACATGATCGAGTCTCAGCGAGCTGGGACGCTAGAAGCCATTATCTCCCGAACATAACTGCGAAATCCATGCCACGTAAGACTGTCGATGTTGACGACCTCAGCGAGACCGGCAAAATCTGTCTTGAGCGGGCTATTTTCGAATGTGAGCGTCGGTTTTGCGGGAATAATGAAAACTACGTGCGTCACTTCGACTACGAATTCAACGATCGCGAGCTGATTGCCTTCCTTCTTGACTTTCGGACTATGAACTGCCGGCACCTGTCGTCCAATCAGAGAGCTCGGGCCAGGAAGTTGCTCAAGGAAGAATATGTGATTTACGCACGGACTGCATTCCACCACGAAAAGGCAAAGACTTCCTCCGAGTCTGCGCCGCCCTCCGAGCCTGCGCCTGCCCGCAGTCTCTTGGCGGCACTCGACGCACCCGACGCTTGGGGCGACATTAGTGGCGACGTTCCGTCTTTGCTATGCCTGAGAACCAGATGCCCGATTTCAATGTGGAGTTTGACCAGGTCTTCACTCAATGGATCAGGCTGTCGAGATCGCTCGACTGGAAAGAGCATTATCCTGAACTTGAGAAGAAGGATGAAGTCGGCTTCAAAGATCTGGCTGTGCTCGACGTTGGGAAACTGTATCGACCGCTCACCAAGGAGCAGTATGGGTTCCTTCCGGACATGGCGAGAGCCTCTAAGGGTTCAATTGGTACACATGGCGCGCAGAGCTACTGTGAGCGCTGCCTGAGCATTGGAAATCTTGTCCTGACTGAGGGAAACACGTTGCTCAGCGCGGACGAGACGGACAAAGTTGCCCTATTGCGCATGAACAAGGATTTCACTGCGGCGGCCCGGATTAAGTACAGGGACCTCGGACACGAGACCGAGTTTTTCAAAAACGCCGAGAGCACCATCCCCGAAGACCCTTCGGAGATGGAGGTTGATGAGGAAGAACCAGACGAAGATACCGAGGTCGTTCACATCGCCTAAAGTAGGAAACACTGAACCACATCCACGGTAACTCGTCCTTCGCCCCGAAACGCGAAAGAATCTAAGATCACCAGACCTAGGCAATAGCGCGCGGGGGGCACGGAACTGACGGGGCGCTGCACCGGCGCTGGCGTTAAAAAAGTGGCGTTCACTTCACAAAGGTTCACGATGGCCACGTAGGGTGATGTGTTCACTTCAAATCACTTCACCAATATTGCGTGGCTGGTGAAGTGGTTCACGTTCACTTGCTGAAGTGAATTCCCAACGCTGGAAATCAACACACAAATTTGGGGGGTTTAGGTTTCGTACCGTCACGTCAGCTCACCATGTACACTCTTCGTGCTAACCCCGAGTTGAGCACCGGCCTCGGTTCTTTCGGACTCGGTCTTGAAGCCGTCGAACCCAAAGGTTCGAACGAAGTTGCCGGTGGCGAACCACATATTGTTGATGTTCTGTACAGTCTCTTTGAAAAGCCGTGGCGCCCACGTGCGCCGAAAGGCCTCGGACTTAGGCAAGTGCTTGACGTAGGCCGCGTTGAGCGCCTTGATCATATCGATGAAGAAAAAGGTGTAGACGATGTTGAAAGGCAGAGCGCAACCAACCATGAATTTGGTGATCTTCTCGTTGATAAGATTGGCACGGCGCGTATCACACCTGTCAGTGACTTCGGTGACTCTAGCTTGCTTCGGCACGACTTGCGACGGAGCCGTCCCAGTCAACAACGAAGGGCGGACGATGTCGCTGTCGAGGGCGCGAAGGTCGTGGACAGCGGCGGGCCGCTTATTCGTGGCCCATACACACCCCGAGATATTCTTAGCTGACGACTTGCTCGCGAGCGTGCACTTTAAAGCCATCGGGTGTGTGATTGCAATCCAGGACGATGTGCTGGATTGAACTTTTCGCCCGTGCGTGCGTGCATGCAGCCGCGTGTCGCACATCTCTATTCGAACGTGCCGTCGCCCTTAGGCGTTATGATCACGTAGTCGCTCACCGAACTCCTGGGCCGTCAACCCCTTGAACATTGTCACCATAACGGTCACCAGCGTGTGCAACTTCAACAGGAGGCAGCGAGCGTGTGGCACAGAAGAGAAATGGAAGATAAAATGCTCCCTGACCACAAACGGACGTCCTGCAACGTTTCTGAGCGTTTCGGTGTCAACCGGACGCGAGAAGATGTTTAAACCGGTAAAATCCAAGTTAAATCCGCTTTGAAACCGGCTTAAAACATGTACTAAAGTACTAAAAGTAAACCCTGACCTTTGATACCGGTATTATAGGTTCGGAAGCTTTACCAGCTGGCATGTACCATCTCTTGTATACCCACATATGTCGCATAGTTTTCGACATGAAATCACTTATGCTGTCCCCTACATTTCAGCATGATGCTGCCATGCGGCACAAGACCCATGAATCTACCTTCATCACAAGTGAGATTCCTCAACTCAATGATAGCAGTGGCGTTATCACTCAAGCGCACTCCTTCATGAGTCGCATCGACTCCGCACCTTGACCGAAATGTCGTAAAACTACCGTTCTACGGAAAACGCAACAGAAGAGGCACTTACCTCCGCAACCTTGGATGCTGATACTGACGACGCTTCTGAAGATGCTGACAATGCTCCTGCCTTGGATCCGCGCACTGAACTCAAATTCAGCACTCGCAGATTAAAACACATTCCCGTCAAAGCGACACCTCGCAAGGTATACCATCATGACACCGTTGAGCCCCTTAATACCAAGGAACGTGCCAACCGTTTTCATCGCACGATCACTGTCCTGACAATGTTGCAGCCAAAGCCCCTGACGTACTTGCTCGTCCTGTCTTTTCTGCATCTGATATCCAAAATCCCGATGTGCGCACCGACTGTCTGCTTCATAACAAGAAACACCGACACGATCACTTTAACAGCACCAAGCCAAACTTTGAACAAGCCCATCAGCCTGGTGAAGTTTGGGCTTGTGATGGTGGGTACGTAAACTTTCCTTCTGAGTGGGTGTCTATACCCACATCATTTTATTTAAAGAATTCCTGTCGAAGTTCATCCTCGCGTCCTTCACGCGTACCACAAACGCAACCGAATTCACGCAAGCTCTGGATTCCCTCTACACCTTCTGTCGCACACAGCCGAATGTACATTTGCGTACAGTCTACTCAAACGCTTTCCGGCCGTATTTTAGCCAGCATGTCACCACACCGTATCGTGCTGAAAAAGGTATTAATCTCATCGCATTTTCGCCATACCTCCACTCATTTAATCATGAGGTGGAGCAGGCTATATCGCATCGGCCTCATCTACCCGTCTTCGTAACCTTCTCAACGTGCACTACTGAGGCGCCAAAATTGTAGAGCCTGCCAGTCATTTCCCGTGTGCAGTGATCCACACTGTCCAATCCTACAACATATTACCGAATGCAACTCTCGAGCGCATTCACCATGTAATCGTTAGTCCCCAACAGCTTCTCTACAACCAACTGACTACGCCTCAGCATGATCTTCTCTAGATCTTCGGCAGTGAATGTTTCCTCTTACTGGAACCCCATGAACACGACAAGTGTGAACCTTCACGCCGACGGTATCTATACCTCTGCTGTGCAAATGCACAGAATCCACTCGTCTCACCACATGTTGATCATCATGCTGGCATCGTCCTCAAACCCGGACAATGTTCAGATCCGTGTATCGTCTAAACTTATCTTCACGTACATGCTCAAGGGCTCCACGCTCGATCCTGAACATGCTCCTCTACCTGATGCTCAACCACGCCCGATCGAGATGACAACCCCGATGATGCGTTGCAGAGAAGGAATCAAACCCAGAGGGGGAAACCTCCTACTCCGGCTCCTTCTTCTCCTCCTCACTCATCTGCTCAGTCTTCGTCTCCGTCACACCAACTACCACTTCTCCACCTGTCGATGATACTCTCTCGCCATCACCGCCCCTACCTTCTTATAATGACCTATTTGCTCAAGACAACATTCTACTCGTTCCCTGTTCTCGTCGACCCAACCAACGCAAAGCCACGTCCATGGCTTCCATTTCTTCTCGGCTTCAAGCTACTACTGTTGGTGCGTACAAAACCGCTGGTGGCAAACTCGCCGACCTTCGATGGGATCTTCAGCATCGCTCTCTCATTTTAAATTACCCACCCTCTCCACCTTCAACATCTCTGGTGGTATTCACTGGAGACCAAGGGGGGGGACAGGCTTTTACTTGTTCAACACCTTCCATTGCGCACCGACCTTCTGTCTCGCTATCGTCTGCTTGATGGTGTGTTCACGCAAACCAAGTGTGCTGCCAGCATTCCAGTGTCCACTCGCCTTACCGCGGATGGAACTCCCTTTCGTCCACTTCCATCAATACTTACTGCCATGTTCATTGAACATGCTGCTGCCTTTGGTGTCTCTCCTTTACAGTACGCCTATGCATACCCGACACCTTCCAGCTTTATCGATCATAACTCTAACACCTCTTGGTCATCTCCTGAATATGGTTCTACATCTTCCTCTTTAACTGACCTTGAGGAGTACCTTCTTTTTCCACTGAATACATTATCAGGTTCTCCACGAGGAACCACTTCTCTTCATACAACTAGAACCTAACTCCTCTACTCCTGCCGCTCATGCTACACACGCTTATCCTGAAGTGTTGTATACTGCGTCGACCGAATAGTCGCTAAATTATGGGTCTCCCTCAACCATAGGCCCTGATGAATACAAGGTCCGAGAGGCCGACATCCACATCGATGAGGACAAGCTCAAGTGTCCGCAAGGTCTCGCACCTGAAGACCGACAAGCCTACGTCAAGGCGACTGCGAAAGAGCTTCACGACATAGTTCGTTTTGGCTGTTTCAAGCTGTCCTTACCTGATAGCTCTACTCGTCTCATCGATATTAGGTTGGTACTCAAGACCAAGACGAACTCAGCCGGCGAGTACATCAAGCACAAAGCCAGGTTAGTCTCGTTTGGCTTCTTAGCATTGCTTGGTGTCGATTTTTTCTCCACTTTGAGTCCCATGGCGACGATGACTGCTATGCGCGTCATCTTAGCCATAGCTGATTACAAGAACCTCCCCGTCTACCACGCCGACGCGCCGAACGCCTTCGCCCAGTCCGACATCGACACGCACATCTACGTTCAACTACCCGACGAATCAAGTTGCTTGATCCACAAGACGATAGATGTCGCGGCCGCCGCTTACCCAACTTGCGAAAGTCCCACTATGGACTTAGGCAATCACCTCATTATGGAACAAGGAGATCGACAAGTTCTATCTAGGCCTTGGCTACAAGCGACTCCATGCAGATTCTTGTCTGTATGTGTGCGTTATTGCATTAGCTCGCTTCCTTATTTGCAGTTTATCTGTGGACGATATTGCCATTGTCGCCAATGATGATGAGCTACGTATGGAACTTCAGAAAGCCCTCCATGACCGCTACTCTGAAGAGCAGTTTGACCCAGTCCACACCCTTGTGGGCATGCGTGTCTGCCGTACCTCTCATGGCTCCATATCTCTGGATGTCCAGGCAAAACTCGATTCGCTCGTCGAGGATCGTCCTATCCTGAAGACGCTAACGCCACTAAAGTACCCCATGTCCTCGACGTTTTACCTGCAAAGATGGCTCCGCTACCACCGACGTCGAAGTTTATATTCATGGCCACTTTTCTACCTTATTGGTAAGCTTGTATTTATGCAAGACGGTTGCCGCCCTGATTTTTCGCATGCCTTGGGACGCTGTTCTAGGGGGATGCACTCACCAACTTACGTGCATGTCCAAATTCTCCAGCACCTACTGCGCTACCTTGACAACCCGGAGAATAGAGCACTTCGCCTTCGGTTCCGCCCGAAAGGGAATGCGATTGAGAATCATCTGCACGTCATTTCCGCCTATCGAGTCGATCTGTCTACTTTGATTGACCATCAGGAAAGGAAATAGCATTCGGCAAATTTGACCCTTTGGTCGCTATGGTTGACGCAGATAACGTGTCATCCCTTGCTGAGGAAGATAGGAAATCTACAACAAGGTTTGTCTTCTATCTCTTCAATTGCCTCATTTCTTCGGAAAGTAAACTGCAGCGGATCGCTTCATGCTCTACGCATGAAGCGAAGCTCATACCGTTGAGCATCTGTGCTGACGAGGCAGTTTGGCTCCGTAAGATCTTGCTAGAGATTTCCTTCGTGGCTAATCCCACGTTCTTCATTAACATTCATGCCGAGAAGTATACCCCCGCTGATTTCGATGACGACAACGACCCTATTGCTGAGAATATGCGCTTCATAAGAAGCTTGCCACTCCTTTCTGACAATGCCGCAGCTGTGCACACTTCTAACAATCCTGATGGCTCTTCTCGTAGCAAAGCTCTCTCTACGCGCTGGTTCAAAATTCGCGAGTATGTGGCATTACATAAGATTCGAGTCCATCATGTCCCTGGCAAATTAAATGTGGCGGATGGCTTTACCAAACCGCTTGCAGCCGAGTTTGCTACGTTTCGTTCACTCTTAGGCATGCATCATGTCGACCCAAGTTTGAGCAACGAAGAGCATTAACTTTCAAACCCTGGTGACAGCAATGTCGTTAAACTAACCCTTACCATTGTCTTGGTGGCCATCGTGCCGTAAGTAGCTCGCCCTCACTCGCCCCGCTTTCCTTTACTCTCAAATCTCCGATCGTCCACTCTGAGTTGCCCCCTCCCGCGCCTGCTGTGCTTTTAACCTTTGAGTTTACACTTAAACCCTTACCTTTTACTACAATACTCCAGAAATTCGCCGATGCTTCTCCAACCGGCTCTGCGTGCGTTTCCACGGGGATTATCTCCTGGTCGTCGAGAACCCCCTCGCTCTCTAGGCCTTCCAAACTCCCATCACACTCCGGACTTAAACCGTAAAAAGACTACCCGGGACGACATCTGGCATATGCTTAACCGTGCCACAGCTTCTGCTTCCAAGAGCCCAGAGAAACTCTCATCTCTTACTCTTGCCGACTGCCTTACCTTCAACTTCAGCAGTTTTGTACAGGGGTTACGCATCAATGAAACTTTTCGTGTCCCTGTCACACAACTTCTTACTACCATCGCAGATATGGAGTTAAACGATGCTGTCGATTCGCTCTATGTTACTGATAACCCGCTATCATTCATGGAAGTTGTTGCATTCTTATCTATGCGCTCGCCCATAGTGGCCAATCTACCGTCAGCACCGGCCATCAAGGCGACGGTGTGCTCGCGATGGGTAGAGAAAGAATGAGTACTGGTCCACCACTACTGCTCGACGTGATTTTGCGATGGTGTTCGTCAGCACCTTTGGACCGAGATATTTAAGAAACGGATGTCAAATGAACCCCCTACTGCCGTCACAGATCATCTAGCGGATCAAGAACATGTGAACAGTTCATTTGTTCCGCCATCTGCTCTCACTAGTAACATATGCTGTGGATGCCACAATACTGATCATGTTAAGGTGAGTGTTCGAGTCCAAGCGCGCAACCATAAAGACTATAACCCCCCTTGCGAAGATTGCCCCATCTTCGTGCGACCATCATCCGAACATACTATGTGTCAACTGATGTTAATAAGCTTCTGCTATGTTCGATTGCACAGCATCCAGAGCTAACTAACTAACTAACTTCAGACCTCTCCCGAGCATGGGAGCCAGGCCGGACCGACAGGTGCCAGTCCGGAATCACGGGCCTGTAGACGAGGAGCGCCGAAAGGTCGGTCGGCGGAGAGTGACCATCAAGCTTGTCGCCATGCAACGAGGAGACTGCGATGTGACTGACAACCAACTCGTCGATAACCTTCCGTCTTCGCCCCCCGGCCATACCCCGTCCCACTGCGAACGTTCCGGCTGCCAACCGGCCCGCCCGGGAGGCGAATAGGTGCCAACCTACGCCGGGAGGGCGGATGCCCTCGCAAGGCTCAGGATTCATAAGGCACCGTCCTCCATCGCAACCGCAGTCGGCGATCAGGGTCCAGAGCTACCAGACGATATCATCCTAACGTCTCCAGCACCAAATGTCACACACCAGGCAATTATCGCGTTTAACATCAAGCGCCTCACGTTGCTGCATCTGGAGCACCTATCCTCACTTGTGACAATTGCACGCGCGCAAGCTAAAAGACGTTCGCTGATTAAACCCGCGCTATACGCGAGAGTGATGGACATCCGGGCGCAATCTCTCATCTGTCACATTGCAGCCTACACCACCATAACTGATGACGACCGCCCTCCGTCTATCACTTATGAAGTGAGATCCACTCATTTCTCAGATGATGACACGCGAGACTTCCTGAAACTACTGGCTAGCAAGTATCCTCAGCTTCACGCTGAACTTGCGCATGCGACCGAAATGTCGTTAAACAATCGGGATAAGGCACCGGATGACACGTCCACCGCTGCAGCATCTCAACCCACATCTACTCCTTCGACATTGTCATTCACCCGACAGTTCGATTTTGAGGTGTTAACTGCAAAAGTCGATATTCTCACTCAACGCATCGATGCTCTTCAGAGCTTAACCGAAAGGCAAGCTCACAAGATAACACAATTCTCTGCGGACAACAACAAGGTGCATGCGGATCGTACTGCGGCACTTGCGCAAGTCAATTCGTTTGAAGACCGTCTCTTTCCGCTGACATCCAACATTAATATCCTGCTCGTCACGCTCTTCCAAGCCTCCGAGTTGTTAAGTCGCCTTTCCCTGTCTCTAGACGCTCACCATCAACATAATAGCCGCATCACTGACGACAATCTCCTGCAACTTCCGCAAGAACTGTGTGACACTCTTCAGAATCCTTCTCTACAACTAACTAACTAACTCTACAACCTGATGTGGAGTCTCTACAAGATCCCTTCGTCTCGCAACAATTCCTTGAAAGTCGTCTAGACGAACTACAACTTGGAGATCTTATCCCCAAAGTTTTGGACCGCCTTCTCGCACTTACTTATCGATTGGCTCCTCAACACTGTTCAGCCAAGTATTGCACGCCAGCATCGACAAATGAGTTTCCAAGTGATGGCGATGACGTTCAAGCTCTCAACGACATTGACGAAATTAAATTGGAACATCTTAAGGCCAAGCCTTCTTCTCTTCTCTCTCCAATGACAGCACTTATGCCGACGTCTTTGCCTTCAGGTTCACTTGTCAAGAGTTTAACAAGAGTTTCAAAGATGTAGCCCTTTGACTCAATCCAATTTCCCAAGAAAGTCACCTTTCAATCCCCACCTTAAAGATCACACACACACACATCACCATCATCCTCCCTCTGCTGCTTTCTCTTGGGCTATCAAGATCACCGTCCATGTCTGGTGTTCTTGATTTCTCGAGGGGGTGCTGAGAAATCTGCAGACTCCAGCTCTTATTCCGTCCGTTGAGAACGCGATCTCGCCCTTACTCTTTCTGCTTCCCCTTTCACCAAATCTATAGTCCTCTGATTTGTGCTCAAGCTCTGCAGAGCATTTAGCAAGCAGTGGTAAGTCACCTGAGAAACCATCCCGTCTCATCATGAACGTCTGGAAGTATTTAATTCGGGGAATGAAAAGGTATGTTCCCTATATCCTCAGAACACGACAGGCGGCATCTAGAACTACACGAGAAAAGGTAAAGTGTATAGTGCTACATACCTCGGGACGCGCTAGACCATGATGATGAGCGTAAGCACAAATCAGAGGACTATTTGATTGTGTAGAAAGGAAGAAGAAGGGTGAGGAAGAGATCACGTTCTCAACGGACGGATAAGGGTAAAAGGCAGCAGATTTCTCTGCACCCCCTCGAGATGTCTTAAGCGCAGGGTGCGACTATAGAACATCTCTTGAGAAAGATGATGATGAAGGAAAGAAAGAAAAAAAAAAAGGAGAATACAGTCTTGATGGTCGCAGAGGTCACATACGAAGCATCAAGAGTATAGCAGGGTGTCTTAGGGATTAGGGCTTGGACTTGGTGGAGCTGAGAGTCGACTTGACGCTTTTGAACAGAGAATTGCGAAATACAGGTACGACAGACAGTGTGTTAAGGCTACCTGAGGTGGTGGATAGCGTTACTAGTTCGAGAGTATCGGTATCGTCTTCGTCAGCTTCTGCTGTCAGGTGGTGAACACCAATAGCAGAATGGTGTGGTACCATACGAAACGTGAGTGCAAGTAAAGCATTCAGTATGGATGGCACCAGCGAGTCAAGTTGTAGGGTGTCCAGTTGGTTTTCCAAGAAGTTGGACTCAGCGAACGGATCCGAGAAGATAGAAGAGTCTTCCGATTCACGTGCGAAGGGAATGCTTTGAATACACGAGAGCAACGTATCACGCAGATGATGGAGGTGATCGTCCGGGGAGGAATGGTTGGCGGCATATTGGTCATGAGCTGTAAGAGTTAAGCGAGACGGCAGCTCTGTGATCTTGTACAGTGTTATGAGCAACACGTGTGCATTGGCTGTAGGGGGAAAGAGCCGGTTCTCCAGGGAGTTAATTGAAGCAATGGCAGCCTGCAGATCTGTGAGCAGAGATAGATTCTCAGCGCTGAGGGTGTTGACCATGCGAATATGTAGGCGAAGAGTTTCCTGGATTTGCTCGACTTGTTGATGCAAGGCATCGACATCATCAGGCGAGGCAGAAGGAGCAGGGTGTGTCGATGGCGAAGACATTTCCAGAGTAGGTTCTGATGTGGAGAGTGAGTAGTTTAACGACGTTTCGGTCAACACATGCTGTGCAAGTAGGGGGTATTTCGCGTTTAGAAAGTGCAGAAAGTCTTGATGTTCTGCCGGAGTATAGGTGGGGCCGAACATTACATCCAGGAGTGATGGCGGCTTTGTATCATCTGAGGATGATACGTAGTCGTCAAGATGTTGTGCCCACGATTGGGCAACAGTATTAATCACATGGTGGTATTTGGAGGGCTTGAACGTAGCCTGAGCTTTACGAGCCTGTGTTCGAACGAGAGTTACAAGAAAGTTAAGATGCTCAAGGTGCATCTGAGTAATAAGCCGAAGATCCAGTGCGAATGGCAGTTGAGTGGTGGAGTCTGTGGCTGCATCGGTTACCGATAAGACTAAATGAGCAAGTGACGGATGTTGCGTTAGATGCTAGTCAAGAGAGTATGTAGCTCCTTTGGCAAATGATAGGTGCGTATGATGGTTGCGCGTATATGACCAGCTGAGCACCCATCACAGGAGGATTAGAAGGAAGTAGCATTGCGGGCACATACGATAGGTTGTATAGGCACCTGATCGGTGTTGTGACGAGCGCAGCAAATGTTTATGGTGATAGTTGAAATGGGGATTTGACCATTCTTCTTATGGTCGTCTGTGTTGAGGTGACTCAGCACTTCAGTGGGGAGTTCACGAGGTGCTTGTGACTTCGAATTATATGTGGTCGAGGCAAGGAAGGTAGGTTGTCCCAAATTGTTGAGGCATTGCGTACAGTAGGATGACAGAATGAAACGTTCACGTTTGGGGCCTCTGTAGCAGCAAATAGAAGCAATAGCAGGAGCAGCTTCCCAAAAATGTAGTAATGGGTAGGCGCATGGATATGAATGTTGTTAGTTTCACTAACAGTGAAAAGTCAGTAGACTGATGGATCGAGTTGAGTGCCGTAGAGATTTCCGCTCGCATAAAAGAAGAGAGAAAGGGAGTGGCAGGGATACGGAAGTTATCAGAGAGAGAGATTCCTCGTTCTAACAGGGGAAAATGCATGTTGGGGCCATCCTGGAGTGTTAGGGATTGACGTAAGGAATGTTCAGCTGGTGTTGGTGAGACAGCAGCAGCCTGGGAGGTAGCAGGAGTAACAGTGGTCATGGGTTGTCGCTTTTGCGACAACTTGGGAGAAGGCTCGGCCGTGGAAAGCGAGCGTGGAATTGTCCTTCGAACGACTGGAGAGATGCCACGGCCACGGCCACGGGAGTGCCAAGAAAAAGACATGAGCGACACTCACACGACACGTACAAAAAAATGTGGCAAAAGAAGGTAGGGCCAGGGCTAGTTTGCTAGTTTAACGACGTTGCGGTCACTAGGGTTAGGCATCTTCAATCCTGTAAAGGATTGTCGTCAGAGGCATGATGCATACCGAGTAGAGAGCGAAAGGTGGAGAACTCAGCAGCAAGTGGCTTTGTAAAACCATCCGCCACGTTTAGCTTGCCGGGAACATGATGGACTCGTATTTTCTGTAGCGAGATGTACTCACGGATTTTAAACCATCTGGTCGACAGTGCCTTGGATCGAGAGGACCCATCTGGGTTATTAGAGGTGTGAACAGCGGCAGCATTGTCAGACAAGAGAGGTAGGCTTCTGATGAAGCGCATATCTTCAGCAATTGGGTTGTCATTGTCATCGAAGTCAACAGGGTCAGCGGTGTTCTCACCATTAGCATTGTTGACGTAGAAGGTGGGGTTGACGACAAAGGAGAGTTCCAACAGCAGCTTGCGTAGCCAAACAGCTTCATCAGCACAAATACTGAGGGCAATCAACTCAGCTTCGTGAGTTGAGCAGGAGACAATCGGTTGAAGTTTGCTTTTCCAACCAATAAGGCAGTTGAAAAGATAGAAGACAAACCCGGTGGTAGATTTCCTATCTTCCTGTGCTAAGGAAGGGGCGTTGTCAGCGTCAACCATGGCAACTAAGGGATCAAACTGTCCAGTAGATACATCCTGCGGTTGGTAGTCGACCACAGTGGATAGATCAATTCGATTAGCGGAGACAGTGCGAAGGTGAGCTTCAATGGCATTACCTTTAGGATGGAACCAGAGGCGAAGTGAGCGGTTTTCCGGCTTCTTGAGGTAGCGAAGCAAATGCTCTAGCATTTGGACGTGAACATACGTGGGTGCATGCATACCACGCGAACATCTGCCCAAGGCTTGCGAGAAGTCAGGTCTGCAGGCAACTTGCATGAACACCAGCTTGCCAAGGAGGGTGGCAAAGTGCGAATTGATGTACAACTCTGTTTCAGAGCTGGGAGTGCCATCTTTATACTTGAAGGACGATGACATAGGATATTTAAGCGGGGTCAGTTGCTGCAAGACTGGGTGATCAGCGAAGAGTTCATCCAGCTTGGCTTGCACATCCAGAGAAATGGAACCGTCAGATGTGCGACACACACGCATGCCTAGGAGGGTATGGACAGGTTCAAACTGCTCTACAGCATACCGTTTGTGGAGGGCATCCTGTAACTCAGTACGAAGAGGGTCGTCATTGGACACAATAACAATGTCGTCTACAGACAGACTGCATACGACGAACTTAGCATGTGCGGATACTCGAGCATATAGGCAAGAGTCCGAATGCAGGCGTTTGTAGCCAAGGCTACGGAAGAAGCCGTCTATCTCTTTGTTCCAAAGAGATGGTGATTGCCGAAGTCCATAAAGTGACTTCAGCAGTTTCGGTAGACGTCGGCCCTTGTACTTAGCGTCATCGGGGTCGATAAGCTTGATGCCGTCTGGTAACTGAACATAGACGTTGGCATCAATGTCAGACTGAACGAAGGCGTTCGGGACGTCTGCATGGTAGACAGGCAATTGCTTGTATGCTGCAATAGCTAGTAGTACCCGGATTGCGGTCATGGTGGCCATGGGGCTGAAGGTGCCAAAGAAATCGGCGCCAAGAGATGCTAGGAAGCCACGTAGCACGAGGCGAGCCTTGTGCTTAACGTATTTGCCTGCAGAGTCTGTTTTAATCTTCAGCACCATCTTGCTGTCAATAGGACGAGAGACACCGTCGGGTAAGGAAAGTTTGAAGCAGCCAAAGCGGATAATGTCGTGGAGTTCCTTGGCGATGGCCTTGAGGTAGGCGTGCCTGTTTTCAGGCGACAAACCGTGGAGGCACTTGAGTTTATATTCGTCAATGGAAACGTCCGCTTCTTGGACCTTATATTCGTCAGGACCAACAATGGCTGGTGAATTATAGTTTAGCGACGTTGCGGTCGAGGCAGTGTGCGCAACTTCGGGATAAGCGGAAACAGCGTCAGTAGGAGTAGGAGAAGCAGATTCCAGTTGAATATGGATAGTAGGGTCGGTGTGTAAGACCTGGGTGATAAACTCTGTAGAGACCAGAAGGTATTCCTCCAAGTCAGCCAGAGATGCAGAAGTAGCGCCAAACTCGGAGGAGTTGTGATCAATAAAGCTGGTCGGCGCCAGGTACGTAAGTGCATATTGTAAGGAAGAAGTGCCAAAGGCAGCAGCGTGTTCAGTGAACGCAGATAAAAGGGGCTGAGGAATGGGGCACGCAGGTGAACCATCAGCAGTTAAAAAGGTTGCAGCTGGGATGCTGGATGCGCACTTGGCGTGGGCGAAGTAACCATCGACGTGCGGGTAGCGGGCAAGTAAGTCAGTGCGCAACGGGAGAAGAAGACGAGCTAACAACGCATGTTCCCCCTCTGAGCAGATAGCAGACCAGAGGATACCACCATTGAGATGAAGGGCGGAGAGGGCGGGAGACTTGAACGTAAGAAAGTGGTGGCGAAGATCCCAGCGGAAATCGGCGAGTTTGCCACCAGCGGCTTTGTAAGCACCAATAGTAGACGCTTGTAGCCGGGCTTGGATAGTTTTCATAGAAGTGGCCTTGCGGGTGTTGGGCTGTTTGGAACCTGGGACAAGAATGAGGTCATCTTGTGCAAAAAGGTCTTTGTAAGAAGGAAGCAAGGGCGGCGGTGACATAGAGCCAGAATCGTCGGCGAGAGTGTTAGAAGAGGGAGAAGAGGCAGGAGCAGGGGACGAAGAAGGAGCTGAAGGAGGTGGGGAGTGCCCCTCTGAGGATGAGGAGTCCGTGTCCCCCTCTGAATGACATGGTCTTGGATAGCGGCGTGGGGTGTGAGCGAGAAAGGCGCGGGAGGAGCGTGAGGCGGAGGAGCAAGTTCAGGATCAGGAGTAGGATGCTGAAGCATGTAGAGGAATTGCAGCTTGGACGAAACACGAATTTGTCCGTTTTCAGGGTTGAGGACGACGTCAGCGAGATGGTCGACGCGTGGGGAGACGAGCGGGTTTTGCGCGTTGGCGCAACAGAGATATAAATATTTGCGGCGGCACGGTTCCCACTTGTGGTGTTCATGGGGCTCCAATAGAAGGTAACATTCAGCGCCAAAAATCTTGAGCATGTCATGTTGGGGAGTGTTGAGTTGGTTGTAGAGTAGCTGTTGCGGACTCAGGATAGCATGATGAATGCGCTCGAGCGTGGCGTTCGGGAGAAGGTTGTAGCTTTGAACGGTGTGTATCACCGCCCACGGAAACATGATGGCTGGTTCCACGATCTTGGCGCCACGATAGTGAGCATTAAGGAGAGAACGAAGGCGAGTTGAGGAGGCGGAGGCGATGAAACCGATGGCGGACTCAACTTCAAAGTTAAAGTGGTGCATGTACGGCGGGAAGGCGATGAGTTGAATGCCCTTATCGACGCGGTACGGGGAGGTAATGTGCTGGCTAAAGTAGGGCTTGAAGGCATCGGAGTAGAGGGTGCGCATGTGCACGTTGAGTTGTGTACGACAAAAGTCATACACAAAATCCAGAGCTTGAGTGAACTCCGTGGCGTTGGTGGTGCGTGTAAAGTACACCAAGAGAAATTTCGAAATGAGTTCCTTGAAGACGATGATATGTGTGAAGCCTCCCCATTCGGATGGGATGGTCACATAGCCGCCGTCGCACGCCCAGACTTCGCCGGCTTTGTGAGTTTGCTCAAAAGAAGGCTTGGTCGCATTGAAATGCTTGTGCGGGTGGCGCTTGTTGTGTGCGATGCAGTCGGTGCATAAGTCGCGATATGGTATGTCAGAAGCAGAGAATCCAGGGCGAGCAAGTACGTTGGGGGCCTTGGCAGCGACGTTGTCGGGGCAGTGATGCACCCGGTGGAAGCGATTGGCACGTTCTTTGGCATTGAGATATTCGGTGGATCCGTGTGCGAGGGACTTACGAGGAATGGGATGAGCGGGAATATGCCGTTTGCGCCGAACATCGAACTTGAGTTCGGTGTCTAAGGCAGGGGAAGGCGGTGCGTCGTCATCCTGGTGCGCAGCAGGGTCACTTGGAGGTGCATCCTCATCATCACGAGTAACGAGAGTATCTTCGTAGGACGAAGATATATAGTTTAACGACATTTCGGTCAAGCAGTTGCTGGAAATAGACATCATAAAAGCTTGTGCCAAAGACAAGGTATCTGTGCTGCACGTGGTGGAAGCTTGATCAACGGTCATGAAATTGGATACATAGGATTTCTTCGTCACGGCAGCAGTATGTTGGAAGGTAGGGTCCAACATAAGGGATTTAATATCGGCAACGAGGAGCGAAAGGTGCTTGTACAGAGTGCTGTACGTACCGGCAGGCAGAGCATTGCTGAGCATGTCACAGCAAAGGTCATGGCGTAGAGACAAGAGGAAGGATTCCTGTTGTTTGGTGTGGTTGTTAGCACGAATCAACTCCGGTCGAGTGGGGTAGCGTAATTTCCCGTTGCGAGGGTCGAGTAAAATAATATTGGCGTACCCTCGGACGGTGGGCAATGGAGCATGCATGCATGGAGTGGATTTTAGAGCCGAGTTTGCGGTCACTTCCACGAAGGTACCCTATATAGCGACTATGAGATAAGTGGTGATCTTCCAGAGCAAAATGAGAATCCTTGTAGTCGAAAGAGTTGGCGGTGGCCTTGTAGGTAAGGCAGCCAGGCATCACAAGAGAGCATCTGGACAAGAGCTTTTGTATGGCGGTGCCATAGGTGGCAGCGGAGCCAACTTGGGGAAGGGCTTGGACTATCCACAAGTAACCCATAAACGGCTCCAAATATATGGACCTGTCGCGGTCGCGGGGAATGTCGGAAGCAGTGAACGTATACGTGCTTCCAAACGCGTCAATAGAAGCATGATATTTGGTGGTGGCGTTCTCTATGGTGAGGTTGCCGTCAGAGTGGTGGCCACCAGTTAAGAAGTGGGAGTTGTGTGATGTTGATGAGGTTGTAAGTAGTAACCTGTGTGACGGTTGGTTAGTTTCGAAAACGGTTATGTAATAAGACACAGGAGTGGGTGAGTTAGTGTGTAAGCTGGCAAACAAGTTATAGAGGATTGTAAAAACCTTGACATGTATAGGGTAGGTTGCATTGGGTAGTGGCTCCATAGAGGAGCGTTTAAAGCACAGCTGATGATAAGTACACTCGGATTGAACAGAGTGAGTACGTTGCTCGTGAGCCTGTTGTGAGTGAAGGCGAAGCAGTAACATATTGAGGGATTCAAGGTCAGCCATAGTAAGCTGAACAGAACCTGTGCGAGAGTAAGGTGCAAACGTTTTAGGAACGGGGATATATGGAGGATCGGGGAACACCCGGATCCAGTCTTTGGATACGTGTTTAGGTAGCCAAAGGCGCTTGGGAATAGCTTGTAGATCATCCACGATCTTTAGGAAGGGGCGTGGATGGAGGATAGGCCACGACAATATTTTAATTGGTCCAGTAGAATGCCTGCTTGCGATGCATATCCATCTTTCTCTAGATTGTCGCCACAGAGGTAGGTCGGGAACCTATCAACAACATCGACACAGTAATCAAGCGTTGCATGAATAAGATTGGCCACTGTGATGTGGTCTTGGTGACAGTACTTATGTGGAGGCGTCATCTCCGCCAGTAGTACCAAGGGCTGGAGTAACTTGATGACAGACAACATGCTGTCGAAAAGAGAATCGTCCAGCAGGCTGTGTAAGTCTTCTGTCTTATGCTGTTTTAGTAAATTCCTGTTCGTGCAGGGAGGAGTGATCTCAATTATATCACAATAGAATGTGCGCCTTTCCTCTGGTGAGATTAGGTGAAGATGGTTAATAAAGGCGGGGAGAGATTCAAATAATAATACAGTAGGGAGACGGTGGCGTAACATACCAACAAGCGTATCATCAGACTCAACAACAACTTTTACATTGATATTTAAGCCTGAGTCATTAGTGGCTTGAGACAGGAACGCCGGAGTTGACAAACCAGAACAAAGTAACATGACAGAGGGTTTGCGGAGATTGGACTCTTGTGAGAGAAACACTGGGCGTGAAAGTAGTCAGGTTAATGGCTGCGTATTTTGCTGAACAAACTTGTTCTGTTTGCGAAGATTGAGAACCAAAGGGCGAATCCACGGGCGATCTGGTAAAACTCTTTGGAGTAGGTAGTTGTAGTATGCCAGTAGATCCCTGTTTTCATGGTATCGCTTGAGGGGAAATGCGAGGGAACGAAGTTCGAGTTGCTTGTCGCGAGCGATGTTGTAAGTGAGACAAGGGAGAGCAGGTAAATTAGCTGCTATGTAGTGTATGGGAATATGTACATCTTTGTCTATGCGGCTCGTGACAGCGCTGAGCTTTGGGTCAGCTCGATCATTGAACACAGTGGTCAGGTTCGTCTGGTTCCACTCGAGCATGCTCAGGATAGCGAGATGTCGGTCATGCACTGGCTGAAAGACATAAAGCGAAGTCGATCTTAACATAGCCAACTTGTGGATGATCTGGTAGGGGAACAACAATGTCACGTGTTAACATCATGTGTGAGGCACGTTGCTGTCCTGTGGCGGTTTGAATAACAATCGGCGCGTATTTGGAGTCCAGTGGAATTATATGATTGGGTATTGCAAAATCGTAAGTGGACATCAATGAGATGGTAGCACAAGAGTCAAAATATAGAAAAGAACAATGTGGAGGGACACTGTTTACCTTCATGTAGTTGGTGAGGAAGGCGTTTTCTGAATGTGTGCATGTGGTGGAGAGGCTGGATGTGAAGAAGTTCTCCAGCAATAGTAGATTCGTTGGAATAATAATCGGTCGAACAGGTGGTGATGGTTCGGCAGCCTCATCAGCCATGCCGTGCTTTTCATCAAATGACGATAGCGAAGTATGATCGGCATCCCTTTTGGTTTCGGCTTGTGGTGGTAGGTTGAGGGCAGATTGGACCTGTGAAGATAGCGAGGACAGTAACGCTGGTGGTAAAGCCGAGATGGCGGAAGAAGTAAAGAGGTTAGGCACAATATTGGAAGGATTACCCTGTGTGTTGGGGGCATTCTTCGTGTCTGTAGTAGGAGGAGTTGCCTTTGGGGTGGGAGCAGTAACAACAGTATGGTGTTGTGGCTCCACGTAGTCACTCAGGCAGCTGGTTAGTTTTGGTGCTCTCAAGGAGCTTGTTAAGTGCATTGCCATAGAATGTACGAGTGGACGTACCAAAAATATTCCATAACATGTGTGCGAGAGTACAGGTTACCCAATTACACACACATCAACATTGACATGACAATACGATACTATGAACAGGTGCACACAAGGTTACACGATCACGTGTGCAAAAAGTATTATATATAGCCCAATGGTAATGGCGTAATATTCACAAGCGTGTTTACGTGTCGAGGCTGAACCGGCGCGGTAACGGCCCAATACCCATAGGTTACGTGCACGTTTTAACACATGGTTTCTCAGGGACCCGCCTGGGCCCATAACCTGCAGAGCATTTAGCAAGCAGTGGTAAGTCACCTGAGAAACCATCCCGTCTCATCATGAACGTCTGGAAGTATTTAATTCGGGGAATAAAAAGGTATGTTCCCTATATCCTCAGAACATGACAGGCAGCATCTAGAACTACACGAGAAAAGGTAAAGTGTATAGTGCTACATACCTCGGGACGCGCTAGACCATGATGATGAGCGTAAGCACAAATCAGAGGACTATTTGATTGTGTAGAAAGGAAGAAGAAGGGTAAGGAAGAGATCACGTTCTCAACGGACGGATAAGGGTAAGAGGCAGCAGATTTCTCTGCAAGCTCAAATTCATGGTTCATCCATAGTCCCGTAGCTACGTAGACTTACATGTTAAGCTAGGTATAGTTCTGGGTATAGTCTGTCGTGTGCTGAGGCTAGGGGAAATAATCTGTTCCCTGAACTCTAACCTGCCAGACTCACACTGTGAGACGGGATGATTCTTCAGTGACCTTGCGGAATACTCTGCAGGCTCTAAGAGCCAGAATGAATGGGCGCGGAGGTAAAGAGGGTAACAAAGAAAGAACGCAAAGGGGGCCCTCAGAACGGGGAAGGGGAAGGACCAGTGTGGGTAGCAAACAAGTGAGCAGGAAGAGAGCAAGTGATAGCCCGACCTAGCAATCATAATACGAAAAACTGTGCTAAGCTGCACGGTGTGCGTGGCTGGGTCTCAGAGAGTGGATAGGTACCCAGTGGATGGTACCCAGTGGGTGTAGCCCAGTGGAAGGTACCTGGAAGACGCCTTTACCCCGAGGCCTTATCGGTGTCATCGCCGAGCCGCGTCAGTTCACCCCCCCAGAACGCGGCTAGGAGGCTATTCGTCTTGTTCTTCCTGGGGTAACTTCTTCATGTGTTCGGGGTCTCGATCGGCGGCCTTGTCGGCGAAGGTGTCGCGCTTAGTGTAGGTGAGGACGCAGGCGAGCAGCGCGAAGATGAGGGCGGCTCCGATGACGAGGACGACGGCGAGGAACCAGACAGTGGACTCGGCGGACTTTTCCTTTTTCTTCTTCGATGAAGAGGGGGCGGTGGCAGCGGCGGCGGCGTTTTCTTCGAGCGAGGGACACTCGGCGCTCTGGAAGTCGTAGGAAGCTTCAACGTCCGGGCAGAGGTCGACGAGCTCATCATCGCTGGGACGCTGGCCCGGGGCCTCGGTCTCAACGTTGCGGAGGAACTTGCGCGCGTAGTCAAAGACGTCGGGCCAGAAGATGGAGGCGAGGTCCTGGAGGAGGACGTCGGGCTCGACGTGGCGGCGCTCGAACCAATCGTTGGCGCCGAGGGGGCCCTGGTTATCGAAGACAGTGATGTTAAGGGTCATGTCGTCGGGAAAGGGCCCGGGAGACACGAGGAGGTCGGCATCAACCAGCAGATCGCGGATCTGGTCGGTAGAGAGATAGGGATAGCCAAAGTAGTCGACCTCGGGCTCGACCTCCGGCACGATGACCTCGCCACCCGCGCTCTCGACGATCTCGCAGTACCAGTTGGGACACGCAGCGATGCTCCAACCGTCGGCCGCGTCCCAGTACGAGGCCCAGACGACCTTGCGCTTTGGAAGGTCGGCGGTCACCGCCTCGACCTCCTCGGAGACGCATCGGTACGAGTCGTAGATGCGCTGCGCGGCCTCGGTCGCCTCACGTTCGCGGTTGAAAAAGAGCGCCACCACATGCACATACTCGACGGTCTCCAGCACCGAGTCCTCTGCGGTGTCGGTCATGACGTACCCATTCGGAACGCTCGAGATCGACCAAGCGTCCGCGATCGTCAGCTCGATGTCCATGCTCTCCAGTTTAGACGTGTTGATCGACCAGCTCGATGCGTGGGCCTCCTCGATCTCGCCCTCAAGGAACATCCGCCGCAGGCACGATGACGAGACGTAGTCGAACGTCGACGTGTACGCCTTCAACGACGACCTCTCTCCGATCATCTCGAAAAACGGAAGATAGGTGGTCGAGGTCGTCGCCGCGCGCGCCACGGGAACTTGGACCAGGGTCGCGTTCGGGATATCGGGCGCCGTTGTCCCGCACTGGTACAGCACAAACGTCGTTTCTGTCAACTTGTTGGTCAAAATCTTGTACGACTCTTGGTACGACACGTTCCACAGGAGAGAAAACTCGGGCCGCGACTGCCACTTCTCGGGAAACAGGTCGCCCACCGCATCTTCCGCGCACGCCCCCGAGACGTAGTTGGTCCTCACGCCCTCAGCGACGCCAACAAAGAGCGCAACTAAGATCACCATCTGTTGTCAGAATTCCTGCGAAACCTTAACTAAGTCCAACCCAGCACAAGGGGGTGCGAGCAGACCAAACATGAGATTACCGAAGAACCTCAATCACCGGTGTATTCGTCACCGGTGACAAACTTTTTCACCGGATAATATCCGAGATCAACCCGGATTAACCGGGATTAACCGGGATCAACAAACGGGGGGGGGAACTCTACGATGGGTGTTTGCTCCCACAAAACCGCCATACGTCGTTCAAATTCGAGTCGTGCAGCCACCTCGGGCTGTTGGGGGCCGCAGTGCTGCGCGACAACGCCGTGTCGATCGACGTGCTCGGATTTGGGGCACCCAGGGACGTCATGAGCAAGGACGAGAGCTAGAGTGCAGAACACGCCCACGTGGGCAAGCCTGGTGCATCACCATTGTCGACCTGGAGATCTGGAAGCAGAACAAGATGACCTCCTCCCTCGCACCGAATGGCGCGCCACCGGCCGCAACCAGTTTCCCAAGATCGCCCCCATCGCCGAGCGCCTTGACATGCTCGCCGTCCAGTCTGCTGATGTCGAGCGCGCCTGCAAGGCCCACAAGGTCATCCACACCAAGGCTCGCGCCTGCCTCCATACCCATATCGTCCACATGCTCCTCTTCACCTACACCAACCTCCGCCTCAACAATAAGTGCACCGCCGAGATCGGCGACTTCCTCCTGTAGTGCGTTGCTGGCGAGGACGACGACTCCACCGCTGAAGAAGAAGAAAGCGACGTTGAGATCGTCGAAGACCCCGCCACCACCCGCGCCACCCCTGCCGCCCCTGCGGACCACGACGACGCCTCCGGCTGAAACGACGATACAAGAAGAAGCAAGTAGGATCGGCAAGCTCAACACCACCAAGTTCAATGCCACAAGCCCCGCTCTGTGCACAACCCCGACGCCCCTCTCGCTCCCTTGTCTTCCCTTCCACGTTTCCTCCTTCTGGCTCTTTGGGCCTGGCAGATATTCTTTTTCTTTCTCTGCGACTGTTCATTCTGGCTCTTTTTGCTTTTAGTTGCAAACTTACTTTAATAATAATAATAATGAACCAACGAACCATGCGATGCGGTGGGACGCGAAGATAGAGGCGAGCCGCGAGAGGTCAAGCGGCGGGGGCGGCGCCGGGAGAGCGCCAGGCGTGCGTTGTCATGGCGGGGTCGCGCCACGCCCCGCACGAGCGAGCGAAATGTGAAGAACTGTGGGCAGCAGCGCCGCAAACACTGTCCAGTGGGGTCGTGAAAATAGGGGGGTAAGCTGACGTGGCGAGGAAAAACATTTACCCCCCTTGAGTTCGTCACATATAATAACCGGTTAATAACCGGTTTATCCCTGCCGGTTATTCACTTTTTCGGTTAATAACCGGGAGGTAAGGTAAACATGATAGATCATTCATGACGCCTGCATCCTGGCTTTTACGCGAATGTAGGTGTAGCGTCAGTTGAACTACAAACTACTTCTAGCGTCAATGGGACTACAAACGCGTAGCGTCAATTTAACTACACACAAAGTGTTGTGAACACATCATCCATCTAGTGTTCCTCGATATATAGAGTATAAGAGATAGGTGATGTCATAGATTAATATTAGATATTAGATATGAGATATGGAATATATGATGTATTTCGTATTCGGCCCCTCAGGGGATACGTGATTCTACTCTCCAAACGATGCCAGCGGCTACAAATACAACAACATCCAGCGCATCGGGAATTTCCGTAGGCCCAAAGATGCTCGCGAAGGCGTTTAGACTACGCCTTTTGCGCGCTGGGACCACTCCCAGTATCCTGGTCTTTCATTTCAGGTGGGTGTCCTCGGGAAAGACCGGCGTCTGGGCCCACGAATGCAGCTCTGCGAAGTCGTCGTCGTCGACGTCCATCGCGCGCTCCTCCTCCTCCTCCTCCTCCTCCTCCTCGTATTCGTTGTCCTCAGACACGAAGTGCCAGGAAGCCGGCTTGGAGCCGATGAAGAAGGTGGGACGGTTCGCACGGAGCCACCCGACGACACCGTCGTCGTCGGAAACAAAGATCCAACCCTGCCCGAGCTTCTTGCGACCGTCCTTGGAGTTTTCGTCGGATACGGCCTCGATGGTGCCGGGCATCCAGCGGCAACCCGGATGACCCGAAAACTTACCAGAGAACCTCGACGCTCGACCCGACCAACGCCACGTCGATCGTCGGTAGCTTCGAGCAGCCACTCGTCGTCCGCGTCCGCTTCCTCGGGTGGCGAGAGGCGCGTTACTCTTCAACCTTTGCCTTCGCGTCGCGTTCGAGACGCTTGGCCGTTGTGATTCCGAGCACTGGCAGCTGTTGTCGGCGCTCGCCCGGGACCACCGCCTCGGCGACAAACTCGCGGGAGTTGGTATTGATCTATTCGTAGACGAACTCGAGGCGCTCGGTGAGGAATTTGACTTTGGCCTTGGAAACGGCCTGGCCGATCGTCAGTTCCTGGCCCGAGGTGCCGGACTTGGGATTGAGGTAGCCCATGCCCGTGCCTACGACGTACATCTCTTTGTTGGCTTTGAGACGTTCGACCGCGCAGCGTCGCCGGGAGCTGCTTAAGTGCCGCACCGAGTCGCCTATTGACCGTCAAGAACTGAGTCCTCCCGAGATGAGGACCTGCTCCTGCCGACGGCAGGGTCGACTTTCAAGGCCTCCTTGGCGTAGTCGTTCACCCTAAACTCGAGGGCCTTCTTGAAAGCCGCAGCGGCGCGACAGCGATGGTGCTCCATCGCCGCCTCCCGGCGCGCGGGCAGCCTGCGCCTTGTGGTTCTGCCGACCACAACGAGCCACTTCCACTAACGCTCCTTGAACGTCGGCGCTGAGCGTGGCGAGGCATCCTCCACCAGCTCGATTGCGCGTTGGAGCCTTCGCCGTCGTTCAACCAGCGACCGCAACGGCGACGCGCGCCTGCGCTTGGCCGCAAAGCTCATGGTGGCGGTCGAAGATGTGGTCTCGTTGGCACGAGAGTGATCCCAGCGCAGCTTTCAACGCTCATGTTGAAGAAGGCGGCGTTGTCGTGCTTCGAGGTGCCAAAATCGCCCTCGAACTCGTTCGAGTTACGCCGTCGAAGGCCCTCTGGAGCTCTGACGTCTGGTTGATCGCCTCGAGATTGCCGTCGCCACGGATAGACTGGCCCCTTCGAACATGCGGCGCATGCTGCGGCCCCAGACCCCGAGGGCGTCGAGCATGGTCTTGGTCTCTGGATGATTGGCGTCGGTCGGAGAGTATAGCTGCGCCCGAGCGGTCGCGACGTCATGGATCGTGGACTGGCGGACAACTTTGCAAACCCGGCCCGCATCTCGAGGAAATGCGCATATTTGGCGATCTCGGTGGCGAAGGCCTCGTCCTTCGCGACGATTTAAATTATCTTGGCAGACTCTATAAGGCTCATGTCGAGAACCGATCAACCCTCGAGGGCGTTCGATGCGGCGAAAAAACGGAAGGGCAGTATCAGCCTATCCTTGATGATCGTTTCGGCTCGAATGGCCCGGGCGACCTCCTGCGAGGACAAGGTCGCGAGGAGGTTGTCCCTGAGGATGGTATGCGGCGCGCAGCTTGCGTTCTCGAGGTACTCGACGAGAAATGGGAGGTTGCGGAAGATGACTAAGGCCGCGTTGGCGCACGCGTCTGCCCGCGTCCCCATGTCCGGGCGGCCGAGCGTGAGGTAGGGCGTCAACCGGCGCTCATCCTCGAGGATTTCCCAGAGTGATACCCGAAGCCCTTCCCGTAGCGGTTCACGCCCTCGCCAATACACTTGGACAGGGCATGGACGACCTTGTGAAACTCGCCGGTGAGGCGCAGGTGCTTCGCGTTCGAGCTCACAAATGTGTCTTTGAGCACCGTGTCGAGCATCTTGGCCCCCTCGGCGGCGCTGCCGTCGAGCCATGTGTTTCCTGCTCAACAAAGTACTGGTGGGATGGCGCGACAGCAGAGCGACAGCATCGGGCCGAGATGGAGCTGGCAGTTCCCGTGAAAGACACGGGTCTGCGCGTCGCGCTCGTCTTGCGACATCAAGTTCAGCTGCTCTCCTCCGATCTCCCTCTGCAACGCCCCGGGGACATACTCCTGGAGCCCGCTGACCGATGCGATGACGGCGGAGGCGTTGTCGGTAATGATGGCCCTGCCGGCGAGATTCTGCGCGTAGGCACTGCCAGCGGCCGGGAGTGCAGCGTCGGTTTTGTAGCGCGAACTTGACGAACGAGCTGGAGCGCTCGTTTCTGGTTCGCGGAACCGATCGGTGATCGCCTTGGCCGCGCTCTCATCGTCGGGATGATCTCGTAAGCACGGAGCGTCCAGTTCCCCGTCTCGCCACCGCGTTTGACGCGAACCTGGGTGTTCGCGATCTCCTTGTCGTCGAGCGGCGATGCGTTTGTCGCCCCGTTGACGACGCCACCATTGTCCAGCGCGAGGGCGACGGCGGTCTCTTGAAGAACGCCCATCTCGGAGCGCAGGTCGCGAATGAAGCGTTCAGACGGGAGCTCGATGTCACTCGCTCGCTCCGGGCGACGACCGCCTCGACGACCGCGGCCAGGACCTCGGGGGATCTCCGAAGGCGCAACCCGCCAGGCGAGCAATTTCATACACAGCGCCTGAGCTTCGAGTCCACGGCGTGCCCCAGCCGGATCCCTTGTCCGATGGCTTCCGCTATACCCACACTTCGGCGTTCTACTTCTCGAGGGCCGCGACTCGATCCCGCAGCCGGTCAATCTCCGCCTCCTTGGAATGGACGCTGCCCTCGGTAGCCACTAGCTCGATCCCAATTTGCTTCGATTTTCTATTGACGGCGGCGTATTTATGCTCGAGTTGTCGCATGGCCCGAGGGTCCGGTTTCTTCGGTCGGTTCCTCTCTCGCGCCTTGGCCGCCGCTGCAGCCTGTCTCGCCGCATACTTCTACGGAGCCTTGGTCGCGGTAAGTTCGTCGAAGATTGCTGCACCTTCGCAGTGCCGCGGTCGTGCTGCTTCTCCCTCTAGGCAACTTGGCGCTCGATCCGGACCCGGAGTCGCTCCTCCCGACTGCGGCATCCCAAAAATCGTCCTCGTACTCCCGCTCGATCTCGAGACGCACTACCTCGGCCTTAGCCAACTCCGTCTCCGCATCGAGAGCCTCGGAGTGGGCCTGGTTCCGCTCGTGCTCGGCTGCGGCAGCGCGCCCTTCTTGTTGGCTGTCTTGGCTGTCTTGAGCTGCTGGATCTGGTTATCTCTTAGAGCGAGGGCTCGCTGAAGCAGGACTGATGACGACGACAATGGTTGTGAGGACTCTCTTCGAGCATACGAACTAATTGGCCGACGGGGCAGTCAGCTCGTCGCTCGGATCGCCGGACGCGATTCGCCGCGTCGCCCGCCACGATGCCCTTGAGCCCGACGGTGACGGTCTGGGTTGTAGAAGCAAACCGAAGTCCCGGCATCGGCGTCATGCTCTGTACAGTCCCAGCACCTCCTTGGACATTCCGCCCCGCCGAGAGGCCCTGGACGACCTTGACCGAGTCGCCAGGACGAATCGTCGTCTTCAAGTGCCGCGTGAGAGAATCCGAGATCCGACAGATGATTGCGACCGAGATCGACCGGATGCAGGTCGTTCTGTGGTTAATCATTTAATCCTTGCTTCTATACGTATTCTAATGGGTAAATGTTATTTAGTTAGTTAGTTAGTTTGTTTGTCTGTGTTTAAAAGGGTCGACTGCTACCTTGTAAGAGAGGGGGCCATATTGAGGGTTTAGGCTCAGTTAGGCGCGCGAGCCGGACCTGAGGTCCAAGCCGTCTACGGCGACCTCGCAGACAATTTCCGCGACCCGCGGAGGCTCTTCCAGCCAGCGCGCCATTCTCACGCCCCGCCGAAACGATGTTGTCGATGCTGTCGACGCGCGCATGACCGCGGCCTTTTTTTCCTGGAGACGAGGCGTCAGAGAATTCTTTTTGGACGACGAGGTGGGTCGCAAGACGATGCCTCGCTCTTTCCAGTCGAGTTTCCCAACTCCCTGACAATCAACGACATGCCGACTTTGAGCGCGAGCTTAAAGTCTTCGCAATCTCGACCCGTCGCACGGCCACTGCAACGGCACCCGATACATCATCGTTCGTAACGCGTCGCCGAGGCTCCTCCAACCAAATTTTCCCCGTAAAGCCCGCCTTCGCCAAAACGATCAACAAGAGCCAGACACCCCGCAAGGTCGGCGTCCTCTTGCCCAAGCCCGTCTTCTGCCACGGCCAGCGTATACGTGGTGGCTCTCAGCCGAGTCGGCAAGCCCGAGGACATCGTCTTCTGGGTCGACGACTCCACCCAACCCCACACGCGCTGCGCACTACCGATAAGCCCCCTCCCGGCGCGTCTACACGCGCACTGTCGTCCACGGCGAGGTCCTCTGGTAGCCGCGCTCTCCCCCGCAGCAGAGTCGTCGGGTTCAGAGAGCTCAGCAGGCCGCGGCACCGACTCATGCGTGTTGAACAGAGAACGAAGAAGTGGAACACCTTTAGAATGACGACTGTTTGCGAAGGACCGGGTCGAATTGGGCGCAGAACTAAAGGGGTTTTAAGCTTTGGTTCCTAGTGGAGTTATTACTGGCCTGCACTTGGAGTGTTTGCAAGGAACGTTCGAAGTCAGCACAACACGAAACTATGCGGGGTTTGAGATTTGGGACCAAGTGAGTGTGTCTTTAAATGTCGACTGCTAAGAGGGGTGTGTGTGTGGGGAGCATGAAGGATGTGGGTGAGTTTGTGGGGTATGAGGGATGTGCCTGACGGGCGGAGATAAGTACGCGGGACCTAGTCGGGGTCATCGCCGAGGCGTGGGGCAGGCGAAGAGAGGACGGGCCCCGCCCGTAGGTCGTACGCATGCTGCTGCCGGACGTATGTGCGACGGAGGGGTAAGAGATTGGGACAGGTGAACTTATTGGCCTGCCCATTTTGTTGTCCTTTTCTATTCGTAATAACTAGGGGATCTCTTCTTGTGAGGAAGCTATGACACTTACCCCTGCACCACGTATCCCTACGTCATTCGCTTATCGCTATTGAGGTCCCCATTATAGTTCTCACAACCCCATTTCAGTTCTCACATGGCAGCAGTGTTCGTTCGTTTCGATCGAACCTGTGCTTGACTTCACGGCGACTCCTCATCGGCTTGAGTTCATTGCTACGTGTTCGGTTCGTTTCGTCTACCATGTCCTCGATCGAAATTAACGATAGCAAGCTTTCGCAAAAACTTGATGCCTTCAGCGGTGAGCGACATTTTTTTTTTCCACCCATGGCCACGTCGTCTCGCGAGCATGATCATCTCTACCGGCGATCACATTATCTCGACCAACGATACTTGGACTAGCATCTCAGCATCTCACTGCTCTGAAGAAGAATTTCTCAGCATCTCGCTGCTCTGAAGGCGAATTTCGCGTCAAGCAACAACGTTGATATCCATGAAAACCGCGACATGAACTTCACGCGACTTTATAAGCGCATTACCGATGTCTACATGGGCCATCGGAGTATACAAGTTGCTCGGCATTGTACCAATCACCGGAGTTCAAGTTGCTCGGCATTGTACCTGATCCGACGCACCCTCGAGTGGGTCCTCGCATTTGACTACGTGCATCGTGCTTCAAGACTTACTGGCTTTGTTTTATCGCCTCGCATTTCGTACCGATGAATGTGGTTGTACCCTTGAGAAGTTCAACAACAACAATCAATTTAGACGGCATGCACAACCACTTCTGCCGCGCTATCCGCCGCGTCGTCAGCCGCAACCCCGACTTCAGACTCTTCCAACTGACCTACCCTATACGCTCCCCTTTCCCATCAACCTGGCCCTACTCGATTCCGACGCAATACCCAATGTCATTTTGGCGGCTGCAAGGATCACTTTAAGAGGGACTGCCGCTAGTTTCAAACTCCCTAGCTATTCCACGACAACGCGCTACCCACCATCGCCGTTCTTCTCAACAGCGCAACACTTCCAATGACTCCAACAACACCCAACAACACCAACCCACCAAAACCAGCACCATCAACACTACCTTTTCTGCTCCTATGCCTACTCCAACCTTGCCTGATTCTAGTTCCACTCCGCCGCTTTTCTTAATACTACCACCTATTACACCCCCTTCACCGCCTTAAACGGCCGCACCCAACGTCTCACATCCACCTCGCGCTACTCTATCTTATCATCTTTGCACCTTTCTGCCAATCAAGATAATTCCAAGTCAGCGTGTGTACCGCCGATTTTCTGCCGCACGCACATCAACAACCCCATCCCATGGAAGCCCCTCGTTTTTGTGAAGGAAAAGTGCTTTTGTGGAAGCCCCTCGTTTTTGTTTTTAGCTCCCATTGCACAGGCGCCCTTCGTCCTGTATTTTCCGCTATTCGTTGCTCAACCCCTCGTTCTGTATTTTCCCCTCGTCGTTGCTCCTCTCCTCGTTCTGTCTTTTCACCTCGTCGTTGCTCCCCTCCTCGTTCTGTATTTCGCCTATTCGTTGCTCCACTCCCCGTTTTGCATTTTCTGCTATTCGTTGATCCACTCCCCGTTCTACATTTTCTGCTATTCGTTGATCCACTCCTCGTTGTGCTTGTCGGTTTTGGTAAAACCAGCGAATCACGTTCCATCGCGCATTTCACCTGCCACAACTAAGCTGTGCCTGTCAATTTTTCGCGTGCGCAGCTTTCGTGCTTCCTATGTGGTTGGATCGCTCATCTTCGGGATCCTGGACAGACGCTTCTTTGCTGTGTGATTTGTGGTTCTCCTTCGCGCACTATCGCCTTTTCGCCGCTTTTCTGACCTTTACAATCCGGTTTTGCTCTCGCAGTGAATTCCGTGCTCAGCACCCGCGACGCTATCTGCAATGCTCTTACGTGTCACTACGACGCTATCTACAACGTTTATACGTGCCACAACTGTTTTGCCACTATCGCCAACTTCTACCACAGTCTATTCGAGTATGACGAGCGAAGCTCGCCGCTTGCTCCTCCAACGTTGGCCCATATGGCAACTTCGTTCTTGCGAATGCGAAAACGGGCCACTTCCTTATCTGCCACAGCAGGCTGGCATACAGCAGCCTGGTCTACCCGTGTTCGTTCCTTACACCGCTGGCGCGTCCGAAGTCTTCCATTTTCGCGTACAGGACGCGGTCGTGCCCATGGCAACTTGCTCGCACCACAACAACCAAACACCCACGTTCGCATCAAACCTGTTTCCGCCTGTTTTTGCTTCTGTCGACTCCGACCATCGTCATAACCTGGTCACCATGCACCATTCAACATATCTGCCCAAAGGCCACGTTCTCATCAGACGTCTGATACACCGCCATCATATATACCAGCCCGTGTTCCCGCTATCTTTACCCCGCTGCGATTCTCAGTGGCACCAATCGTCTAACGCACGTCATCCCAGGCACTTTTGTCGCTATTGTTCTTCAGACCTCGATTTTGCTGACAGTTTCGCTTATCAGATTTCCTGCAATGTCAACCACCGAAGGAACTTCAACGTTGTTCTGACTTTCTCGAATCACACTTCCCAGCTCTCGTCTACTGTTGCCCCATTGTCACCTGTTCCTGCTCTTGCCCGATTGTCACCTGTTCTTCCGCTGTTGCCCCCTTGTCCCCTGTGTTTGATGAGAATGCGCCGGTTTCACTGGGACTGATCACCCCATCACGTGAACCGACCATTCTACGAGCTCATGAACTCCGACGAACCAAAGAGAGAAAACAACAAAACGTGCACAGCAAAGTCGAGCCAACCAGAGCCGACAAAACAACAAGCATGCAAAACAAAAAGCATGCAAAACAAAGTCGAGCCAAAACGGAGCCGACCGCGCAAAGTCGACAAAAAGCGCACATTATTCAGAAGCAAATGGAGAACCAACTAAAACCCACAATACTGGCGTTTTACCACGCACTGTCGATTCTGTGTCATCTTGTCATTCCCTTCGATTCTGTGTCATCTTGTCCTTCCCTGTACGTTAATTATTCTAGCTTTCGTTTGTTAGTTCATTATGTCTTCCTTCCCCTCTGTCTCGCCCAGCCCATCCAAATCCTGCACGTCGGTTACAAGCCCTTGCCGCAGAATATCATTCCCTCGGTCAGCTCGGTTGCTCGGATGTTGTTCGCGTTCCTTCTACTTTTTCTGGCACCATCTGCCCTTTGAAGTGGGTCCACCGCACAAAGTATGAATCTGGCCGCTTCAAATTGTACACTGCTCATCTCGTTGTCCGCGGTTACACCCAGGTTCACGGCATTGCTTACCACGACACGTACCGTCCTGTAGATGTCATCTCTCCTTTCATACAAGCCCCTGTCTGGCGTTGCTGTTCACGACTGGGATTTTCATAAGTTGGATGTCAGCTCCGCTTTTATCCAAGCTCCCATTGACGAAGGCATCTATGTCTGGCCACCCGACGGTTATGCTCCTCGCCAACCCACCGATGGTTTCAAAATGATTTACACGCTCCGTCGCTCTTGGTATGGTTGCAAACAAGCTTGTCGTAATTGGTGGCTTTATTTGGCACGCTTTCGCGTCAATGACTGTGGCTTCGTCCGCGGATCTGGTGACACTTGCCGTTACAAGCTCGTGCTTAATTCTACCGTTGTCCTACGTCTCGTTCTTGTCGTTGATGATCTTCTTGCGGCGCACCCTCGTCCTTGCCTTGGTCATTACCCAGCCTTCTTCCTCCGTTTCCGAACCTTCACTGATGTTAACGAGCTTGATCTGACCACTTACGTTGGTCTCCGCATTACGCGTGCTCGCGCACAACCAGACTTGACTCCCGCTCCCAAAGTTCTCCCTCTTTCTGCGGCTGCTTCTCCTGCACCTGGCTCCCCTGCTCACGTCTTCATGGCACGCATCCCTTTTCGTCGTATTGTTGGCTGTGTTTTATTTATCTCCATCATGACTCGCCCTGATATCACTTGGTCCGTCAATCAGTGTGCGCGTTTTTCACACAATCCTGATAAACCCCACTGGCACGCTTTATCCCACACTCTGCGTTATCTCAACGGTTCTCAGGCTCTTACACTTGTTCTTGGTCGCGACTCTACCCTTCGTCTCTGTGGTTATTCCGACTCCAGCTGGACCGACGACCCTGATGACCGCCACTCCACTACTGACTTTTGTTTTCTCCTTGCTGGCTCTATCATATCCTACTGCTCACGCTCGCAGTACCTCCTCGCCCGCTCCTCTTTTGAAGCTGAATTGCTCGTTCTTTACGCCGCTACTGCTGAGCTCTCTTGGCTTCTCAAACTTTTTGATGCCTTTGATCTCCCTCGTCACACGGTCCCAATGTATGTCGATAACAGCACCACCGTCACCCAAGTCCGTCTCCAATGTCTCACGCGGCGCACCCGCCATATTGATATTCGTTTTTACAGCACCGCCGAATATCATCGCAACCACATCATTGATCTCCAACACATTCCCCACCTTGACAACCTTAGCGATATCTTCACCCGCAGTACGGAAGCTCCTTCCTTCCTCCGGCTTCGTGCTCGTTACCTCACCTCGTGACTTCGCCCTGATCTCTCCTGTCTCTTTCTGCCACACTGCCTCTCCTGACGTCTTCCTTCAAGCTTCTCCTCTGTGAGCGTCTCATTTACCCCTTTTTCCTTCTTCCTTTTCTTTCTTTTCCAGCACCTCTGTGAGGACCTCACTTACTTACCCCTTTGTCCTTTTCTTTCTTTTCCAGCACTTGTGTGAGGAAGCTATGACACTTACCCCTGCACCACGTATCATCCAGTATCCCAACGTCATTCCCTTATCGCTAGTGAGGTCCCCATTATAGTTCTCTCCAAAAGTAGGATCCGAGGATGGATGACGTCATTCACAGTATCCCCTAACACTCCCCCCAAACCTCCACCTAAATCTAACAATACATGCCGCGTTTCGCTTAATTGACGTTCAGCCTACAATGCTGTAAAATCCCAAATGTAGGTTTCTCGGACAATTAATAGGGTCGGATAAGAAAGCTCAAAACTAGGCCCTAGCCTACATTTCGAACACCAAACGAGAAACCCTCATTCAAAAGTGGATTGTCTCAGGCTATGTTTCAAACATAGCCTGGAAAATCACAAAATCGGCGTTCCGCCCATGGAATCGGCCGAAACGAGCAAAGAGTCGGCCCCGGGTCCTTCTGTAACCCCTGTGGACCCTTCGGTCCCGGCTGAGTTGACGAAAGTGTCGAAAAAACCCGCTGCCAAACGTCAACGGCGAAAAAACCTCTTGAGGGGAGAGTGCGTGTGCTGCGTAGCGAGGCTCGACGCCGACGAGACGGCCAGGGGCCAGCCGCTCGACCTGGAGCGACTCCTGAATATCGAGGGCGAGCTGCCCGACAAGTTCTACGTGTGCTCGAAAATGTGCCGGGACGACTTCACCCCGAGCAAGCTACACACGACGAAGGGCGCGAAGGCCGTTCTCGCCCGGATCTCCGCGTCGCTAACTAGGACTCTCAAGACAACCATCCGCAGCGGGGACGAGGTCCTCATCGAGCACGACTTCTCGGCGGGGCACAACATCCAGGGCGGCAACGGCGTTGTCCTGGGCCTAATCTACAACAACACTGTGTGTCGGGTCGAGTCATACGACGTGAAAACGATTCAGCAGGGAGAGATCCGCGTCCCGTTCTCCCACGTCAAGGCCAAGCCCGACAAGGAGGACGACACCCCCCCGATTCGGCGACTACCACCCGGACGGCCAGCGCGTCCGACGCTTGGATCGAGTGGGTCATCGGTTATCTCCACACTGTCGTCGTCGTCGGACTCGAATGTGCGGATCTCGGAGCTCGAGAAGGAGGTGTCGAAACTCCGGAGCACGGTCGACAAGCTCACGGCGGCCAAGACGGCTCAGCACTCTCGCTCTGTCACCGCCGAACGCGAGACGAAAGAAGCCCACGCCGACGCCTTCGCCGCGGAAATGGCGGCCGCCAAGGCAGACGCGGCGCGTCTCGAGGCCAAGTGGAAGTACGAGGACGAGGTCCGGGATGCCGCACGTCGGGAGGCACGGCTCCAGGTCCGCATCGAACGCCACCAGGCCTCCAATGAGAAGCAGCGCGACCGCGATGCCGCGAGGCTGCAGCGAGCCATCGACGAGCTCAACGCGACCAAGGCCCAGTCGAACGAGGCGGCGAGACAGGCTGCGGCGGCGGCCGAGTTTCGGGAGAGGAACCGACTGAAGAAATCGGACCCTCGGGCCATGCGACAACTCAAGAACAATTACGCCGCCCTCAATCAGGAAGCGAAGCAAATGGAGATAAAGCTCGCGGCTGCCGAGGACCGCGTCCAGGCCCGGGAGGAGGAGATCGAGCGGCTGCGGGAGCGGGTCGCGGTCCTCGAGAAGCAGAACGCCGAAGTGTGGGTACCGCGGAAGCCGTCCGGCAAGGGATCCGGCAAGGGCACTCCGTGGGACTCGAAGCTCAGGGTGCTGTGTATGAAACTGCTCGCCTCGCGGGTTGCGCCTGCGGAAATCCCCGAGGTCCTGGTCTCGGTCGTCGAGGCGGTCGTTGGCCCGGATCGAGTGCGCGACATGGAGCTCCCCGTCCGCACGCTTCATTCGCGACCTGCGCTCCGAGATGGGTGTCCTTCACGAGGCCGCCGTCGCCCTCGCCGTGGGATACGGTGACGTCGTCGACGCGGCGACGGACGCGTCGCCGCTCGATGGCAAGGAGATCGCGACTACCCAACTTCGCGTCACACGCGGCGGCGTGACGGAGAACTGGACGCTGGGCGCGAGCGAGATCTCCGACCAGAGCGCGCCTGGCGAGGCCAAGGCGATCAACGATCGGTTTGGTGACCTGAATCGAGCGCTCCAGCTCGTTAATCAAGTTTACCAGGAGCTCTACGGAGCCGACGCTGCTGCGGAGGCGCTCCCGGCCGCCGGCAGCGCCGGCGTACAGAATCTCGCCGGCCGGGCCATCGTTACCGACAACGCCTCCGCCGCCATCGCATCGGTCCGCGAGCTCCAGGAGCATGTCCTCGCGGCGGTGCAGAAGGAGATCGGGGAAGAGCTGTGGAATTTGATGACGCAAGACGAGCGCGACGCGAAGACTCGTGTCTTTCACGGGAACTGCCAGCGACATCTCGGTACGTCGCGCCGTCCCACCAGCAATTTGTTGAGCAGGCAACACATGGCTCGACGGCGGCGCCGCCGAGGAGGCCAAGATGCTCGACACGCTGCTGAAGGATAGCATCGAGAGCTCGGAGGCGAAGCACCTGCGCCTCACCGGCGAGTTGAACAAGGTCATTCATGCCTTGTCCAAGTGTATCGGCGAGGGCGTGGATCGCTATGGGAAGGGCTTCGGGACCCCTCTCCGGGCATTCCTCGAGGAGAAGCACCCTTCGGAGCTCTACCTCACGCTCGGCCGCACGGACAAGGGGACGCGGCAGGACGCGTGCACCAACGCGGCCTGGGTCATCTTCCACAACCTCCCGTTTCTCGTCGAGTTCCTCGAGAACGCGAGCTACGCGCCGCAGAACATCCTCAGGAACAACCTCTTCTCGACCTTGTCCTCGCAGGAGGTCGCCGGAGCCATTCGAGCCCGAGCGATCATCGACGACAAGCTCACGGTGCCTTTCCGATTTTTCGCCGCATCGGACGCCCTCGAGGGTTGGTCGGTTCTCGACATGGCGGGCGTTCTCGAGCGAGTGCATGCCTTCTTCTAAGTCTGCCAGGATAATCCACAACTCGTTGCGACCGCCGGTTACGAGGCCTTCGACACTGAGATCGCCACCTACGCCCAGTTCCTCGAGACGCGGGCCGGGTCGGCGAAGCTGTCCGTCGACGGCCAGTCCACGATCCGCGACGTCGCGGCCGTTCGCTCCGCCTGACACCAATGATCCAGAGGCCAAGACCATGCTCGACGCGCTCCGGGCCTGGGGCCGCGGCATGCGCCGCACGTTCGAGGGGGGGCAGTCTATGCGCTACGTCGGCGACGGCGACCTCGCGGCGGTCAACCAGACGTCGGAGCTCCGGAGGGCCTTCGACGGCGCGCTGCGGAACTCGAACGAGGTCGAAGGCGAGTTTGGCGTATTGAAGTATTACAACGCCTCCTACGTCAACATGAGCGTCGTGAACTGCGTCGGGGTCGTCGCGTGCCAACGGGACCACATGTTCGACCGGGCCGCCACGAGTTTTACGACCAAGCGCCGGCGACGCGTCGCCGACGAGGTCGCTGGTCGAACGACGACGAAGGCTCGAATGCGCGATCGAGTTGGTGGAGGACGTCTCGCCACGCTCGGCGACGACTTTCGAGGAGTGTTGATGGAGGCGGCTCGTCGTGGTCGGCAGAACCACAAGGAGCAGGCTGCCGCGCGCGCGGAGGCGGCGAAGGAGCACCATCGCCGTCGCGCCGCCGCGTTCGTCGAGAAGGCCCTCGAGCGCCAGGTGAACGACTACGCCAAGGCCCAGGAGGCCATGAAAGTCAAGCCTGTCGTCGACGAGCAGGCCCTCGTCGGGAGGACCCTGCTCTCGACGGTCAAGAAGCGACTTGATGCGGCACTTAAGCAGATCTCGAGCGACGCTGCGCGGTCGAAGGTCCTCAAGGAGAACATCGACAGGTACGTCGTCGGCATGGGCATGGGCGACCTCAAACCCAAGTCCTACACCTCGGGCAAGGACCCGACGATCGGCTCGGCCGGTTCCAAGGCCAACATCGAATTCCTCACCGCGCACCTCGAGTACGTCTACGAGCAGATCAAGACCAACTCCCGCGAGTTGGTCGCCGAGGCGGTAGTCCCGGGCGAGCGCCGACGGCAGCTGCCAGTGCTCGGGACCGCGACGGCCCAGCGTCTCGAACTCGACGCGAGGCGGCACTTGAGCGTTGACGAGCTCAAGGCGAAGGTTGAGGAGTGCCGCGCCTTTCGCCATCCGAGGAAGCGGACGCGGACAACGAGTGGCCGCTCGAAGCTACCGATGATTGACGTGGCGTTGGTCGGGTCACGCGTCGAGGTTCTCTGGGAGTTGTCGGGGCACCCGGGCTGCTACTGGATGCCCGGCACCATCGAGGCGGTATCCGACGAGAACTCCAAGGACGGTCGCAAGAAACTCGGGCTGGGTTGGATCTTCGTTTCCTATGACGACGGTTTCAGCGGGTGGCTCCTCGCGAACCGCCCCACCTTCTTCAACGGCTCCAAGCCGGCTTCCTGGCGCTTCGTGTCCGAGGACAACGAATACGACGACGACGAGGAGGAGGAGGACGCGATGGACGTCGACGACGACGACTACGCATAGCTGCGTTCGCGGGCCCCGACGCCGGTCTCCCGAGGACGCCCGGAAAGACGAGGACACTAGAACTGGCCCCAGCGAACAAAAGGCGCCGTCTAAACGCCCACACGACCCTCATTGGGCCTACGGACATTCCCGACGCGCCGGTTGTTGTATTTGGAGCCGATGGCGTCGTGCAGAGTAGAGCCACCTAGGCCCCCGCCTCCACCGAGGCGCCAAAATACCTCACTCCCAAGTAGATTCGCCAAATCGGCAGCTACGGACTTCGTTCCAAGATAAAATCGGCACCATTTTGGGTCAACTTGGCGACGGACAAAAAAGCCCGCCAATCCTTGGGGATTTTCGGCCCCGGCGCGGGGGACCCACGAGTTCCTTATCCGACCCTACCAAAAGGTGAGGGTAGGAATGCCGGTCCTGGTGTGTGCGAGTGCCCGGGGCTATATATACCCCTGTGCTTCCCCATCATAGTGAAACGTGAACATCTGGGGCGAGTCAAGCATGTATGCGAGACGGTGGGGACCCAGCAGACGACGACGCCATCTGCTTCAGATGAACATCTGCGTCGGAGATGAACACCCGGTCCTGGTAAGTGAAAGCGCGCCCAGATGAGGGGGGTCTAGTGTGTGTGCTAGACGATGGGGCTCCAGCAGTTGGCGACGGCAACCGCTTCGTAGAGACTCACACACTCCTTCACACTCCTTTTGGCGCAGCGGTGGAGCGGATTCGAACGCGCGAACCACCTCGTGCGCTTTAAGGGCCCATAACCAAAAGGTGAGGGTAGGAATGCCGGTCCTGGTGTGTGCGAGTGCCCGCGGCTATATATACTCCTGTGGAGCTATATATACCCCTGTGCTCTCATCCACATTTCAGTTCTCACACTTCTCCCCTTGGCACGGGCAGCAGAGCGAAGGGTAATTGTGATGACGCCGGCGTGGGTCATCCGTGGCGCCGGTTTGAGCTACGCCGCGCGCGGCGTGGCGACGGTGGTCGGGCTGGAGATGGTGTTTCGAGCGGTGGCGAGCAAGGAGGAGACCCGACGCATCGCGGCGCTGAAGTCAATCGCTATTATTCACTCCTTAATCGTCGCGCCGCTCTCTTTGTATGCGTTGATAACGCATCCTGATCTCCGGGCGCAGACGTTGCAGGTGTTGCGGTTCGAAGATGTGTCCGAGCTGTTCGACGGCGGCGGGGGGCGCGAATGGGCGGACCTTCTGACGTCATTCACGGTCGGATTCTTCGTTTTCGAGCTCTTTCACGCGCGGGACTGGGCGCCGTCGACGCGCGTCGACAAACTGACGATGATCGTACATCACGTAGTCTCGGCTGTTCTGTGGCCGCTCTCGATTCGGCTCGAGATCGCGTATTTCTTTTTGGTTCATTTCGAGCTTACCGAAGTATCGAGTCCGTTTCTCCAGCTTCGGTGGTTCGCCAAGACGTACGGGAATGCGACCCTCGAGGCCGTGGTTTCCCTGGTCTTCGCCTTGGTCTTCTTTGCGTTTCGCACGACCGTTGTGGTCCCCATGTTCCGCGCGATCTACCTAACCCGGCCCTGGGACGGGGCCTTGTATCCCCGCCTCTCCCTCGCCGTCCGCATTATCTCGCTCGTTTCGCTCTACATCCCCTTTCTCCTCAACTCCCTCTGGTCCTGGCAGATCGTCAAGATGGGCCTCCGCATCTACAACGGCAAAAAACACAAGAAAACACAACAACGGGCGGCAAAGATAGACTAATAATGCTAAAAAAACCCTAGCACGTGATGATGTTCGTGATGATGATGATGATGATGATGATGATGATACAAGTCGTCGTCGTCGTCCGTGGTGTCATGGTGCCGTATGCGTCGGAGGCGCGACAGTTTCTGTCGCAGTACGGGGTGAGCCGGGAGCGCGGGTTTTTGCTCCCTGACTGTGACCCCCTCGAGGCGTTTCCCGACGAGAGGCTCGCTGGGTGGGATCGCGTCGCAAGCCTCCTTCCCGGGCTGTGCGCCGCCGCCGGCGTGGAACGGGCCGTCGCGGAGCTCCCGCCGATCGATCCAGAAATCATCGACGCCGCGAGCACCCCGGCGCTCGAGCGGTTAAACTTGGTGGTGTCGTTCCTGGCTCACGCGCTCGTTTGGTTCGACGGCGGGTCGGCGATTCCCCCGATCCTCGCCGACCCCTGGATCCGCGTCGCGTCGCGCCTCGGGCGCCCGCCCATCTTGACGTACTACTCGTACAACGCCTGCAACTGGCGGCGGCTCGACCGGAGAAAGGGTATCGAGTTAGGAAACGTGTGCAGGCTCTTGAATTTTGCGGGCGGACTCGACGAAGAGTGGTTTTCGATGGTCCACGTTGCGATCGAGGCCCAAGCTGGTGTGGCCATCGATGCCTGCGTGCGCGCGAGGATAGCAGCGAGGGCCGACGACGACCGCGCGGTGGCCGCAGCCCTCGGAGACCTCGGCGCGACTTTGCGAGCGATGGTCGCGACGCTAAATAGAATGCGAGAGGGTTGCGACCCCTATATCTACAACCGCCGCGTCAGGATACCAATGGCCGGCTTCACGGAGATGCCGTACGGCGATGATGAACGACGAACATATCTCGGAGAGACGGGGGCGCAATCCTCGGTTATTCCCGCGATAGACGCCGCGATAGGCTTGCGGTGCGACGACGTCGGCGGCGTCGACGGGGCCGATGCCCTCGTCCCCTACCTCGTCACGATGCGGGACTACATGCCCCCTCGCCACGCGGCCTTGATCGCCAACTTGGAGCAGGACGACCTCGACCTCCGCGCGTTTTGCCGCCGCCGCGGCGGCGGCGGCGGCTGGAGAAAAAGAAAAACCGCCTCGGCCTTCGACGACGCGCTCAGCGCTCTCGTCGACTTCCGCGCGCTGCACCTCGGCCTCGCCCACGCGTACGTCCGCCAGTGGGACGACCGCACCGACGACCAGGTCACGGGCACGGGCGGTACCCTCTTCATGCCCTACCTCCGCGCGCACCGCGACGCGACCAAACAACACGCGATCAACGACGCTGATTTATTATTCTAGGAATTTTTTATCTTCTAATTGCGGCGGCGGCGGCGGCGGTTGTTGCCATCTCCTCCGACCTGGCGGAGGATGTGGGCCAGCGCCGCGTGTGTGTGGTGGGTGACGCGGGCGTCGACGTAAGCCCGGTGCCAGTCGGGGAGGGATAGGGTAGAGTTCTTGAAGTCGTCGATGAGACTCTCAGAGGTAGTATCGGCCAAGTCGGCCTTGGCCTGCGCCGCGCGGAGAGCCTCAGCCTGGTCGTCGGCCGGCAGGAGCTCGAGGGCGCGGCGTTGCACGACCCGGTAGGTGTCGAGCGCGTCGTAGAGGCGAGCCCTGGTCGCCAACGCCTCGCCCCTCGTCGACTCGAAGCCCTCGCGTTCCTTGAGAATGTCGACGGCGAGCTTCTCGTTGGAACTCCGCAGCGAGTCCCGCAGCTCCCGCATGCTCTTGACGGCGGCGACGTGCGAGTCGAAGAAGTCCCCGAAGGCCGCCTCGTCCTCCAAAAACTTGCCCGCGTCCTCCTCGCTCATCGCCTCGACCTCGCCAAAACTCCCCGGAATCTCGGGCATGGGCGTCTCGAACACCGACACCTCTTCTTCGGCCGGGGGTTCCGCCGGCTCGGGTTGCTCCGGGGTTTCCCGAGCGGGTTCCGCCCCCGACTCCAAGAGCTCCACGACAGAGCTCACGAGTTCTGCCAAACTACTGTGCGCCGAGGTCCACTCTGCCAAGTACGGGACGTTCACCTGGTTGTACTTGTCGACACACGGGTGCTGGGTCGCCTGCATCAGCTGGAGCACGGGCTTGTCATTTGGAAACCGCGGCGGCAGGAAGACGCGCATTCGTTTCTCCTGACCCTCAGAGACAAAGGTCACGTCGATCAACGACCCGTCCTCGGCCGCCACGTGCGCCGACGCCACTTTCTTCTGGAGCGACGCGATTTGATTCGCGCGGTCGTTCACCTGCCGCCCAAACAGATTCAGATTCCCCCACATCCTGCTGCTGCTTGGTGCTGGTGCTTTGGGTGGTTGGTAATAAGGGTTTTGATCTGATCGTGTGTCGAGATCATTATTGACGAGGACCGCTCGATGACACAGCTATGGCGCAAGGGTCGTCGTTCGCCAGAATCAGATCTATCTAAAGGGCGCGCGCTCTTCTTCAATAGTACTACTACGACTACTACTACACGGTGTCGAGGGCGCCGACCGAGACCTCGGCCTGGCCGGTGGAGGTGAGGGCAAACGAGTACGAGTAGACGAAGAGGGGGTTCTCCCATTTGGTCTCCTTTGTCCCGGCGTGGCGAAAGCTGCAGTCGCCGCGCTGGCCGACCGCGCCGAGCTTCTGGCGGAAGGGCACGATGTCCGCGCCCGAATAGAAGCCGTCGAGGCACGCGCACTGCCCGATTTCGCGGTTGCAGATGCCGGCCGCCGCGCACTCGAGGTCGCCCTTGGTGCCCTTGGTGACTTCGGTGATGTTGACGGTGCCCCCCGCCAAATTCGTCGCGTCGACAACAACCAACGGCGGCAGGTCCCCCCGTTCGCTCTCGAACTCGACCGTGACGTATTGGTCGCTCGCGCAAAGAGTAGCGTTACTGTTGTTGTTGTTATTTTCTTGGGCAGCAGCAAAGGTAACCGTCACATCACGAATCGTCGCGAGCCGTTCCAGCTCCCTCTCGACTTTGGCGGCCGACGCCCCCGTCGGAAGCTCCACCGAATGGGCCTCGCGGAACGTCACGTTAAACGACCCCGCGGTCGCGGCCGTGCAGTTGATGGCCTGGATTTCGTTTCGTCCGATCATGAATGGATTGTCGCCGGTCGGACACATGGCGTGCGCGCACGTGTACCCCGTCCAGTCGGTGTAGGCATACGCGAACGGACCGCGATAGCTCGTCGACGACGTATCCGACCGCCAGACGCCCTCGCTCGCGTCGCACAGGCACCCGCGCAGCTTGTATGCATCCCAGGGGTCCGAATAGTTCACGGCAATCAGGCGGCCCGTGCGCTGCGAGATTCGCCGCGCCTTCTCGGCGAACTCGGCCATGGTCGAGCACGTGCCGTGCTCGCCGCACGTTTGCGTCTTGTTCGCCGGACACGCGAGCAATTGGCACGCGTCGCCCTCGAAGAGGTCGCCGCAGGAACACTCCCCCTCGGTCCGGTCGCACGTTCCCGCCGCCGAACACGTGGCATCGAGGTGTGCGCCTTTCGGGCTCGCCTCGTCCCACCACGCGCGATCGACGGGACACGACTTGTATTCGCACGCGTCCCCGTCGTACCCTCGACTGCAGTTGCACGCGGAGGATTGCGCCGCGCAAGTTCCCGCGCCCGAGCACACCTTGGCAATCGTGTCGTCGCTCCACCGGGGCCTGGCCTTGGGGCACGGCCCCGTCGCATTGTTGGCGCTGCTGCCGTCAAAAAGAAAAGATTCGGCGGTCTCGTTGGCGTCGACGGCTCCGCAATCGCCGATCAATCCCTTGGATCCTCGGCCGTCCGACATCGAGAACCCCAGGTAACAATCGCAGAGACCCGTCCCGCGGTCGCAGGAACCGCGCCCCGAACACTCGATCCACTCTTTGGTGCCACGGACGCTCGAGACGGAGCTTCTCAAGGAGCTGGTCGCGCCGTCGCTCGCGATAGACAACGACGTCGACCCGTCGACGACGACGACCTCGCCGGGCGTTGCGTTGAGCGACGGCAGGTCCCCAAACTCGCGCACGAAAGTAACCGCGGTCGTCGTGCCGCGCTCGTCGCACAGCGAGGCATCGTTGCTTGTTCCAATATACCTCACCTCGACGTCGGTGATCGTCGAGAGCGTCTCGAGGTAGTACTCGACGAGTTCGGCCGTCGCGTCGTGAGGGATCCCCGCCGTCCTTTGCCCTCGAAACTCCAACGCGAGCGTCCCATTGCACCGAGAGCACCTGCAGTCGATGAGCTGTACCTCGTCGACCCCATCGGTGAGGGGGTCGTCGCCCCTGGGACACTCTCTCTCCGAGCAGTCGTAGCCGGTCCATCCGGCGTCGCAAGCGCAGCCGTACACCATGTCGGAATCCCACTCCTCGTACGCATCGGCGTACCACAGCGATACAAAATCTTGCTGCGTCGCGGCCTCGCGCATCGACAGGCACCGCCCCACGCCGTTACACTCGCGCGCGCGCCCGACCGAGTCGGTCGCCGTCGGACATCTCAACCGGTCGCACGCGCTTCCGGTGAAACCCTCGCGACACGCGCACACGCCCGTATACCGGTCGCAATACCCCATGTCCGAACACTCGACATACCTCCCGTGCGCCGTGTTGTTCCCCGTCGCGACGTCGACCCACGCGCGCCCGCTCGGACAGATTCTCTGGGAACAGTCCCCTCCGGCGAATCCGTCGTCGCACACGCACGTCTCGTCGAGACCGGAACTCGTATTCTCGGCGCAGTGCCCGTGCCCGCTGCAGATTTCGCCGTTTTCATAGCCGACGGGACACCCTTCGATCGACACCGTCAAGCTTATTACAAGAAGAGCCCATCGCATGGGCGTTAGTGATCTTTCGGGACGTTGGACTCTCGTCAACGGGCATACCCACCTTTTCGTGCGTGTTAACATCCAACCCGACAAACAACATCGCGCCACCACAACAACAACAACCACCACCACCACCTCCAGAGCGTGAATGTGAACTAGGTGGAATAGCCGCACCGCGATCCAACTGATTGTGCCTGTTACTGAGTCGATGGCCCGGATTATATTACCGAGGATCCAGCGCATTGCGAGCGTCTATCAATGATTTGACACCACCACCCTCTGATATTGCCACTGCCATTAAGGAGAGCTCGAACCAGCATCGCGTTATCATCCAGCAACTTACGCTAAACCACTATTACTCCGTCCTTCCAGTCTGGCAAACGAGGGTGGTGTTGGAAAACACCGTTGTTGTTGTTGTTGTTGTGTCAGGACGACACTTTAGTGCGTCGTCGTTCATGACGACGAGGTGAACTTGGTGACAGCCTTGGTGCCCTCGGAGACGGCGTGCTTCGACAGCTCGCCCGGAAGCATCAGACGAACGGCCGTCTGGATCTCGCGCGACGACAGCGTCTGCTTCTTCGAGTACCGCGACAGCTTCGAGGCCTCGAGCGCGATGCGCTCGAAGATGTCGTTGATGAACGAGTTCATTATGGACATACCCTTCTTCGAGATGCCCGTGTCGGGGTGGACTTGCTTGAGCACGCGGTAGATGTACGTCGAGTACGTCTCGGTGCGCGCCTTCTTCTTCTTGCCCTCGGCGGCCTTCTTCGGGGCCTTGGCGGATTTCTTCGACGGAGTCTTGGCCATGATCACACGAGTGTTCGCCTGTGCGCACACCACGATTGGGCGAGAGGGACGCAGACCACAACAACTGCAACAGACTCGCTGATAGAGTTCGACGAGGCTTGGTGGGTCGGCTGACACGGCATCGCACCTTCTTGCCAACTTCTTTTTGCTCGTGACGACGGTTGGTTTGTTGTTTTTAACAAGAGTAAGGGTTAAACGTTCGAGCTTTGCGCGATCTGTCGCGGGCTTGCGGAGCGCGGCGCGCCAATTAGTGGCCGGCGCAGCGCGCAAAACGGATACGGTAGGGTCGGATAAGAAAACGAGACTAGCCCGCGCCGCAACGACGGGTCCTACAACGCGTGGGCTTTTTCCTTTTTTTGCGTGAGGGGACGAAAGGATGCCGACTTCACTATGGGGACTAGTTCCATCGCGACGATCTCGCGGCGTGGCGGCACATACTGCTTGAGTACAAATGAACATAGCTCAGCGATCCGTTGAGTATGTCTTAGTACAAACTGAAACATAGTTAACGGCTCGTACGAACTTTCTTATCCGACCCTGGATACGGATAGCCCACCATCAACAGTAAGCCCCCAGGGGTTACCATTCTTAATAAGGCTGGGGTAAGCGCCACATCGGCGGCGGCAAAATGATGGCCTTACGACTGACGTATCAAGACACGCTGCAAACCCACCTGTATCAACGTGGCAGGGCTTAAGTCCCTCCACGGTGATTCTCAGCGGCAGTCTGCTACAACGTATGTTGGTCTGCGTCAACGTTCTTCTCGAGCTTTTGGTGCAAAGACCACACAGGCTAAACCCGACTCCAACTCTCCCACTCCCTTGAGGAAATCAAAAAACGAAAAAAATAAACGCACTCCAATTGAGATAGACCCCGCACTTCTTTTTGATATTATACAAGTGCAGGCCAGTAAGTTCACCTAGTCCCAATCTCTAACCCCAGTAAGTTCACCTGGTCAGTAAGTTCACCTAGTCCCAATCTCTAACCCCAGTAAGTTCGGGTAAACCCACTCGTGCTCACACCCACTCACCCCACTCTCCTTCGAGCTCGTCGCTCTCACCTCCGCCAATCTAAGCTGCTCTTATCCGTACACGCCGCTAGCCTTTGCGTTCACTCTAAAAACCCCAGTAAGTTCACTTGGTCCCAGTAAGTTCACCTGGTCCCAGTAAGTTCACCTAGTCCCAATCTACAACCCCAGTAAGTTCACCTGGTCCCAGTAAGTTCACCTACAGTGCGCGTGTAGACGCCGGGAGGGGGCTTATCGGTATTGCGCAGCACGTGTGGGGTAGGGTGGAGTCGTCGACTCAGAAGAGGATATCCTCGGGGTTGCCGATCGACAGAGAGCCACGTAGAGCTGGACGTGGCAGAAGACGGGCTTCGCCAAGAGGACGCCGACCTCGCGGGGCGTCTGGCCCTAGCTCTTGGTGATCGTTTGGCGTCGGCGGGCCTTACGGGATACAGGTTGGAGGAGCCTCGGTGACAACGACACGATCGATCATGTATCCAGTACCGTTGCAGTGGCCGCGCGACGGGTCGAGGTTGCGAAGACTTTAAGCTCGCGATCAAAGTCCGCATGCCGTTGGTTGTCAGGGAGTTCAAAACTCGACTGTAAACAGCGAGGCGTCGGCTTCCGACCCAACCTAGTCGGCCGAAAAGAACTCCGACGCCTCGTCTTCGGGAAAAAAAGGCCGCGGTCATGCGCGCGTTGTCAGCATCGACAACATCGTTTCGACGGGGCGTGAGAATGGCGCGCTGAAAGAGCCGCCGCGGGTCTTGGAAACAGTCTGCGAGGTCGCCGTAGACGGCTTGGAGGATCACTGTCTGGCTCTCGCGCCTACCTGATCCTTACCCTAAATCGAGGGACAAACAGACAAACAGACAAACAGACAGACAGACAGACAAACATCTGTCGATTAGTAGTTAGGATTCTTTCGCTTCCTTGGAACTCTAGAGAATATCGCCACAGTCATAGGGAGCGCATCGGACACACATTCCCTAGAAAAAACGCAAGGCACACTCGTGTTCCGCGACGAGGGTGGTGTTCGGAAACACCGGTGGGTGGTGGTAGAGGCCATGAGGCCTCTTGATGCTAAGACAGACTTGCCAATTAGCCACCAAAGCCGTAGAGCGTGCGGCCCTGTCGCTTGAGGGCGTAGACGACGTCCATCGCCGTGACCGTCTTGCGGCGCGCGTGCTCGGTGTAGGTGACCGAGTCGCGGATGACGTTCTCGAGAAATACCTTGAGGACACCGCGGGTCTCCTCGTAGATCAACCCAGAGATGCGCTTGACGCCGCCACGGCGCGCAAGACGGCGGATCGCGGGCTTAGTGATGCCTTGGATGTTGTCGCGGAGAACCTTGCGGTGGCGCTTCGCGCCGCCCTTGCCCAAGCCCTTGCCTCCTTTGCCGCGTCCAGACATGATGTTGTTGAGTTCTGCTTTGTGCTGTTATCGACGGTTGGTGCTGCCCTCTTTAAGCCGGTAAGCCAATACATTCAAGGCAGCTGTGTACACAGCGTAGATCGCGTGTCTTTTGCCGCAAGACCGTTACGTCTAACGGTCTTCCAGCGTCAAGGAAAGGACTGCAGCAAGAGAGACGAAAACAAAACAAATGGCCCGCACCAAGCAGACGGCACGCAAGTCTACCGGGGGCAAGGCCCCGCGCAAGCAACTCGCGACCAAGGCCGCTCGCAAGTCGGCGCCGGCGACCGGCGGCGTTAAGAAGCCCCATCGCTACCGCCCCGGCACGGTCGCGCTTCGCGAGATCCGCCGCTATCAGAAGTCGACCGAGCTCCTCATCCGCAAGCTCCCGTTCCAACGCCTTGTCCGCGAGATCGCCCAAGACTTCAAGACGGACCTCCGGTTTCAGGGCAGCGCCGTGCTTGCGCTTCAGGAGGCTGCCGAGGCGTACCTTGTCGGCCTTTTTGAGGACACCAACCTCTGCGCGATCCACGCCAAGCGCGTGACAATTATGCCCAAGGACATCCAGCTCGCACGGCGCATTCGCGGCGAGCGCTCCTAAGCCGCTAACTTGCCATCGTCGCGAGCAACTATGGCAAGTCCACACATTCACCGGTGTTTTTTAGCACCACCCTCAATGGCAAATTTTACAGACGATGATGTTGATTCCACACTGGAGCGAATCAGCTCTTGCGAATTCTCGCTTCCCTTAGCGGAGAAAAGGGATGGCGGAGCATTTAGCCGGGTAATGGGAATGGCCGGCCGCGACTATGCATACACATTCAAGCTCCAAACGCATTCACTCGACTCCGTTGGGTGGTGATGCGGGGAAGGCGTACGAACTAGGGTTTTCGATGCAAGGAAGGTGCGCGAATTTTGGGCCTTTGATGGCCGACTGCTAAGAGGGGTGCGAAAGGGAGGACGCAGCTGCTTGGAGGGTGCAAGGGGTTGTTGTGTGTAGACGTGAGTGGCGCCTGGAGGGTTGAGCGGAAGGGAAACTGGGGTGAGTAGAAGGAAGGGCGTTGACGCAAGCCGATTATAGGGGAACTAAAGGTTCAGGAGTAAACTCAAAGGTTGGAGGGCGGAGCGTGTGCTGATTAAAGCAGCTTAAATTGGCTGGGGTCAGAGCTTCGAGCGGTAAGGCGATCTGGGGCGAGTGGAAGGAAGGACGTTGACGCAGGAACTAAGAGTTTAAGAGAAAACTCAAAGGTTAAAGGCAGAGCGGGCGTGGAAGGGGAGGGGTGCAGCAGCTCAGATCTTTTGAGCTGAAAAGGAAACAGGGGTGAGTGAGGCTTAGGATTATTCAAGTAATTTCGGCCCACAACAGTGACCCTAATCTTGGGAGATAAAATCCAAGTGTTAGGGTTTTGAAAGCTTCAAGAAGCCGCGATGCTGTCGTTCGTCGCTGCAGCGACTGCCCTGCTGCACGGGTTTGAACCGTCATCGTACCGTTGGACCTCACGAGTCGTGCGCTGTGGTGACATCGTGGCGGACGCTACTCGAGGAAATAATTCGGAGGCGGCGAGAAGTCCTGCGCACAACATAGCAGCTGTTTTTTTGCAGCGGCGCCTCGGGCTGAGAGAGGCCGAGCTGAAGAAGATCACATCGGCATCATCTTTCATTTTGAACTGCAGCTACGAGGCAGACATCGAGCCGAAGCTCACAGCGCTACAACAACGTCTCGATCTGAATGATGCCCAGCTGAAGAAGTTGGTGCTGGCCAGGCCACAGGTTTTGAGTTATGATATCAACATTGTGACATCGCTGACGATGCTGCAGCAAAAACTCGGGCTGAGCCAGGCTGAGATCAAAAAGCTGGTGATGCGGGTGCCTCGTTTGCTCGGCTCGAACATGGATAGCAATCTCGAGGCACTACTGGGGGGGTTGCAGAGAAGGCTAGAGCTCAACGAGACCGAGCTCAAGAAGGTGGTGCTGGGATTCCCAGCAGTACTTGCCTGCAGCTACGATGCTAACATCGAGCCGTCGCTTGCGGCTTTGCAGCTGCTGCTCGGGCTGAGCGAGGCCGAGCTGAAGAATTTAGTGGTGAAGCGCGCGATGGTCATCGGTTGCAGCATTGAGGCCAACATCGTGCCGACGCTTGCGCTGTTACAAAAACGGCTAGGGTTGAGCGATGTCGAGCTGAAGAAGATGGTGCTTCGCTTCCCGACGGTGCTCGTCTTTAGCTACGAGGCCAACATCGAACCGTCGCTATCGGCGTTACAAAATCGGCTCGGGCTGAGCGATTCCGAGCTCAAAAAGGTGGTGGTGCGGCTCCCGGCGGTCTTCGGCTACAGCTACGAGGCCAATATCGAGCCTTCGCTGGCGGCGTTACAAAATCGGCTCGGGCTGAGCGAGGCAGAGCTCAAGAAGGTTGTTCTGCTGCTCCCCGCCGTGCTCGGGTGCAGCTACAAGGCCAACCTCGAACCAAAGCTCGCGTTTTTCCAAAGGGATCTCGAGCTCTCGGATGAGTCGCTGCGGGAGTTGGTGGTGCGTTTTCCAACGTTATTAGGCTACAGCCTCGAAAAACGTTACCGACCGCGACTTGAACGGTGCCGACAAGCGGGCAAACCGCCACGACTTGTATTGGACTGTGCTATTTTACCGGACGATAAATTTGACAAAGTCCTCTCTCGCGATTGCAGAGTGCGCAACTACGGTGGCCTCTAGAGGTTCCTTAAATAGTATGGCGATGCTATGAAGTACGATTCTTGCCCACTGTGATGCCTCTCGCGATCGATCAAATTGGGCAATGTCTTCATCATCCTATACGGTACTGTGCGCCCCACATTGGACGCTCGTCCTCCTAATGTATCGTTCAAAGTCGATGCCGCTTCCGCGTACTGAACGGCGAGCACACTCCCAGGGCCTAACGTATATGTAACAAGTGAAGTTTGTTGCCGGCGGCCCAGTGCAGGAATCGAGGCGCGAGTATGTATCCCGTTTTCCTGGAGCTATTATCTTAGTTAATTTGGCGGTCCCCATACTTTTTTTCAAGTTCAGGCGGAGGCCAGTTTGCGGCGAAGTTCTGGGGGCGACGGCGCTCGAGGGTAAATTTAAACTAGATTTCGTGCTTGACAATCTTGATTTGAAAATTGGGGTTTCGGAAGCTACTTTTCAACCCCAATTCCAACCCTGTTTTGCCCGTCCTTCCGTCACCAGCCACGAGACTTCGTTTCATGCGTGACATTACACCTCCCAAAAAGAACGCGATTATCTATCTATCTTCAGCGCGCGCATATATTTTCTGCACGAAAACACCCTGGGCATCCGTCCATGTACTACTAGTAATAGTTGTCAGTTTCGTTGTGCTGCGCTCACCCCCGTCGTCGTTATGCGTCCAGATGGGACGCGAAAAGGCTGTCTCATACCTTACCCGCCATTCTAGTAGCGGCGCGCTACGCCTCGCAAGCACTGAAATAACACCAGGCGCGCCGTGAGAGAGAAAAAACGGTTCGCGTTTTCATCGCGCGTGTGCCGCGACTCGTGCTCTGTTCCGTGATGACGTGTGTACCTCCTTTCTTCCGAAACGAAAGGACAGCAAGTCATCATGTCTGGCAAAGGGAATGGCGGTCGCGGCAAAGGCAACACCAGCAAGTCGACTGACTACAAAGTAGTCTAGCAACTTGGGGCTGCAGTTTCAAGTGGGGCGTGTCGGCCGCTATCTCAAGCTAGGCAAGTACGCGACGCGCGTTGGCGCCGGTGCTCCGGTTTACCTCGCGGCGGTCCTCGAGTACCTCTGTGCCGAGATCCTCGAGCTCGCGGGGACGACAAGAAGTCCCGCGTATTTCGTTTCCGCGGCATCTTCAGCTTGCCGTGCGCAAGGATGAGGAGCTCAACAAGCTCCTCGGCGGCGTGACGATCGCCTCGGGCGGGGTCCTTCCTAACATCCACGCTGTCCTCCTCCAAAATCCACGTCGCCGCGAAAGACGCGCTTGCTGGTGTTTTCCAACACCACCCTTCAAAAGAATAAGTAAACGGCGCGCTCGTTCGCTTGCTGGCTCGCTCCGAACTAAACGGGTGGGTAGAATGTTACGTAGGTAGGTAGGATCTTGCGCAACAGCCTTGCCGCAGCAGGTGGATTCGTTGTTGTTGTTGTTGGTGTTGCTACTGGCAAGCCGACGCCCGGAACGAAGGGAGGGGCACAAAACGGGGGAAAGGCGGGGTACATTGAATCACTCGCGCGTCTTTTTTGGTGAGACGCCACGACGAAGCAGGCGGGCTACGCGTACAGATGATAGTGCGATATTGATCGGCGGCGGTCGCGCTATGTCACGATAGGATAATAAATCCATCGTCGCAGGTTGTTGTTCCAAGTCTGTGTGGAGAGAAGAAGTAAGTTCATCATCATCACTTGACGTTTGGGGTGTCGGCGACGAGGTCGTACCAGGAGGCGGTGGCGTGCTCCGGGGTTTCCGGCGCGGGGGGGGCGATTTTTTTGTGGTAGGTGGGCTCGGGCGGGGCGCGGGTCGCCGTAAGGGCGAGGCTGAGGGCGTGCCACTTGGCGCGCTCGTCGGCGGTGCGCTGGAGGATCTGGGTCGCGACCGCCTTGAGGTCGCGCGAGAGGTCGACGGCGCGGACGGCGTGCGCGGCCCGGAGCTCCCTGGCGACGCGACGCGTCGCGTCGAGGAGGGCCGTCTCGGCGTGGGCCTGGGCGTCGTTGGCCGCGGCGGCCTGGGTGCGCGCGTCGGCGGCGTTGCGTTCGGCGGCGGCGAGCGCGGCCTCGAGGTCGGCGACGCGTCCCCCGAACTCCGAGGTGGAATCGCCGCGGGCCTTGACGGCGCCGCACGTGATGGTCTCGGCGACGCGGCCGCCCCCCTGGCAAGCCATATCTTCGGGGAGGCGGTGGGCGATGGGGGCGCAGGCGGCCTGGACGACGTCGCGCGCGCGCGTAGCGACGTCGGGGTCTCGACGCTCGAGAGCGACGCTCAGAGGCGACTCGTCGAGGTTGGCGTCGCTGATCTTGATCGCGCGCGTGCGCTCGGCGTTGAGGGGTGCGACGGGGAGCGTCGCGTCGACGACGGGTGGCCGGCGCGCGAAGGCGTCCGAGACGCGGCGCGCGTCCTCGATGTCGGCGCGGCTAGCCTCTATTGCCTCGCGTCGCCTGTCGCGCGCCTGCGCGAGCGCGGCCTCGGCGCGCGCGTGCTTCGTCTTGGCGCGCGCCGCGCGGCCGTTCGCGTCCCCCGCTGCCGCCAGGACGTCCCCGCGGCGCCGGAGGGCCGCGCGGCAGGCTCGCGCCGCGAGCCGCGCGTCGTCGGTCGCGTCCCCGAGCCGAGCTTTGACGACCAGGCGCGCCTCCTCGTCGAGGCCTTGCTCCTCGTCGAGGACGCGCGACCCGAGGCGCTCGAGGACGTCGGAGGCGCGCTCGTCGGCGTCGGCGCGTCCCAGGGCCTTGGCGGCCGCACCCACCTTGGCGAGGGCCTCGGCGCGCCGCTCGAGGGCGAGCCCGAGCGCCTGGCAGCGTTTGCGCGCCGCGTCGCACCGCGCTTCCCGCTCGGCCTCGCGCTCCGTCGCGTCGTCCAGCACGCGCTGCGCCGCGCTCGACTCCGAGGCAGCCTGCTGCTCGCGCAGCTGCCGGTCCATCTCGGCGTCGACGTCGGTCCACGAAGCGGGCGCCGCCGGCGGGGCACCTTCGAGATGCGTCAGCTTGTCGAGCGCCTCGTCGATCTCCGCGCACCGCGACGCCGACACCCGGTGCCGGTGCTTCTTGTCCGACATCGCCTGCGTGAGCGCTCCGGCGGCCTTTTCGAGCCACGACTGGCCCTGGAACGGCTCCTTCCGCAGCTTGACGGAAATGCCCTCCCCCGCCTCCGCTTCGAGCCGCGGCTTGGCGCGCTCGAACACCTGGTCCTGCGCGTACAGAAACGCCACGACGCACTCGGCGCCTCCCAATTCGGGGTGCACGGCGAGCCGCTGCACGAACCGGTCCGCCACGCTCCGGCACCGCTCGAGGTACGCCCCCACCCCCCCGCTCCTCTGGGACGGAAAGGCGAGCCCATCAGCACACGGCGGCGCGGGCAGCACCACCCCGGGAAACAGCACGCTCAGCTGCTCGCACACCCAGAAAAAGTCCTCCACCCGCCGCTGCACGAACGTGTCCTCCCCCGTCACGATCTTCAGGACCACCGTCTCCTTCCCGGCCTTGACTCGCGACGCGTCCGTGCAAGCGACCATCCTTCTGTTTTCGCCAGCCGCCCCCCCCTAGGGTTACGGATGATTTCGGTGTGATGATACTGGTTTTCGAATGGTTGTCCTTCGCGCGGCCGTTCTCAAGCCCTTGGACCACGCCAAGTTCCTCGCCTCGCCGACCAAGGCGGAACTCGTGGAGTTTGTTGTAGCCCTCAACAAAAGCTGCTTTGGCCGGCGGACCGCGCACGGCGAGATCTCCGCGCGCATCGCGTCGATTCTCCGTGGCGTCGCAGACAAAGTTGACGACTTCCCCGCGCGCGGGGATAATCGACGCTTCGGAGACGCCGCGTTTCGCGACTGGCACGCCTGGCTCGTCGCGTCTTCGGTTACGCTTGTTGCGCCGCTCGCGGGGGACGCGGCGGCAGCGGAAATCGCGCTTTACTTGAGCGCCTCGTTCGGCGACCCCCAGAGACTAGACTACGGTACCGGTCACGAGACGGCCTTCGTCGTCTTTTTGCTCTGCTTGTGGCGCTGCGGGGTCTTGCCGGCATCGGAGGTGACCGACGGCGCGGTGGTCTTGGTGGCCTTCGAGGCCTACTCGGACGCGTGTCGTCTCGTCCAGACGCGGTACGCCCTAGAGCCCGCCGGCAGTCGCGGCGTCTGGGCTCTCGACGACTATCAGTGCCTGCTCTTTCTCTTTGGCTCCTCCCAGCACTGTGGGGCCGGGAATGCCCCCGCCGCTTACGTCGACCTAGCTGGTTTGAGACTCCTTCCCGACGACGACACCCTCTTCGCCCAGGGACTCCGATTCGCCGCGGCCTGCAAGAAGGGAGCCCCTTTTTTCGAGTCATCGCCGATCCTTTTCGCACTCGCGAAAAAACCCTGGCACCTCGTCAACAATCACATCTTCGACTACTACGACAAGGAGGTTCTGGGAAATTTTGTCGTCGCCCGCCACCTCTTGTTCGGCGACCTCTTCCCCGCGACCTGGCTGACGGGTGCTGGGAACAGCAGCAGCAGCAGCAGACGGGCATGACGATGATTATGGCGAGTGGTGTATACTACAATAAAGCCCCGTTTCGTGTTCCTTTGACGTTAGAACCTGGAGAGCCAGTCGCGCTTGGCCTTTAGCGCCTCTCGCTGGAAGGCCTGGGAGGCCCTCGAGCGGCGCGCGGCCTCCGCCCGGCGCTGGAGGATGGCGTAGGCGAGGTTGAAGTCGCCGACGGCTTCGGCAGCAGCTATGGCGGAGTTGAAGCCGCGCGCATCCAAGTCTGCGTCGCGCGCGAGGTCGAGGGCCTCCGCGTGCTTTCCGGCCGCGCAGAGCGCCGCGACGCCCGCGCCGCGTGCCGCGGGGTGGTGCGGGAAGGCGGCCCCGCGCGTCTCGAAGAGCGCGTTCGCCCTCCGAACTTCGCCGATCGCGACAAGCGAGGCCGTTGCGAGCGCGAGGTCCGCAGCCGAAGACAGCTGGTCGGCGTCATCGAGGGCCTCGATTGCGGCGAGAACCTCGCCACGCGGCGGCGAGGCGGCAGCGGGCCGCGCGTCGGGGCCCCTCTCGTCGGCCGTCGCTGCCTCGAGAACCTCGCGGAAAGCCCTCGCGCGCGCTGCTTCCAGGGCCTGCCGGCGCTGCGCCGAGTGCGAGAACACGCGGCACCGCCTACCGGCAACCTCTAACTCGCACGCGAGCGCGTGCGCGGCGGCGTCGTGGTTCAAAACGACGTCGCAACGACTCCGCAGCCGCGTCGGACCGCCAACGTAATTCTCGACGGCAGCGTGCGTGTCGAGGGTGGCGAACGACGTTCGTATCATCTCGGGCGTCACAGACCAGTGCGTGCTGCACACCACGCGCATCGCGGACACCGTCGTCGTCGCTATGGCGAGGATACGAAACATCTTTCCGTTGATTTTTATCACAACGGTAACCGAAAGAGATCGAGAGCTGGAGTCCGGCCGGCTCCACAAGGCCGTCTTTCATCATGCCCTACGATGGATGGATGGATGGATGGATGGTCTGCGAGACCTCCTCTATCGTGAGTTCGAACGATGGAGTCTCTCACGGCGCTGGAACGCCTCATACTCGTGGTCCACTATCGGCCGCGCTGCGGTGGCCAAGTCGGTCGACCCGTCGTTTGGCCTGTCCAGCGGAGCATCCGTAGCCAGAAGTCCAGATATACATGAGGCCAACCTCGCGCAGTCACGTGTGTTGTTCGTGAACCCTCGCGACCCCCGAACCTTTTTACTAGTGGTACCTCGACGACACACACCTATCAACGCCTTCTTCGTACCTGCTGGCTTGCCAAGAGGAATGTCTCCCTCTGGGCGTGACAAGGCACTAGACAATCACAAAACGTCTATGGTCGGAAGAAGATGTCCTACGTGAAGCGCCCCGCCGCCTGGCCTATCACTTCTCGCCGCCTACGCACCACCGTGGCGAGCATCTCCTCTGCGCGCACTGGAAATCAAATTTTGAGATATCACGGCCTGCCGCGTCGACGGCGAGAGGCCCCAGGCCGTGCGTGCGCGTTAGCACAACATCCAAAAGAGAGCGAGAGAGAGAGAGAGAGAGTGTGTGTGTGTGAGTGAGTGGGTGCGTGTCCCCCCACCCCATTTATTCACGATATCTCCTGTGTAGAAGCAAACTCCAAACCCCATCTTGCCGGAATATTAAACCAGCGGCTCACGGCCCCGTTCCAAACCTCGACCTCTTCAGGGAGATTGATGATGCCAAGGCCACGGCACAGTGCATGAACAGGATCGCGACGTGGTCGAAGTGCTTGACAATGTTATCTAGTCTGACGACGAGCGCCGCAATCGCGAAATAGATGACACGCAAGATGGCGAGGACTCGGGAGCGGCCCGCGTGATTACCGGTGCGCTCTAGGGGCTTTCTATTCTGAAAGAAACACCACACACGAAACTCTGTTTGCAACTGAGGAGTTCAATGCGTACAGCAGCGTAATGGGGCTCTACCTAGATCGCACCAATGGACTTGGTGCGCGACCACCTCAAGCACGCGGCCTTTTCTCTGCTCGTTGGAGCACGCACTTTCGACAAGCGGGTGAATTTAGGCGTTGTAGAGTTGGCAATCTGGAAAATAATCTCGCGCGAGGGTGTATCCATCCGCATTCATTCCATATTCGAGGCCAGGGCCCCGCCACGATCGACAGCGCCCCCACCCCAAACTTGGGTTTGAGCAGCGATTTCTAAAACAATGACGACGACGCCAGGGTTCATTCCAAGCGGCCGCGGTCCTTGCGCTCTCGCAGACTGGCCTCCGCCAGGTCCAGCAGTGGTGCGCGGCGACGGCAGTCGACGCTTCTGGACGTTCGTCGCTCGTCTCCGCGAGTGATTTTTTCTCGCGGCGTCGATAGGACACAAAGTGATGGCACAATGTGCGAGACATTTTCGTCGATGAGGCTTCGCGTTTAACCACCTCTTCGACGACGCGATGACGCGCATGGAATCACCTGGGCGCCCTAGCTCGCATCGGACGGTCGCCGCCGGTCGCGTGCGACGCAAACCTCCTCGCCAGCGACAAGCCTCTCGAGGCGCCGCGCGACACGTTCCGGCGATGGATCGCAGCGGGCATGCACATGACCGCGGCCACGAGCTCAACGGCAACTTCCGACATCACTCGACGACCTCGGCGGCGCACTACCACAACGCGACTTGACCTTCTTCGAACCTTACTACTGATAATAAGAATAATAAGTCTTTCGCCTCGTAATAACTTCAAGTTCGGACATCATACAGCGAACAAAATTTGTGGATCCGCGCTTCCTTGAACATTCGATCTTAGCGTTGGCACCAACCGTTCAAGTATATTCGAACAAGCATGTGCGCTTCGTCGTGAGACTCACGGCGCCGCCCGAATCTCGGACTCGCAGGTTCCGCGTCTCTTTCGTCTGCGCTGTAGTCGCCGGTTTCCAAATGCCGCACCATGCACTGACTTGTTCGCGCGTGGGCGTCATCATCTTCGAGTCGACGACGCCGGTGCCTGTGGTCGAGTCGACGACACCGGTGCCTGTGGTCGAAGACGTCGCCGACATTCCCAAGCCCGAGGAGGAGGTGGTCCCTGACGAGCCCTCGACGCCCATGTCCTCTGCCGTTGCCGTCGCGGTCGACGACGCCAAGCCCGCTGACAGCAAGATGGACGGATCCACCGTAAGATCCTGTGATGATTTTCTGTCCTAGTAAGCCATGTTTTTGTACAGGCCATCGCCGCCTACGTCCTCGCTGCTAGCGCTGTTGTGTTCGCCATCGGCAACTTCGGCCCCAAGTAGCGAGGACGCCTGATTTGTTGTGTCGTAGTGGCCGCAACTCCGGCGACCTCGCTTTCTTAAAACGCGTCGGCTGGCGTACTGGCCGGATGCCCTATCCCAAGAGGAGGAGGCGGCGGATATATCTAAGATTCTCGAGTAGGGGCATCCATCCATCCATCCATCCATCCATCCATCGATAATGGTGCAAAAACTCAGGCTAAAAGGAGGAGGGGGCTCTCGGCGGAACAGCAAGCTTCCGTGGACCTCAAAGGGGTCGACGGCGGCGGCGGCATTATACTCTAAAAATATGCAGCGGCAGCAAGAAAATAGCACCACCAACCTCCACGTGCCGTCTCGATCGAAAAACCGAAGCACGTGTGCGTTGTGTGATCCTTACCCTCATAAAAATGGGAAATGCGTGGATCATTCTGATGATGTGCGTTGTTGGTGGCGCGAGCGACTGCGCGCGCATGGAAGAGTGCGTCTACGGGTGCGGCAGGCGATGCGCCGAGGAGAATGCGGGCGCTGTCGAGACGTTCGTGCGGTGTCGAGGCACGGGATCGTGCGAAGAAAACGCATACCTCGCTTGCGTCGATGCGTGCCACGAGGAGGAGACAGCCTTGAGCTGCGCGGAATTGGCGAGCGCGAGGTGCCACCTGCAGACATACGGACTTCCGGAAGAGCTCCGCGCGCTCGCCACCGAGTGTTCGTTGTTGGTTCAGGTCAGGGACTCGTGTCTCGCGGCGAACGAAGCGTGGGAATATAATTTGACGACCGGAGACGTTGAGCTGCGCGTTGGGCCGGCGGGAGAACCGGCGGTGGCGTACGCGACGCCTGCGCGACGGCACCTCAAGGAAGCTCTCGACGATGTTCACAGCCTTGACACCGAGCACCTCGACGAGCTGATATTCCTGTTGGATTTGTACTGCTGGGGGGACGCGTGCGACGATTTCCAGACCCATCGGCGTGAGTACGACGAATTTTTGGAGCGGTTTGGCGGGCCGCAACACTCAGACTTGTAGATGAGGAGGAGAATTTATTATGTATTTGTTTATTGCGCGAGGCAGGCGTCGAGGCACGCGCTTTGGCAATCCTCGTAGGCAAAGTTGCCCGAGTTTCCTTTGACCTGCAAGGAAGAAGTAAGTAAGTAAGTAAGCGAGCAACATGGTAATTGGGGATGGGCTGCCGCGCACCAGGCAGCGCGTCGGCACATAGTCGGCGACCCAGGCACCTACGTAGTCGGATGGATGATCGAGCGAGTTTTTGGACGGAGGACGCTGGCGGTGGGTGGTGAACAGTCCTTTGACGGCTCGCCGGCTTTGAAGAAGCCGGCATCGTCGCCACAGTCGTCGGCGACTCGCGGCGCGCAGGTGGAGCAGCTCTTCTCGCAGGCCTGCCACGCGTAGACCTTGGCGTCGGCGAAGCGCTTGCAGCGATTCGCGGCGGCGAGGCCAACCCAGGAGCAGTCCTTGTCTGGCTGGCCCTTGACATACCAGGAGTCGGAGTCGGCGCAGGCGAAAGGATCGCAGGCGCCGCAGGAGAAGACGCAGGCCTCGGAGGCGAGGGTACCGTCGACGCCTACCTTATCGCACCGCCCTTGAGTCCATTCGGCGACCCACGCGCAGTCCTTGGAGTTTCCGTCGAGGGTCCAGGATGTCGAGTCCTCGCAGAGGTCGAAGACCCAGGCCGCCCCGGTGTCGGTGTTGGCGTTGAGCGCCCCGACGACTACCGTCTTCCCGGAGATCGCGACCGCGCGCCCAAAGTCGTCGTCGGTCGTTCCGTCCGACGCGTTGAGGCGAGTCGAGAGCGCGAACGACGTAGTGCTGTTGACGTACACGATCGCCGAGCCGACGTCAAAGTCGGCGCCGACGGTGGTGTCGAACTCGTCGTGGATAGCTCCCGCGACCAGCACGTCGTCGTCTACGGCGACCGCCGCGCCGAGACTGTCCGGCGCGCCCGCCGAAGCGCCCGTCGTCTCGAGGCGCTGGGTCTGGTTCCACGACGTGCCGTCGTCCGAGCTCGTGAAGACATACACAGCTCCCGCGTCCGCGACGGTCCCGTCCGCACGATCGGCGCCGACGACAACATCGTAGCCGGAGACGGCGACCGAGCCGCCGAAGAACGCGCCCGGCGAAGCGTCGGAGGCTCGCAGCGTCGCGACGTGAGCCCACGCTGCGGCGTAGGCGAACACGTAGACGCTGCCGGCGAGGTCGTCGTCCTGGGACGCTCCCACGACAGCGATTCCGCCGTCGATGGCGACGGCCGTTCCGAATCTATCGCCGTTCCCTCCGTCCGGCGCGACCAACTTGGCGACCTGGCTCCACGCGTCTTCCGAGTAGAAGAAGAGGTACGCCGCGCCCGAGCCGGGCCCGTTCTCGCGGTGCCCCGGGGCGCCCACGAGCAGGTACACAGTTCCGTTCAGCGTCGTTAAAGCGACGCTCGCGCCGAACGCGTCGACTATGGTCGTGTCCGAACCCGTAAGATTTGCCGTCGACACCACCAAGTCCTCGAACACCTGGACGATCCCCGTGTTTAATGCGTCTGGCGCCCCCACCGCGAGGGTTCTTCCGGCGACGGCCACGGCCTCCCCGCCGCGGTCCCCCGGAGACGTATAGCTAACCACACCCACTACCTCGAGGGATTCGTACACGCACACGGCCCCGGCGTCGTCGTTGTAGCCCGGCGCGCCGACGGCGATCACGTCTCCGTCGACGGCGACGGCCCACCCGAAGTCGCCGGACACGGGCGCCTCGAGCTTGTTGGTAGCGCCGATGACCGCGCCGGTGATGAAACTCTGCAACAAGAACAACAACAACATTCCTTCTTGAGTAGTAGTAGTGGCACCCCAACGGAAATTTTTTATTTTCTACCAATAATGTACCTACCTACCCGCGAATAAATTTTATTGTCGACCCCCTCCTCCTCGAAATTGAGAGCACGTCGTCGCACTTTAGAGACGGAGCGACTGGTCGTGCATGTCGATGGTCAGGTTGTAGAGTTTGCTGTTGACGGCGTGCACCCGGTCGACCTCTATTAAATCATAGATTTCGCAGCGCGGGTTGGCGAGCAGCGGCGTTCGCTGCTGATGCCGCTTGCAGCCGTGGAGCCGCCTCAGGTCCGAAGGGAGCTGGTGGCAACACACCCGAAGGATATCCCAGAACTTGATGTGCGCCCGCAATTCGTTCATCTCTTCGCGCTCGAGACCAAAAAAAGGAACGTAGTGCCTCAGCTCATCGTAGGGACAAGCAAGAAGCTTCTCGTAGACCTGAGTGTAGACGGCGCCGGCGTAGGGTGACGAGGCGAACACCATCGTCGAGTTTTCGACGACGGCCCTGGGGCGGCTGATTTTGTACACGTTGCCCGCGTGTAGGTGCGTGTGATCCGACGCGTGACAAACTGTCGCGAGACCAAGCTGCCGCATCTTTAGGGACACAATGCTGCACAGCACCTGGAACTGAAACATGGCCCCGTTCCCGCCAAACTGGGCCACGCTCAACGACGGGTTCCACTTCTCCATTATTACTTTACTTTTACTTTAAGTACTTTTACAACGTGTGTTGAAAAAAAGGCCGAGTTCCGTACCGACCCGACCCGACCTGACCCTCCCAGAAAATGCCGCAAAAAAAGAAAGGTGATTATTATTCATTAGAAGAAAAACCGCCACGTACTTTTCGGAAGCATAATATGCTAGTGGTCCTCGTCTCCTGCGCCATCCACCAACCCTTGTGCGGTCTTCGAGAGGCCGTCCTCATTGCCGCAGTCGCTGCGCTCTTCCTACCCTCTGCTCGCGCGAATGCCTGGCTCGAACCAACGCTCATCGGGGACTTTCCTCAAGATTGATTGATTGATTGATTGATTGCATTCGTCGGTAAACATCGTATGGCAACGCGGCGATGGCGCCATCCAAGTCGTTCCCGACGACGAGGTCCACCCGCCACCAAAAGAAGGAAAGTTTACTGCGTCGTGCGCGCGAACGAGACCCTCGGGGACGATTGGCTCGACTGCGTCCAACACTATAGTTATATTACTACTAAGTCGACGTCGAGGACACGACCCCAAAACCACAACCACTTTCTCCACTTGTTCGTCGGTAGCGAAAACATCCAAGCGGGCCCCCACGTTGTTGGCTACCCATCCCGCAATCCTCGCGGGACCATGCGGAATCCAGCCGACAAACCGACGACTTTGAGCTTTCTCGAGGGCATCGAGGCTGGGCGAGGCCAATGGCGGCAGCAGCACCGCGGCAAACGACGACGACGACGACGACAGCGGGAAAATCGCCACAGTCGTCCGTTTCGTCGAGGTGCGGCGGCAACAACAACGTCTCTCTCGCGCTCGCCGGAGAGCTCCGATGATGTGATTATATGGAGGTTCGCATGGTCATCACTTGCGCTGCGGATCGGACGCCATTTTCGGGCGCCCTTGACCTCGATCAATAGATGCCTGCCATAAGCGCCATGCACCGTATGACTGTCCCACTACACCAGGTGTATCTATCGCCCCCTACTATTCAGTTGTTGGACACATACGCTGATCGCTCGCTAACCGCGTGGTCGGTATCGAGGACGGTGCCTTAAGAACCTGCGCCTTGCGAGGGTATCGCTCCTCCCGTGTAGGTTGGCACCTGTTCGCCTCTGGGGCGGGTCGGTTGTGGAAGCCGGGCGTTCGCAGTGGATCGGGGCACGGCCGGAGGGCGCAGAAGGAAATGTTAACGATGAAGCTAGTTGTCAGTCAGATCGCAATCTCTACATGGAGAAAAAGCGTCGAGTGTCGGAACACCCTGTGATTTTGAACCTGGGCGCAACGGCGTTGGAGTATTATTAGCCTACGCCCCATGCATGCACTCCGCTGGTTAACAGTTTGTTATTTTTTGTTGTTGGACACCGTTTGCCCAGTTCTCATTGAGCGCGAGTCATCAGTTGACAAAAATCAACTCGCCCTGGCTCAATCCCCTAGTGACTCTGATCCAGCTCTTGGATTCGAATCTACGCCCTATGCACATTTGGCTGGCCGTTAGGGTAGTTATAATAATAAGTCTTTCTCAATTTTTCTTCGTGATGAGCGCGTGGTATGCTAGAAGGCGATCTTTGGTGCTTCGGTTCGCCGTCGTAGCCGAGGAGGTAGTGGACGAGACGGCGAACGTCGAAGCCGTTGCCGCCGTCCGAGCGGTGCGCGAGGCGACAAGGTATCTCGAGTCGTCGAGCGACGATCTCGAGTCGGCGCGCGCGGCGGCGGCCGCCGCGCTCAAGGCCGCGGGCCTCGAGACAACGATGCGCGCGCGCCTGCGCTTCGCGACGCCAGGCAAGCACGAGCTGGTACACCACATTCTCCCGAATCTCTGGGCCGGAGGTTGGTCGGCGCTGAACGACGGCTGCCGCTCGCTCAAACTCCGTCGCGTGCGGTACGTCCTCTCCATCACGACGGCGACGCGACGCCTGCCCTTCGTTCACCTCCAAATCGAGTGCCCGGACGAGCCGACGGCGCCGCTCCACCAGCACTTCGCTGCCATTTGCTGGTTTCTCGACGCGGCGCGAAAGCGCGGCCGAGCGTACGCGCACTGTGGCGCTGGCGTCTCGCGCACGGGTGCCTGCCTCGTCGCGTACGTCGTGTGGCGCTTCCGACTCACTGTGGATGAGGCCCTCGTCGTCGTCCGCGCGGGTCGACCCAAGATCCGCCCGAATGGCGGCTTTATGCGCCAACTCGCCGCCTGGGAGGCGCGGGTCCGAGCTTCCCCCAAGCGTCTTTCCCTCGAAGACGAGCTCCCGCGCGACACCGCCGATCAGCTTGCCTTTTGGGCCGCTTTCCAAGACGACGACGACGACGGCTTTTGCGGCGGCAAGGGAGAAGGAGATCACCAGGCGCGGCAGCTTGTCCTCGCCCCTGATAATAAAAACAGGCGGCGGCGGGACCAAAAATGTTGTTCGAAGAAGTAGACCTATTCCGTCGTTATTACTACAAATAAATAAATAACTAAATGAATAAATAAAGAAAGGGGTACCGTGTCTTCCTCAGGGGCCGGGGTCACAGTGTCCTGCCGAGAGTCAGCAGGAGAAAGGCGTGGAGTTGCGGGACGCTCGCGCCGTGGCTCATGTAAGATGGGCGACGGGGGTCGGCGTCCTCACGAGATCGGAGGTCGACGTCGTCGTCGACCACCACAACAGCCGGGGATTTCCATTGTATTCTCGCGAATCCCCGAGACAGGACTTCTTTTTGGTTGTCGCGATGGAAGGAGGCGTCAACAAAGTCGACGGTCGCGGGGCAAATGGCCGCGGCTTCTCGCACAAAGTTTGGGTCGCGCCAAAGGTTTTTCCCGATGCGCCGGGTGCAAACGTGGCGCACGAGAGGGTTCGACGCGTCGTGGTGGCTGAGCGCGGCCAGCGCGATGTCGGGGTCCTCAAAGAGCTCCTGGTCGGAAGCGCTCAAACACGGGGATCTGAGATAACCGGCGTCCAAATGACCCAGCTTTTTGTCGAGGCCGAGCGGGCGCCACATGTGGAGCGTCGCCAGCATGCGGAACTTGGAGTGCTTGGCCCACGTCAAGACGTCGATCAAGTGCGCGGGGTGCGCTCTGTCGGCGTACCGCGCGAGATCTCGAGCGGCGCGAGCGTACCGGTCGTCCATTGTCCAGAAGCGGAACGGACTATAGAGGTTGGTACTCAACACCTCCACGAGCCCAAAGTGCAGTCTGCAGGGCGCCTCGATCGTCCAGGGCGCGGGCTGGTGCGTCTCGACCGCCACCACGAGCCGCCAGCTCGACACCTTCAGCCTCGCCAACCACTTGTCATCAACAAAGGCCGTCACGTACAACGCGCCGTGATTTTGCTCGAAGAGTCTTTCGAGGGCCGATGGCATACAACGCAACAGGGATGGTGGATCAGGCTCGGTGAGGGCCCATATGGCCCGTGGGGCGGCGCCAGAATCCTAGTACACTAGGTTGATTGACGCCGAGTTTCTTGGCAGTATTTAGAGCAAAATATAGGTACAAAAATTTAGTAGCATTCTTCTTGGAAGACTTTTGGCACGTTTGGGCAGAAAGAATTGCCCTTCAACCCTTCCATAGGAAGGTTGCCAAGGGCAGGAGAATTCTCGAGCGCTTGAGAACGCCAACGGATCCCTTTTCAAGACATGTTTTCGCGACTCCATGACTCAGTAGTCTAAACTCGATATTAATTTGCGTCTTATAATAACAATAATCCTAATAAAGACTCGACCCTCCACGACGTCTTCACCACCTTTGGGAATGATGGGAATCCACCCAGTTCATCACCATCTTCCTCGGCACTCGTCCAAGGCTCTCTTTTACGACACGCCGGCGGCTCGCACGCAACACCGACGCCTCGTCGAGCTTCACTGCCAGCTCGTCGAGCACACCGTCGAGTGCACGCAACGCAACTGTCGCTGGGCCAATTGCCGCAGGCTCAGAGATATGATGGACCATTCGGCGGACTGTCAGACGCCGAGTTGCGTCGATTGTCGGCGCATAGCGGCGCTCCTCAACATCTACGCTCGCCATCGTCAGCGCAAGGCGCTCGCTCTCGACCGTCGCGCCGTGCTCGACGACATCACCGAGGGATGCAGACAATTGCGGGTCGTCGATTCTTCTACTTCTTCTTCTTCTTCTTCTTCTTCTTCTTCGTCGTCGTCGTGATGGTCGACCATGTGCTGATGACGGTGATGATGATGATGACGATGATGATGCCGTGTGTGTGTGTGTGTGTGTGTTTCGTCGGACAATTGACGATTCTCGACGCTCGCTCGTACGCTCTTCGTTTGTGACAACAACACCGATGAGTCTCCTCTCGCCTCGCTCTTCTACATGATCAAGAGCATACTGCGTCATTTTTTTTGCAGTCGTCGTACCACTCCTCGTGATAATATGGCGGCTTCCGCTTTACCTACCTACGGTTGAATTATAAAAACATACTTCAGGTTCGCAATCGCGACCGTCGATCGGTGCCTAGGAACGAGGGACAAAAACTTCATCCACGACGGGACTGCGCTTGTTGTTGTGCTCGAGGTTCCTTTGAAAGCAGCGTTCATGAGGTAGAACGTGGGTAACGTCAAGGAATGCGCGCGCGCGCGCAACGGAGACATCTTCTATCTAGAGCCGCATCAGTGGTGCTGGTGGTCTCGGTGTTCTTCTTCGCGGATTCTCGCGGCTACTTCGTAGCGTGTGGCCTATATAGACTTCCCACGCCTTCCTGTGTATCAACGCCGTCACGCGTCCAGTTCTCAATTTTTCTTGTTTCGCATCTCCACCCCAAAACGGGTGATGATTGCTAAAAAGGCCGCGCTTTCAAGATTGAACTCGTCGTCGTCGTCGTCGTCGCACGCGGTGGATCACATCCACGTAACAAACTAGCACGCGCCCAAAAAACACAAACATGGCGCTCTAATTTATTAATAATAAACGAGGTCGTCGACTGCCCACCACAATCGAATCGATCGCCTATGTTATATGTGTTGCGTGCGCGCCATCAATCAGGACTCATCGACGGTTCATCCGCGGCCACCCAAGGTCGAGGTCGCTTGACGCAGGTCGGAGCAGCAGCGGCGCGGAGCCGCACGCAGTTAGCACCGCCAAGAACGTGTCCCTCTTCCTCCGGGAAAGGACGCACCGCACAATCCTCGGGGCCGGCCGGCCGGCCGGCCGGCCGGCGGGCGGGCGGGCGCAAATAGAAAGAAGAGCGCCAGAGATGACATCGATCAAAAATCCAGACAGTTCGGTTCAAACCGGGCCTGGACGACAGGCGAGTGGAGCATGTGGCGCATGCAAGGATCGGCGTGACGGTCGAAATAAGCCGCAACGGCGTCGAAATTGCCTAGCCTCGCCCGGAGCGACTCGCGAGCGGAGGAGTTCTTCGCTTCGAGCGCGATGGTTGTCAGCAGTTTCCGTCGCCTTGGCAACGTGTGTCGTAGCGGCGTCGGAAGCAGGCGGTCGAGAATCGCGACGACGGTGCCCTTGGCGTCGAGCTGGAGGGCCTCGTAGGTGACTCTCATCGTCGGCCAGCAGGCAGCGTCGGCGATCGCTACGAGAGCGCGCGTCTTATTCAGCTTGAGGCGCGACAGGTCCAAGAGCTCGCGTGGGTCGACCAGCGGCGCTCTCGGTACGCAGCTCGGCTGGACCTGGCCGCACTTTGTGCAGGCCATAGACTTGCGATGCACGCCGGCCTTGACGATTCCAGAGACGGCAGATTTTACTACGTTTGCTCGTACGTATACGACGAGAAGGCGCTCGATGGATTTCCATCGCATCGCCGCGCACAACGCGCTCGCCGTCAGGTCGGGCCGTTGCGCGTCGACTGGATTGAAGGAAAAGCCACGGACGGCAGCTCGCGGTCGCGCGGGCTCCGCGCACGAAGTCTTCTCGCCTGTGCCGCCGAGGCATTTGTCGCGCACGTTCCCCGCGCTGTAGCAGCGGTTCGTGCGCACGGCGCATCGCACGGCAAGATCGAGCCAGGCCGCGCGGCCCTCGACCCCGCCGCGCTCCCAATGCCCCTTGAAGAGCTGGTGGCGGAAGTTGATCCCGGTCTGCGCGATGAGCCCGGCGGCCCAGGTCGACCCGGTCTCTGGGAGCTTGAACATCACGAGACTCGCTCGGGCGGCGGTCAGCGTTCCATCGCGCGAGCAGAAGCACTCGTCCGCCGCGGCGGTTGCGAACAGACTTACGACGAAGACAGCGCGCCGCCGCATTAATAATTACCATAATAATAATAATAATTACCCTAGCTACTTTCCCGGGAACGTTCGTTCCCTCGTCGCCGTTATTTTTCGACGCATGATGATGGAAGTGTCGTGCATTCCGCGGCTCTCGAGGTACCAAGTCCGTCTTGTCGGGCTGTTAGTCACCACCCGTCGCAGGTCATTCGCGACGGTCCCGGTGATGGCATCGACGAATCGAACGTTGCGAGAGTGAGGGACGGTTGCGCCGCCGATTGATTGGTTTCCCACCCCCACGCAGGCAAATCCTGAGGGGGTACGGGGAGCTGCCGTTCCGCGGGCAGCCGATATACGTTGGCGAGGGCGTGCTGGTTGCCGAGGACGCCTGGGCGTGCGCGCTCCAACTGGAAGTGACGGCGCGCGAGGCGTTTGGCACGCTGAGCGCATTCGACCTCGAGGCCTGGCTGAAGGACCGCATCAACCTCGAAGGTACGCTCTCGGATCGGATCGCCTTCGAGACCCTCGTCGCCAACCTCGACGGCGGCGGCGGCTTTGAAGCAGGTTACCTCCCGGAGAAGATAACCGACATCCTCCAAAGTCCGCTCAAGGAGGTCGACCCCTGCCGGGGCCTTGACGACGACTTCTTCTTCTTCGACTTTTTTTGTAAGGAAAAGCATGAGGAGGAGCAACAAGAGTGAGGACCCCGGCGAGCGTAGAATATTATTCTTCTCCCGGCGGATATTCATTCGGGTTATTGACTGTCAATTCAATTCGGGCGCCTCCCTCTCTCTCTCTCTCATAAATTTGTAGTAGAAAAAAAAATCTACGAGGGAGCCGCTGCGGTCACTAGGAGGAAGCCTGGAGGGCGATGGGGGGTCCGCAGCCGTTGGTAAGATGGCCGTTGTTTGTGGCGCTCGCCACCACGGCGTTGTTGTTGGTAGCGGCGGCAGCAGTCGCCGCGGGGGGTTGGGCCGCGGCGGGCTGCTTGGGTGCGGCAAAGCCAAAGACATTCTTGTCGTTGGTGTTTGTGTTGCAGAATCGCGCGTTGCTGAAGAGAATCTTTCGGACGGAGGACTTCCAGACGGGCGTCTTGCGAACGTCAGACTCGAGTTTCCAGTTGAGCTGTTCGGAAAAGTCGTCTTCGATGACCGCGCATATCTCCTTGAAGTTGCCCCGTTCGCCGGGGAGCTTTTCGAGGGCGCGCGCAATCATGTCCGAGTAGGTGGTCGCGGTCGCCGCGGGGGCGTGCTGGCGGTAGATTTGTTCGCCCCCCGAGGTGTCCATGCGGTCGTCGCCGCCCCTGCCGGGTTCTCCCCCCGGGGCGGCCGGGCCCGAGGAACCGCCCGCGGACCCGCCGCCGCCACCCCCCCCAAAAGAGGGAGCACCCCCTCCCCCCAAATTGGTCGTCGCAGGCCCGGGGCGGCGACCTCCCTGGGCCACGCTGGGACGCTGTTCGCGAAGCACATATCGAATGTTCACTCTGCGGTGCGGCGTCCTGCCGGCGTCGTCTTCGTCGTCCTCGAATTTCAAGACAACCTCCGTCACAGAGCCCGTCGCGTTGCGCTTGGGGGTCTTCGAAACGACAGCCCGATAGAACGACGTCGTCTCGGGAAATATCGCCAAAACTCTGTCGCCTTTCTGCAGGTCGTGAGCGTCGGCGTCGTCCTCGTAAAGTCTGCGGATCCGCGACGACGGCAGCTCGATTATCTTAGCCGTTGCCTCGTCCTCGTCTTGCACCTGATAGGTGTCGTTGTGCTTCGAGTACGACACGACAGATGCCAAGATCCACGACCCGTTCTCGTCCACCATCGTAACCTTGGCCGCGACCTGCTCGCCACACTTGGCCACGTTTTCCTCGTCCTCGTCTTCCATATCCTCGTCCTCGTCCTCGCGGTTCGACGCCCGGTCGAGGCACTCGAAGAACCGCCCCAACACGCTCTCCTCGTCCACTTGGATCCCTTCGAAGTGCTGCGCAACGGCAACGGCAAGCTCCGTGTGCGTCGCGTCCACGCGCACGTTCAGCCGGTACCGCGCAATGTATGTCCGCAACGACTCCTCCGACAGCTTCCGAAAGTCCACCGTCAGAGACCGGGGGTATTTCTCGTTGCGGTGGTATGGCAAGTACCCCTTCTCGGCTTCCTTCATCGTTGTTGTTGTTTGTGCTCAACCAATCCCTCCCTTCCCTGACGAACGGGCGACCCCAACGGATGTATTGTTGTTGCAAAAGACTTATTATTACTAGGGCCGGCGCGGTGGGGGTTCGGTTGAAAAAAAAAAAAAAGAGAAAGGAGGCGAGGAGTGTTTAAATGCCGACTGCTAATCTTGCGTCCTATAGGCAATTTCTCTTTCAAGCAGTTACTTGCGGCTTATCTTTTTTATTTTTCTTCTTTCTTTCTGTTTGATATAAAAAGAAAATATGGATGACTGACAGGACAGACAGACGGACATCCTTCATGCTCCCCACACACACCCCCCCCCTCTTAGCAGTCGACATTTAAAGACAGACAGACGGACAGACACAGACAGTATCTACGCCCGTTAGGCACATCCCTCCTGCCCCACAAAAACACACACATCCCTCATGCACCCCCCTCCCCCCCCCTCTTAGCAGAGTCGACCTTTAGCTTTGGCAAACAAGCCTCTCTTCGAGAGGGCTAGTTTTTTAACCAAAGGATTCTTCTTCAGAATACATTTGATAATCTGCGGGACAAAATCGAGGTGTTCTATTTCCCCGCATCGATCGATCGAGAGACTGCCTGCCTCGTCTCTCGTCTGCAGGAGATCGTCGCGCCGTGTTCTCTGTATGCCTGACTGACTGACTGACTGACTGAATGAATTCGTCGTCCTCAATGGCGCGGGTGCGCGCTCCTTGCTTTTTTAGGCTTGATTTTTTTGGATTTTTTTTTTGCTTCGGTGGTAGACTTTCTTTTTCACACCTGCGGCAAGAATTGAAGATATGAGGGTTAGACTTGAATAGAGTCAATGATCGCCGTCATCATCTCTCGCGGTCGACGATGGCGATGATAGGATGACGTGCTGTTTGGGGTGGTGTGGGCCCAAGGTGCAGGAAGGCGACGAACGCGTCGTGGTCGAGGCGCTCACAGCGGAGAGCGTGAGAGGTGCTCGTGAGGCGACAGCCGAGAGAGCACTAGATACTATTTTTGCTGTCGAGGAAGCTAGAGCTGAAAGAGCGACCGACCTTAGTTCTTCGAAGGTCGAGGAGGCAACAGCTGAGAGCGCGGCCGGCACTGGTGCGGCGGCGACCGAGAACGCGGTCGGCGATGGTGCGGCGACCGGCGATGCGACGGCGACGTCCCCTCCTCGGCCCGAGGAGGGGAGCTCGGCCGTCGTTGGTGCTGCGCCAAAGGAAGTCACGGCCGGCGTTGGCGCGGCCGTCGAGCCAGCGACATGCGACGACGACGAAATTTTGACTCGTGGCGTCGAGACGATAGCCGAGAGCGCGGCCGGCGAAGTAACGGCCACCGGCGAGGCGATAACGAGCGATCCGGGTGCCGTCGAGGCGACAGCCGCTGGTGCTCTGACAGTGGAGGCGACATCTGCTGTCTTTGGTGCTGCTGCGGTCGTCGAGAAGGCTGCAGCTGCGGCCGGCGATGGTGTTGCGACAAACGACTCGAGCGACGCTGCCGTGGCCGATCGGGCGACGATCGAGAACGCGGCGGCGGGTGATGATCCGGAGAAAGTCACGGCGGCGCGCGCGGCCGTCGTCGTCGGTGCTGAGGTCGAGCAGGCGGCAGTTGAGGGCGCGTCTGACGTTGGTGTTGCGACCGACAAAATGACCCCTGAGAGCGCGGCCGGCGTTGGTGTAGCGACCTACGACGCGACGATGGCCGGGACTGGCGCCGGCGACGCGATGGCTGGGGACGATACGGGGGCTGGCGCTGTCGCGGAGGAAGTGCTAACGGAGGCTGCGGCTGTCGTTGATTCCACACTCAAGGAATTTGCGGCGGGCGCTGCAACGTGCGAGGCGACAAACGACGAAAGTGCGACCAGCGTCGGTGCTATGCTCGAAGAGACTACGGCTGAGAGCGGGACCTGCGAGGTAACGGACGCTGTAGAGGCGACGATAGGTGACGTCGAGGAGGCGATAGCTGATGAGAGCGCGACAGTTCCGGGTCCTGTGGCCACGGAAAGCTCGACAATCGTTGGTGGTGTTGCGACCGACGACGAGACAGCTGAGAGTACGGCCAGCGTTGCTGCTGCGACTATCGAGGAGACGGCGGAGTGCGCGGCCGGTGCGGGGACCAACGAGGCGGCGGCTGGCGCACGTTCCGTGGCGGAGGAGACGCTGGCGGACAGCGCGGAAGGTGCTGTTGTAAAGGAAGCGGCCGGTGACCTTGCGGCCGACTTCACTGCTGCGGTCGAAGAGGCGGCAGAAAAAATCGCGGTTGATGTTGGTGTCGTGACCGAGGAGGCTGGTGCTGTTGTGGACGACGTGACAACGGAGACCACGGCTTTCGTTGGTGCTATAATCAACGAGGCCAAAACGGAGAGCGCAACTGGCGTTGGTGCCACGGCTGACGATGCAGCTGAGACTGGCGCCAGCATCAGTGCTGCCACTGACGAGGCGATAGTTAAGAGCGAGACTAGTGCTGTGACTACGATCAACGAAGCGACATCTGAGCCCGCGGCTGAAACTGTCGACGAGGCGACGACAACCGAAACAGGTGTCGTGGTCGAGGAAACGACTGTTGAGAGCTCGTCAGGCGCCGATACTGTGACCAAGGAAGTGACTGGGGAGCTCGCGGCTGGTGACTATGGTGTTGCAGTCAACGAGGCGACGTCTGAAATCGAGGCCGACGTTGGTGTTGTGACCGGGGGGATGACAACTCCTAGTCCTGGTGCTGTCGCGGACGAGGTGACACCGGAGCCAGCTGTCGCGGACGAGGTGATACCGGAGCCAGCTGTCGCGGACGAGGTGATACCGGAGCCAGCTGTCGCGGATGAGGTGATACCGGAGCCAGCTGTCGTGGACGAGGTGATACCGGAGCCAGCTGTCGTCGCCGGTGTCGAAGGCAATAATAAGGCGAAGTCTGAGATTACGACTGGTGTTGTTGGTGCTGCGGCTGACGAATTATCAGCTGAGATCGCGGCCGTTGTCATTGACGCGACCGACAATGCGACAGCTGGAAGCGAGACCAGTGTCGTTGCTGCGACCAACGATGCGACGTCTGAGTGTGCGGCTGGATCTGGAATGGATGAGGCATCTGAAGCACGTGCTGTGGCGGAGGAGTCGAAAGTTGAGAGCGCGCCAAGCGCTGATACTGTTGCCGAGGAAGTGACTTCGGAGATCGCGGCGGACTCGGGTGTTGCAGCCGGAGATGCGACAGCTGAAATCGAGGTCGGCGTTGGTGACGCGACCGAGGTGGTGACAACGACGAGTCCTGGCATTGTTGCCAACGATGTGACACCGGAAAAATCGGCCGTCCTTGGTACAGAGGCCAACGACGCGATGGCCAACAAGACGGAATCAGAGAGCGCGTTAGGTGTGGCCGAGGCAAAGATAGCCGGCGCTTTTGCAGCAGCGGAGAAGACGATGGCCGAGAGAGCCATTCATGCTGGCAGTTCTGCCAAGGAACTGGCCGGGGAGGCCGCGTCTATCTTTGGTGCCGCCGTCGAAGAGGTGACAGCTGAGATCGCGACCGATGTCGTTGCTGCGACCAACGAGGCGACGAAGACAGAGGTGACGGCAGAGATTGCAGCCGCTAAGGACAACGAGCCGATAGCTGACGGCGCGTCGGGCGCTGGTACCACGGCCAACGAGGCGGCGACGACGATCGGCGCCGCTGACGAGAAAAAGAAAAAGAAGAAGAAGAAGAAAACAACGAAGGAGCGCCAACCGGAGACACGACCCTCTGCGCGCGGAAACAAGCGAGGCGACCGCTGAGAGTTGGTCCTGTGACGATGTACCCCGCCCGCTGCTGAGAGCCCTCCCACCGGCGCAGAAGAACAGTGTACGACTATGTTTTCATGCAAAGGCGCTCTGTGGTGGGACATTAGTCCGCCGGGGAGTGGCAGAGACTCTAGATTTCGCGCGATTCCGTGCCATGCCTCAACGCGGACTCCACATCAGACTTCACACCTCAACAAAGACACTACCCCTCACTTATTCCACTCAGACTGCACACATAAGCTTACACATACCGTCAACACAGGCACGCGACGCTGACTACACGCACGCACTACACAAAGACCCAAAAACAAACCTATAGACCCGGAGTTCCCACTCTCCACGTCCGTTCCAACTTCAGCCATACTCCAGATAGTTATGCAACCACTCCACGCAGTCTTCACAGAGACGCAGAGTCACATACCTCCCCGAGTTTTACGCTTGTATCCGAATTCCAGACAGACGCCAGAGAACATCACACCGACCCAGAGTCGCCGAAACTTCTCCAAGTCATTCCCGACTCCAGACAGAATCCAGACAGATGCCACACAGACTCCACATGGTTACCACATTGATTCCATATAGAGTCCATACAAAGTTCGCCTCCGTGCACGCGATCGCCCACTCTAGCAGACTCCTAGCCCCGCTAAGTAAGGTGTTGTAGCCGCGTTTTGGTGCAGTTGGGAAGGGCCTTTCTCCTACTCCTGTTTGGTTGTTTGCTGCACGTATTTGAGCTCATCTGGTGGAAATCTGCTGAGGTTTCTTCTTTGGCGTTTTGAACGACTTTGTTACACGCTATGAGCTCACTTGGTGGGAGTCTGAGAAGGCTTTAATTTTGTGCGCGTTTGGGTTTTTCAAAAGGCTACTGCATGAAGAAGAGGGGGCTTTTTGGTTCATTGTTTGCTTCTTCTCTTCTCTTCTCTTCTCTTCTCTTCACGATGTTTACCTTGCCCTTTTTCTATTATTTCATTACAGCTTTCTGCGTACCTAACTCGGTTGTGCTTGTGGTTGGTTTTTCTCTCTGTTTTCTCCCTATCCATTTTGCACAACACGCTTCTCGCGTGGCAGTTCACACAACCAACTAACCAACGGTGGTCGGGGCGGCATTGCTTCGTACTAAGTCCCAACATTTTCTTGCCTAATTGAGTCCCACCTCCATTTTTTGCCACGCCTGCAATGCGGTGACGCTAGCCTCTCGGTTCCATTTTTGCCTTTTTACATTCTCTGACTCTTTGACTCTGGGAGTTGTTTGACAATGACATGGCTTTGGTGAAATTCATGGTTGATTGTAAAAAAAAAAAAACAATAGTTCCAAATTACATGCTCGCAATTTGTCTGTGAGCCTGGTGCTGGCGTACTCCTTCCACACGCCGCCGACGGTGACTGCTGGACGGGCGTCACCTCCGTCAAGCCGGAAACCATTCTGCTGCTAGACAGACGCTTCTTTCAATAGCGAGGTTCCGGCGCAGCCGAAAAAAAATCTTTGGTTGAAAAACTAGCCCTCTCGATTCGAAGAGAGGCCGTATGTTTACCCCGTACCTCTCGTTTTTTTACAGGGGTAGTTTAAACCTGTTTGTTTCTTTTGTTTTTTTTTTTTCCGGTAAAAAAGAACACACAACTTGGGGGGGGTTAGGTTTCGTACCGCCACGTCAGCTCACCATGTACACTCGTCGTGCTAACCCCGAGTTGAGAACCCCTTCGTGTGGAGAGCGACGGCGGACCGCCGCGCGGCCCGGGATGACGAGACAAACCGTCCGGCGCTCGGCGAGGTGGGAGACCACTCGCCGCTCATCGCCCACCCGAACCCGCGCCTCGCCGTCCCGCTTGCGCTCCGACACGACGAAGGCGCCGCCATCGCATTGTTTTCGTGGCTTGGTAAAGAATCCGAAGCATCTGCGATGCGAATACTCGCCGCCGTTTTTTTGCTAGAACTGCCTCCTCAGAGCTGACAAATTGCAGGTCCTCGGTCTCTCCAATCGATTCTACCAGGGACACCTCAGAAGCGCTCGAATCTGGCGTATCGCGGCGGTCGTCGACGGAGCCGCGCCCACCGGCTGCCCGGGCGAGCAGCTTGGTCCGAACGGCAAAAAGAGAGCGGGCGCGAAACGTTCCGTTCAGCGAGAGAGTCTCGTCGACGTCTCCATCCGTCAAGCCGCCGCGATTTTTCCAGCCGAGAAAAGATCTAGCTCGTCGTCGCGTTTGGGCCGGAAGGTGATGGGGCGCGCGCGTCAATAATGGACGTCGCGCGGGCCTTACGACATTCCTGTTCGTGGTGTCCCCAAGTTGTGGGGCTGCTCGCCACCCCTACGCGGTTTGCGAGATCAACGCCGTCGGTGGCTACTATGACGACAAAGAAGACGCGAACGGTTTTGCACCTCGCGGGTCCCTCGTTCCTCGGGGCCAAAAAAAACACGGCGCGCGCGCCCGCCTCGGCGTCTCTTTGAGGCGGGATCCGCCGTTGTCTGCGTGGTACCGGTTCCCCAACCTAGGCCGATCTGCGTCTTGTCCGAGCCGCCGCGTCGGTCCGCTTTCTCCAGACGGGCACAGATCTTCTTGCCGTCGTCCTAACGGACCTCCGTCACGCCGACTCTGGCCGCCTCGCCGAGATTTTCGCTGGCTTCTGTCGCAACGCCGACGTCGGCCGTGGCTCCTCCCGCCAAGCGGCCGTTACCCTCCGCTCCGACACAACCCACTACACCCCCCCCCCAGTGGAATGGAATGACGTCGCGTTCTGTCGCGGCAGGCGCCTGTCCCTCCGTCTTCGCCGGCCCCCCACCCCCGTGCCGGATACCGACGCAGAGATCTGTCCCCTACGCCCCCGCGGCGTAGGCGACATCCCCACCATCCGCGGCCTTCGCAGTTTTGCCGGCCTGCGCCCTGCCGCACCCGGCCCGCGTCCACGCCGCGAGACCGCCGCGCCGTCACTGCCCACCACCCAACCGCGCGCACACCCACCCCGTCACAGCCAACCCGCCGCGGCAACTGCCCGCACGACGTCCTTCTCTCTCTCTCTCTCTCTCTCCGCGTCGGGTTTTCGCGAATTGTAGGGAAAAGAATCGACGTCCTGTCGTGAGGAGCTATTCATCGTTCCTGTTCCGGCCGAGGACGAGGAAAAGTTCGACAATGAAGGTGACGTGTAAAGTGAGATCGTACCAAAGATGGCCGCCAATGTGCCGCAACCCGAAAGAGGCTTCGACGTCGCACGCGAGGAACTCGATCAAGCCAACAACCGTGGGAAGGAGGAATATCCAAGCGAGCGTGTCGGTGAGGAGCGCGCGGTTGGGTGCCCAGAGGCCGGCGACCGAGACGAGAAAGTGCGAGGAGGCGAAAAGACAAGGGAGGGGAAAGTCATCGGCAGCCATGGTAATCAAAAAGATAGCAGCGGAGAGAAATACGACGAGGCCGCCGCTTCGCTTGGACCACCCCCAGAAGAAAAAAACGATGACGGTGACGAGCGCGAGGACAAAGGCCAAGTAGAGAAAGGGCGCCAGTTTCGTCGATGGGTCGATGAAGCAGTGATTGGCCGCGAAGACCGCGTGAAGGAGACCGTGAAAAACGATCAAAAGGGAGAGCGCCGCCGGCAAGAATTTTACCGTGCCCGTAAACGCCGTTGCTTTGAAGATCGCGATACCTATTGCCACGAGCGACAGGACGACGTCGACCGCAAAGGCGCCGGCGTGGGAGTTCCAAAGCTGTGACTCGCATCGATTTCCGCTCAGACCAAAGGTGCAGAAACCCTGGAGGAGCGGGGCCGTCGCGCCGCAGAGCCAGCCGAAGCCGATTTCGTCGTCGTCGTCACACTTGGCAACAAAGCCGCGAAGCGCGAAAAGGCCCAAGTAGGAGGTCGACGCTACAAAGCACAGGATCCACGGGCGCATCGTCTAAACTACGCTTTCTGGCAGATGAGGAAGGTTCTCCGTACCTTCTTTCGGCGGCGGCTTCTTCTTCCTAACTACTAATCGACAGATGTTTGTCTGTCTGTCTGTTTGTCTGTTTGTCCCTCGATTTAGGGTAAGGATCATGTAGGCGCGAGAATAAGGATCAGGTAGGCACGAGAGCCAGACAGTGATCCTCCAAGCCGTCTACGACGACCTCGCAGACTATTTCCACGAGCCGCGGCGGCTCTTTCAGCGCGCCATTCTCTCGCCCCGTCGAAACGATGTTGTCGATGCTGACAACGTGCGCATGACCTCGGCCTTTTTTTCCCGGAGACGAGGCGTCGGAGTTCTTTTCGGCCGACTAGGTTGGGTCGGAAGACGACGCCTCGCTCTCAAGAGTCGAGTTTTGAACTCCCTGACAACCAACGGCATGCTGACTTTGATCGCGAGCTCAAAGTCTTCGCAACCTCGACCCGTCGCACGGCCACTGCAACGGTACCAGATACATGATCGATCGTGTCGTTGTCACCGAGGCTCCTCCAACCTGTATCGCTTAAGGCCCGCCTACGCCAAACGATCAACAAGAGCCAGGGCCAGACGCCCCGCGAGGTCGGCGTCCTCTTGGCGAAGCCCGTCTTCTGCCACGTCCAGCTCTACGTGGCTCTCTGTCGATCGGCAACCCCGAGGATATCCTCTTCTGGGTCGACGACTCCACCCTACCCCACACGTGCTGCGCAATACCGATAAGCCCCCTCCCGGCGTCTACACGCGCACTATAGGTGAACTTACTGGGACCACGTGAACTTACTGGGGTTTGAGATTGGGACTAGGAACTGAGTGACCAGGTGAAACTGGGACCAGGTGAACATACTGGGGTTTTCAGAGTAAAGGGTTTTTAGAGTAAACTCAAAGGTTGGCGGCGCGTGCGGACCAAAGCAGCTTAGGTTGGCGGAGGCGAGAGCGACGAGCTCAAAGGAGTTGGTTAGAGCTAGGTGAACTTACTGACCAGGTGAACTTAACAGAAACAGGTGAACTTACTGGGGTTAGAGATTGGGAGTAGGTGAACTTACTGGCCTGCACTTGTCCTAACTACTAATCGACAGATGTTTGTCTGTCTGTCTGTCTGTTTGTCTGTCTGTTTGTCCCTCGATTTAGGGTAAGGATCAGGTAGGCGCGAGAGTAAGGATCAGGTAGGCGCGAGAGCCAGACAGTGATCCTCCAAGCCGTCTACGGCGACCTCGCAGACTATTTCCACGACCCGCGGCGGCTCTTTCAGCGCGCCATTCTCACGCCCCGTCGAAACGATGTTGTCGATGCTGACAACGCGCGCATGACCGCGGCCTTTTTTTCCCGGAGACGAGGCGTCGGAGTTCTTTTCGGCTGACTAGGCTGGGTCGGAAGACGACGCCTCGCTCTTTACAGTAGAGTTTTCAACTCCCTGACAACCAACGGCATGCTGACTTTGATCGCGAGCTTAATGTCTTCGCAACCTCGACCCGTCGCACGGCCACTGCAACGGTACCAGATACATGATCGATCGTGTCGTTGTCACCGAGGCTCCTCCAACCTGTATCCCTTAAGGCCCGCCGACGCCAAACGATCAACAAGAGCCAGGGCCAGACGCCCCGCAAGGTCGGCGTCCTTTTGCCCAAACCCGTCTTCTGCCACGTCCAGCTCTACGTGGCTCTCTGTCGATCGGCAACCCCGAGGATATCCTCTTCTGAGTCGACGACTCCACCCTACCCCACACGTGCTGCGCAATACCGATAAGCCCCCTCCCGGCGTCTACACGCGCACGGTAGGTGAACTTACTGGGACCAGGTGAACTTACTGGGGTTTGAGATTGGGACTAGGTGAACTTAGTGACCAGGTGAACTTACTGAGACCAAGTGAACTTACAGGGGATTTTAGAGTGAACGCAAAGGCGAGCGGCGTGTACGGATCAAAGCAGCTTAGATTGGCGGAGGTGAGAGCGACGAGCTCGAAGGAGAGTGGGGTGAGTGGGTGTGAGCACGAGTGGGCTTACGCCGAATTTACTGGGGTTAGAGATTGGGACTAGGTGAACTTACTCGGACGAGGTGAACTTACTGGGATTAGAGATTGGGACTAAGTGAACTTACTGGCGAACTTACTGGCCTGCACTTGTCCTAACTACTAATCGACAGATGTTTGTCTGTCTGTTTGTTTGTTTGTTTGTCCCTCGATTTAGGGTAAGGATCAGTTTGGCGCGAGAGTAAGGATCAGGTAGGCGCGAGAGCCAGACAGTGATCCACCAAGCCGTCTACGGCGACCTCGCAGACTATTTCCACGACCAGCGGCGGCTCTTTCAGCGCGCCATTCTCACGCCCCGTCGAAACGATGTTGTCGATGCTGACAACGCGCGCATGACCGCGGCCTTTTTTTTCCCGGAGACGAGGCGTCGGAGTTCTTTTCGGCTGACTAGGCTGGGTCGGAAGACGACGCCTCGCTCTTTACAGTAGAGGCGTCGGAGTTCTTTTCGGCCGACTAGGTTGGGTCGGAAGACGACGCCTCGCTCTCAAGAGTCGAGTTTTGAACTCCCTGACAACCAACGGCATGCTGACTTTGATCGCGAGCTTAAAGTCTTCGCAACCTCGACCCGTCGCACGGCCACTGCAACGATACCAGATACATGATCGATCGTGTCGTGTCACCGAGGCTCCTCCAACCTGTATCCCTCAAGCCCCACCGACGCCAAACGATCACCAAGAGCCAGGGCCAGACGCCCCGCGAGGTCGGCGTCCTCTTGCCCAAGCCCGTCTTCTGCCACGTCCAGCTCTACGTGGCTCTCTGTCGATCGGCAACCCCGAGGATATCCTCTTCTGAGTCGACGACTCCACCCTACCCCACACGTGCTGCGCAATACCGATAAGCCCCCTCCCGGCGTCTACACGCGCACGGTAGGTGAACTTACTGGGACCAGGTGAACTTACTGTGGTTTGAGATTGGGACTAGGTGAACTTAGTGACCAGGTGAACTTACTGAGACCAAGTGAACTTACAGGGGTTTTTAGAGTGAACGCAAAGGCGAGCGGCGTGTACGGATCAAAGCAGCTTAGATTGGCGGAGGTGAGAGCGACGAGCTCGAAGGAGAGTGGGGTGAGTGGATGTGAGCACGAGTGGGCTTACGCCGAATTTACTGGGGTTAGAGATTGGGACTATGTGAACTTACTGGGACCAGGTGAACTTACTGGGGTTAGAGATAGGTGAACTTACTGGCCTCCACTTGTCCTAACTACTAATCGACAGATGTTTGTCTGTTTGTCCCTCGATTTAGGGTAAGGATAATGTAGGCGCGAGAGCCAGACAATGATCCTCCAAGCCGTCTACGGCGACCTCGCAGACTGTTTCCAAGACCCGCGGCGGCTCTTTCAGCGCGCCATTCTCACGCCCCGTCGAAACGATGTTGTCGATGCTGACAACGCGCGCATGACCGCGGCCTTTTTTTCCCGAAGACGAGGCGTCGGAGTTCTTTTCGGCCGACTAGGTTGGGTCGGAAGCCGACGCCTCGCTCTTCACAGTCGAGTTTTGAACTCCCTGACAACCAACGGCATGCGGACTTTGATCGCGAGCTTAAAGTCTTCGCAACCTCGACCCGTCGCGCGGCCACTGCAACGGTACCGGATACATGATCGATCGTGTCGTTGTCACCGAGGCTCCTCCAACCTGTATCCCGTAAGGCCCGCCGACGCCAAACGATCACCAAGAGCCAGGGCCAGACGCCCCGCGAGGTTCGGCGTCCTCTTGGCGAAGCCCGTCTTCTGCCACGTCCAGCTCTACGTGGCTCTCTGTCGATCGGCAACCCCGAGGATATCCTCTTCTGAGTCGACGACTCCACCCTACCCCACACGTGCTGCGCAATACCGATAAGCCCCCTCCCGGCGTCTACACGCGCACTGTAGGTGAACTTACTGGGACCAGGTGAACTTACTGGGGTTGTAGATTGGGACTAGGTGAACTTACTGGGACCAGGTGAACTTACTGGGACCAAGTGAACTTAGTGGGGTTTTTAGAGTGAACGCAAAGGCTAGCGGCGTGTACGGATAAGAGCAGCTTCGATTGGCGGAGGTGAGAGCGACGAGCTCGAAGGAGAGTGGGGTGAGTGGGTGTGAGCACGAGTGGGTTTACACCGAACTTACTGGGGTTAGAGATTGGGACTAGGTGAACTTACTGGCCTGCACTTGTCTTATAGTAACAACAAGTGCAGGCCAGTAAGTTCACCTACTCCCAATCTCTAACCCCAGCAAGTTCACTGTTTCTGTTAAGTTCACCTAGTCCCAATCTCTAACCCCAGCAAATTCACCGTAAACCCAATCTCTAACCCCAGTATTATTAGGGTCGGATAAGAAAACGAGACTAACCCGCGCCGCAACGACGGGTCCTACAACGCGTGGGCTTTTCCCTTTTTTTGCGTGAGGGGACGAAAGGATGCCGACTTCACTATGGGGACTAGTTCCATCGCGACGATCTCGCGGCGTGGCGGCACATACTGCTTGAGTACAAATGAACATAGCTCAGCGATCCGTTGAGTATGTCTTAGTACAAACTGAAACATAGTTAACGGCTCGTACGAACTTTCTTATCCGACCCTGCCAGTAAGTTCGGCGTAAACTCACACCCACTCTCCTTTGAGCTCGTCGCTCTCACCCCCGCCAAGCTGCTTTGATCCGCACACGCCGCTACCCTTTTAGTTTACTCTAAGAGCCCCCGTGGTCTCAGTAAGTTCACCTGGTCACTTAGTTCACCTAGTCCCAATCTCAAACCCCAGTAAGTTCACCTGGTTCCAGTAAGTCCACCTGGTCCCAGTAAGTTCACCTATAGTGCGCGTGTAGACGCCGGGAGGGGGCTTATCGGTATTGCGCAGCACGTGTGGGGTAGGGTGGAGTCGTCGACCCAGCAGAGGATATCCTCGGGGTTGCCGATCGACAGAGAGCCACGTAGAGCTGGACGTGGCAGAAGACGGGCTTCGCCAAGAGGACGCCGACCTCGCGGGGCGTCTGGCCCTGGCTCTTGGTGATCGTTTGGCGTCGGCGGGCCTTACGGGATACAGGTTGGAGGAGCCTCGGTGACAACGACACGATCGATCATGTATCCGGTACCGTTGCAGTGGCCGCGCGACGGGTCGAGGTTGCGAAGACTTTAAGCTCGCGATCAAAGTCCGCATGCCGTTGGTTGTCAGGGAGTTCAAAACTCGACTGTGAAGAGCGAGGCGTCGGCTTCCGACCCAACCTAGTCGGCCGAAAAGAACTCCGACGCCTCGTCTCCGGGAAAAAAGGCCGCGGTCATGCGCGCGTTGTCAGCATCGACAACATCGTTTCGACGGGGCGTGAGAATGGCGCGCTGGCTAAAAGAGCCGCCGCGGGTCGTGGAAATAGTCTGCGAGGTCGCCTTAGACGGCTTGGAGGATCACTGTCTGGCTCTCGCGCCTACCGGATCCTTACTCTCGCGCCTACCTGATCCTTACCCTAAATCGAGGGACAGACAAACAAACAAACAAACAAACAAACATCTGTCGATTAGTAGTTAAGACAACAAAGTGAAAGGTAAAGGAAAATCAAGTTTTTGTCTGTCTGTCCCCTATTTTTTTTTTTTTTTCCAACGGTGGTTGGTTCAGTTCAATGTTGTTGCTATTACTTTACTCGTCGCTCCACAAGAGCGAGGCAGGGAGGTGTCGGCAAGAGGAGTTCGAGTGGCCCCGGACACCCCATCCCGGTTGGCCCATTCTGAGCGCGTCGTCGCTCGGAGAATGCGAACGAGCGTGCGCGCGCGAGTCGCGATGCGGGGGCATCGCGTACAGTGATGATTTTTTATGCCGCGCCACGTCATTTACTTTTGCTCGAGACGTCTCGGTGAAAGTCGTGTCTGGAACGACGTGCGAGGTGAGCCGTAGGAGCGCGAACAAGCCCCCGAACCCCACGCCGTCGTCGTTCGAGGAGCTGACGGGACTGCGGCGGGAAAGCGCTTGGTGCTATCGCGCGAACAGGTCTAGCTTGTTCGACCCCAGGTGCGGGCACGAGGCGCCCAGCGTGTTGCCTTTGCTGGTCACGGGGACGGGCCGTACGGGCACAGATTTTTTTGGGCAGTGGCTGCGATTCGCAGGACTTGACGTGAGCCACGATCACGTCGGCGTCGCGGGGTCTGACGGCGCCGTGTCTTGGCCGCAGGCCTTTTCCGCAACCCGGAGCTGCGGCCATGGTTCCTGGACCTTCGCGAGACGACGACGCCTGTCGGCTGCGCCCCCGATGCGGTTCTGGCGGGTCGTGCATCTAGTGCGGAACCCTTTGAGCACGATAGACTCGAGATTCAACGCGGGCAACGTTCGGTTCTGGATACCCATAGTCGAATGCTTCACAGACCTCGGGAGCAGTGCGAAAAAGAAAATAATGGAGCGTCGGCTCGCAATGACGGCTTTGCACTGGGTGACGTGGAACACGTTTGTCGAGTCGCACGCGGCGTTTCGTTTGAAGCTCGAGGATCTGGTCGCGTCTCCCGACGGAGCGCGCCTCGCCGAAAGGGTCTGCGACCATTTCGGTGCTCTTCGCCGCACTGGGACATACTACTGCCCCTCGAGGCTCGCCTTCGAGGCCTACGCGAGCCAGACGACGCGCAAGGCCAACTCGCAACACACCCGAAAGCTCGGCGTTCACTGGTCCACGCTCGCTCGCGTCCTCTCGCCCCACGACTTTCTTCTTCTGACGACCGTTTCAAAAAGGTACGAATACGACGTCCCCGACGCCTACGACAAGGACTTCGGCGGCGATCAATTCTCCTTCTTCTTCTTCAAACCGCGCTGCGATTTCTTTTATGTCGGAGGAGACTTTAAATCCACGACGAAGTGGGGCTGTCGCCTCTGGAACATGGCGACCGACGCCTATGCCGACCTCCCGACGACCGCCACCTTGGCCATCGACCTCGTTTCTTCGACGGAGGCAAGGTTTAAAAACCTCTCGCTCGCGTCACTCCTGCAAAAGTACGGCCTCCATTTTTACTAGATTTTCTTTCCGTTTCCGTTTCCGTTTCCGTTTCGGTTGGGGAGAGTGGAGCGATTCGATCCTGGATCCGATCCGATCCACCTAAAAATATTATGAGGCGTCGGGTCGGGAGCGCGGCGGCTGCTCCAGAGGCCGACGACCACCCCCAGGCCAAGCTGAAGAAGCGGCGGCAGCGGCAGGCCTCCGCGATGCCGTTCGTGATGGTCGGCGTGATGCTCGTGATCGCGTGGAAGGTCTACGGAATCGCGAGAGTACACGGTATCGAGCGCGAGAGTCCAGCTCCAACGGACGTACTCCTCGTGTCGTTTCCAAAGTCGGGGTCGAATTGGGTGCGGTTCCTTCTTTGCGGGCTTAAGAAGAAGAAGGTTGGCGCGGCGGACAAGTTGTCCTTTCCTTTTGTCGAGCGCGCCGTTCCGGATCTCGAGTACGGTCCGAATAGATTTCGGTTCCGCAAGGGGTCGCGGATTGCCTGGAAATCGCACCAACCCTACCTCCCCAACCCCAAGGGGGCTGCCGAAAAACCCGAAAGATGCCCGCTCCTCAACATGGAATCCTTCCAGTGTCTGTGCCCGAATTGTCCCGCCCGATGGCGCAAGATCGTGTATCTCGTCCGCGACGGACGAAGCGTCTTGTGTTCGTATTATCGAATGCAGACCCAGCTCGGGAATTTCGTGGGGACCTTCGAGGGATTCTTGAAATCCCACAAGTCCAAGTACGGCTACGCTTGGCCCGACCACGTCGCGTCTTATTTCGACAATCACGACGTCCACCTCCTCAAGTACGAGGACCTCATCCGCCACCCCCTGGACACTCTCAGGGAGATCGCTGCTTGGGTTGGTGCGAGCGACACCTCCGACGACACCCTCGCCGCGCTCCTCGACGCGGCCTCCATCGACAACATGCGCGCGACCGAGAAGAGAGACGGGACTCCGCTCTTCGACGTCCACTTCCCCGACGCCCGCGACAAGGGCGGCTTCAAACTCGTCGGCACGGGCGAAATCGACGGCTGGCGCCATTGTACCGACGACACCTCCCTCTTCGAGACCCACGTCCCCGGCTTCAACGACATCATGGCCAACCTCGGCTATGACGACTAACTAATAAAAAAAATAAAAATAAATAAAAAAAAATGAAAATAAATAAAAAAAATAAAAATAAATAAAAATAAAAAAAGAGGGGGGGGAGGAAAATCCTTCAACAAGACAAAATGTTGTTGTTGGTGCTGTTTTTCGTGCGGTCCTCTTCGGCCGCTGCTGCTGCCCCGAGCTGGAGCGACCTGTCTGCGGCGCTGCCGTCGCTGAGCTCCCCTCCGGCGGTGGTTATCGACACGGTCCACCACGTTACCCCCCCGGAAGTCGAGGGCATCGTGCTCTACCGCGAGCGCAACGGATGGTGTCCGTACTCGGAACGGGCTTGGCTCGCTTTGGAGCTGACGGGGGCCACCTACACGACCGTCCTGATCGATAACATCGGCGGGAGGCCTCCGTGGTTTTCCGGAACGACCCCGCGACTGCGATGGTCCGACGGCACCGAAACGGGCGAGAGCATGGATATCGCGCGCGAGGTCGACGAGAAACTCGGGAACGGCACGCTGTACGCGGCTCGTGACGTCAAGAGGGTCGTCGCTGCCTTCAGAGACACCTTTCCGAGGGGAACGCGGCCCTCGAGTCGATCTGCGTTTCTTTTTCGAGGGAACGGTCCGGTGCCGCGCCGCGAATTCGAGCGGACGCTCGCGGCGACGGACGAGCTCATCGCGCTGCGCGGCGGACCCTTCCTCTGCGGCCCCGCACTTTCGGCAGCGGATGTCGCGTGGGCGCCCTTTTTGGAACGATACGACGCGCAACTCCCTTTGCTGCACCCCGGCCTCAGCTCGAGGAGCTACCCGCGCCTCGCGGCGTGGTTCGACGCCATGGATGCGTGTCCCGAGTACTTTGCGCGCGTCAAGGGCGACCACAGGAGCTGGGCCAAGGTCCTGCGCCAAGCTGGCTTCGGCAACGCCGGGATCGCTCCAAAAGTGTCTCTACCCGAGACGGTCGATGATCCGGGAGATCTTGCAGTCTGGCGCGCTTACGCCCGCGGCCGGAACGACGTCGGCACCACCCCGAGCCGCGAGGTCGCGACCCGCCTCGTCCGAAACAGAGACGCGATCCTCCGGGATGCCGTCCGCACCGGCGCCGTCAGAGACCTCGAAGTCGCCGACGACGGTCTCCGCCGCTGTGTCGCCTACTTCCTCGACGACGACGCGGTCGACGACCCCGACAACGCGAACGCCGCCCTCGTGGCCCGCTACCTTTCGGACCGCGTCTGCGTCCCGCGAGACATGGGCGCCCCCCCGGCCGCCGCGCTCCACGCCCTCAACGCCAAACTCAGTAGTTATTAGAGCCCGAACTCGGCGAAAAAATCATTAATATGGTGGGGCTTCTCGGCGGCGCCGCTCGCGTCGACCAACGCGCCGACCGGGACCTCACGAGGAGGTGGAGACGCCGGCGCAACGGCCCAAACTCGGCGTTCGTATTTGTCCTTGAGGTGCCGCACCATCACGTCGTCGGAGGCCCCGGGTGGCGGCCGTGGGATGCGCTCGCCCCCGAGCCGCGCGTTAGACTTGGCATTCCCGTTCTCGATCATCGCTTGGACCTCGTCTGGACCCCACAGATACGTCCCTGCGCCGCCAATTTTTTTTGTTTCGTGTTTTGACCACGACAACTCACCGGTGCAGCCCTTGGGCACGCTCACGTGCGTGCCGAGCGACCGGTGGAGCGCGCCGCAGCGCATGCACACGAAGACTCCGTGGTTCACGATAGCCCACACGGTGCCCTGGGCGCCGCAGTCAGCACAAACGCGATTTTCCGGAAGCTTCCGCAACGCGCTCAGCTTGGCGTGCATCGCGCCGTCCATTGCTTCGATCTCCGCCTTGGAGTACACGCCGCCGAGCTTGCTGCGCCACATCTGATGACTGGCTCGACGATAACGCAATGATTTTGATAGGGGTCTTCCTTCTTCTCCGAACCTTCTTCTTCTTCTTCTCCTTTGCGAATAATAATATATGAGGGTTTTTTTTTGGTGTCAAAGGTCCTCACCTTGACTCTTCTCTTCTTGGAGACAGACGACTCCGTGGCTCTGCCCCACCACATCGCATTATTAGCTCCTTCCCCCGAGCGAGCGAGGCCCTCTAGGGTTCGTCGTAGTTATTACTTGAGTTCCTTGTTCATAAACTTGCGCTTGGCGAAGGCGTTCCACCACTTGTTTTTCGTGCCGTCGGGGTAGAAGAGGATGTCCAGGGTGCGCGAGGCGACCTCCTCGCGCGCCTGCTTCATGTAGAGGCGCCAGGTCTCGCCCTCCTGGAGGTCTTTTGGGATAGGGAACATCCCACCGAGGGACCAGCCCGGCCCGCCGGGGATGGGGAATTGCTTCACCACGAGGCTATGCACGGCCTTTTCGGCCTCGGGCCGCGTCTTGAACCGCTCGCACTCCTTGAGGATTTGCTGGAGCGTCAGCGTGAGGTAGATGAGCGTTCGGTCCGCACTCCCCTTGACCTCAAAATTCCGGAACAGCGAGTTGGGACGAAAGTAACGGATTGTTTCGTCGACGATGTCCTCGTCGCTGGGAGCGCACGGGGGCGCGGGGCCCCGGGTCTTCGTCTTGAGCGGCAGCAGACCGCACCCGCACGCCTCCTCGCAGGACCCCTCGAACTTGCTGTGGTACGCCGGCATCGCTCCACACCACACAAATCCTTACCCTATAGGAGGAGGACGTTGTTCTGCCGCAACAAAAGTTCTGTTCTTCTCGTCATGATCTGCGAGGGGGCAGTGGACGTGACGCTCTACTCGTCGCAGGAACTTACGATCTTCGTGCTGAAGAAGACGGGAGAGGTGTTGGAACTGGAAGTCTTGGAGTCCCGCGAGAAGCTGGTAGCTGCGGCGCGGCTCGCAGCTGTGTCGTCGCTAAGTGTGAGCGCGCTGCGGCGTGCCATCACGGCGGGCGGACTCGGTCACGCCGACTGCAACACGAAGCGTCTGTTGCTCGAACGGGCCGTGGAGGCAGTCGAGCGCGTTCGGATCTCGAAGAAGCTCCCGAGCGTCGAGGAAGCGCGACGACGAATCGATGCTCGCCTCCGAAGGCGAGGCGCGCAGTGGCGTCGCTACGAGATCAAATTCGAGAGCCGCCAAGTCGGCATCTCGCTGGGACTCGTTGCGGCGGGCGGGAACAACTACGTGCAGATTACGCACGTCGCTCGCGGAGACGTTTCGTCGCTGCAGGCCGGCGACGAGCTCGTCGCGATCAACGATTTTCCCGTAGCGAGTTGCGCCGACGAAGCGAGCTTTAGAATCGCGATCCTCCAACGCCTCTTCGATGCCCCGCGCCCCGTCACCTTGACCTTCGCTGTCGGCGACGCGCGCTGGCCGCCCGAGCTCCCCTCGCAACACCGTCTCGCGAGGTCCGGGAAGGACGGCGCCGAGCCACCCAAAGTCGCCGACATGAAGCGCGCGGCTGAGGCATCGATTCACCACGCAGTGGCCAACGAGCCCGACCCAACAGATCCCATCGCCACGATGACCACGAGCGAGCTATGTCGCGTGATAGAGAAAGCTGGCGTCTCGCACCGCGGCGTCGTAGACAAGTCGGAGCTGCGGAAGATCGCCGCTATGGCCATGAAGAAGATGGCAGACGAGACAAAACCATCATCGCACCAATCCTGGGCCGTCTTCGTCGCCGACGTGTAGCCCCCCCCCCCCCGCGTGCTAATCCGAGGACGTTCTCACCCATTTTTCGACGACGACGACGACGCGATTATTATCTTGTGACGATAATAAAGCCAAAAGTCGCTTCCGTTCTTCGCGTTCCGCGGTGGTGCACGTCGCCTTTTTTTGGACGCATTTTCTCAAAACAACTGTTCGTGATCATCATCCTCGCGTCGTCGTCGGGTGTCCGACCTCGTCGCTGACGGATGGATGATCCTTGCTTTTCATGGCTTCTCCCACTTTCGAGGTGCGCGTCGTCGGCGCGGAGCCAGCGTCCGACGATATGTATCTGTGTTCACAATCACATTCCAACGAGCGCGTCAACGCGCGTGCTCCTCGCAGCACATTGATTGCGCTGCTGCTACAGGACCTATGCTTATTGTATTGCAGTGACCAACATCCTCAACCTCGCGTCAACGTCCGCTCCTGGACGCGAGGCATACTCTGCGTGCAACCCCGTCGACGTAGACGTGTTCTTTGGACTCGACAGCCACGGGTGGTGGCCCGTGCTCTTGGTGGCCGAACCGGGCCGGGCGCCGCCGTCGCGCGCATTGTCATCGTGTTGGGCGTTGTTGAGTTCACGCTGCCTCGTTCACCTGGCGTCCCTCCCTGTGCGGAAGTGTCGTTTGAATCCGTGGAGCCAGTCCTCCTCACCACGTCACTCCGCTTCGACTGCTGCGGGGGTAAATTGGATGTTAATGATGACGCGCGAGTGGTCACCACCTAAAAAGATGATCTAAGACGACGAATCGCGGACGCCTGGAACCAGTCATGTCGCGCGTCGTGGCACAACGCAAAAAGCCGGTAAAAAAAGTAGTCTCGTGTCGTATCACGAAGTTCCGTTGAGCGAGGTCCTACTTCCGATTTTTCCGGGCGGATTCCGTATTCCGGGCGGATTCCGAGAGCTTCCTTCCTTCCATAAAAAGAAGAACTAAACCCTCATCATGCTTCTGTTGTTGGACCCTTTTTTGTTGGAGCTACAAGTGTTCTGTTGTTGGTCATGATCTGCGACGAGGTGGTGGACGTGACGCTGTACTCGTCGCAAGAACTGACGGCGTTCGTGCTCAAGCAGACAGGCGAGGTCGTGGACTTGGAAGTGCTGGAGTCGCGCGAGAAGTTGTTGGAAGTGGCGCGGCTGGCCGCCGTGTCGTCGCTGAGCATCGGCGCGCTGCGGCGCGCTATCAAGGCCGGCGGGCTCGGTCACGCCGACTGCCACACGAAGTCACTTTTGCGGGAACGAGCGGTCGAAGCGGTCGAGCGCGTTCGGGTCTCGAAGAAGCTCCCGAGCGTCGACGTCGCGCGCGAGGAAACGGAAGCTCGACTCCGCAAAGGTGCGCAGTGGCGACGCTACGAAATAAAGTTCAATGGTCGCAAGCTCGGCATGTCCCTGGGGCTCGTCGCAAACGACAAAACGACCTGCGTGGTGATCACGCGCGTCGCGCGCACGGACATTCCGGCCCTGCAAGCCGGCGACGAGCTCGTCGCGATAAACGACTTCCCCGTCGGGAGCTGCGCCGACGGCGCCGACTTTCGAATCGCTGTGCTCCAGCGCCTCCTGGACGCCCCCCGCCCCATCGTTTTAACCTTCGCGGTCGGGGACGCCCGCTGGCCGCCGGAGCTGAAATCGAAGCACGATCTCGCGCTCCGAGACGAGCGGTCGCCCAAGGTTGCCGACGTGCAGCGCGAGGCCGAGGAGACTATTCGTCGAGCGGCGGCCAAGTCTCCCGAGCCACCGGAAGCACCTCCCGAAGCACCGCCCGGAGAACCTAAAGCCAAGCGAGCACCACCCGAGGACGTGGCAACGATGAGCGTCGGCCAGCTGCGTCGTGCTATCGAGAAAGCGGGCATGTCGCACGCCGGCGTCGTGGAGAAGTCCGAGCTGCGGAAGATCGCAGCCAAGGCCGTATCGAAGACGACAGAAGAGGCCAAGCCGCCAGAGGACTCGTGGGCGGACTTCATCGCCGCGCAGCAGCAGAAAGCAGAGAAGCTTGAAGAGCCTCCGGCCGAGGAGCCAACGGGTGTCGCGCAACAGCAACAAGAGGTGTCACCCGCTGAGGAGGTGCCTCTCCCAAGAACCAAGAAGCCGCCGCCGCCGCCGCCGCCGCCGCCGCCGCCCAAGACTGCGAAACGGAAGCCGCCTCCGCCTCCCGCGAAGAAGCCGCCGCAAATTGCCAAACCCGTCGAGGAAGAGAGTGTGGACGTTGCACCGGTCGTCGCCGAACCTGTGGAGAAACCGGTGGTGATCGAAGAGCCGCATAATAATATCGAAGAAGAAGAAGAAGAAGAAGCGGCCAAGGAGGGAAACGAAGAAGCGGGGCCGAGGGAAGCAGAAACACCGCAGAAAAAGCTGTCGTCTATCTTCGATGAGATCCGCGATCCATCGAAGCGAGCGAGCCTCACGAAGACTCCCGAGAACGAGTCTCCGTCGTCGCGGCCCCCCTCACACATGGAGAATTCCCTCCAAAGCGCGCTTTCCCAGATGCGGCAGTTTGTCGCCGCGGACGACTTCGACGACGACAACGAGGATGATGCTTGGGGGCCAGACGACGACGAGCAGCCTGCCGCGTCCAATCCAAAGGCAACAATGAGCTTTGGCGGTGCCAAGATCACCACCACCTGCGAGCTTTAGGATGCCCCTCTTAACAAAATTAAACACCCCCCCCTAACCTAACCAATTTGAATGGAAACGACGACGACGACGATGTATGGGGCTCTCTTGTGCCGCGCCGAGGCGGCGGATGTCCGGGCGTGGCAGGCGCGGATGTGGCGGATCTTCGTCGATGGCCTCGAGGCCGCGACGGGAGAGAGACCGGGGGTGTGCGGCGTGGACGGGGACTACTCGAGGTACGACCACCCGCAGACAGTTATCTGCCTGCAGGGGGTGATCCACAAGACAATAAGCGCGCCGAGCGACGGGACCCTGCGGCTGGAGGATCTGCGAATGTGCGCGAAAGCCCTCGAAGTCGGGACCATCCGAGCCCCAATCACGGGGGTGTCGGCGCTGCTCGCGCCAAACTACGGGATGATGCTCGTCAACGTCCAAAACGAGGAGACCGATCTATTTCCGACGGCGCACACGACTTTGGTGGGGATCAAGCTGGCGCACCTCACGACGGCGCGGGGCTTTTCGGAGGATCTCGTGGCGTGCGGACGGTTGCTGGAGACGATGGAGGCAGAACGCAGAAACTTGACGCTATCCGAAATGGAGAGGATTAAAAATGCTCTGTACGCGAATTTTCCGCCGCTCAAAGCCTTGGAGGACGAAGTGGTTGGTGGGACCATCGAGTTCGACTCGATAGTCTTGAACGACTACGTATCGCCCTTTCGGGCGGACGGACCGCCTAAAGGGTCCCTCGAGATGCTCGTCGCGACGGGCTTCGCGCGCCGCGACCTCGGCACCACCTACGAGCCATCTACGGTCCTCGGCCAAAGAAGAAGAAGATGATGATGATGGGGCCTGTGTCATTTTTATTTGCAATTAGGAGAAGAAGGAGGCGGCTTGTTGTTGTTGTTGTTGTTGTTGTTGTTGTTGTCCTCGAGGAAGTCAAAGCCCGTGTCGACGACATCGAGGCGGAGTCCCGGCGTTCCCCAGGAGGGCTGGACGATGGCGGTGGGCCACTTGGCGTGGGTTTGAAGATCGAGGGCAAGGAGGTGGACGAGCTGGAAGCGCCGGGCGGGGAGATCGAGGGCCTTGGAAACGTCGGCGACAATCGTGCGCGCTTCGAGAGACTGCTGAATTTTCCAGAACTCGGGGGGCGACCGCGAGACGAAGGCATCGGGTGTCGCAGCGAGCGAGGAGATGTGGTCGTGGACGATGTCGGCGAGCATTCTAGCGGCCACGTTCACGAGCAAAAAAGGGACGTGAGGATGGGGGGGTCTCGCGTCGATCCTTACACCCTTGCACGCGCCCGTCGTGAGGAGGGCGTGGGCGACCGTCTCGGCAAGCGCGTAGTCTTTCTCGAACGCCGCCATCGACGCGTACTCGCCGCCTAATATTTCGAGCGTCGACCTCGGCTGGCGGTCGAGCACTTCGCCCAGCTGCTCTCGCAGCCACCAGGCGTTCTCGTTCAAACACTTGCTCTCGTCGTACCGGAGCTTGTAAGTCTTCCTGGGGAGGCTCCGGTCCCAGGCCTCGTAGCACGAGACGCAAAGATCGACCCTGTCGAAGATGGTGGTCACGTTTGCCACCAGCTCCCGGTACAAACTCCTCAGTTCGGCCTCGTATCGCTTGAGATTGTCTTCGTACGACTTGACCTCGTCCGAGGCGCGCGTCCAGGCGGGGGCAACCCAGGTCTCGGCGGCGGGTCGCCCAAACCAGATCGAGCAGCAGGTGTACTCCCCGGTCATGATGATGATGACGACAAGGAGCCGTTGAGATGACGGACAAAGGGTTTAGCCATAGGATTTTTCCGATGAAGCCATCAAGCCATCAAGCCATCAACCCATCGAGCCATCAAGCCGTCAAGCCGTCAACCCATCGAGCCATCGAGCCATCAAGCCGTCAAGCCGTCAACCCATCGAGCCGTCAACCCATCGAGCCATCGAGCCATCGAGCCATCGAGCCATGAAGCCATGAAGCCCCTCGCCGACATGGTCTTCGAGGCCGCGATGGAGGAGGAGGAGGAGGAGGAGGAGGAAGAGGGATACGAGGTGAGCGTCCTCGTCCACCCCGCCCCGCTGGTGACTGGGAGACGGGGCGCGGCGCGGCGGCTGCTTGAACGCGTGGCGGCGACGGCTAGAACTCTCTCCGAAGAAGTTTCTGGAAGCGTGTGCGCGGCCGTGTCCTCGACGACGACGACAGAACGGTACGTGGCGACAGCGAGAACAGCCATTTGGTTTTTCGTGGGGGACGACCACAACCGAGCATTCTTGCATCTCGGACGCTCGAAAACACGGCCAGAGAGGGGCATCGTCGTCGGCCGGTACGGCTGCCTCCACGTCGCGCGAAAGGCCGTTGCCGTTGGGGTGCCGATCGTCGCCTGGCTCAAAGCACCCTTCGAGCCCCGGGTCGTGCGCGACGTGATCGTCCCGACCCTCGCCGCCGCAAAAAAAGGCGACGACGACGACGATTTCGCGCGTTGCTTCGACCAAGCCTCGAGGGGCTACCCGCAATCGGGGGTCCTCACCTCGACGCACCACTACAATTTGAGCCGCCGCCGCGAGCGAAAATGGCTCCGGGGCATCGAGGTGCGAGCCCACGAGAGAGTCTGGCGCCTCGATAGAGACGAGCGCCCGACCCCGACCCTCGCGACCAACGTTCCCGAGTCGTCGCCCTTTAGCGGCTGCGGGATCGCAGACCTCGCCCTCGCGTCGCGCCTCTGCTCTCTCTTCCCCCAAACCGCCTCGGTCCTGGGGGTTTCCCTTTTCGGCCCTCGAGCGCGGTGCCGCGCCGTCGCCCTCGAGTGCTGCGACGCCGTCTTGTCGACCAGGGACGGACAATTCGACGTCGTATGGCGCGTCTCGTGCCGCGAAGACTGCGACGCCTTCGTCCGCACCCTTCTCCGCTGCCCTACCCCCCGGACCTTCGCGCTCGTCCTCGTCGATTCCCCCCAGCCAATCCACCTCGCCAAACGCCTCGCCGGACTCGCCCCCAACGTCAGACTCTTGGTCGTCAACTCGCACTTGGAAGGCCTCGTGCGCGTCGACCTCCCCCTGTCCTCGGACCAGCACCCGCTCCTCGAACCTACCCACGCCGAGCTCGTCCGCCTCGTCCCCGCTTCCACGCCCCACCCCCGTACCGGACCCTCGAGCTACGAGGCGACCTTTTTGCGCCTCTCGGGCGTCGTCGCCTGCCTCCGCGACGTCCTCGAAGACGTCGCTCTCGTTGCGGGCTTCGTCGACGACGACGGCTCCATATACCTCCGGTTATGCGTCTCCGCGGCTAAACTCCACCCCGACGTCCGAGCCCTCGGTCTCGGCGAGTGCCCCTACGCCTCGCTCCAGAGCGTCCTCGACCATCTCGGCTTCCACGTCGACCACGCAAGTTCCCTTGTCCGCCGAAACTTCAAGGCCCTGGCCACCCCCATCATCGACCGCACGCTCGCCTCGAACCTCGCGCTCCGCCAATACCCGAGAGTGTTTTCCGACGACCTCCGCAGACACGTCTTCGCCTTCCTCAGGGCGGTCACCTAATAATATCTTTGAGCTTTAAGCTTGTATACGCCGCGACGCGCCGCGCCTTTTGTTCTTGTTGTTGTCGTTGGAATCATCGAAATCAACTTCTGAAAACCGCAAGGCGGGCGGGCGGGCACTTTTATTTACCTCGTGCCGCCGCCGCCGCTCCGGACCTTGCATACTCTAGTGGTACTCCCAGAGCCGTGGCGCGTGGGAGTAGGGTCACTGTGCGACGAGACGGGAGGGGATTGAGGACGAGTTGATTTGTTCTCGCCACGGTTTTGAGCGAGGGAGTACCAGGTCGCTGCGGGTATGTGGAACTGGCGGAGTGGCTTGTTGAGACCACGGACGTACGTGAGCTGTGGGGACCTGCGGGGACGTTTGGAGGCGCACCAGGAGGTGAGCATTTTCCGAGGGAGGCGATGCAAGGGCATCCGGGCAACGTGGCCTGCCCAGCGAAGTTGTCGGCGCGAGATTTAGATGTCGATAGTCTCCAGGCCGAGGCGCCGGAGGAGGAGGGATAAAGTTTTTTATTTGATGTTGCCAGGTCTGGCGACGTGTAACGCACCATTTCGCGCGTGCGCACTGTGCGTGGACGCATCGTAGGCGACTGTAGACAACCTCGGTTAGGCACCGTGATTCCGCACCGTGAAGGAGGATTGCGAGGATAAGACCGACGTAGTTCGTTTGGCTCGGGCAGAGACATAATTTCGAGCTAAAAACGTAGTGACAGAGCGCGCCGAAAGCCGCTGCCGCCTTCTTTAGACGAGAGTCGACGTCCTCAGAGTCACCGCATTTGTGAGAGAGTATAGAGCTCAGTTATTTGAATGTCGCCACCACAGGGATATGACGGCCATCACCTAAGTTTAAGAGAGGGAGAGGTGAGCACCATCGTAGGTTGTCGGGTCATTGTAGAGAACGCCTGGCTTGGCAACGAACTGTATCTCGGATTTCGACTCTTTTACTGCTTGTCGGTCACCCGCGGGGACTTCCATACCCCATCTGGCAACAAAAAATGCCGGATGAGACGGGGCGTCGCCCCATTCACAGCACGACGATCGGGAAACAGGAACGCCACGTCATCTGCGTACGCTGACTCTTCGAGTGCGACTTCCTCAGTCCCGCGTTTTTGCGTTGTAGCGGCGTCCAGCGAGTACATCATCTTGCTTCGTCTTGACGACGCATGCTAGTTCCCGCCGTGGTTCCCGACCTTCACGACGTCGCCATGAAATGGTCATGGCCGCCATGCAGAGAACGAAAAGAACCGGGCCTAGGACATCACCCTGCTTAACGCCGATGATGGAGTCGATCGAGGCCCTAGCCCCGGTGACGGAGAACCGCACTTGTATACGGTGGAGAGCTAATAATGAGGCGTACGAGTTTCGCTGGAACGCCGAATTTCGATAGCACTTGCCAGAGTAACTCCCGCGGGACCATGTCGAAAGCCTTGCTGAAATCATTGAATAGTACCCATGTTTCCATGCCGTGCTCACGACGCTTCTTCAATGCCGTCTACAGGCTAAAGGTTGTGTCGGCAGTCCTTCGTTCCGGCCGAAAGCCGCACTGCGACTCGTGTTCAAGCTCGGCTGAGATGACACCGAGACGCGTGCGTATGATGCTGGAGACAATCTTTTGTGCGCGGCCTCGAGCATCATCACGCCGCGATAGGAACCTGGGGGCGAAAGGCCAGCGAAAGGCCACCCTTCTTCGGCAAAATACCCTGAAGGCCGATATCCCTCGCTTCGGGTTGTTTCTTCTAGGACGACCCGAAATCATGCACTACTGTACTGAGGATCCTAAACGTGCTCTGACGACCAGCGAGCGTCCGCCATAGCTCCGCACGAACGCCCGATGCTCCTGCTGCGGAAAGATTGAGCTGCCGCACAGCACGACGAATCTCGTCATCTGACGGTACAGCACCAAGTTCATCACGGTTTGACCGCTGATCTATATCCTTAATGACTTCTGCGTGAAAACAAGGCTGGCGGTGATAAAATGTGAACGGAACACTTCGGCATTTTCCTGTGTCGTTGAAAAGAGCGTCCTTTCGTCTTGCGCAGGAGTGTCTGACGCGACTTTCTATCCTTGGACAAGCCGCTCTGAAGGCGGCCGCCAATCTCCCAATATCGCTTCGTGCCACCACGCGACTCGCAGCCGGCATTCAGCCCGCCATACATCGAGCAGACCCAGCGTTCCTTTGCCTGCACCAATTGCCTTAGAGACCTCACGACGAGCAACACTCAGAGGAGTGAGGAGCAAGCGGCGCGCGGCGGCCGAGGATGCTGCTGTGAACGCTGCGAAAGCCGAGTTGCGCGCTTGATTTAGGGGTGATGCAGCTGCGAACCAACCCGGTTCTTTGCGTTGGGTATAGAAGCCGTTGCTTGCGCCGCTGCTTCCAACTTGGAGTACTCAGAACCCGCGTCCGCGTCTGACGGTGTCGTTGCTAACGTGTTGTAGTTCGCATGGCGCGGCAGAAACTGGTCACACCATCGGGAATTTGCAGCGGGGAGTAGTCTAGGCGGGGGTGCGTTTTCCGTCCATTGACAGGCCGCGAGAGTCGCATCTGGATTCGGAAAATGCACTTGAGCGCTCGGTGATCAGATTCGGTGATGTTCTCAGTGACACCTACATCCAAAACTCGACCCAACTTGTGACGGTCCGGTGGGGTAAACACGAACGGGGACAGTCGATCAACCAATTAATTAACCACCAGCGCAACCGAGCGGGATGCCGCGGCCTGAATCGACAAAAAAAGATGGACCTGTTGATATATAGATGCGGGTTGTTTGGTGCGTAGTGGCGGTCCGCCATCCATGCACTTTCATCCCTCGCCTCTACCCCAACTGTGTGATTTTTGCTCTGTGATCCTGGACCGGCTACTACCGGCCCAGCCTGGCCTCCATGCCCGGGAGAGGTCCGAAGTTAGTTAGTTAGTTAGTTAGTTAGTTATCGAGCCTTTTTTTTGTTGCGTCGGCCGGTCTCGCGGCAAGACTATAATAGACTTGCTCAAATGCGCTCGTTCATCTCGCCGAGAACATGTGCATTTCGGCACCAATTGGTTATTTCAGAGGGCTGTGCGTTTCTGCAAATCCTCTCGTGAGGCCTGTGCCAAATGCCTCCTGCACAACTAAGGACCGTCCGTACGCGCTTCTGATCTGGGTAGAGAGCACCATCGTGTGAGCCAGCTGCAGCGGAGTACACCTCGTTGTTGCCCAGCACGGTCCTTCGCAGTCGCGGACTCTCTGTGCACGTTCGTACCGTGGTGGATCCGGCTAACGCATCCGACTGGCCAGCCCCAGATATAACCATGTGGCTGCAGCGGTTGTGCCGCGAGAACAGTGCGTCCCTCCATCGGCAGCGGCCTATGGTCAACTTTGCGCGCGGTGTGGTTGCTGCTGCCGAGCTCGATACGCGTTATATTTCGGTTGATGGTACCGTGGCGGGCGTCGCGCGTGCCGAGGTGAGGCCTTGAGCATGGTTCGCAGCAGCCACCTTCGCATGGTCGAAGCGCACGACACGAAATATTGACGCTGCTCCGGTTTGTGAATAAAACAACTCTCGTTTTATCGCCGGGAGTTGCGTCCGGGTGCTACAAAATCGAATGGATGTGGTCCGATCAAGGGGTTATCAATAATTATTGATAACCCCTTGGTCGCATCGTGAGCGTGATTAACGCCAGGCTATTCCGATTTTTGCCAATGACGACGCAGGCTTATCTGCCGCAGTTCCATCAAAAAGCTCAAGTTTATGATAGTTTTCCACTGACACTTTTTCGGCGGCGGCGGCGGCGGCGGCGGCGGCTAGAAGCAGTTTCTACGGGCGTTTGAAGACCGTGCGTTCATTCTACGTCCGATCTGAGAGCTGACTGGAATCTTGCAGCAAAGTTCGTCGTCAAGGGCCATGTGCAGCTGCCGTTTCTCGTGTTAGCATATGCGTGGCCTCCGAGTGTCAGTCAGAATTGCCGGATGCATAGAAGCGAGCGAAGCTCTTGGCTGCCGAGAGGTACGCGATCGTGCCGCGGTGGTTGTGTCCTCTAGTTGACACATCCCATGAGAACCGATGAGGAACTGTGCACGCCAAAGTCCTCGAACTCTCGACCCGTGTTCCTCAAGACGTGCGCTTCAAAAAAATGCTTATTTTGTAGCCTTACCCTTGCTCATACCACGTCATACTTGATGTCACTAAGCGCTAAACCCTCCAAGTTGTGCTCATGAGGTCAGAGCCTTAGACTCCTCGGCCGGTGGCGGGCCGAGCTTGAGGCGGTCGCACAGCGCGTCAAAACGTTGGGCCTTCAACGTGAGCTTGCTGCGGCCTTTGAAGTCGATCCGGGCGAGGTACGTGTGCAGTTCTATGGTGGTGGGCTTGCGAGGCGAGTGGTAGGTGTGTTGCTTGAGCTCTTCTAGCGCGCGCGCGCGATCTCGTCCTTCTTCTGCTGCGCCTCGCGTACCTTGGTGGCGTCGTCCTCGGGCCACTCTGCTGCACTGGCGAGGCGCTGCTCGAAATTCTTGATGAAGCCTTGGACGCGCTCGAGCCCCACCGTAGACGTGCGCGCGCTCGTCGACCTCGCCTCTCTCGCAGGCGGCGGCGATGACGTCGGTGATTTTTTTGACAGCTAAGGTTTAAAGTGCTGCGTCGAGCGTCGGCCGTGGGAAGCTTGGCACGCGAGCGCGTTGTTCCTGATCTTGGAGGATCTCGGGCTTGCCGTGTTTGCGGATATGATGCCGCCGCGGATCGATCGTACGAGATTTCGGTGCAACCCCGCGTCGCTCGAGAGTCGTTTTCATAAGGCTATCGGAGTCTTCTGCGTAAACGCAAACGCACCCGAAAAGGGAGATGCCCGCACTCGGGGAAAAAAAAAAGAGCTCGAATATCGCTGCTGGCACCAACCCCGGCGGGGGGGGGTCGCGAACAAACCAACCCAAAAAACCAGCCCGCGCTTGAAAGTAATGAGTTCGGTCTGTCATGTCTCGAAATAGAAGTAGAGCGTCGTCAGTAGTAGCCGGCGGCGGCCGCGGGCGCGGGAGGTGTCGCGAAGGAGGAGGCAGCCAGACCGCCACCAAGAGGGGTTGCCGAGAAGCCGCCGAGGGTGTCCTCGTCGGTGAGGTTGCGCGCCGAGCTGAGGGAGTCGTCCGCGTAGCGCTCGAAGTACGCGGCGGCGGGGTCGCCCGCGGGCACCGCGTCGTCGTCGTCGTCGTCGTCGTCTTGGCGTGGAGTCGGGTCGTTTCTTTTTCCCCCCTCCCCCACCAGAGGAGGAGGAGGAGGAGGAGAAGAACGAGAAGGGCGACTCGGAGTACCACCTCGCTTTTTGGCCGCCGAGAGACGGCGGGTTGTGGACCGCGGGGGTACGTAGTCGTCGTCGTCCGGGGAGACGAGGTTGGCCGATCCGTAGACAGCGTCGCGACGGGACTGGTGCTCGTTGAGCTCCGAGTTGAGGTACTGGATGACCTGCTGATTATTTTCGAGAAGCTCGGCGGCGTCGACGAGCTTAGCCCTCGCGTCCTGCAGATCCGTCTCGAGCGAGACGCGGCGGTCCTTTTCGCGCGAGAGGTCGGCCTCGAGGAGTTGGCGCTTGTGTTTTTCGTCGTCGACGCTTTTAGCGAGGTCTTCGGCGCGTTTCTCGAGCTGCCTCGCGACGTCCGTCTTGAGCCTGAGCTTGGCGGCGAGGGCGCGCGCCTGGTCCGAGAGTTTCTCGATGATAGAATTGCCGCGGCGGATCTCCGAGCCCGCCTGCTGGAGCTGGTCGTCGCGCTTCTTGAGCTGCTTGGCGGCCTTGTCCGCCGCTTCCTTCGCGAGGCGGCCCGCGTTCTCGGCCGCGGCCCGCAGCGCGTCGGCGCGGGTTATCGCTTGCTGCGCGTCGTCGGCGCGCTGCGTCGCCGCGGCCAGTCGGACCTCGGCCGCGTGGCGCGCGGCCTCGGCGGTGTCGCGGTCGGCGTCGGCGGCGAGGCGCGCCGCGCGCTCCGTCTCGGCGCTCGACTCGGCCCTGTCGCGGCGCTCGGTCGAGACACCCAGCAACCGTTCGAGGTCCGCGCGCCTCGCCTCGGCCTCGCGGGCCTCCGCCGAAACCGCGGCGAGGCGCTCCTTCGCGACCCCCAACTCCTCCTGGAGCTTGCCGACGGCCGCCGCCGTACTTTTTCTCATTTCTTCGGTCGCGGCGTCGCGCGCGTCGCGCTCGGCGTCCAACGCGCGTCGGTGCGAGTCGGCCGCCCGCGCCGCGCTGGCTAGAAACGACGCCTCGAGGTCCGAGGCCTCGCGCTGGCGGCGGACCTCCGCCTCCCCGAGCCTTGCTTTGGCGTCGGCTAGGTCGGCGCTCGCGGCGGCGAGGAGCGCCGTAGTTTCTTCCAACGTCCCGCTCGCGTCCCGCTCGCGACGCGAGGTCTGCGCCAGGCGACCCGCGAGGTACGCCTTGACCGCCGCGTCGTCGCCCGCCCGCACCTCGAGCGACACGTGCGTCACCTGCTTGAAACGGTTCGCCTCGATCACCGACAACCGGCTCCGCTCGAGGGCTATGCTGAACTTCGAGTCGCCGCGCCCTCCTTCCGTGCACCGCGCCAACAGCTCGATGAAGTGCCTCGGGAAGCTCCCAAAGTCCACCAGGAGCGCGAGCTCGCGCCGGAGTTCGTGGAAGTCCCCCTCCCCCACGTCGAGGGAGTACAAAAAGTATGGGTCGCTCTCGTCGCACACTTCTAGATGCAACACTTTCTCGCGCCCGCGCTCGTCGTCCCGCTGAACCACCGTCGTCGTCGCCGGGACCCGCGACCCCGTCAGGAGCCGCACAGTCAGCGCCTTTTCCTCCTCCCCCGACCGCACGGGCAGCACCGCATCAAACAAGGGACGCTCTCGTTCGAGTTCGAGCATTTGAATTTCAAACCAAGGGTTTACTTACTTACCGGAGTGGCACCTGGGCACTATTTATTGAACGGCGCTATATTATATTGCCAAAAATATAATATCGTTGTTTTTTCGTTTTATCCTAACTACTAATCGACAGATGTTTGTCTGTCTGTCTGTTTGTTTGTTTGTCTGTCTGTTTGTCCCTCGATTTAGGGTAAGGATCAGGTAGGCGCGAGAGTAAGGATCAGGTAGAAGCGAGAGCCAGACAGTGATCCTCCAAGCCGTCTACGGCGACCTCGCAGACTATTTCCACGACCCGCGGCGGCTCTTTCAGCGCGCCATTCTCACGCCCCGTCGAAACGATGTTGTCGATGCTGACAACGCGCGCATGACCGCGGCCTTTTTTTCCCGAAGACGAGGCGTCGGAGTTCTTTTCGGCCGACTAGGTTGGGTCGGAAGCCGACGCCTCGCTCTTTACAGTCGAGTTTTCAACTCCCTGACAACCAACGGCATGCTGACTTTGATCGCGAGCTTAAAGTCTTCGCAACCTCGACCCGTCGCACGGCCACTGCAACGGTACCAGATACATGATCGATCGTGTCGTTGTCACCGAGGCTCCTCCAACCTGTATCCCGTAAGGCCCGCCGACGCCAAACGATCACCAAGAGCCAGGGCCAGACGCCCCGCGAGGTCGGCGTCCTCTTGCCCACAAGCCCGTCTTCTGTCACGTCCAGCTCTACGTGGCTCTCTGTCGATCGGCAACCCCGAGAATATGCTCTTCTGAGTCGACGACTCCACCCTACCTCACACGTGCTCCGCAATACCGATAAGCCCCCTCCCGGCGTCTACACGCGCACTGTAGGTGAACTTACTGGGACCAGGTGAACTAACTGGGGTTTGAGATTGGGATAGGTGAATATAGTGACCAGGTGAACTTACTGGGACCAGGTGAACATACTGGGGTTTTAGAGCAAAGGGTTTTTAGAGTAAGCTCACTCAAAGGTAGGCGGCGCGTGCGGATCGAAGCAGCTTAGATTGGCGGAGGCGAGAGCGACGAGCTCAAAGGAGTTGGTGTGAGCTAGGTGAACTTACTGACCAGGTGAACTTATATGAAACTTACTGGGAACCAGGTGAACTTACTGGGGTTAGAGATTGGGACTAGGTGAACTTACTGGCCTGCACTTGTATTGATATTATATGGATGCCATTTTTTTTTTTAAACAACGCCTATACAAAATTAGACAAACCAACCAACAGCCGAACTTCTTCTTCATATCTCGGAAATGTCGAGCACTACGGCGACGAAGGAGGCGTCATCGGTGACTGACTGCTGCTGGGTCTTCGTAGTCGGAGCGTACGGCTGGTCGAGAGGGGGCTCGTCCTCGTCGTGGCAGTTGCTCAGCGTCTGCGTGAGGAAGTCGCCGGGCTCCTCAGTGCACTTGTTGAGGAGGCGGAGGTTGACATAGATAAAAGAGAAGGCGATGGAAGGTGAGGGTGTAGAAGCGGTTGCGCGTCTTGGTAAGGATGAGCTTGTGGGTCTTGCAGACTCGCTCGACGTCGGCAGACTCGACAGTCATCTCGTCGATGCGGATGGCGATGCGGGTGATCAATCTTTGGGAATTGCTTGATGCCGGTGAGTCGCCAGTCGTCGGCGACGGACATCATCCGCGACTGCTTGAAGATCTCGCGCTCGGTGGACGTTTTCTTGAATCGCATGTCGGCGGGCGGTTTGATGAGGGACTGCTCGCGTTCGATGAGCGCGCCCCACTGGCCCCGGCGGAGAGCGATCTGCTTGAGCTCGGTCAAGGCCACCTCGCGGCGATCAGCAGAGTCTGGGTAGAACCGCTCGATTATCTTGATGCCGTGGTCTTTCTTCCCAGTCTGTCACGTTCAAAAGCTCATCGTACGTCGGCGTTGTGAACGGGACTACCAGCCAGGCGAAGATATGCAGCGAGTCCAGAAGACCAACCTACCGCGATGGAGAACGGGAGAGCGCATCCGACAACGAACTTGGTGATCGTCGCGGTGATGCGCTGTGCACGCGCGTCGTCACAACGGTCAAAGCAGCCAGTGTGTTACCCGGGCCTGCTTACTCTTACTGCTCGCGGCTGGCTCGGACTCGGCTGTTAGCTTAGAGGGGATCGATTCAGACATGGCGCATGTCACCAGTTCCGTGGCCCTCTTCTCCATAGTGCTCAAAAAGGCCCGCGTCTTCGTCGTACTGGCGGACTTGGCGACGGCGATTTTGACCTCATCAGTAGTAAACTTGCACCCAACAATATGAGGGATCCGCCCAGTACGACGCCGTCCATGTCTGCGTCTCCTTCGAATAGGTGCAGCCATGCGCCGCACAAGAAAACGTGGTTTGATTCTCGGAATTCGTAGGTCCCTTCACGACGTAGTCCGCGACGATGCTCTTTTTGCGACCAACCTTCGGCGCCATCGACGCAACCGCCTCTCAAAAGTACTCGACAACCAAGTACTGACGCGCTGAGAGGGTTTTCAAAGCAAAAATTGAAAAAATACAAACGAAACGATATAATATTAAGATAATACCGATATAAAACGAAATTATATTTTGGCCCGTTATAAAAACGTTTAAAGCTGTTCAATACTGGGGACATAACACTGTAGGGTGCGAGGATGGATGACGTTCAGCCTACAATGCTGTAAAATCCCAAATGTAGGTTTCTCGGACAATTAATAATAATAGGGAAAAGTCAAGTTTCCAACCACCATATATGTTTGGTCACCGTAAACCCTCAACAAGTTTGGTCACTTAAGTTTAGTCAATCCGTATCTTGGCTGACTAAACTTGTACTCTTAGAGAGCAAACATACTGTTCGCTGACAAAACAAGGCCCGCCGTGATCAAGCTTTCAGCGGTTCTGTGTGTCGCATTGAGACTCCGGAGCGTCCTTCGACTTCGAAACGAACACGGTATCGATGCGGGTTTCGTCGCTCAGGTCGAGCGGGAGCGTGGTGGTAACACGCCGACGTCGGTTGACCACGACGCCGAGAAAGAAAACAAGAAATCGCGTGCCCAGACGAAGGTAAACGACTATGAGAGATCGCCGAGTACGCTGTCGCAGCTCAGAGCGCGCAAATGCGAGGCTCCACTTTACTCGATCTAACCAAGATGCCAAGTTCAGCATGTGTGTTCTCGAGGCCGACTTGCAGCAGATGATGTTCGACACGGGCGGCAAGTTGATGGTATGTACAACATGGTCTACAGCGCGACAGCGCTGTCGTTCAAGTGCTATATGCAAGATGCAGCTTTTATGTGCGTGCTGGTCGTTGTGATGTGCAAGTAGACAATACCGTCACGTGTGCTAAAAGGCACACCTGCTCCGAACCTGCTTGCCGACAAAGATCCAGCTATCGCGCGAAGCACTTCTGCGAGGCCGTGTCGGTCCTCATCAAGGGCTTTATGGAGGGCAAGTCAGGCGGCTCGGTGACCGGTTAGCACCCGGAAAGTCCGCGCTGGGATGGGGTTCGCTCGGTTGGGCAGAGCGCGACGGACAGGTCGATTGTTCGTGGACCAACACGTCCGCGGCCTGCGACACTTTTGCACGACCTCGCACAAGACCGCGCAGTGGCGGTCCACCATCAACAAGTCCGTCCTCGTCCCTCGCCTCTGCCCCAACTGCGTGATTTTCCTCCGTGATTCCGTACCGGCTCCTGCCGCTCCGGCCTGGCTCCCATGCTCGGGAGAGGTCTGAAGTTAGTTAGTTAGTTAGTCAGTCAGGCGGCTCTTCTCGGCATATGCGTTTGATAGACATCTGCAACAATGTCATCCGCTAAAGGCACGAGATGACGAACCGGGATCGTTCGCTGTAGTCTGTCATAAACATCGAACTAATAAGGCGCATCCGAATAATCTTGGGCGACGAAACAGCGTGGTATCAGCGTTGTCTTGCGCAGGCCTTGTTTGTATATGTTGCTCTGCGAGTGTTCGCATGTTGATGCGCGTGTATGGTCAAACTTGGAGGCATTCAATTTGGTGTGATCAAATTTCGAACAATCACATCAAACTTGTCGTATTTTAGACTCGTACTGATGACTGGGTTAGAATTACAGGGGTGGTGTCGGCGATCTTCCGGAACGAGGCTGTCGACGTCTTGACATCCCTTCGCGCCGCAGCTTGTATTTGCCGACTTTCTCGTACAGTGCTCGACGGTGCGGCAGCAGCTCCCGGGGAGATCTTGCGGCAGGGCGGGGTTGTCGAGATGCGCGAGGAGGAGGAGGATAAGGAGGTGTTCTCTTACGGTCGTGCGAGTTGTTTATGCTGGCGTAACGGCACGTGCTCGCGTTGCCGTCCCATGATCAAGCTGGACAGCTAACTCCGGATCGGGTACGCGACGGTGAGGAACTCCTGAACGTGGTCCTGTACGGTCCCGCACAAGTGTGGGACTACAATCTTTGGGTTCTCGAGGGGCGTTGCTCGCACAGTTTCTCGAGGTCGTCGAGTTTCGCGTTCTCGACCCCGAGTCGATTATCAAAGACGCTCCCTCTCGGATTTTGGGATGCAGAATGCGGTGATCCGTCTCACGCAGTAAGTCTGGTGTCCGATGTCCGCTTGTTGCTGAAGAATGACGCACGACCACGGCAACACCACCATGGAGAGTCGCGGTTTGGGTGGCTTCTACGAACGATGGAAGGTACGAGAATGGGCCCAGCTTAAATACGCCAAGCCGTGGGAATCTGCTCTCGAGGCCGCGCTTCGCTACCCGCTCTCCTTGCGTATCGCCGCGCTGTCTTAGGATGGACCTCCTTCTAAGGCGGTCATGGGAGGGTGCCCATGCCGCGCGTGTAACGCGACGGTAGATTCTGCGTGGCTGCAGCACCTAGCTCTCGTTTTTAAAGCATTTTCGCACCAAAAGCGCTCACGCGCCCCCTTGAAAAGCCTTCTTAAGTTTTATTTAAAAAGCCGAAGTTTGGTCAATACTGTGGATGTTTGAGGAGTAGTGATCAAACTTGTTGACCAAACTTACAAGGAAATTAATCAAACTTGAAGAGTTGATTGATCAAACTTAATGCAACTTTGGAGTGACCAAACTTAACTGACAAAACTTCTATGGAAAGTGACCACACTTGTGAGTTTTTCCTTAATCATACATAAAAATCGAGCAAACATGAAAGAAATTCACCAAACTTTTTGACCAAACTTGACCGATCCCATAATAATAATATTAACAGCTTGTACACAGGGGTATATATAGCCCCGGTCCTGGTGTGCGCGAGTGCCCGGGGCGTGTGTGCGAGTGCCCGGGGCTATATATACCCCTGTGTTGTAGCCTTGTGAGGAAGCTATGACACTTACCCCTGCACCTCGTATCCAGTATCCCTACGTCATTCCCTTATCGCTAGAGTAACGCCCCATTTCAGTTCTCAAATCCCCATTTCAGTTCTCACAACCCTAGAAGCAAAAGGGGAAATTTTTGTCGAATATGCGGGTTTGCGAATCGAGGATTTTGGGGGGGGGGGGTGATTTGGGGGGTATATGAAGTCCTAACTACTAATCGACAGATGTTTGTCTGTCTGTCTGTTTGTTTGTCTGTCTGTCCCTCGATTTAGGGTAAGGATCAGGTAGGCGCGAGAGTAAGGATCAGGTAGGCGTGAGAGCCAGACAGTGATCCTCCAAGCCGTCTACGGCGACCTCGCAGACTATTTCCACGACCCGCGGCGGCTCTTTCAGCGCGCCATTCTCACGCCCCGTCGAAACGATGTTGTCGATGCTGACAACGCGCGCATGACCGCGGCCTTTTTTTCCCGGAGACGAGGCGTCGGAGTTCTTTTTTTCGGCCGACTAGGTTGGGTCGGAAGCCGACGCCTCGCTCTTTACAGTCGAGTTTTCGGGAACTCCCTGACAACCAACGGCATGCTGACTTTGATCGCGAGCTTAATGTCTTCGCAACCTCGACCCGTCGCACGGCCACTGCAACGGTACCAGATACATCATCGATCGCGTCGTTGTCACCGAGGCTCCTCCAACCTGTATCGCTTAAGGCCCAACAAGAGGGCAGACGCCCCGCAAGGTCGGCGTCCTCTTGCCCAAGCCCGTGTTCTGCCACGTCTACCTCTACGTGGCTCTCTGTCGATCGGCAACCCCGAGGATATCCTCTTCTGGGTCGACGACTCCACCCTGCCCCACACGTGCTGCGCAATACCGATAAGCCCCCTCCCGGCGTCTACACGCGCACTGTAGGTGAACTTACTGGGACCAGGTGAACTTACTGGGGTTGCAGATTGGGACTATGTGAACTTAGTGACCAGGTGAACTTACTGGGACCAAGTGAGCTTACTGGGGTTTTTAGAGTAAACTCGAAGGTTAGCGGCGTGTGCGGATCAAAGCAGCCTAGATTGGCGGGGGTGAGAGCGACGAGCTCGAAGGAGAGTGGGGTGAGTGGGTGTGAGCACGAGTGGGCTTACGCCGAATTTACTGGGGTTAGAGATTGGGACCAGGTGAACTTACTGGGACCAGGTGAACTTACTGGGGTTAGAGATTGGGACCAATAGGTGAACTTACTGGCGAACTTACTGGCCTGCACTTGTTATAAACAAATCCGTTGTTACACAGCAATGTTTTCGGACTCGGACAATAGAAATACTAACGAGACGAACCATAACGAACAATCAACTACAGAGAAATCTGATGCCTCTTAACCTTATCCGTCCGTCGAAAGCGTGATCTCTTCCTTACCCTTCTTCTTCCTTTTCTACACGGTCAATTAGTCCTCTGATTTGTGCTCAAGCTCATCATCATGGTCTAGCGCGTCCCGAGATATGTAGCACTATACACTTAACTTTTCTCGTGTAGTTCTAGATGCCGCCTGTCGTGTTCTGAGAATATAGGGAACATACCTTTCATTCCCCGAATTAACCTTCCAGACGTTTCATGATGAGACGGGATGGTTCCCAGGTGACTTACCACTGCATGCTAAATTCTCTGCAGGTTATGGGCCCAGGCGGGTCCCTGAGAAGCCATGTGTTAAAGCGTGCACGTAACCTATGGGTTTTGGACTGTTACCGCGCCAGTCCAGCCTCGCCACGCAAACACGCTTGTTTATACAGCGCCATTACCATTGGGCTGTATATAGCATATTTTGCACACGTGATCGTGTAACCTTGTGTGCACCTGTTCATAGTATCGTGTTGTCATGTCAATGTTGATGTGTGTGTAAGTTGGCTTCCCTGTACTCTTGCACACATGTTATGGAATATTTTGGGTACGTCCACTCGTACATTCCGTGACAATGCACTTACCAAGCTCCTTGAGAGCACCAAAATAACCAGCTGCCATGAGTGACTACGCTTAGCGGCACTACTCTGGACTCACAGCTTGAAGAGTTGTCAAATAGACGTTTTTCCATCGATAACGCGTGAGTGTACATAGACACCGATAGACAGACCCCCTTAGAATGTCTAGACGGTGTCAACTGCGTGACTGAACCCACCGGTTCCCCGTCAACTGCTATGGCAGAACACGCAGCACGAGCCGCACCCAAGACGATCACAGGTGCGGACATACTGAAGCTCGAAGCTCCTGTAGTTGAGTTTCTCAACGAAGGAAATCGATTTCAGCTTCAAACCCGCAAGGTGTCCTTGCAAATTAAGCATATTAAACAATTATTACGGTCCAGTCATGCCGATGCCTTCCTCGAGTACGACTCGTACGAAGCATACACTCGGTCATGCAAGGATTACGAGATCCTCCGGAATCAAATTCTCGATCGCGTTTTCCCGGAATGGAAGGCCGATAGGGCTGCTGATCTCCATTTAGCTTATGATGAATTGCCCTCTGAGTATCAGGAATGGCACTTCACCAATAAAGCTTTCCCCAACTTAACTGACGCAGAAGTAGCTCAGCTAGCTACTGTCTGTTACGACAATGAAGTCAAGACATTGCGCCCTGAAATCAATCTCCGTTTCTTAGAAGGGGAATGAATCTTAAATCGCGCGCACCCGAAAGCATTAGCTTTTGACACCCGTGGTCGTGCCCCTGTTACCATGTTCTCGTTAACTGCTGCTGATTGGCACACTTATCAGAACACGTATGCTACATTCTTGCATACTTACTTCAATCTTGAAAGTGTTGGAAAACCAGCACTTGCGGCATGGCCCGCCGTCAATGAGGTGTATAACAAAAGTTATTTGCCCAACGAGGCTCGCGCCATTATGCTCAATGCCTTTAGTCACTTCGAGTCTGTTACGACTACTGATGTGTCCTACCTGAAACAGCAGTTTAACTCTGTTGTCTATAATCCTAACTGGGATGTCCATGTCTTTATTGAAGCTGTCCTAGCAATTAGCCGAATCTCTTACCAACTTAACCAGGAAGAGACTGACCTTCAATTCGACTTTGGTACTCTTTGTAGAAAATTTATGGAGAGATACATCGGCATTATGCCGATAATACCAGCAACAATCGTTACGATCGTGGTTGGGTAGACTGGTGTGATATGTATGAAACTCGATCTTCATCTCTTCCTGTGCCAGACGCTGAACGATCTGAACGATTGTGTCATCCTACCAACCCTAGCTATATCTTAGAATACGCATTAGACTTATGTAATGTAGTATCAAATGGGTCGAACAAAAGACGCTTAGAACGCCCTGTTTCTTGGCAACCTTACGTTGTAGGATTGACACCACAACCAAAACCGAAATTCCTACTTACAAACACGCTGGATCTATCAGACAAAAGTCTGACTCAGACTGCAAACGCTCTTGCGTCCATTACTCCTTCTCAACCTGGAACATCCTCCACGTTTAACGCTAGACGCTTGCGTAACTCTAACGATGCACGCCAGCCTTTCTCTCGCAGCGACTTATCGTATTATCGTTCTGGTGATTCTTATGTCACCAAGAAAACTGCTGGACAGTCCCATGACCATCCAATTTACTCTCGCACTTTCGACAGGTCCTCTCGATCTAATATGAAATTATTGGATCGAACTAAGCACACCATAAATACACTGCAAGAGCAGTGTAGTGAACTTACGAAGCATGTGACAGATAATAATGATATCACGGCTCAGCTACAACAGAACATCACCAAGCTATTTGAGACTCTGTTGCAATCCGCCGATATTCTATCAACCACATCTACTGAGGACAATGGTGACTTACTTCGTCTAAACGAACAACTCATGTTCGCAGAAGACATCATTTATGATGTAGACGTTCATCTATCCTCGACCGAAAAGTCGTTAAACTACGTGGAGCCACAACATCATACTGTTGCTACTGCTCCCACCCCAAAGGCAACTCCTCCTACTACAGATACCAAGAATGCCTCCAACACACAGGGTAACCCCTCTGATATAGTGCCTAACCTCTTTACTGCTTCCGCCATCTCGGCGTTACCACCAGCGTTACTGTCCTCGTTATCTTCACAGGCCCAATCAGCCATAAACCAACCACAACAAGCCAAAACCACAAGGGATGTCGATAAGACCTCGCAATCATCATTTGATGAGAAGTACGGCATGGCTGATGAGGCTGACGAACCATCACCACCTGTTCAACCGATTTTCATTCCAACTAACCTGTTATTTCTGGTTAACTTCTTCACTGCCAGTCTCTCCACTACTTGCCCGCATTCGGAAAATGCACTCCTAACGAAATATATGAAGGTAAACAGTGATCCCCAACATTGTTCCTTTTTATATTTTGACTCTCGTGCTACCATATCGTTAATGTCCAGCTACGATTATGCAATTCCGAATCATATTATTCCACTGGATCCCAAATACGCGCCGATTATTATACAAACTGCCACTGGACAACAACGTGCCTCACATATGATGTTAACACGTAACATAGTTGTCCCACTACCAGATCATCCACAAATCGGTTACGTGAAGATTGACTTCGCTTTATGTCTTAAGCCAGTGCACAACCGACATCTCGCTATATTGAGCATGCTCGAGTGGAACCAGACGAACTTGACCACTGTGTTCAGTGGTCGATCTGAGCCAAAGCTCAGCGCTGTCACGAGCCGCATAGACAAAAATGTGCGTATTCCCATACATTACGTAACATCTAACTTGCCTGCTCTCCCTTGTCTCACCTACAACATCGCTCGCGACAAGCAACTCGAACTGCGCTCCCTCGCATTTCCGCTCAAGCGATACCACGAAAACAGGGATCTACTGGCATATTATAACTATCTCCTCAAGAGAGTTTTACCAGATCGCCCGTGGATTCGCCCTTTGGTTCTTAATCTTCGGAAACAGAACAAATTCGTTCAGCAAAACACTCCACCACTAACATGAATGCTTTCTCGCCCAGTCCGCCGCCGGACGAGCACCCAACGAGGTGATGACGCATCGTCGGTCTTTGGCACGGATTTACGAGGAGATGTCGGGCGATGAACTCGAAGAGTCGAGCGATGAACTCGAAGCTCCACGATACTGGGAAGACGATTCGGACTCGGAAGACGAAGAAGCCGTACCTTGTGACCCACTGTCCTGGATTACGTTACCTGACGAGTCGTCCAAGGACGACCCACCGTTTGTTTTTGACGAGGAAGCCCTCGACGCAATCGGCTTATCTTTGGATCCTCCCGGGATGACCTTTGGCGACCGGACTGGCAGTGAGCCAGACATGGATTTCTGCTGCGATAGCACGGATGATCATTCGACAGATGAGACGATGACCTTGCGAGCGATGCAGACGGCGATCTTACGATAGAGTTGACGTCGGGGACGACGCCATCTTTTCCCGCGGACCCCCCGAAACTGTTTCGGCTACGACGGATCGAGCCACGGATACGCCGCCGGAAGAAAAGGATACGAAAACGCAGAATGCGTCGGACGAGAGGCTACGTGCACGGTCCGATGACGAAAGAGACGCTTCTCCAATTGAGCAATGCCCGGACTTGTCACCGCCAAGAGAGGAGAGCCGGGACGGTGTTGCCGGAGTTGAGCCGAACCCAACCGAAGAAGCTTGATTCAAGAAGAAGACTAGCAGCGTTCTCGATTTGGACGAAGCAGAGCCGACGTGGAACCTGCAGAGTTGGTGGACGAGAACTCGGAACTTCTTGTTAAAGAAGCCACCAGAACCGATGAAGAATCGACCGCTCAGCTACGGTATCGAAGCCGCAGCCGACGCGGAACCGATCGGCACCGAATGTGACGATCAACAGATGACGAATGAATCTGCGGATGCATTCTGGAAATGCGAAATGAACGAGTTAAGGGAGAGATATTTTGCTTCAGAGAACGCCGAAGATCGGGATCCAATACCAGCATTGATTCCCACCGAGATTGTCATGGAGGAAGAGCGGAAGCCACCAGATAAAGAGGCGGCCGCGAGCGCTGCGTCGATGACGACGACGACGAACGATACGAAAGCTCAAGCCGCGGTATCGATGCCCAACCCCGGCGACGAGCGAGTTGGAGACCAATGTTCTCACACTTCGTTAACGCCGCGAGATGGCAAGACTATCGAAGATGATTCGGTGACCCTCAGTTGTTTGGATACGGGTACTCTGACGTTTATGGCCTGTCACATCTACAGGAATCGTGACGGACCGAAATTCTCGACGACCATCGGTGTTGATGGAATGGCAGATGTTTCCTATATTTGCCGTGAAATGGTCGGAAAGTTGGCCAAAGATAATCTGATTTTCGATGAAGGCGAGCTTCCGATTAAGCGCAAGCTGTACGGATCGGGGTTGAATACGACGACGATCTATCGTTGGATCGCGATCCGAGTTGGTCTCGCCGACGACATCGCTGCCCCCATTGTCGCTTTTGTGGCCGACACCAATTATCTTTTCCTTTTGGGAGGGCGCGATATCCGAGTTTTAGGAGCCGTGGTGGACTATCCCCAAGACCGAATTTGTTTTTACCGAACCCAAGTCGTCTACGGACGCAAGAAGATTAAAGTCGAGGGTGAACGAGTCGATGCACCCATTGTGACCTTTCGTCTGCTTACGATCGAGATCCGACAACCGTGCCGATTTACAATCATCAGCACGACGCCTTTCGACGGAGTCTCGACTTGGTCAAGACCCGAGTTTATGCTCGTTTGAGCACGATTAAAGATCTCCGCAGCCCGCCGCCGGAACGAGCGGTAGCCTTGACGACGCGGGGACATTCTACGACCAAACTCTCCCCAGCTCCGGGAGAAGCCGCGCAGGAAGTTGTTGCTTACGCTGCGCGCACGCTACAAATCGAGCCCGGTCGGACTTACAATTTGCCGGTTATTTTGTCGAAGCCTATGGAAAAAGGACAGGTCTTCGTCGCTACGTTTGCTGAATACGCGCAGCTAGGGGTTGTCGAAGGAATGTGTCCTTCTTGCGAAGAGCACGACAAGTCAGCTGCTCGCGTGGCTGTTACTTCCACGCAAGAAGTGCCGACGGTCGTCACTCAAGGCGAGGTTCTCGCAATCGGCGATATCGTTCGGTACGAAGATTAGTTGAGCGTTTCTACGATCAACGAGCTTACGAAAGAATGTGAAGAAAGGTATGACAAGGGGAGCCTTTCCTCCACCGTTTCCGTCGCTAGTCACTTGACGCGCTGCGACGAATCTCCCCCGCCGATGTTGCTGAGCACGGCGCAGAAGGATGCTCCAGCTGCTACTTCGGACGCGTCCTCCCCCAAACGACCCAAGCGAGACGACGATTTCGCTCGACGGTCTGAAGAAGATGAGAAAAAGTGCCGCGAGATCACCGAAGCGGAGATCCGCCGCCGATACGAAAAGGTTCATTGGCTTCCGATCACTTATCGCAAGGTGGTGATGCTGTTCAGTGGAGCCGGAGGCAGCACTTTAGGTCTCCAACGAGCCAACGAAATGTGTGGGACGTCGTTTCGAGTCGTGTTAGCACTCGATTCGTCGGACACCGCCAACAAGATCCACTGCAAGAATTTTCCGAACACACATTCCTGTGGTGCAGCACATGCTTTGTGGTCGCTATGTTACTACCTTACGGTTGATCGAAACCAATTTACCTTACGCGGAATGGTCGTCGTCGATGTGCATCGCGTCGCCACCCTGCGTACACTCCGCTCTGTGCAACTTGACTTCCAGAGATGTTGGCAAGGGAGTCACCGCCACCCACTGGACGATGAAATTATGCAAGATGGCTGGTTTCTTCATGTGGTTGATAGAGCAGGGGGCCTCGATAATTTCTTACGTCGCGCGTTTACACACTTACGTGTACGTCTTCAATTTTTACGACAGCACGCCCAGTTTAATGAGCTGTCGCATGCGGTTGTTGGTCTCCAGCCACCCGCTCCACTTGCGCGCAGTTCCCAAGACTTGCAAAAATATGCAACAAGAGTTCGCCGCTGCGCTTGGCTACGCAGACGAACGGCATTTACTTCAGATGAACAATTTAGGATCATCACGAGCCGCGACGGACGCAGCTTATACCGTTACGCGTGTCCCGCTTCGCGTAGGACCGCACCGTTCCGATTACCGATCTTTGAATTTGAAAATGACTTCGGAGTTGCTGACGATGTCCTTGATTATGATTGGGCCGGCTTCTCCAGGACGACCACATCGTTGAAACACTTGGCGTCTGTCGTGCCACCAGACACGATGGCGTTATTAGTACTCGATCTGCACAACTCTATGACCAACGATTTTAACTTGAGCGGCGAGGCTTTGCCGCCCGCGTTGAGCCCTGCAGACCGACCGTTCGACTATTATTTCCAAATCGATGAAACCACCCTTCGTCAGTCACTAGAGAACAGTAATCACAACTGTGTTACCCTTCAGCAGAGCGGGAGAACAGTGGTAGTCTGTCCTCGAATCTGTCTTTTAATCGAGGACAGACAGCCGGTGTGAATAACACAGCGTTTTCTTTTTTTTTTTTTAAATCAAAGGTGGCAAAGTTAATTGAACTAACCCTAGAAGAGGGGGTACAAACTCTACTAGAGTCTCTAGTTCAGATTTTCTATCTCTACGCCCTCACAGATTGAATGCGGGGAGCGAAATCTGGATCAAACTAAGCAGGCAGCGTCTTACCATCGACAAGAATGTAGAGAGTGTTCTGGAGAGAGTCGTACGGTGGAAGAGTAGCCGAAAGAGCAACTTGATGTGATTGTGGGGAGGATGAAGTGGAGTGAACGCCGTAGGCGTTTTTGAACTTGTGAAACAAATTGCGTTGAAGGAGCTTCGAAAAATGATCAGCGACCTAGTAGAGAGTAGGACACTAGAAAGGTCTAATGATCGAATTAGCTTGGTAGTCACGAATGCGAAATTCTCGCAGGTTGATATGACGAGGTGGAGCACTTATATTAGGATGATTAGCGACATGTAGTGCGCTAGCGTTGTCAATAAGCAAGGGGACAGCGTGAGCTTGATCACACGAAAACAGATAGGGGTGGGAGGAGAAAAGTTTGTAGAACCAGTGACATTCATCAGCAGCTGCGCTGGCGGCGATGAGTTCAGCTTCCATGTTGCTCTTGGCAGTGAGAGTCTGGCGTTTGCTAGACCAAAATACGAGGTTGCCAAAGACGAATACACATACACCAGAATTGGATCGTAAGCGAGGGTCAGAACGATCAGCAAAGCTTGAATCAGCAAAACACATAATAGGTGAACGAAAATGATGCAGTTCAGGATAGTGAGCGATCAGATGCTGAATAAAGGGGGTAATAGACGGGTTGTCGGATGAATAGTCAAGGGAGTCATTCGGAGTGCCCTTTAAATAGCGAAGTAACACATATATGTGCAGAAGGTGTGTTTGGTTGGGGTTGTGCATCCCTTTGCAACATTCGTTGGTTGCGATGGAGGACGGCGCCTAACACGCTTGCTCCCTGCGGCGGCCCCGGCCGTCCCGGAGTGAGACGGTGCCTGCTCGCCTCCCGGGCTGGCCGGTTAGCACCCGGAAAGTCCGCGCTGGGATGGGGTTCGCTCGGTTGGGCAGAACGCGACGGACAGGTCGATTATTCGTGGACCAACACGTCCGCGGCCTGCGACGCTTTTGCACGACCTCGCACAAGACCGCGCGCAGTGGCGGTCCACCATCAACAAGTCCGTCCTCGTCCGTCGCCGTGCCCCAACTGCGTGATTTTCCTCTGTGATTCCGCACCGGCTCCCGCCGGTCCGGCCTGGCTCCCATGCTCGGGAGAGGTCTGAAGTTAGTTCGTTAGTTGCAACATTTGTTGCACAAGGTGGTGATGTCCGGCCGACATGTGACAGACAAATAAATGCTGGTGCTACAATAGAAAGGGGAGTTTTTGCGTAATACATCTAAGGTAGTAGCCAAGTCTGAGAGAAGTTTAGTAGAAGGTTTTTGGACGAGGATGTCCGAATAGGTGACGTCTAGGCTCTGTAAGTTGAGCTTATACTCAGCAAGCAGCTTGTTGATCTTCGCTGCTACATTCATAGTGAGATGACCAGCGGAGACATTATATTGGACATCGATGCCTAGAAAGGATCGGATGTTGTCATGCCATGTACCCTTGCCATATTCGGTCTCCAGAGCGGTGCGAAGAGACGCAATATTGGCAGTGTTGGTACCAGTGATCAATAGGTCATCGACTGAAACGGATAGTAATACCCATTGGTTGATAGATCGACCCCAATTGATATAGAGACAGACAAGTATCGACTTGTGAGCGTTCGAACTCATGTTGTCGAAGAAATGAGTCGAGCTTAATATTCCACAACAAAGCTGACTGTTTGAGGCCATAGAGAGCCTTGACGAGTCGGAGAGCGAGCTTCGACTCTGGATGGTTCTTCTGTATCTGCTGGATAAGGTTTGGCGAGACACGTATTCCTCGAGGAAAGTCGATCCATATAGGGCGATCGAGTGCCGATTGGATGAATGCCTGAGGAATGTCCACGTGCGCGACCGCGAGCTTGTGCTTCACAGCGATGGCGAGCAATAACCGGTTGGTGGCGAGCATTGCGGTTGGTGAGGATGTGGCATAAAAGTCAATGCCTACACGTGCCAAGAAACCTCGGGCGACTAGACGAGCTTTGTAGCGGTCTGGATTGCCGTCAGCAAAATACTTGATCTTCAGCACGAGCTTCGTCGAGATAGACGAACGGTCTGGTGGTAAAGGCTCAAGCTTGAAGACACCATTGGAGCACAATCCTTCAATTTCCTCGCGACTCGAAGCGATATGCTTTAACTTATCTTCTTCGCTGAGTTCTTTGAGTTCGACATTCTTTTCAGGCTCATAGACAACATCTTCAGCGGTCACAAGTTGTAACACGACATGATCGATGTGCTGCAGATCATAGTCCATGACTTCTTGTAGAATGTCTTGATTCGGATCACTTTGACTTAGGAAGAGGTGTCCGAGTTCGCCAGAATCATGCATGAGGGCATGCCTGTGACGAGAAGCTAGATGGTAGTGTTGATGCGCGGAGATGTCCCACAGAAGAGAGGAACCCATACAACAGAATTCTTGGTTCCATTGACGCGCATAGAACTCTGCCGGTGACACTTCGTCATGGCGCATGTAGTTCTCGAGAACAGAATTGTCGTTATCAAGGTGGTCAACCAACACAGATGAGTGGTATGGCTTCCTGGGGAAGTCAACGTACAAGAGTTCCGCGTCGGTTTCTCTCTGCAAATCCAGTGCGGTGCCGCCCATGATACCATAGTCTTGTGTGGTACTTGCTAGGAGACATCCTTTCGGGACATCATTAGGTGGCTTAGCATCTCTTCGAATGTTGAGAGCAGAGGCGATGCTGGCGGCGTGGCCCTGGTGCAAAGCGCTGACACTGATGAGGAACATCAATGTGCTGGACATGTTGGCTGTGGCGTGAGCCGTGGATTGCTCCTGCTGGTATTTCCAGTTGCGACCACACTCTGAGGCGATAATGCGTCTGGTGAAGAGTTTTCCATCGTCAACACGTCTCACGATGTAGAGTTGATCCTTCGGGATGCGGAATCCACGTTCGTCATTGAGATCAGCTTTGAGTTTATCGCTCTGGTTGCGATGCACGAGAACTGGAGTAGAACCTGAATCGTCGAGAACAACCTCTAGGCGATCTTTTCCTTTGGGCATCGGAATGCTACCATCCGGCGGAGGTGGCCGGTTGAGGAACGAAAAATCCTGTTCAGGTGTCGCGATGCGGATGGGACTAGAATCAGCAGCGGGAGTTGGATCCGGTTCTTTGTGTTCGGCGTCATCGCTAGGTTTATCATCGTGCTCGTCTTCGTGAGTCTCGCCCTCATTTTTTGATTCCTGTCTGACTTCCGGCATTTGCTGTTCGCTTATAGCTGGTAGCGGGTCCTCTTGTCGTGCCTTTGTTGGGATCTGTGCGAGTACTTTGATCCGTGCGATCTCCTTGTTACGGTTGACGGGCATGTCTGCGTCGACATGAAAGTCGTTAGAGGTGACGATTTTTCCATATCGCCCTTGATGTACAAGCAGGATAGAGCTGTGAACATCACGGATAAATCGGTCCGTACCGGGGAGGTTCGGGAGATAGTTGTTACTGTGGAAGTAAGAGGCGGAGACGCTGGAGGGTTCCAGTTTGTGACTTTGAGGGTAGACATGAGTGACAGGTTCGCCAAAGGGGATAAGCTTCAAGAGCGGTGCCGTGGGTGACATGATACGTCGGGGAACGGTGCATGGCATGTGTGTGCGCGAAGGCACACCGTGAGAGCGCTGGTTGTCGGCTTGGATCTTATGCAGGAGAGCAAATGGGTGATAATACTCAGCGGCAATAGACTTTCCTTTGATGCGTACACTGCGAAGGTTGAGGAGACGAACCACGGTGCCTCGAGTGTTTTCTTTGATAGTGTTTTCAGCAAAGTTCCGCTGGTGGAGGTGGCGACCAAGGATTTGGAATTGGAGACCAAGCTGCACCTTGAGGGGGTGGAAAGCTTCAGAGCGAAGAGTTGAGAAGGCATCAGACGATATGATCTTCACATTGACATCGAATTCGACTTTAATCACATTGACCACATAGAGGATGCCGGCCAGAACATCTTGGGCGTCTAATTTCCGTAGGAAATAGACCCATTTGTGTGCTGAGATGATACACACGAAGTGCATGATATAGCGAAATCCGCCGTGGCACTTGTGGATGCTCGGGTATGACACATCCATGTGGAGGTGTTGGCCAGGAGCAGAGGCCAGTTCATCCTGTGACCAGGAAGCGTTTTTGTGACTGAAGCTTACGTGCGATTGGCAGCGCTTGCATTCACTGCAGTCTTGCAGATACCGATCATCACCTGGGCGGAGATTCGTTACGTTAGCGGCAATCGTGCGGCGAAGAATCTCTGGTTGCTGGTGGTGTATGCAGTGCCAGCGAGTGACCAAAAGCACTCTTTTGGCGTGCTGAGTGGTGCCAGGCTGGTGCAAGGGAGGCAGAGCGGCAGTCCAAGCGCAGGGGGGGCTGGGTCGCTTGTCGACTCGGATTTTGGCAACGGTTGCCTCGGCAAGAAGCGTCTCGAGGTTTGTCGATTTGCTTGGTTTGTTTCGGATCGCATCATGGTGAACATCTGCAACGGCATTGAAGAGGGAGGTGAGGTTCAGGTCTTCTTTTGCTAGGAGACGGCTGGAGAAGGCCGAGAAGAATTCTGCAACCTGGTGGATGTCTCCAGGGCTGGGGATGCCATTGCGTATTGTAGCCCATTCGACGTGAAGGTTCACGTGGTGGTGCGATTCGTGGAATGCGAGGACATCGCTGTACTTTGCCTGCAACATGTGGTGCGGGACGGCGTTGGCCAGTGCCTTGAACGCGAAGTACGGCGGGTGCTGTTTGAATAGTCGGAGCAGTTCCGGGTCCGAGTGGTGTCCAAACTTTGCGATTTCGTTGAGGGTCGCATAGCGGATGTGGTCTGGAGAGATCAGCAGCAAGGCGTTGGAGTAGCTCGTGTTGGTGGGGTACGAGCCAGTGACCGAGTAGCACTTGGTGCTCTTCTGAAGCGTGTCTCCGATGTGGCCGACATAGTCCGCGTAAGTGGGATGTGCTTTGGACATTACGAGTCCCTTGGGGTCATCGAGAGCAATTCGCCCTTGTGAGTCGATCGCGGAAAAGCCTGGATGCGAACGATTCATATAGTGGACCCAAGTGGACGGGCGCGAACAGCTGTGAGCGGCGGCCAAGGATGTGGTGTAAGCGACGACCAGAAAGGCGGTGCCCTTGGGAACATCCAGGGAAAAGGAGTGCGTTGGGGAGAAGACTGCGGGTTGATGGGAACAGTCCAAAGTCTTAGGGCGCCTGGAATGGAGGGTGAGGGAGGCGCGCGGGAAGTAGCCACAGGCGACGGCAGTAGCGGCGGTGCTGGTGATGGCTCCATCTGAATGGTAAGCACATTGGGACTCTGAGGCATGAAAACAGCGGATGGTGTTCCAAGCGGCGAGAGTGGGGTGTTGCGACAAATGGTTGTCCAGGAGCGTGAAAACCAGTAGGTTTGAAATGGACGCCATTGTGGCGTAGGGGGTGCCGTTGGCATCTAGACCGACGTCCGTGAAGGGCTTGGTGAGACGTGCGAGCATTTGGCAGATACGGGCATTCTTGGAAATCGAGAGTTTCGAGGCGTTGGCGGGCTTGTAGGAGTAGGTGGCCTTGTGCTGGTAGTAGTCCAATGTGGAACGGGACACTGTACCACGAAGGGCGGGTTTGGCGATCCAGAGATCGTCAGGATGGTGTGACTGGGATCCAGGAGAGGAACCATGCTCGGAGGCGAGGTTAACCAAGTAGAGGCGGTTTTCTCGAGGTTGTAGCCGGAGGGGGTGCCGGGCATGCACAGCGAGATAGCGTGTCTTGCTGATGACATCACCAAAAGCAGAGGCATTGTAGACGCCGGAGTGGCGGAAGTAGCCTAAGCGCTGATAACCTTTGGCGAGTTGAGCATACTCATGGTGAGTTCGGGGGTTGGGAGGTACGTTCTCGACAATGGCATAGGTCGGGAGCGTGCAACGAACGAAGCGGAGTTGTTCTTTGACGAAAAGGTCGGCGGTGACCGGAGTGGCATAACCGTCGTAGTCTTTCATTACACTCAGATGTTGGCAGGGCAAAGTAAAAACTGCCAGGTCGAATGTAGGGAGTCGTAGTCTGGCGGTTTGGAGTGCGGCATTGAGTTTTCTGAGGTCCGCATAGTGCTTGGCATGCGGGAAGAGGTGGTGCGCACGGGTGCGCAGGATATCGTTGATTTCACAGGTGACTACGACAGTTAGGCGTTTGTCGAATCGTTTGCGGAAAGTGTCGAAACCTTCCTGGTGGAGTCCACCTGCAATAATGGCGGTTTTGAGCAGAGGGGGTGGCGACTGCGCAGAGAGGTCTGCTGAGCCATTGAAGGTGTAGTGGACGACAGGAGATTGGATGTTGAGCACCTCGGTAAGATACATGGAATGATTTTGTAACTTCGCGAAGTCAAGCGTGTGCGATTTTGAGCGTGTCTTTGCGACATGCTGTGTGATGTGTGCAATCTCATCTTGGAGTGACATTCGTTGCCTTATGTGAAAGCTGACCACAGTGGCGAATGTTTGCTTGGGGTGGGATGGCAGGGACAACAGGCCGTTAGGCTTGCGAGCGGCAAGTACGACGGCGGTCTTTCCTAGAAGTGTTGCGTAATTGTGGGGGTCTGAGGTTGAGGACTTTAAGAGCTCATAAAGGTAGGGGTCGTGGGGCAGTGGCGGGTCTGTTGCTTGTACATGCAGAGCTTTGAGCTGAGATGTGGCAATAACTTGAAGACTTTGTCCGAATTGCGGGACTACCATAAATACGAGATATAAAACGTAACCGGTCTTGTCTTTTGTATCCTTTGAAGAGAGACCTGCAGCCTGCAGATACAACGGTTTAACACCGATGAAGTGACTGGTAAGAGTCCCTCGGCCCATATGAATGGTGTGTTCGGGAATTCGGCGGATGGTCTCGGGAACAAAATTTTGAATTGTGCGCGTAAAGCAAAAAGATGCGCCACCGTCAATCAATGAGGTTTCAGTGCCGGGGCCATTGCATCCGTGCAGTGAGCTAGTCTTCTTTGAGGTCTTGTCTGGAGTGTAAGCTGCACAAAGAAAATCTGCGACTCGCGTGGAAATAGTCGATGAAGTCGGGAAATTCGTCATCTGGAGGTTTGGTGCCTGATGAAGTAAGGTGTGGTTGGCGGCACAGGCGTCGTCGGCAACCATCAGCGAAAAAGCCGACTCTGGTGGAGAGCACGCATGTAGTCACTGTGACGTTTAGCTTAGTCTTCGGCGGAGTCACCTTCATCATTGGTTTCGGGAATGGCGTCGTCGTAGAGGTCTAGCTGACCTTTGTCGTCATGGAAGCCGAGATGTCCTTTGTCGTCTTGTTCATCGGTTTCGGCTTCGCCCTCATCAGATTGATCGTCTTGGGGATCGGACGTTAACATCTGGAGGAATTCGGCGGCGTCATTTTCGGCTTCCGAAAGAAGTATCTCGTCGGAAATGGTGGTGATGAGGTTGATTAGCTTGTTCATATGCTCGGAGCTGGACGTATGTTGGCGACCGGCTTGGCTATGATTCCGCATGGTTTGGAGCTTGCGACGGACTTCACGAAGGGGGACCTTGAAGCGTTGGTCTGGAGTAGATGGTTTGGGGGGATGAGGTTGTGTTGGGAAGGTGACCTTGCGAAGATGCGGGTGCTCTCGTTTGTCAGGGGTGACAGGAGGAGCGCGGGGACGGTGCTTGTTCTTCGGTGGGGTGACAGGGGTGGCCTTGGGCTTAGGACTGTCATTGACGTCGTAGTAAGACGGGGAGCGAGGATTAGGAGGCTTTTTGCCTGGAGGGGGCTTTTTGACGTGCCGCGAAATTTGCTTCTCGGTAGGCGTGTAGTTGGTGAATAAGATCAGTGTCTTCCTCTTGATCAAGATTGGCCTCCGTGAGAAAAACGGCGACGGGGTCGGTGTCTTCAATGGGGTCCGGTGGGGTGTCGTCTTCAGAGGGAGAGGTGTCTTCCTCGTCTTCGGTGAGGTGGAGACCATGACGGCGGGAGCGAAAGCGGGGGTTTTCTTTGTCTTTTGTGGGCAGACGACCAAAGTCCGTAACGAAGCGCAAAGGCTTGAAATTAAGAGTGGGGTGAGGCTTGAGGTGAGCCCAAAAGTTGCGCTCAAACGTTGAGATGACGGTGATGCGGGCGATGAGCTTAGGAAGGTGGTGGATGGCGTCCTTGTCTTCGTCGAGTAACAGCGAATCGCTTGGAGTGCGCAGACAGTTAGCAAGACGTGCAAAGCCCTTGATGTGGGTTGGGGCGCGGGAGTCAAGCAAGCTTGGAGGGTACTTGAAGCGAAGAATTTGGTGAATTTCTTCGAGGATCTTGTGGCCAGGGAGTTGGAGAGAAGTGTCCGTGGTGATCTGGCGGAGTTGCTGCTGGACATGACGCATGTAGTCGATGTAGTGAGCTGGCTCATGCATTTCGGGGTTGAATGGCGTGTCCAGAAAGGCATTGTAAACATAATGCGCATGGTGGATGTGGTTCTGGCCCGTATACTTATCGAGTGCGAGGCGAACTTGAAGCACGAATTCGAGTCCTATCGGGCAGGAGGATCCGAGTGCATCGATTTCGTCGTATGCTGGGTGCTTGACGGAGTCGCTACCGGCATGTAGGAAACGACGAAAGAGGGGGTGTACGGTCTCGCGGAGATATACGATGAAGTCGGCTTCTTTTCCTTGGAGATGTGGTTGAGTTATTGGATCTAACTTGCCTTTTGTCATATCGGTTGGTTCCTTGTCTTGGTTCTTGAGTTGTTGAAGTTTTGGCTCGTAGACGTTGTCCAGGAAGTGTTTGCCGAACTTGCGGTAGACACCCTTGTAGTATACGTAACGGCCTTGGAAATCTTGCGTGTTCCCGGCGGTAGAGTGGTTGTTGGGGTCCTTGTCGTATTCGTCGATACAGTGGCTTAGGAGAGCGTCAGCGAGATCGTTAGATCCGCGCAGGACGGATTCCCACGCGTAGAAGCCCTGTAGGAAGTACTGAGTTATACCTGTTTCAGGCATCAGATGTTCGACGAACAATTGCATGACGCGAAATGAAAGCATCTGGGGTGTGACTCGAGCGTTGTCCATAGACTTGAGGACGGCGCTAGGGGGGTCACTAAAGGTGTTGACCTTAGACTTGGGATCTTGTTGGGCCGGAGTGGGGGGAGCAGTCGCTGCGGCGACGGCAGGTGGTGGTGATTGCGTTACTTGCACTTGGGTAGCCAACGCGCTTAATTGAGCAGTGAATTGTGCCATCAAGCGAGTTTCTTGGTCTTGCATCTCTTGTTTATGCCGAGCTCCCAAGCGAGCTTCTATGCGAGCTTCTTGTTCTCGCATCTCCTTTTGGAGTTCTTGATTGGTTGGCATTTTGCTTGGGTTCAGGAACGTCAGTGAGCGTGACTTGTTTGGAAATCCTGAGGCTCTGCTGATACCGGGACTGGTGCCCAGTACCTAGAGAACAGTAATCACAACTGTGTTACCCTTCAGCAGAGCGTGAGAACAGTGGTAGTCTGTCCTCGAATCTGTCTTTAAATGTCGACTGCTAAGAGGGGTGTGTGTGTGGGGAGCATGAAGGATGTGGGTGGGTTTGTGGGGAGCTGCAAAGACCTCGAATCTGTCTCTTAATCGAGGACAGCCGGTGTGAATAACACAATGTTTTCTTAAATCAAAACAAGTGCAGGCCAGTAAGTTCACCTAGTCCCAATCTCTAACCCGAGTAAGTTCACCTGGTCCCAGTAAGTTTCAAAAAGTTCACCTGGTCAGTAAGTTCACCTAGCTCTAACCAACTCCTTTGAGCTCGTCGCTCTCGCCTCCGCCAATCTAAGCTGCTTTGGTCCGCACGCGCCGCCAACCTTTGAGTTTACTCTAAAAACCCTTTACTCTGAAAACCCCAGTATGTTCACCTGGTCCCAGTTTCACCTGGTCACTCAGTCCACCTAGTCCCAATCTCAAACCCCAGTAAGTTCACGTGGTCCCAGTAAGTTCACCTATAGTGCGCGTGTAGACGCCGGGAGGGGGCTTATCGGTATTGCGCAGCACGTGTGGGGTAGGGTGGAGTCGTCGACCCAGATGAGTATATCCTCGGGGATGCCGATCGACAGAGAGCCACGTAGAGCTGGACGTGGCAGAAGACGGGCTTGGGAAAGAGGACGCCGACCTCGCGGGGCGTCTGGCCCTGGCTCTTGTTGATCGTTTGGCGTAGGCGGGCCTTAAGGGATACAGGTTCGAGGAGCCTCGGTGACACGACGCGATCGATGATGTATCTGGTGCCGTTGCAGAGGCCGTGCGACGGGTCGAGGTTGCGAAGACTTTAAGCTCGCGATCAAAGTCAGCATGCCGTTGGTTGTCAGGGAGTTGAAAACTCGACTGTAAAGAGCGAGGCGTCGTCTTCCGACCCAGCCTAGTCAGCCGAAAAGAACTCCGACGCCTCGTCTCCGGGAAAAAAAGGCCGCGGTCATGCGCGCGTTGTCAGCATCGACAACATCGTTTCGACGGGACGTGAGAATGGCGCGCTGAAAGAGCCGCCGCGGGTCGTGGAAACAGTCTGCGAGGTCGCCGTAGACGGCTTGGAGGATCACTGTCTGGCTCTCACGTCTACCTGATCCTTACTATCGCGCCTACCTGATCCTTACTCTCACGCCTACCTGATCTTTACCCTAAATCGAGGGACAGACAAGCACGGCTGCGTCAACTTCACAGAGGCAAAGGCGGCCCAAACTCGCCGCATCTACCGTGAGTGGGGGATCGCCAACGCATTAGGCCGGGCTCGCTGTGCCCTCACCGCCCTCACCCATGTCGCCGCCTCGGGGAACCCCGCCCAGGCCGCCCGATCCCAGCAGGACGTCACCCTTCGTCGCACATACGTCCGGCGGCAGCATGCGTACGACCTACGGGCGGGGCCCGTCGACTCTTCGCCTGCCCCACGCCTCGGCGATGACCCCGACTAGGTCCCGCGTACTTATCTCCGCCCGTCAGGCACATCCCTCATACCCCACAAACCCACCCACATCCTTCATGCTCCCCACACACAACCCCCCCTCTTAGCAGTCGACATTTAAAGACAGACAAGCACGGACGTCACCCTTCGTCGCACATACGTCCGGCGGCAGCATGCGTACGACCTACGGGCGGGGCCCGTCCTCTCTTCGCCTGCCCCACGCCTCGGCGATGACCCCGACTAGGTCCCGCGTACTTATCTCCGCCCGTCAGGCACATCCCTCATACCCCACGAACCCACCCACATCCTTCATGCTCCCCACACACACCCCCCTCTTAGCAGTCGACATTTAAAGACAGACAAACGTTTAAAGACAGACAAACAAACACATCCTTCATGCTCCCCACACACACCCCCCTCTTAGCAGTCGACATTTAAAGACAGACAAACATTTAAAGACAGACAAACAAACACATCCTTCATGCTCCCCACACACACACCCCTCTTAGCAGTCGACATTTAAAGACAGACAAACAAACAAACAGACAAACATCTGTCGATTAGCAGTTAGGATGTGGCAAAGTTAAGAGAACTAACCCTAGAATAGGGGGTACTTACCCTAATTCAGATTTTCTATCTCTAGTGAGGGTGGGTATCCCGCGTTACTTGGCGCTATTTGCAGGCGCGAGGAGGAAGAAGAAGAAGAAGAAGAAGGGCCCATTGCATTGATTAATATTGGGAAATAATAGTGTGTGGAATAATGTAGGTAGGAGATGTGTACAAAAGGGATAGATGGCCCACTACACGCACGCCGCGGATCGCAGCAGCAGCAAAGGCCCCATAGGTCTAGCCACACCACGTCGCTGAGCACTGCTCGCAATGGGACTGACTCTGCGCGCACCAGTTGTCCAAGGATGCGAACGACTGGCACGCGGCGCACGAATCTGCCACACCCGGTGGTGCATAAAAGCAGCACTCGCTTTGTGCTTGCGTTGGTGCCAGCGTAGGACGCGGCGTGGTCGGTGCGGTCGAGTACGTCGGTTTGGGGGAATATGTCGGCCGGGGATTGGGCGCCGCGGTCGCACCACCACCTCCACACCACGTCGCCGAGCAGTGATCGCAATTGGACTGGCTCTGCGCGCACCAGTTGTCCGAGGGCGCAAAAGATTCGCACGCCGCACACACGTCCACCGAGGTTTGTGCGGGGTAGAAGCAGCACCCGCTTTGCGTTGGCTCCATAGTAGGGCGCAGCGTTGTTGGCGCTGGCGAGTACGTCGGCTTTGGAGAGGACGTCGGCGCCTCGGTCTCCCTGTAGTCGGGGTACTCGTCGTTGTCGAGGGGCTCGGTCCCCGAGAGCGCGACGAGCTCCTGGGGGCATTTGACGCGCCGAAAACGCACGTAGGGGTTGTCGGACTTGCCGTTTCGCGTCTTCCACGAGTACGACGACGAGTAACGCCACTCGCAGCCCGCCCGCAGCTCGCCCGGCAGATCGGCACATCCCGACACGTCTTCGCAACCGCCGTAGTTGTTTCCGCAATCAAAGTCATCGATCTCGTACCCAGGAAACTGCATCGCGCACCCCGTCGTGAAGATTCCTTGGCCAGAGCCGGGAATCTGGAGATCGAACGAATGCGATCCCGAGACGTCGTGCCCAATATTCGTCACTTGAATGATGTGCTTCTTCCCCACGATGTCGGGGTGCGCGCCGCCACCATACGAAAACTCCTCCGCAGTCCACCGGAGCTCGTAGCACTCGCCGCAATTCTCGTCTCCTTTAAGGCCGCTCGCGCCGCCAACGGCCGCGGCCGCGAAGCCCATCGTCACGCCCTCCTCCACATCAAACGGTTGGTGGTCGGCGCAGCTCGCTGCCGTGCCCCCATCGCACACGCTTGCGGTGTCGGGGTCATCGAGGGTGTTGCCGGTTTCGGCCTCGCAAGATCGAACAGGTCGTGTGACGGAACCCTTGCCAGACCATGAACAGGACGGCTTGCAACAGTCCCAGTACCCGGTCGTGTAGGTCCCCGTGGTCCACTGCGCGTCGTCGGCCGCCGCCGCGCGAAGCAAGGACATCATCATCATCATCTTGAACATCATCCTCGTAACAATCAGAATTAGAATTCAACGATATCTAGGTGTGTGTAACAAGCGGAAATGCGTTGCTTGATTGCGCGGAAATAAAAATAACGCGCCGAAATGCGGGAACCTCAATAATCATTACCCTCATCTTGAAGTCAGATCCTTTGTGGCGATACAAAAATATAAAACATTCGACGAGTTTACTAGACGCGAGGATTGAGTCTTGACGAGATGCAAGTTGCCAGCAACGATGTTGTCTGCTCAACTAGTAGTTGCGACTCCAGCGCTGCCCACTGACCGTTTGCCTCAATAAAAATGGGCGGAGTTTTTTCCTTACCAACATAGTAGTGCATTCGTGCATCTCGGGATATTAAAGCGTACTATTCACGTTTTGAGGCAATCTTTCTTCTGTTCTATCCGGCCACTCGGTCCCCGAACTCCGCGAGAGAGGTAGTGCCGAATCACGAATGAAAAGCAGCATCCCCTCGCTCTGGCTGCTCGGTTGCTTGTTGTTGTGGTGAGGGCCACCTGGCACAGGTGCCCACCTATTTTCACGGGCATCAGGGGACCGACCGTCTGGGGTACTTGTCATTATTTTGTGATTAGATGCGCGCCTTCGAATCTTTTTTGCTATAATTTATAACGTTGGCCCATAATACTTTGATTTTCAGCGTTGGGAATTCACTGGGCTCACTTCACTAGGTTCACCGAATTTGGTTCACTTCACTTCACTTCACTTCACTTCACTTTACCGAAAAATTTCGTCCGAAGTCCAATGTTTACTTCACGTTCATTCACTTTGGCTGAATGCCAAGTCTGATGAGCGAAGTCGAGCCGCGCTACCTGGAGGTGGAGGATAATGTTGATGATGAGGAGGAATACGCGGAACAGAAGGAGGAGCACAAGAACAAGCCGATTGCGACGTCGATGTCGTGACGTGGAACACACCCGGCAAAAGTGGACGATCAACCAGGTTTTTCCAAGGTGTGGGACTGCGTACGTAGACTGAAGGAAAATCATCCTGGCCGCGTCAGTGGGAAGGCGACGCATATGTGTATCCGGTGCTGGGAGCGCCTGAAGGTGACGAGAGACTTCAAAAAAGGCACGTGGCAGACGACCAAGCCCTCTTGGGGCCCACTTCAAGGCTGCGCAACCGGAGGAGGACGAGCTGGGACGTCAACAGCTCACCAAGAAACAGAAGACAGCCAAGATAAGGAGGGAGTTATGACGGCCGTGGGCGTTGTGGCAGCCTCGAAGGGCAAATCGGATATTGCGAGATACTTCATGGCCATGCCCAGCCAGGCAAAGCACTCTTCCCTGATGGCGTTCTCGGCTCGGCACTACGTGTACACGTCACAGCGGATTTCCAAGCGCACCTTTGACGACGAAGATCATCGCAACCTAATTGAGGCGTATTACCGCGGCGGTGGCGGGAAAGGCAAGTGCCCGTTCATGACTCGAAAGGCGCCGTTTGAATGGGTGGACGCTGAATATCGTTGCTTTGTTCGAATCTTGATACACGTCGTTACGGAGTGTTATGAAGCGGCGGCTTTCGGCAATCCATTCGCCCAGGGGCTGCATGACGGCGGGACACTCAAGGATGAGTTCAAGCGAAAGGCCATTGGCCTATCCTTCATCTGGCCCGATTGGAGTGGCGTTGAGACGGTGTGCGTGGGCCTTGTTCCAGCTGACGACGGAACCGATTCCGGCACGGCTTCTCTGCTCCGTTCTGTGGTCGCGGAGCGTGCGAGAATCGATATCGATTTGGCGGCCGCAACCATTGTTCAAGACCGGGCTGCAATTGGCGTCGCCGAAGAAATTTTTGTTGAGGTCGAAGCGTGTGTGACATGCATGATATCTCAAAAATCTCAGCAGCGGCATGTGGCGACTTGACACGATCCAGAGGCAAGCAGCTGATCAATCTATTCCCAGCTCGCCAGGAGCTGCTGAACAGTGCCCACGATGGAGCCAAGTACTTTTCTTACGGCACATGTTTGAAGGATCTGCATGCGCTTTTGCCATTATAGCCGGGGAAATAAATCGCCGAAGCTCAAGCTCGACCTCAATAAGACGAGGATCCGGGCGCGATACCAACTTATTCGTTCCTTGCTGCGTATGCACCACGTGCTCAAACTGTACACGGCTACCAACATTGGACTCCCCTGGACAATCAGTGATGAGCAATGGGTGGCGTTGGCTGAATTCGAGGCGATTTTGGCTTTAACGGATGACCCCGTTGTTTTCGTGCAACATGAACACTTATACCTGGGGGCGTGTGCCGCATTGATCAGGCACAACATGATCGAGTCTCTGCGACCTGGGACGCTAGAAGTCATTGATCTCCCGAACATAACTGCGAACTCCAATCCATGCCACGTAAGACTGTCGATGTTGACGACCTCAGCGAGACCGGCAAAATCTGTTTTCAGCTGGCTATACTCGAATGTGAGCGTCGGTTTTGCGGGAATAATGAAAACTACGTGCGTCACTTCGACTACGAATTCAACGATCGCGAGCTGATTGCCTTCCTTCTTGACTTTCGGACTATCAACTGCCGGCGTGCTCGACGTTGGAAAGCTGTATCGACCGCTCATCAAGGAGCAGTATGGGTTCCTTCCCGGACATGGCGAGAGCCTCTAAGGGTTCAATTGGTACACATGGAGCGCAGAGCTACTGTGAGCGCTGCCTGAGCATTGGAAATCTTGTCCTGACCGAGGGAAACACGTTGCTCGGCGCGGACGAGACGGACAAAGTTGCCCTACTGCGCATGAACAAGAATTTCATTGCGGCGGCCCGGATTAAGTACAGGGACCTCGAACACGAGACCGAGTTTTTCAAAAACGCCGAGAGCACCATCCCCGAGACTCTTTGGAGATGGAGGTTGATGAGGAAGAACCAGACGAAGATACCGAGGTCGTTCACATTGCCTAAAGTAAGAAACGCTGAACCCAATCCACGGTAACTCCTCCTTCGTCCCGAAACGCGAATGAATCTAAGAGCACCAGACCTAGGCAATAGCGCGCAGGGGGGGACGGAACTGACGGGGCGCGGCAGGGATCGGCGCTGGCGTTAAAAGAAAAAAAGTGGCGTTCACTTCACAAAGGTTCACGCCACGTAGGGTGACGTGTTCACTTCAAATCACTTCACCAATATTGCGTGGCTTGTGAAGTGGTTCACGTTCACTTGCTGAAGTGAATTTCCAACGCTGTTGATTTTCCTTTAGTATTCTCTGGACCTTCTACTCGATCCCGGTGGGCCCGAGAGTTGTAAATGCACAAAAAAATATCGGAAGAGTGTGATCTAATCTGGTCGTACACGCTGCGAAGAAAAGGTAAATACCCACGGCGCTGTAGTGAATGCGGTCGCATGGACTGCGGATTCAAAATTAAAGGTGCCTGGAGGAGGCGGTGCGTGTCATATGCTCGGGACGATGGATGAGGCGCCAGGCTACAATGGAATCCACCACTTGCTTTTGATGGAGTGCGATGCCGCGGAGCCGGAGAATGTCGTAGACGAGGTGGTTCTTTCAGAAACTTGACGCGGCTGTCGACGTAGTCGATATGGCTGGTCAACTATACGAAACCTTGGTCAGTGACATCCCGACAGTTACGCCTCACGTTTTGGGATAATATAAGGTTCTTTCACGTTCTCTTTGAGGAGCCGCACGTGTCTTGAAACTCCGAGGTGCTGTGCACCGGCGGCAACGAACCTAGTGGCTTGTGAGTCAAAGCGTGGACATCAAAGAGCTCGCGCGCCGGATCTCAAACTAGGCGGGTGACCTGCGCCTCGTCCGCAGCCGCAATCCTGGGGCGTCCATCTCGGAGCTTAGTATAATAACAACGTCGATTGCGGACGGCAGTCGCCGAGAAGACAGCTGTCGAGAAAGAAGTTGTCAACGGGCGTTCCCAGTAACTCCCACCCGATCGTCCACAAGCTGGAACATCATCAAGTCGCCCGTGTAGCCAGGTGGTTTGGTGATCCAGCGTGCTGCGACGACCTCGGAGAGGAGTACGTACACAAGCAATTTGCCTTGCCAACAACGTCCAATCTCGTACTTGAATTCATTGAAACAACAAGTGGGAGCGGTTTATCATCGCCAACTCTTTTGTTGAGCCACGCTTCAAAATGGGAGAACCGTACAGTTGGACTACGGCTTGTGTCGGAAATCTACTTCTCGCGGACCACGGTGTCGAGCTGCAACTTCAACGCGGCAACCGTGCTCGAGTTATCTTTTGCTTGGCGCTCGACCCAAGGCGACAAGGGACTTGACTAGCATGTCCGCGAAGCAACATCAACAGCATCACTCACTGCCGAGTTGTGCGACCCACAGCTTCAAACAGGACCACGGTATCTTAATTTTTTTTGCGTATGTTCATCTAGAAACTTTCGGATTTCAGGGAAAAAACCGGACCTTGGATCGTGCACCTATAAAAATCGTAAAGAGTAGTACTCCTTTACTTCGTAGTTGAAGTCTTCGCCAGAATACAATTAGGGCCGGCGCGCAGGACTTTATAAGCTTATTCGAGGATACCCCCACGAAGTTCACCCGAAAATTGACCGCCCTCCTGCCCGCAGCCCCACACCTAGCCTGTGAGAGGGTCGAACGAGGCGTCGATCGGTGCCTCGAGAAACCCGGGGGGGGGCGCATAGAGAACAGTAATCACGACTGTGTTACCCTTCAGCAGAGTGTGAGAACAGTGGTAGTCTGTCCTCGAATCTGTCTCTTAATCGAGGACAGCCGGTGTGAATAACACAGCGTCTTCTTAAATCAAAGGTGTGAAAGTTAAGTGAACTAACCCTAGAACAGGGGGTATTAGGGGTACTAACCCTAATTCAGTTTTTCTATCTCTGCGCCCTCACAGATTGAACGTGGAGCGAAATCTGGATCAAACTAAGCAGGGAGCGTCTTACCATCGACAAGAATGTAGAGAGTGTTCTGGACAGAGTCGTACGGTGGAAGAGTAGCCGAAAGAGCAACTTGATGTGACGGTGGTGAGGATGAAGTGGAGTGGACGCCGTAGGCGTTTTTGAACTTGTGAAACAAGTTGCGTGGAAGGAGCTTCGAAAAATGATCAGCGATATGGTAGAGAGTAGGACACCAGAGAGGTCTAATGATCGAATTAGCTTGGTAGTCTCGAATGCGAAATTCTCGTAAGTTGATATGACGAGAAGGAGCACTGACTTTAGGATGATTAGCGACATGTAGTGCGCTAGCGTTATCAATAAGCAATGGGATAGCGTGAGCTTGATCACACGAAAACAGATAGGGGTGAGATGAGAAAAGCTTGTAGAACCAGTGACATTCATCAGCGGCTGCGCTGGCGGCGATGAGTTCAGCTTCCATGGTGCTTTTGGCAGTAAGAGTTTGTCGTTTGCTAGACCAAAATACGAGACTGCCAAAGACGAATATACATGCACCAGAATTGGATCGTAAGCGAGGGTCAGAACGATCAGCAAAGCTGGCATCAGTAAAACAGATAATAGGTGAACGAAGGTGATGCAGTTCAGGATACCGGGCGATCAGATGCTGAATAAAGGGGGTAATAGAGGGGCTGGCGGATGAATAATCGAGGGAGTCATTCGGAGTGCCCTTTAAGTAGCGAAGTAAAACATATTAGTGCAGAAGGTGTGTTTGGTCGGGGTTGTGCATCCCCTTGCAGCATTTGTTGCACAAGGTGGAGATGTCAGGCCGACATGTGACAGACGAATAAATGCTGGTGCCACAGTAGAAAGGGAAATTTTGGCGTAATACGTCTAAGGTAGTAGCCAAGTCTGAGAGAAGTTTAGTAGAAGGTTTTTGGGTGAGGATGTCCGAATAGGGGACGTCCAGACTATGTAGGTTGAGCTTATGCTCAGCAAGCATCTTGTTGATCTTCGCTGCGACATTCATAGTGAGATGACCAGCGGAGACATTGTAGTGAACATCGATACCAAGAAAGGATCTGATGTTGTCATACCATGTACCTTTGCCATATTCAGTCTCCAGAGCGGTGCGAAGAGACGCAATTTTGGCAGTGTTGGTACCAGTGATCAATAGGTCATCGACTGAAACGGATAGTAATACCCATTTGTTGATAGATCGATCCCAATTGATATAGAGGCAAGTAAGTGTCGACTTGTGAGCGTTCGAACTCATGTTGTCGAAGAAGCGAGTCGAGTTTGATGTTCCACAACAAAGCTGACTGTTTGAGGCCATAGAGAGCCTTGACGAGTCGGAGAGCGAGCTTCGACTCTGGATGGTTCTTCTGCATCTGCTGGATAAGATTTGGCGAGACACGTATTCCTCGAGGAAAGTCGATCCATACTGGGCGATCGAGTGCCGATTGGATGAATGCCTGAGGAATGTCCGCGTGCGCGACCGGGAGCTTGTGCTTCAAAGCGATGGCGAGCAGTAGCCATTTGGTAGCGAGCATTGCGGTTGGGGAGGATGTGGCATAAAAGTCAATGCGTACGCGTGCCAAGAAACCTCGGGCGACTAGACGAGCTTTATAGCGGCCCGGAGTGCCATCAGCAAAATACTTGATCTTCAGCACGAGTTTCGTCGAGATAGACGAGCGGTCGGGCGGTAAAGGTTCCAGCTTGAAGACACCGTTGGAGCACAATCCTTCAATTTCATTGCGAATCGAAGCGATATGCTTTAACTTATCTTCTTCGCTGAGTCCTTTGAGTTCGACAATCTTTTCGGGCTCATAGACAATATCTTCGGCAGTCACGAGCTGTAACACGACGTGATCGATGTGCTGCAAATCATAGTCCATGGCTTCTTGTAGAACATCTTGATTCGGATCACTTTGACGTAGAAAGAGGTGTCCGAGTTCGCCAGAATCATGCATGAAGGCATGCCTGTGACGAGAAGCTAGATGGTAGTGTTGATGCGCGGAGATGTCCCACAAAAGAGAGGAACCCATACAACAGAATTCTTGGTTCCATTGACGCGCATAGTACTCTGCCGGTGACTGTTCGTCGTGGCAAACATAGTACAACACACAACAGAATTGTCGTTATCAAGGTGGTCAACCAATACAGATGAGTGGTATGGCTTCCTGGGGAAGTCAACATACAAGAGTTCTGCGTCGGTTTCTCTCTGCAAATCCAGTGCGGTGCCGCCCATGATACCATAGTCTTGTGTGGTACTTGCCAGGAGACATCCTTTCGGGACATCATTAGGTGGCTTAGCATCTCTTCGAATGTTGAGAGCAGAGGCGATGCTGGCGGCGTGGCCCTGGTGCAAAGCGCTGACACTGATGAGGAACATCAATGTGCTGGACATGTTGGCTGTGGCGTGAGCCGTGGATTGCTCCTGCTGGTATTTCCAGTTGCGACCATACTCTGAGGCGATAATGCGTCTGGTGAAGAGCTTTCCATCGTCAACACGTCTCACGATGTAGAGTTGATCCTTCGGGATGCGGAATCCACGTTCGTCATTGAGATCAGCTTTGAGTTTATCGCTCTGGTTGCGATGCACGAGAACTGGAGTAGAACCTGAATCGTCGAGAACAACCTCTAGGCGATCTTTTCCTTTGGGCATCGGAATGCTACCATCCGGCGGAGGTGGCCGGTTGAGGAACGAAAAATCCTGTTCAGGTGTCGCGATGCGGATGGGACTAGAATCAGCAGCGGGAGTTGGATCCGGTTCTTTGTGTTCGGCGTCATCGCTAGGTTTATCATCGTGCTCGTCTTCGTGAGTCTCGCCCTCATTTTTTGATTCCTGTCTAACTTCCGGCATTCGCTGTTCGCTTATAGGTAGCGGGTCCTCTTGTCGTGCCTTTGTTGGGATCTGTGCGAGTGCTTTGATCCGTTCGATCTCCTTGGTACGGTTGACTGGCATGTCTGCGTCGACATGGAAGTCGTTTGAGGTGACGGTTTTTACATATCGCACTTGATGTACAAGCAAGATAGAGCTGTGAACATCTCGGATAAATCGGTCCGTTCCGGGGAGGTTCGGGAGATAGTTGCTACTATGAAAGTAAGAGGCGGAGACGCTGGAGGGTTCCAGCTTGTGACTTTGAGGGTAGACAAAAGTAACAGGTTCGCCAAAGGGGAGAAGCTTCAAGAGCGGTGCCATGGGTGACATGATACGCCGGGCAACAAAAATTTGCTGCAGCTTTAGGTTATGCTCATGAACGCCACCTGCTCCAGCTGAATAATCTTGGCTCATCCCGAGAAGCAATAGATACGGCTTACACCGTTACGCGAGTTCCTCTTCGTTTGGGGCCGCATCGCTCGGACACTCAGCCGTTGACTCTCGAGATGACGGCCGAGTTGCTCACGATGCCGGTGGACCATGATTGGGCTAGCTTGTCTAAGACAGATTCGTTCAAACATTTAGCGTCTGTCGTCCCTCCAGACACTCTTGCGATTTTAGCAGTCGATCTGCACAACTCCGTGACCAGAGGTTTCCGCCAAAGTGGCGAAGTCCTGCCGACCGCGTTGAGCCCGACAGATCGATCCTTTGAGCAGTATTTGCGAATCTCCGACACCACCTTTCGTCACGTACAGATTCCGCTGTTAAATGCGCGTACTCGTGTCGTTAAGTGGGTGTCAAAAGACGATCTCCAGGATCCCACTAAATGGGAACCGCCAGAAGTCCCTATGCTTCCGCTTCCAACAGATGCGCCGGGGACGGCTCATGCTTTTTCGGCTGCCCCGCCCCCCCCCCGACAATCAAAAGTGGACGTTCCGCCGGATCCTGAACCTGAACAGGAGCCGAAAGTAAGGAGCGAGCCGAATGTGCGCGTCAAAGGCGATAAGATCAATAAGAGCCACCCCGAGGTGAGGTTCAAATACGAAGAAAAGTTCGATGTGCCATGGAAGGATGCGCCGCGCGATGCGGACGGTGTACCGTTACCGCAGACTCCCGAGCACGTCAAGGACAATGATGCGATGAAAGTCGTAATTCCGACGAAGGAAGAAGTCGAAAAGGTTGTTCGAGATCTGGGAATTCCCGACAACCTGCATCTGGATGATGATGCGAACATGATGTTGAGCCACTGCGTGCAATACGCGTGGGCTTTCTTTGATCCGATTATGAGACCCGTGGACTCGCCACCGGTTTCTCTACGATTTAAAGACGCAAACCCACGACCGATCAAGATGACGCCTTATAGGTTGACGCCAGCAAAGCTCGAGTGTCTCAGAAAGCAGATCACTGAGTGGTATCGCGATGGAGTCATCCGACCGGCGAACTCTCCGTGGGGATTCCCTGTACTGATGCTGCCTAAGAAGGGAGCAGAGGCCGGGACGTCGAATGCTTTTCGTGCTGCAGTTGACTTGCGTCCGCTCAGTGATCAGCTGGTCAATGACAGTTGGCCGAATATCCGTCAAGATGATACTTTGGCTTTTCTTGCCATGCGCCGTTGGCGGACGTGCATTGATATTCGATGGGGTTATCATAACCTACGTTTGGACGCCGCTGCTCAGGACGCCGTTACGATGGTTAGTCCACTTGGAGCCCATAGTTTCTTGCGCTTGCCTCTAGGAGTAAAAGCAGCAGGAGCTCTCTTTTGTGAGCAGATGGCTAGCGATTTGTCCACATGGATGTATAAGGACTGGGTCGCGTTTGTTGACGATATTATGATGGGATCGGATGAACTCCATCGACATTTACAAGTTTTGATTGAAGTGTTGTGCCATTTAGCACAGCGAGGATATAGTAGACGAACTTCGAAGTTCCACCTCCTCGAGCATGAAATCGATTTTTTGGGACATATTTCGACTGCGGAAGGCTTGAAGCCGAATCCCAAGACGTTAGAAGCGTTGCAGCAGATGCCGATTCCTGGTACGTTGCCCAATACGTACCCGAAGACCCAGATTCGATCTTTCATTGGCATGAGCAACTATTGCCGCCGATATGTGAAGAATTATTCGAAGATTGTGGAGCCGCTTAGGCGATTGTGTCTTGAAGGCGTTAAGTTTGAGTGGACGCCTGAGTGCCAAAAGGCATGGGACACGATCATCGAAGCTTTGGTGGATTCTCGTGGAGTTTATCATCCTGACTACGATCTTCCTTTTCAGATCCGCTCGGATGCTTCCAAGGATGGTCTGGGCGCATATCTTTTTCAGGAAATCAAGGACGAAACCGGCAAGGTGACACGAGAGGAACGAGAAATTGAGTATTGGAGCCGAGCTGTGCCGAAAGAGATGCGGAACTATGAGCCTCGCCGGCTAGAGCTACTGGCAGTTATTCTTTCTCTTGAGCATTTCCGCTCTTATATCGAAGGTCACAAGACGATCCTTGAAGCAGATCATCGTAACTTCAGATCTCACCTTTCATGCTTCGTCTTAACCGGCAGCCTTTATTGCCAACCGATTACACGATCATGGATCTTGATGTCCGCCGCTTACCGAAAACTCGCTCCGATGTTGTGGCAGAGACTCGCGAGAGGCTGAAGTTCTATACCGTTACGGTGAACGAAGCTCGCGAGAAGGCTCTTCGTAAACAACGTCTCGCCTATAATGCGGACCATGTTGATGATTCTCCTCCTGAACGCCGTTGTGTTCATGTTAGCCAGATCACCCCTGTGATGGTTTCTCCAGTGGTCGATCGAGCTGTGCCCAAGCCCAAGGAGACCTTTCGGGATGATTACAAGCATGGCAAGTTCGTTATCTTTCGGATTCCGGATAACAAACGGCCCAATTGGCGAAAGAACATTTACGTCGCTGAAGTTTATGAACCCTATGTTTTTGTGAATGATCGAGCCGCTCTGCATTTCTATGCCGATCTTGGTCCCCATGACAAGGTTTCTTATTACAAGCCTACCTCACATCTCTCTACTCGCAAGCTTAAGCCGGAATACAAGGACCTAGACGGTCGTAGTTTCACCGACAAGACCAAGGTCAACAACAGTACCACTCCTTGTGTCACCGACTTCGCCCCGCATGAGATCGATGTGTTGATTCCTAAGTTCACTTTGCGTGGTGGACGCGTTCCTGAACCTGTCGTTGAACGTGTCTACACGAAGATTCGTTCCCGAGACGCTCATTCAGCCAAGGTTCGTGCTTCTCGCCGGACTCGCTGTGGGCAGCTCGTGTTCTCACCAGGGGAGTCCTGCGACGGCAACTCCTGACCGCTAAGGCTTACCCTTCATTTCTCGAGGGTTGATACCCGTTCAACGGGACGCCGTTCCCTTCCTAGTGACATCATACCTCTCTCTTGTGAGAAGCATTCTTGCAGCATTCTTGTAGCATTCCTGCTATCATATACCATCTCTCCATCTTGTTGAGAGGCTTGGTGAGCGTGAGCAAGGTGTGCGGCGAGCATACCCGACCCCGAATCCGTGTTTTCCTCGTTCAGTGAGGTCTAGGACGAGTCGGTGAGTACCCCCTTTGTCACCCGGGGGTCGGGATTGTTTTTTTTTTCTGTGCCGCCATACCTGGTGTGCTCCGGGAGCCAGTGGGCGACGGCACTCATATGGCGCTCCCGTCCCGGGAGCGCGTAGTGGAAGGGCCGGACACATCGGACACGTCGGGCGCCGCTTCGGATGCGGATGGCGCCGATGGCGCACAAGAGCCAGCGATGGGCGTGTCTTTTCGACGGCTTGCCACGTGTCCCAGTAGTACGTCTCGTATCGTGGCTCGGACGGAACCATCGCCTCGTTGCAGGGGTACCAATGGCGCTGTGGTTGGATCTCGGGGACGCCATCCATATCGGAGGCAGCGGATGCCGTCGCCGACCCGGGCGGAAACCGTGGCGCCGGAAAAAGCCGTAGGCTGGTGTTGCTGTGCTACTTCAATTGACCCGGCGCCGTCGCGACGGCGACCGTCATGGGAAAAAAAGCGGGAGACGTCGTCAAGCGACGCGGAAACTCAAGTGATCGACGAGCGCCGAGGGCTATGACAAGAAACGAAAAAGACAAGGTTGAGCGGTGTGTGTGTACGGTATGGGCGGTCGGTCGTCGTTGCATTTCATTCGTTTTTTCTTTCTTCTGGCGCCAGGGGCCCCTCGCTTCGGAGAAGAGAAGGAGTCACAGAAAGAAGATGCGGACAGAATGAAGAAGGAAGAAGTTGGAGGAGGCGTCGGGCGTCGTTGGGAAAATGATGCCTGGCATCTACATGACGTGGATGAACTTGCGGAGGGCTCTACGCTTCTCGACCACTGTCGAGTTGGCAGGGAGCTCGATCTCGTAGAATTCCAGCAGCTCGTCACACCTGTCTCTCGTGAAGAAATCAAATTCGTTTTTCGTGGCGGGAAAGACCGGGTCGCGGGTGCCGCCGTCGTCGTCGTCGGCTTCGCGCGGAAGCCTGTTGGTGCTGGGTTGCTTCAGAGGGTGTAGTGGTTGATCCAATGGGATCGCTTGGTTGGCGAGGCGGGTGTTCAGGTTGTAGTTTGCAGCGATCTGCGCCTTGAGCGGAGCGAGAGCTAGGGCCAGAGCTTGGGCCATCGCCGGGCCAAACCACGGCGGCGCCGTGGCATTTCCGTCGGCTTGGACCGTGGCGGCGTTCAAGGCGCTAGCCTCCGCAGCCATGGCTTGACGGTGCTCTGCAGCAGAAACGATCCCCATCTCGTTGAACGTCTCCGACAGCTCGCGCTTCCTTGACATAGCGACGGTTTGCTCATCCGCGGTCGCACCTGGTGGCGGGTGCAGGTGGTCCAGGGCCCACGCCGAATCGACATTAGCGAGGGGTATGTTTTGCGCCATCGTAAAATCTTCTGGTCGTTGTTGTTTTTAAAGGTCGACTGCTAAGATGGGGTGTGTGTGTGGTGCGTGAAGGATGTGTGTGGCTTTGTGGGGTAGGAGGGATGTGCCTGACGGGCGTAGATATTTGTTGTTTCCTTCTCGTCGTTCACTGCTGTTTCAAAAAAAAAAAAAAAACGCAATTATTTTCGGCGGTTAGGGACAGCTCACATTAAAAACCCTCGTTCGCTTTTTCACCTTACTACTTACCTCTTCATCGATGCTTCGGACTCTAGCGTGACGTGTTAGACGTCTTGGCGTCAGGTCCGCGCGCCCAACGCTGGCGGCGAGAGGGCCTGTTGTCTTGGAGGTCCTGTCGGCCCAGGACTTGGAGGCTTTGAGCGCCGACTCCCGGTTGCCGGCGCCCTTGGCGCATGCGCAGGGACGGTTCAGCTCGTTGGCGACGACCTCGTGGATCGCCTCGCAGGCATCCTCGGTGAAGAATCCGACCGTGTGCCAGCCAGCGTGTGGCGGCGTACTTGACATGATCATCGATGATGATGTGGAGCTTGAGCTGCACGTGGATGGTCGGGTACACCTTGCGCGCGGCAGTTGACACGACGTCACAGGCGGCGAAGAGCCTCTCAACAACCTCGGAGGAGTCTAGTCTGCGAGGAGACGCGCAGCGCGAACGAGATGGAAGACAGACGCGTAGGCGCGCTAGAGGGGATGGGATCGACGCGCGAGATGACGGGCTCGATCTCTTCCTTTGGCTTTGTCATCATCGTTTGACCATCCGACTCCATGATGAGCTCATCGGTGGGTGGGTAATATAATCTAGTCCACATGCCCGCGATGTCATCCAGGACGTTGTTGCTCACGAGGCCACGCTGGTAAAGCGCCCAACGCGCAACCTAACGGGTATGTCGAGGGTGCGGCGGGGGGGCGCTCGACGGGGGTACTTACTTCGCCGACCCGAATACGTATGACACACGGCGCCGATCCGGGTACGGCGCCGATCCGGGAGGTCCAGCCGGGGAGGCTGGGGGTCCACAAGCGCCGACGACGGGAAAAAAAAAGAGGCTCTGCCCCGGGTACACACACCAACACCCAAACTGAACCTGTCTAAAAAAGCAGGCTCATGAAAAAGAAGAAGGGCAAGAAGATCATCGCCGCCCCCGAGCGCGAGGTGATACGGAACGCGTGCGTGCTGGGGCACGTGGACCACGGGAAGTCGAGTCTCGCCGACTGGGTGGTCGCGGAGACCGGCGTGATCCCGGCGCGGTTAGCGGGGGAAATACGGTATCTCGATGACCTCCCCGACGAACAGGCCCGGGGCATCACGATGCGGGCCTCGGCCGTGTCGGTGGTCTTCGAGACAGCAGCAGCTGCTACTGCTGCTGCTGCAGGGGTGAAGAAGAAGAAGTATTTGGTGACGCTCGTGGACTCCCCCGGGCACATCGACTTCGCGTACGACGCGTTCGCCGCCGCCAAGGCGTGCGAGGGCGCGGTCGTCGTCGTGGACGTCGTCGAAGGCTTGAGGGTCCAGAGCCTCGCGGCCCTGCGCGTCGTCCGGTCGGAACACCTCGCGGCTATCCTCGTGCTGAACAAAATCGACCGTTGGGTGGGCGTCCTGGAGCCGTCGGAGGCGTTCGAAAAGGTGTCGCGGCTCGTGGAAGCGGCCAACGCAGCTCTGGGCGAGACGTATTTCGCGTTGGAAAAGGGGAACGTGGTCTTCTCGAGCGCCAAGCACGGCTGGGGGTTTACGCTGCCGATGGTGGCGCGGGTTCTCGCCGCGGAGCTCAAGGTTCGCAAGGAAAGCTTGGTCGAGGGCTTGTCGGACGCGGCGGCCTTCGTCTCGGGTCGGTTCGTCAAGCGCGGCGCCAGCAGAGCGCCGGCCTTCGTGACCTTGGTGTTCGAGCCGATCTGGGCGTATTATAGTCGGGAAAATGCCCCCGCGCATTTAATCATCACTTCGCTCCGCGAGCAGTTTCCGATCGAGCGCGCGACGCTGCGAGCGGTCGTCGATCGGGTACCGGCGCCCGCGCGAAGAGACGAGGAGGCCGTCGTCGCGTACGTTGCGAAGGTGTTCTCGCCGTCGCCCGACAAGTTCGACACGCTCCTCGCGTTCTCGCGGTGCGATTCCGCGATTTCCATCGGGGATTCTCTCGAGGTGGTGACGGAAGAAGAAGAAAAAGAAGAGGGCACTCCTACAATAGTAGAGATCGAGTCGATATTCGCGATGATGGGCGCGTCCGTCGAGCCGATCGAGAGTGCCGAGCCCGGCCGCCTCGTCGCCCTGGGACCCGAGGTCCCGCGTGCCATGGGCACCGCCAAGCGCGCGATTTTAATGAAGAGGGGGGGAACGCCCCCGGCCTTCCCCGCCCGACCTCCGCAGCCGCCGTTTCTCGAGGTCGCCGTCTCGGCCTCGACGCGACGCGACGAACCCGCTTTGGACGCGGGGCTCGCGCTTTTGAAGCAACTCGACGCCGCCGCGACCGTCGATTTGGCGACTTCGGGCGACCGCATCCTCGGTTGCGTCGGCGAACTTCACCTCGACCAATGCCTGAAGGACCTGCGGGAGCGATACGCCCGCGTCGCGGTCGACGCGTCGCCGCCCGTCGTCGGTTTCAGGGAAGGTATAGTTGCGGGTCCTCCCGGTCACCAGACAACCCTTCCGCCCTGGCGCGACGAGCTGGCGGGCCTCGACGTCTCGGTTGCCGGGGCGGCCCGCCTCGGCGACGTCCTCGAGATCAGGGCGAGGCCCGGAGGAGGAGGACCGCTCGAAGAAGAAGACGACGAAGAAGAGGTGGCGCGGCGAGGCGAGTGCGCGCTGGTGGCCCGGCGCGAGGTTTTTTCTCGCGACCTCCTTGCTACCGTCGCGTTTGGCTTCAACCTCGCCGTCGATTCCGGCCCTCTGGCCGAAGAACCGATGCGCGGCGTCGAGTTTAGGGTTTGGCATCTCGATCACGACGGCGGGCCCGACCTCGTTTCGGCGGCCAAGCGGTGCTGCCGCGCGGCCGTCCTCAATTCGAGCGTCCGCGTCTTCGAGCCGATGCTCGAGTGCGAGCTCAGGTGCGCCGACCCCGAAGCGGTCGGAAAGATGTACGCGCTCGTCTCGAAACGACGCGGCAAAGTTGCGTCCGAAGAGGAGGCGGCGGAGGACTATTATTACGCGGCGACGGTGGCGCTCCCGGCGATCGAATCTATTGGGTTCTCCTCGGCGCTTCTCGAGTGGACGTCGGGTCGAGCGACCGCGCCGTCGATGCAGTTTTCTGGCTACGAAATCGTCGACGTCGACCCCTTCTGGCGCCCCGCGACCGAGGACGAGCGCGAGGAGCACGGCGACGCCGCGACCTTCGCCCCGAACCGCCCCCGCCGCCTCATCAACGCCACTAGACAAAGAAAGGGTCTCCCGACCGAACTCAAACTCGTCCGCGAGTCCGCCGAGAAATTATGACGACGATGATGATGCTGCGGTTTTATTATTCCCGCGCCACTCGCGTTCGACGCGGGCCATCGCGTTGGCGTAATAAGCCAAGGCGGCCCGAATCGCATAGTCGTAGGCGTCGTTCTCTATTCCAGAGTTGGGGTGAGCGTACTGGAGGCGCGGGGCGGCTTCCGAGATAATCCGCCGCATAAACGCGATCTTGTCGTCAGAGACGGCGGCGAGCTTTTCGTATACGGCTCCGCGCGGGTCCTCGTCGGCGCGCCTGGCCGGAACCACGATAGCCCAATTGTATCTCGCGGCCGTCTCGGCGGGCGGATCGAGTCTGCCGTGGTCCGCGTCGACCGCGTCAAAAAGCGGCGCGAGGGCCTCGATAAGAAACGGCTCGAAGAGCACGGGGATGCCTCCCGCCAGCAAACACTGGTACACGGCGTTCCGCGTCGGGGTCGTTCCAAAGGGTTGGATGCAAAACACGCCCGACGCGTACAACGCGAGGTGTGGCGAGTGGTGTTGTCGGACCACGAAAGCCGCCGAGTCCCGCAGCTCCCTCCTCGCCGCCTGCCAGTCCTCGCCGCAGATATCGGATCCCATGCGCTCGCACTCGAGTTTTAGGGTTTCCCGGAGCGTCGACCCCGCGCGATTGTGCGACCCGATCACCTGGACGACCAGAAATTGTCGGTTCGAATCCCGCTGGAATTGGCGCAAACTTTCCAAATCGCCCAACGACCGGAGCCTCACCCCGGCCGGATACGGCACGGTGTGGTGGCTCCTCAGCCCGAGGACCGACGTCGCGACCGTCCGCGACTCGGTGACGTCGAGGTGAGCTTCGCGCGACGCGAACTCAACCCTGTACGGCGCCTCGATCGTCAGCCACTGGACGTTCTTCCGGAGCCACTCGTAGGTCGTCCGGCACGACTTGCCCCACTCGTGCATCAAGCTCGACGCGACGCGCGCGACGGGGGCGACGTGGTCGAGGGCCGCGAACGTCCGCAACAGCCGTCGTCGCTTCCGCGCCATCTTCAAAGTCAACAGCGACGACCCCACGTTTTCCAGCTCAGAAAGTCTCCTCCTCCCTTGAATCATCGTCTTGGAATTGGCAAAGTGGGGAGGGAGCGAGGCGTTTTTCCGCAAGCCGAGGGTCTGGTTGATGAAGGAGCGGGTCTTGAACATCTCGATCTGCTGCCGTTGCGGTTCGACGATCGCCCGAACCTCTGCCACCCGATTGCACACGTGCTCGTGGTTCTTGGGCGCGGCGAGCCCGAACGACTCAACCTTGTACCGCTGGAGGTCCATCGGCACGAAAAACAGCGTCGCCGCCTTGGGGTCGTCAGTCCGTCGACTATCAACGAGGACGCGTTCGTACAACACCGAACCAACCGAGTACTGCTGCGCCGATCCGTGGTGTTCGGGCCTCAAGCTCAGCTCGGCGGGCAGCGTGTACACGAAGATCTTTTTCGCCTCGTCGGCGGCGGCGCCGACCACCAGCGGCAACAACAACAAGATCATTTTTTTTATTTATTAACCACGACCACCCGCTGTGGCAAATCATAACCGCTCCCCTTCACGGGGTGGGTTATGATGAAGAGCTTCGCAGTCACCAAGAAGAAGAAGAAGCAGGGCCGCAAGCTCGCGGCGACACTCCCCGCCTTCTCCCCCATGGAGGATTCGGAGCCGCCAGCGCGCCGGCCGAAGCCGACCAAGGGAGGGGAAGAAGAGGCACAGCGGTACCAGGACAAAGGCAACGCAAGGGCCCAAGCCGGGGACTTCGCGGCCGCGCTCCCCAACTTCGACGCCGCCATCGCCCTCGCTCCCACGGCAGCTAGGTTCGAGCTTCGCGCCCAGACACTCCTCGCCCTCGACCGGGACTTCGAGGCGACGCTGGCGGGCGAGTCGGCGGTGGAGCTCGCGCCAGAGTGGAGCGAAGCTCACCTCGCGCTCGCGAGAGCCCGCCTCAACCTCGGCGAGATCGACGCCGCTTTTGAAAGTTTCACCAGAGCGGCCGCTCTGGACCCCTCAAACAACGACGAGCTGCGGGCCTGCGACGACCTGCGGCGCGCCGTCGACGCGCATCGACGTCGCGACAAACTGCGAGCCGAAAACGCCACCGAAAGCGACCTGGCCGAGGTCCTCAGGTGCAAGGCTTCCCTCCGCCGCGCCCAACTCCCCAAGCCGCGGGACGCCTTCGTCCCGCTCCTAGGAGAATCCTAGTCTGCGATTGATTGAGAATCCTAGTCTGCGATTGATTGAGAATTCTAGTCTGCGATTGACTGAAAACCCTAGTCTGCGATTGATTGAGAATCCTAGTCTGCGATTGATTGAGAATCCTAGTCTGCGATTGATTGAGAATCCTAGTCTGCTCACAATATTGCTCCTACTGTTGCTTCATCAGAGGAAGGTGGTGAGGCGGCCCCGTCGTCGTCGTCGTCGTCTCCAACGACATCTTCGGGTCGGGTCTCGTCGTCCGCTTCGATGCTGGGCGGCGAAATCGTGGTCGCGGCGAGGTGCGCCGTAACCGTGATGTTGTTGTTGTTGTTGTTGTTTGAGGCCATATCCTTATTTTCTGGCGGCGGACTGCTCGCAACAGCAGCCATCGTGTGGTTCCCTCTCAACCAGGTCGTCCGATTCTTCACGTGCAGCGGCAGCATGACTTTGCGCTTCTGAACTTCGGGCTTCGTCGCGTGTAAGTACAACATGTCATCAACGAGGAACACGGGCAAGCACACAAACAGCAAGACGACGGCGAAGATCATCAAGACCACCGCGTGGCCCTGATCGGCCAGGATCTTCCGTATCCTTCGCGAGACGTGGTGCCGCGGGTCCTCGTCGTCCTCGTAAGCCCCCATGAGGCAAGATTCGAACGGACAAATCCGAACGGACCGATTCTTTTAGTCAGCGTACATCCAGGCCGTGTCCTCCCCAGGCTTTTTCGCGAGGAACTCGGCGACCCCCGGCAGGTGCATGTACTCCTCGGGCTCGGGCAAGGGAAACAGTCGGAAATGCTCCTCCTCCTCCTCCTCCGAATCCTCATCCTCCTCGTCATTTTGCTTTTTCTCGTCGTCATCGACACGCGAGGAGGTATTGTCGTCGACGTCCATGGGGTCGTCGACGACGCCCTTGTCGTCGTCATCCTTTGGAGATGTTGTTGGTCTTCCGCGGTAGCCGCGCTGCGCGGCTCTGACTGCGTCCTCGAGGTCGGCGAGACAGGCCTTGTACTTGGGCGCGAGCGCGGCGAGGGTGGCGCGGGGGATGCGCTTGCGGGTCGGCGCGAGGTCGTCGTCGATTTGGGCGCGGAGTCTGGAGAAAGCGCGGTCCTGACCGCGCTTGATGAGGGTGACGGCGTCGCCTTGTCTACCCGCGCGCGCGGCGCGGCCCACGCGGTGGACGTAGGCCTGGACGCTCGAGGGCGCGTCGTAGTTTAGAACGAGGTCGACGCTCATGTCGATGCCGCGCGCGGCGGCGTCGGAGGCGACGAGGACCGTGTGGGCGTCGCGGCGACGACATGCCTCGATCGTCGCGTCCCGCTGGCGCGCCTTCATCGCCGACGAGAGCTCGAAGACGCCCTCGCCGCCGTCGTACCAGAGCCGGAGTAAACACGCGACGCGGAGCGCGGTGTCGACCGAGTTGGCGAAGACGAGGACGAGGCGACAGCTTCTGAACTCCTCGAGGGCAGCGATCAGAGCGAGGGGCTTGGTGGGCGCGTCGCACAGAATCGTGAACTCGCGAAGCGTCGCCGGCAAGGCCGTCGTATTCACGGCCTCGTCGCCCCCGCGCACCGCGTCGTCTCGAACGTAAAAGTACTTTGGGTTCTCGAGCATGAACGTCGAGATTAATCTCGGATCGTCGCCGAGGGTCGCCGAGAACAAGAGCTTCTGCAGGCGCGCCTGGATCCTGGGGCATGGTTCCTCGAGGGAGCGGCGCGTGACTGGCGCGTAGATTCGTTCGAACATGGTCTCGAGCTTAAGCTCGCGCTCGGGGACGTCAGAGTCGTCGAAGCACGCCAGAATGGTCTTTCTCGCCCAGTCTTGGTAGGACTGCGCGAGGAGCCGGTCGGCCTCGTCGATGACGAGATACCGGACGTGCTGGAGCGTAAACCCGGGCGTCCTCTCGACGTGGTCCACGAGGCGTCCGGGCGTGCACACCAGCACGTCCGGGTGAGGCCGCTCGTCGCACACCGGGCAGGCTATCGACACCTCCTGATGCTTGAGGTGCTCGGGCTCGATGAATATGTTGTCCTCGGTGCCGCCCGCCGATTCCGAAATTCGGATTCTCGGGAGCTCTGGGGGCATCTCGGGCCTAAACCTCTCCAACTCGACGCGCGCTTGCCTCGCGAGCTCGCGAGAGGGCACGACCACGACGGCTCTCAACGACCGGAACGTGCGGCGAACGAGCGCCTGGTGAATCGCGAGGGCGTAAATCAGCGTCTTCCCCGACCCCGTGGGAGCCGCGACGCACAGGTCCCGGAATACCCCCTTGGGCTGCTCCTGCGGGGCGTTGGCGTCGTACAACGCGTACGGCAGCACTCCGCGTTGGATCGGAAAGAACCGGTCTATGCCCTCGCGCTCGAGGGTTGCGAGTAACCTCGGATCCAGCAGCTCCCGTATGTACTGCTCCTGTTCGGCCTCCGACGCCGTTTCGACGGCCTCGGGCGTGCCGGGGAAGGGCGTACCCTCGGCTTCGAACGCGGCCGCGACCGCCTCCGCGGCTTTCCCGCGATCTTCGATCTCGGCGGCGCGCCGTTCGAGCTCCTTGACCTTTGCGACGAGTTCGGCTTCGGTCGGGGGCTCGTCGTCTTCCTCGAACAACTCCTCGTACGCATTCAACAGCCCGGCCTTCTCAAGCCTTCTCCGTGCCCGCTCCTTGAGCTTGGCCAACAGATTCTTCCAAAATGCCAACTCCTTCTCCTCGTCGCTCTTTCCCTCCGACGACTCCTTCTTCTCCTCCTTCTCCTCCTCCTCCGAGCTGCTGCTGCTGCTTTCCATCTCCGACGCGGGTCGCTTGTCCCGCCGGCGCCGCCGCCGCCGCTTGTTCACCATTCTGATGTTGTAGGGTAAGTCTTAATGAGAAGGATAATAGCGCCGAAGGCCATGATGTGCCTAGTTGCAGCCACTGCCGCCGCCGCCGCCGCCGAGGAGCTCTGGGTGTTTCCCCCGGTCACGCTGTCCCAGCCGTCCGGCGACCCGCAAGACTTTGGCGCGACGATAGTCGTCGACGTCGAGACTAGTTCTGGGGCGGGCGCGCTTGCCCCCCTCGTCCCTTTTGAGGCCGCGGGCTGTATCGACACCAAGGAAGCTATCCAGAAGTACGGGTGCGCCGCTCACGTCGAGGATGCCTTTGCCGTGTGTGCGATGCTCGAGACGTGCGTCGCGGTCCAGTGTCTGCCCACGGACACGTTCGAACTCTCGGACCAATCGGATCGCGCGGCCCGGCTTCGCGAAGCCGCAGACCGCGGAGACGCCGAGAACGTCGCGCGCGAGCTCCGGCGCGACCCGTCAATGGTTGATGGCGCCGACAACCGGGGCCGCACGCCCCTAATGCTCGCCGCGCGCGCGGGATCGATAGAGGCCGTCGCGGAACTCGTCGCGTTTGGCGCGAAAGTTCTCGCGGCTGACACCCAGGGCCTCACGGCGCGCGACCTGGCCCACGCGCCCCCTCATTTGGCGCCGGCGGTCGTGCGCGACGCGACGCGCCACGAGATCGCGGCGCTCCTGGACGCGGCGGCGTCGCGAGAATCGATCGCGACGACGCGCCTCGACGACGGACGCGTCGACGACGCCGCGCCGATGCTCGTCCGCCGCGCCCTCGCACGCGACGCCATCGCGCGCTTCAAAGCGTCCAAGAACGCCGCGCAGCTCGAGGCGGCCGTTCGCGGCCCGCTCTGCCTCTTCGCGAGCGATACGCGAGATGGAGATCACTTCCAATGCGACGGCAACGCCACCCTCGACGTCTACGCCCCCCGCCGCCGCTGCACGCGCCACGTGATGCGCCCTGCGCGCATCGCGGACGCCCTCGACCTCCGCACCCTCCCCGCGCCCGCTGTCCGCGCGATCACGAACGCGCGCCGCGAACATCGTGCGGTCTTTGTCTACGACGACGCCGAGACGTGGCGACTCCCCGACGTAGCCAACGGACGAGCATACGACGCCGCCTCAAACCGCCGCCGACGCGTCTCCATCGTCGACGGCGCAGCGACAGCAATCCTCGGGCCGCGACGCTAGCTCGGCTCGTGATGATCACCAGCAATACCAACCAACCAATCAATCAATCGCGCGAAGGACGTCGCCAACATTATGGACCCGAGGGAAGGCGCGCGCTTTTGGACCGACCGACCGACCGACCGACCGACCGACCGTGGTTATAAGCCGGCAAGTTGGAGAATGATGTTCATCGAAAGAAGAAGAAGAAGAAGAACAAGAAGAAGAACGGTGGCGCCTGAAGAACGGCGGTGTGCGATCGATCATAGCCGTGATTGTGATAAACGCTCGGGGCGGCGCATCCCTGATCGGGGCCGATCGCGATTGACCTGGTCAATTACCTAATCAGCCCATTGGTGATTTGACTTGATTGATCACGGGCGCATTCTTTTTTTTTTTACGCGAGATAATAATGCCAGATGCAGCCAGCAAAGCAGAACGATACATAAACGAACGATGCAGTGGCGGAGGAGGCAAAACACGCCGAGAAGATCCAGGTGTTGTGTTCGAGCGACGCGGACTGACGAAAACCATAATATCACTTCTACGAAAAGACGTCCAAGCCAAGTGTATGGATATCATGTAAGACAACGCGCGCTTCCTCGTTCGTTCTTTCGCTCATTGTATAGTTGACGGGTCAGTATATCCTTGTTCAATTGGAATTCCACCACGTCTTTCCCGTTCCAGCGCATGAATGGCGAGACCTGCGATAGTGGTGGCCAACCAGCACGGTGGATGGCTGCCACTTCCGTCTCGCAGGGAGCGGGCAGAGAAGTGGAGACAAAAAGGCTCCAAATCGTCACCGTGCTCGTTTAAAAAGTCATTCGCGTCGTATTCTCGTTCGACTCAAGAGTTGCGCTGCCGGCTTCGAGAGAAAGGCCAACCGCCGCCGTCGTCTTACGAGACGAAAACCTATTCCTTACGAGACAAGACTCAGCCAACGCGGAGTTTCGTTTGGACATCAGCTTTGGAGTTATTAGCCGCCTCGAACTCACCAGGCAACGCGTAACTGCCGACGTTGTTTCTAACTCTCACAAAACTTCAGCGCTCGAGCCGACGGACAAGTCGTCTTTCTCGTAGAGCTGGTCCCGCTTAAGATTCGCTTCTTCGAGACCGACCGCTTGTCATCAGGCTTGTCCTTACGCTGCTCGGCATTGCTCGCGCGGCGTCGCGCGTCGAGATGCCGGCAACGTTTCGTCGCATCATCTCCGGGCACCGCCAGGCGACAGCTCTTCGGGGCGCGAAGATCTCGTTTTTCAGCCCGCGCTTGCCAGCTTTGATCTGCTGATAGATATCATTGAGGTGCACAGTCAAAGAGAAGGCAGCGTTTGCTGCAGAGTTGGCTTTGCTGCTGCCGATCGGTGTCGTCCGTAATGATATTGGTATTTTGTCAAGAATGATGGGCGTGATTTTTTCCCAATGTTTTTCGAGTGGGCGTCGATTTGCTTCTTGAGGGCTTTCGTTGTCGTGTGCTCTCGGTTTTGCGGGCGCAATGAGCATTTCGCGCCGCTTTTGCCAGCTACGCGTCGTAATCAGGCGCGATCGTAACGCGGCGTCAACAACACCGCTTCTCGTGCGCTCTCGTCGAATCTGGAAAATCGGCAGGGCGTTGATCGATTTGGATTTCGTCGCTGATGCGTGGCGTTTTTGTGCGATTCGCGTCGTCGTTATTTTCGCGGTGCTTTCGCTCGCGGCGGTTCGCGGGTCGATCTCTCGGCGGAGGAAGTAGTCAGTCACTCCGATAGGCGGTGACCGCAGCGACGACGCTATGTTGTTGGGGATAGCGCGGGCGTAGTCCCGCAGGGTCGCCAAACTCGTCCTCCTAGAGTGCCTGCCTCATCGAGCACATCCTCAAGAACTCAAGCTCGGCGTGGCCGGCTCGCGCGCGTCTGGAACAGTCCTTTATTCCCACAGGCTAACCTTCCTTGCCGAAGAAGTTTGGTAGTGGCTGTTTCTAGTTTGAAACGGAAAGTGTGTGTGTTTTTTGTGAGTTTTCCCGTAGCCAGCTTGCGACGACAAAATAAAATCGGAGATTCGACTTTGGACCGCAATCTTCTGATGAGTCGCATGATGAGTCACGACGACGTCGCCCATCGCGGGCGCCGTCGCCTCGGCACAACAATCGCCGCTATCCACGAGACCGGACGCGATTCCTCGCAATCCCACCACATGACCCTCCCTCATGTCTTCGTCCCAGCCCTGCCGAATCCACGGCCGAACACGACCACGCCGCGCAACACATATGGCTTAGGCATTATTGTTCAAATTGGTGATCTTAAAATTTTCTCTTCTCCAGAGTTGACCATGCTGCGACCCGCGTCTTCTTCTTCTTCTTCTTCTTCTTCTTCTTCTTCCGGTCGTCGAACGATTGTGAAAGTACTGCGTTGTTGCATATATTCTGTGTCGAAGCGCCGCCCTTTCTTGTCTTGTGTTCTCTCTCTCTTGCGATTTGATTTTGACACGATAAAAAAATAGCGCTCAGCCACCAAAAAAAGGTCGATCGACGCACCCTTACATTAGAAAGATAGATCGATTGAGAAAAAACAACAACAACAACAACTAGACAAGGACGACGACAGAGCCACTCGGCCGGCCTCTATTATGCCAGAGATTGGTGGTAGTGGTGGTCATCGTTTAGTGTGGTGGATGGGCGCATGAAGAATGAAGGGCGTGTCAAAAAAAGTCGTCCGGGGGTGCCTCGTCGAGCCCGAGGAAGCGCGCGAAGGAGATGTCGTCGAGTTTGTGGAACATGTCCTGGAAGACAGCGGTGTGCCAGCGCCCTTCCGAGGAATAGTTCAAGACGCGGAGTCTCGCAGCCTGGATGGTGTGGTGCCTAAAGCCGGATTTGAGCTGGTATTTGTCGTCGCAATAGCGGAGTTGGGGACAGCGAGCTCGCCACTTGGAGCAGGGAAAGTAAAACAAGTGCGAGAAATTTTGGAGAACAGTGGAGGCGTTGTCCGATCGGATGTCCTTGTAGGTCAAGTTCAAGTAGAGCTCGTTCTTGTAGTCAAAGCAGTTGGCGCGAAGGCCCATTTCGAGCAGCGTATGCCAGAGACTGTACTGGTCCTTGAAACCGCAGCGATTAGCGAGCCACGTGGCCAGAAAGAGGATCGCCGAGGTGGCGCGCCTCGCATAAAACATAAAGCCCTTGACGCGCCACCACATGTCGGTCTCCGCGCGAGCGAAGAGTAAGTCCACGGCCTCGTCTCTGTGTATGTCTACTATGCGCTGATTCTCGGTCGCGTTCGGGACGACGTCGAGGTCGAGGTAAAAAATGCCGCCCGCGTGCGGGAGGACCGACAGGGCCGCGAGCATCTTGGTGTGGTGGTTCGAGTTCATCGTTGCGGCGCGTTCCTGGCCGTCGTACCACGAGCGCGAGCCGCCGCCGAATCGTTTCTCAAAATCAGACGTCGATGCGACTTCGCGCTCCCGCGACGACAAACACAGCCGGTTGTTCGTCGTCGCCAAATGAGGCGGGAGCTGGCCGATCCGTATCGCGACCGGCATCCCCGCCTGCCGCGCCCACAACATCTTGTGCACGAAGTACGGCCACAGCCGGAACAAATACTGGAAAGAGTTCGCGACCATCACGACCGTCGGCTTGGACGGCTCCGACCCGCGGACGCACACCACCCACGGTGGGACTCCCGCCGGCCAGCTCCCGTTCGCAACGTGGTGTGGCTCCACCACCACTCGACCGTGCACCGTCGTCAGCTCGAGCGCCGGTGACAATCCGCTCCCCCAGAGCCCTGCCCTCACCCGAAAATTCTCGCAGTTCACCTCGATGTCCTCGACCCAGTTGCACATTCCCCTCGTGTCGATCCCGGACTCGCCGAAAGGGCACGCGCCCACCATCACCGGTATGATCAACAGTTGTCTCATCATCATCATCATGACTGCTCGTCGTGGCTAAGAACCACGTCCGTTGTTGTTGTTGTCGTTGGACCGTCAAATTTTTCGCCCTTCTTTCTTGAAAATCCGGTAGGTAGAGAAAGCAACTCTTCGGGTAAATATGATGCCGCCGCCAGATTGGGAACGCCAGCCCGCCCGCCTGCCATGGGGGCAAAGATGCATGCATCACCGGGTGTACATATTCTCCCTCGCGTGTGGCGCCGATTGAGGTGCCTGAAGTTTGGGAACTTTTTTTCGGCTGCGGTGCTAGTCGCTGTGGTCGTCGGCCCATCGCAGGCGCACCAGATGCAACTAACTTACTGCCGGGGGGGGTGGTTGGTTGCCTTCGCGCTAAGATAGGGGTCCTTCACGATCGGCGATCTCGATCTCGGCGAAACTACCTCGCATGCATGTCACACGAATGGACGTCCGGCGCGAGCTCATCATCCCACCCCCGGCCGGCAGGCTAAGAAGGCAACGATCGACCCGGTGCCCGAACATTAATCGCGCTAACGAGCTGGTACAGAGAGGTTCCGAGGAGCGCCATGAAGCCGACGCCACCGTTAAGGTCCCCGACTCGACGGCCGCTGGCAACCCGAAAAAAAGGCAACGAAGCGTCGACTGCGATCGCCACCATCCGCGAGCTCCAGAAGTAGGTCGAGACGGTGGTAGGCAAGGCACGTGGTGCCGTATAGCGTGATTTCCTTTCGAATATCGAGCACGTCAACCTACCACGCCCACTACCGTCCCCTCGGTAAGTCGTTGACGTCATGCCGCCTTGACAGTGTCGTGTCGGGTAACACTCTTTGCGATGCCCAGGCCGAGCTGCTCGAGACCGTGCTGAAAAACAATCTTGGCAACCAACCACAAGCACCTACGCCTTACCGTAAACTCGATCATCGACGCTACATTCAATGGCTTTAGCGTCGATCGGCACGGCCGGTTTTCAATCACAAGCCCTCGTCGCCCGCCGAACGCGAGGGCGAGCTCTACTCGACGCTCGGCCGTACAATCAAGACGCGTGCACCAAGGAGGGTCTCTATATTCATCAACCACCCGTTGCTGGTCGAGTACCTCAACGTACGCCCCGCAGAATATTTTATCCGCGACAGTCTCTTCATCACGCTCGCCGCGAATAAGGTCATCGGCGGCAAAAAATTAATTTTCGAGAGGTCGGGGCATCATCCACGTCAAGTTCATAACGTACCCTTCCACTTCTTCACCGCCTCGCACAACCGACAAGTCCGTCCTCGAAATGGCGCGGATCAAGTAGCAGGTGCGCACCTTCTTCCAGGCCTGCGCAGATCTTGGCGACGGCGGGAGTACGAGGCCTTCGACGCTTCCGTCCCGTGGCAAGTTTCTTGCGTGGCGGCTGGTGTCGAACAGACTGTCGCTCGACGGTCGGACGAAGATCCCCGACGTGGTGGTTTGGTGTGTGCAACTCTGCGACTTTCGAATTGACGCGGACGGCGATCAATAATTCTAGAGACTTCTCTCCAGGAGAGCAAACCCCTGGGCCGAGGATGCCGCTTCACGCCTTCAGGCCGTGCGCTGCGTCGACGTACCTCGCCGAGGCCAACATGACTCCGGAGTTGAAGCAGACCTATGAGGGCTCGCGCCGCTAACCGGTTCGAGGGCACCTTTGTCTCTCAGTTAACGTAGCGAGCAGCACGCGGAGCGACCTCAAACCGACGCGCCCTGCGAGACGGACCGCTACGACGCCGCCTCGGAGCCGCCCTCGCTCAGAGAACCCACGGCTCGAGACGAGAGCCCATCCACAAGTCACCACCGAGCACGCCATGACTAGTCGAACGAGCCAAGTGAAGGCGACGAGATCGATCGTCGCCGCGTTCGTGACGGCCGCAGAAGGCCAGGGCCCGTTTGCTCCTCCGCCCGCTGGTGCTACGGTCGCGAAAGACCGACGCCTCAAGTTGGAAATCCTCCAGATAGACAACGAGGGGTCGCAATCAAACCCTATTAGTACTACGCCCTGCTGAATGTCGTCGAGAGCTGCGTCGTTGCGTTGTTTCGGCTCGACAACATCTTCGGTCGCGGCGCCAGCGCTTGTGGTGGTGGTGTAAAGCGTCAGCAGCTCGCGACCGATGCCGACGCACGACGTGCAAAACACTACAGCGCACCTCCCGCGGCTCAGGATGTTTTGACGATCTCATCGCCGACGTCCGGCTGACGGCCATATGGATGCAGCACGTTCTTGACCGAGGCCCGGTGTGCGCCGGAATACTTTCATTTCACCATCGATCAGCACCATATGCCAGAGATGCCGGGTCCGTCGAAAAGGTGTTCGAGCGGTAAATAGACAACGTCAAGGCTATCGACTCATCGCTTCGTTGACGAGGTGATGCGTTCGCGCTGGGCAATTTGACGTAGTCCTTGACGGTCGACAACAATACCTGCCTCGACACCGCCCTCGAGCATCTGTTCGGCGACAGCGTGCGGAGGATGGAGTTCAGCGCGAACGTTGAAAGTTGCAATGTCCTCCTCCATAGTATGGGCGTAGAAGACCTCAAAAGCCGCAACAACAAGTACTACACGCCAACGCAGGATCGAGGTGCTCAGGAGTTGGCTGGCCAGCCAGGTGCCTTCGGGGGCGGGTCGGGGAGGGTCATTGGGGTGTCGTCGCGGAGGTGGTCGGAAAGCTCCGGCAATAAGGAGGCCGCCCAGTCGTCGCGGCGGGTGAGCGGGGCGCGCGGGAGGTCGAAGAGCGAGGGTTTTGGCAATGCTGGAATGCTCGAACTGGCTGTTCGAGCGGCGCTTTACCCGGGGCTCGGATACGACCTTTCCACGGTCAACCCACGGCGACACCAGGAGCATTGGCAAGCGCTGGCCCAACAAGGTGAAGTCGGTCACGTCAGGGCAGCTGTGGGGTTCTTCGTCTGGCTTTGGCACGCTGGCGACGAGGGGAACGTGGTCGTAGAACCCCCCGGCGTCGTCGTAGGTGATTGAAAAAATTAACGTCTTGTTCCAGGCGGGGGAGTTCCTCAGCGCCCAGAAAGCGTCGCTCAATAGCCGTTCTCCTAACGCAACGTCGTGGCATGGTGGTCGTCGTTCGGGCCGTCTCCGGTCGTCTCGTTCGTGCCCTGCCGCGGAAGGATGAACGCCAAATTCGGGAGATGCCACTCGAAGCGTAGAAGTCGTCGTACCTTTTCATGCCGGCCCTGCCCTCGTCGGTCTTAAAGAACTCCAAAAACCAGGCGGTGTCGTTACAATAATAGCGTCGCGCGCGGTTGTTGGCCGCGACCAACTCAATAAAAGTTTTCTGAGGAAACGCGCCGCCGTCGCAGTGGTACGTCGCCCCAGTGTCCGTACACCCCGTCGCCGTCATGATAAAGAGATGGTTTGGCGTCGAGGGCCCCGGAAAACTCGAATATTACGTGACAGTCACCGCGAACGAGCGCCGTTTTCGCCGGCAGCTGCTCGGGCTGAAACGCAAACATGGCTTCCGCCGAGTTTTCGTACACCCATCCGTCCAGCACCTGCGGCGCGTGCGAGCAGTTGGCGCCCAGACCAAAGACGTCTGCACACGGAAAACGCCTGTTCCTGATTGATAAACGTACGACGCGTTCGCATCTAGGACCGACACGCTCCCTTTCTCTGGATGGAACGGATCGATCGGATTTGATTCGTTTGTCAGCCCAAAATCCCCACCCAAACATGTGGTCGTACGCCCCGTTCTCCATCACGAGCAAGATCACGTGCTCGATCATCATCGTAGCGCACGAATCTGAATCTCGTAGTGGAATCTTCCACAAACAAGAACTTTGTTTTTTTTTTTGTTGGTGGCTGTGGGCGCAACGCTGCCACAGAATGACTGACTCAAGGAAAATTTTTCGGGTGTTGGCTTGCGTCAGTCATCCTTGAGCGCCGCGCCGGGCGGGCACCACCGCAATCAACAACGTGCGCGATCATTCGCCGTTCCTACCCTGCTCGGGGCCGCCGCCGCATTGAAGAAGAGAAAGCGCCGAAGAAGAAGACTTCTTCCGTATCGTAGCTATGTGGTGGAGCACACCGTCGGAAAACAATAAAGAGGTATCTTGTTGGTAAGTTCACGCATTGGTGAGGACGGTTTTCGTTGAGCAGGCTGCGACCAAAGGAGTCGAACGTCCGGTTGTTTGGCGCGCCAAGGATGCGACAGGTCGCACAACAACAAGGAGAATGGCGCAGAGCTAATGGGTAGCGACCTTGGGGGAATCCGATTCCGAGAACGGCGGGGCTGGCGTATGTTAGGAGCCAACCATGCCGGCACGTGCACGTAGGACACCTGGCGACAATTCGTTCCATGTAGGTCAGTCTTCTCGAGGTTAACTGCACGCACGCACCGTCTAGCGCTTTCCTGCTTTACCTCGACATACAGCACTACGCGATATCAACATCGGCGGCCTCGACTGGCGCGGCAAGCACACCGACAGCCTTTGTGATGCCTACAGGATCTGCGGGCCCATCAGGCAGGCCGAGGCTCCCCTGGTGGTTACGGCAAAGAGTAATGGACCCTGGTGTGACGTGAATGTAGCAAAGCGCGTCATGCCTCTGAGGTGCCTGGAATTCCTCGAACGACCTCGCACCCAAGGTGGGGCGTCAGGGTCGTAGAAGCCAGGACCTGATTCCCCAAGCGAGACCATCCAAAAAAGCCTAAGAAGTAGAGCCTTGGGCCGGAGCGCCCGTGAAGGCCGCCGCGTTGGATGGATGAAAAAGCATGAGCAGAAACCAAGATACTTACGACTAGCTGGGAGTGCCAAGCTCCGAAGCGCAAACGGATCGACAGTGATTTGTGGGCCAGCAGCGTCCCGAGAACGCGCAGCGATGGCTCCGTCAAAGGGAATCAATCGCCTGGGTAAATGTTTGCAGCGTGGTGGTCTGCCAAGATCGCAAGGCCATGAGTCGTCAGGCCATACGTAGTGTGATTGTCTGTGAAAGCAAAAACTCTTTTTTTCGTCCAAGGTGATTGCGGCATGCATCGCGTGCAAATCGGCCACAAGTTCGCGCTTGACATACTCTGATTCGCCAGTAGATTTCCGCAAGAGCGGAAGGCGTCATTTATCACCGGGATGCCGCTAAAAGTGCGGATCCACGGGCCGTTCACGTTACGCCACTCAGTGAGGTCTTGTGTATGCGGGTGGCCGGTGCGGTCTTCCCCTAAACTTGGGCGAAAGGCCAGGACACTTACCGAGATTCAGCTTGCCGTTGCGACGCTGCTCGATCTCCTCGCCACAAGCCAAGGCAGCCTCGAACACAGCACGCACGGCAGACACGAAGAAGCCGTCGTCGTGAAAGGTAAAGCGCTCTGTGCCGGGGGTTCCTCCACTGCACTCCTTCAGCGCTCGCCCGCTCGCGCCTCCGCAAGCGCTGCTAGGGCACAGCAAGCAGTGCGACGGAACGTCGACATCCCATGAAGACCACCATTTTCCGACTAGAAGCTGGCGACAACATCCCCAGGACGATGGGCGAAACAGATGATATCTCAGCACACCCGAGCGTAGCGATGTCTCCGCCCCTCGTGAATTTTCATGCATGCACCGGCATGCAGCGACGTCGCGCTTGAGTTCGTTGAATGCGTTCGGCTCGTCGAGCTCGATGCTGACAAGATCGTCTTTTCTTTTAGACGGGTGCCGGCGCCATAGATAATCAGTTACTTGCCGCTAGAAACGACAACGCTGCACTGCACGGAGTCTACGGCAGTGCCGAGCAACACAATCTGCGACGGCGATAGGAGACAGTGGTCAGTAGCAAGGGTCTGGACGCCAGGTGTGCCAATAATCGGACTCATGTGCGACGCCCGACGTCGTTGTCATGTATGACATCAGTATGACGTGTTGATATCCGCGTTGCCCGCGCGGCGGCCAGGGTACTCGTGAACGCACGGCAGTCCACTTGTTGTGAACTTAACTCGAGAGCCGCCGCGGTAACAGCATCTTGCGTGGACGCATACCTTCGGCCCAAAGGGGTGCTTCGAAAAGCGCCGTTGTTGGCGAGAATCTTCTTCGCGAGGTTGATCGACCAGAACGCCATCGTCGCCTTACAGTCGTGTTTTCCCGATTCGCGCAAGCGCGAACACCGTCGATTGGCTGGCGCGCGATTGATTCGACGGTTAACGAAACGTCCATATCGAACAATTTTCGCTCCAACGACAGAGAGCATAATTCAGACTAGAGCGCATTGTCCCGAGCCGCGAATACGCTGCTGCGTCGATTTTTTTAAAAACCAACCAGTTGCTCAAGCATGAAATTCGTGAAATTTGTGCGGTAGGGACTGCTCAAGCGCCAGCCCCAGGGCGGCGGACCTTGCTTGCATGCCTGGACACAAAGGCGTTGCAGCCATCATCCCAGGTGCACGGCTTGAAGGGCCGCGTCATGCATCAGCTGCATTTCTTAATAGCTGGTACCAAGGGGAGGGGGATATGCGAAAAATGGAGAGGACATACGTGCGATTTGGCTCCTTGAGCCTGGGCGTTCATTGCCACAATACCTCACCTGCGTTTTCGTCGATTTGCGCCTGTGCCACCTCTTTTTTTTTTAAAATCTCCCAAAATAGGGTAAGGGTAAGAAGATGCGTTGTTTGTTGGTGGTTGCCATCACGTCGTCCGGCTTCAATCTCTCCAAGCATGGCGTGTTAGAGGTGAAGAGCTCAAAGCCGGGCCCGCCGCAGCAAGAAATCAGCGTCGAGGACGTGACGGCGCTCGTCCAGGGGTTCGTCGACGACGCGGGTCTTCGGGAGGGTTTGTGCACGGTGGTGTCGAAGCACACGACGACGGGCATAACAATCAATGAGTTCGAGAAGCGGCTTGCGACAGACCTCCGACAATGGCTTCTCGAGTTGGCACCCCCTGACGCCCGATCGGTTGCGGCGACGGCGAACCCTAAGACCTACTTGCACAACGACATCGACCAGAGGCCCGACGGCGAGGCCGAGAGGCTACGATGCATAGAAAACGGTTGGGATATCGATGACCCCGAGCAGCTTGCCAAATGGCGGAGCCAGGAGCCCATAAACGCCCACTCCCATCTCCACGCTATGCTCCTCGGCTCGACCGAGGCTATTCCCGTCGCAGAGGGCAAACTCCTCCTTGGCCAATGGCAGTCCATCATGCTCGTGGACCTCGACGGCCCGCGAGACAGGTTACTCGGGGTTTCCGTCCTCGGTTTTACTTAATCGTCGTCGTCGTCGTCGCCTTCGGCGGTTTTATTTATTTCGGGGAAAATTCTGCAGGACTTGGAAAGTTCTGGGGTGGACATCTCTGGTAGGTCGTCGACGACACTCCTTCCTTTTTCTCACACACCAGAGATCGCCACGGCCGCACGCGGGAGACACGTTCGGAGGTTATCCCTGACCCTGACCCTGTCGGAGGACTACTAAATTAAATTTCTTCCCCGCGTGACCCTGACGCGGAAAATTGCCCGAAGGATGCGTCGCCTACAAGTCCGTTGTTGGGAGAGGCTTGTTGCCATAAGAAGCGTCACGTTCTTGCAACAACAGTATGGTGGAAGGGCTGTTGCTATTGCGGTCGCAGAGTTACGCGGCGAGCCACGGGGGGGTCGCGACGCAGGGCCCCGTGCGTGGTGAGCTGGAGGTGTTCACGAACACGGGCTCGCGGCGGCGTTTGTTCAAGCTGAACGCGAGCGGGATGTGGCTGCGCGTCGAGGCCGAGTTGTCGGGTTCGACGCTCCGACTGCGGTCGGCGTCGAGCGCTTTCGTTTACGACAAGATGTTGCTGCTGAACCGCGGGACCAAGTGCTTCGAGGTGGAGTTTAACGGGCGACGGCACTGCCTGGCCGTGGTGGGGTTCCGCGGGGGGTCCAAGTCGAAGCGGCACGTCGCGTTCTCGACTCGCGAGGCGCTGTGCACGTGGCGGTCGGCTATCCTGGTGGCAGCGGGGGTCGCCGACGCGTCGCCATCCCCGCGGCCGCGGTCTCGCAGCGAGAGCACCGTGCGGGGGATGGTAACCCCGCGAAACGACCGGAAGAAGCGATCGCGCGTAGCGCGGGCGCGGTGGCGGAGGGCGATCGAATGGAGCGTTCGGACGGTGCGGCGGCGGCGGCGGATTGAAGTGGGTTTTTCGATGACGGAGCTCGGAAAACTCCAGCGCGACCTCATCGAGCTGGACGCGGCGACCCGGCGCCAGCTCAAGGAGAAGGTCCGGCGGATCTTGAGGGCTGCGAAGACGGGAACGCGGCAGCTGCCGCCACTCCGAGAGGTTTCGACGAAAACGCGGCGCGACTTCGGAGCGTCGGTTTTTAAGGGCGAGTTCGAGGCTCTGATGCGGCGCGGGAGCGTGCTGCCGACGCTCGTGCGGACGGTCGACGCCGTGCGGCGCCGGCGCGAAACAGATTTGGGTCTCGACGACGCTATCAAGTGTTTGGCTGCCGCGCGGTGTGCGGTCGCTATCGCGAATTCGCGGGGGGGGCTCGCCGTGGCGCTGGGGAGCGCGCGGGAGCGCGTGTGGCTCCAGCGGTTCCTCGCGACCTCCCTGTTGTGCCGGCTCCCGCGGCTTACGGCTGTGGTTTTGGACGTCTTGATAGCGCTCGCTCTGCTGCCCGACGTCAAGCGCGCTGGCAGAGCCGTCGTCCTCAAGGTTCTGGAAGGGGTCGACTACGCGTGCGGGCCGTGGGGCAACACGGTGTGCTCGGACCTCCCGCTGTCGGCATCGGTGGAGTGGGGCGTCGACAGACCCCCGCCATCTCTGGCGCCGCTCGCTCACCTCCTCAACCCGCATCCGTCGCACGCGGGCCTACGGGCCGGCGTCGCGACGCTCTTCGCCGCGCTCTGCCACTCGGAACCGACGCGCGCCAAGGCCCAGTGGCTCCAAGCCAAGATATTCCGGGCGTGCCGCGCCACTTTGATGGTGGTCGAGCCGGAAGCCCCTCTTGTTGTGGTGGACGAGGCGTCGTCGCCGGACGAGGCGTCGCCGTCGTCGCGACAAGAAACTCGAGCGATGCGGCAGGCGTCCGAGCGACGGACGGACATCGGGCGGCGGCGCGGAAGCTTGCCGGCGCGGCAAAACGACGCCTCCGCCGCCGGTGTGATGATGATGATGATGACCACCACCACCACCACCACCGCCGCCGCCGCGTCGTCGGCGCGCGACGAAGACGACACGTTGCACCCGTGCCCGCCGCTTGTCGCTTTGATGCGGTCGCTCGACAACCGTGACCTGCTGCGGCTCCAGCTCGAGCGTTTTTTGGACGCGTGGGACCTCCGGGAGCTCGACGAGGTCGAAGACCTCGGGAAGCTGGCGGTCGGGGAGACGTCGCGCTACGACGTATACTACGAGCGGCTCAAGCGGTGCGCCGTCCTCCTCGCCGACGACCGGATCGACGGGTTGCTCGGGGCTCTCGGGCTCGACCTCGAGCACGCGGCGAGCCTGCCGTTTGACGACCTTCTCGTCGCGCGCCGCGTTGGGGACAGCTCTCTCCTGAGCCTCGACCTCGGCGCCACGGAGGCCGCGTTGAAGAAACTGTGCGCGGCCGCGCCGACTTCGGCGGAGGACGTCGACGTCCTCGAAGGAGCTCCACACAACAACAACAACAACAACAACAACAACAACAACAACAACAAAGGCCGGCAGCAGCGGCTAGACGACCCGAGGTACGCCCGGTTCTTCAAGATGCTCCGGCTTCACGTGCCCAAGGCGGCGATCGTGGCTAAAATGGTGAGCGAGGGGCTGGATCCGTCGTTGCTCGAGGATCCTCACGAGGTGGTCTCGGTAGCCGTCTCGGAAGCCGCGAGTTCTGTGGGAAGCGCCGAGGACGCCGACAGCCTCGACGACGCTCTCGTGTGGGCGACCCCGACGGGATGTTCGCGCGCGCCGACGTTCCGGCTACGGCGCGTGTTTTGGGACGTCCTCGAGGAGAAGGAGGAGACGTGGTGGGACGACGCGCCCGACGAGGAGAAGAGCGCGATCCACCTCGACGACGCCGCGCTGGGCGAGCTGGAGAAGATTTTCTTCGCGCACCCGTCGTCGGCCGAGTCCGAGAAGCGGCCCCGGGGAAGTCGGCGAAAGAAGCAAAGGGCCCGATCCCCGGTGCCGGCGGCCTTGAGGTCGATCGTCGAGGAAGCCTGCGGTTCGAAACGCGCCTTCTCGATGAGCTTGCTGTGGGCGAGCGTCCGGCTGTCGCGCGACGAGTGCGTCGAGGCCGTCAAATCGCTCGATCCGTCCAACGTCCTGACGGCCTCGCGTCTCGGCGGCTTGCTCAACATGGTCGCCAGCGCCCAGGAGCTCGAGGCGATCGAACGCGTCGTCGAAGAAGATAGGAAAAAAACCGACGTCGGCCCCCCGCTCGACGCGGTATCGCTCGTCGTGCGGTCGCTCGTGGTCGACGCGAAGCGACCGCGCGAGAAGATAAGGGCGCTGTGGTTGTGCGCGACCGCGACCGACCGCGCGGCCGAGGTAAGCATCGCGATCGACAACTTGGAGGCGGCGGCGGCGGCCGCCGCGCGCTCCCGGTCGCTCAAACGGCTCCTCGGCTGCGCGCTCTCGATCTCGAATTTCGTGAACTCGACCACGTCGAGAGCCAACCAGCGAGGGGTTCGCGTCGCCGCCCTGCTCCAGCTCAAGTCAACCCGGACAACCAAGGCCGAGCCCTACCTCAACCTCCTCCAGTTCGTGGTCCGCCACTCGGGCGTTACCGCGGAGGCCCTGCGCGACGAGCTCCCCTCGACCGTGCTCGGCCCCGTCTGTCGCGGTCGCGACCGGACCTCTCTCCGGGCGGACATCGACGAGCTCCGGCGCGAGCGGGACGAGGCCGAGGCCGAGCGCCTCGCGATCGCCACGGAAGCCCTCGCGGGCGGACCCGAGGCGGCCGTCGCGGCGGCGCGCCTCGCCACCATGCTCGCTTCGGTCGCGCGAACCATCGACGCCCTTCGAACTGCCTTCGAGACGATGGACGACGCCGTCGACCTGATGCTTTCGACCCTGGGCGAGCCCCGGACCCCCAGCGACGACGCTCTGCTCTGGTTCCAGAGCCTGGAGACCTTTGTCGCGCAGTACGCCGACGCCGCCGACGAGCTGAAAAAGGCGGACGCTCGCCGCGCGAAGCGCTTAGAGCTCACGCGCAAGGCCTCGCGGCGCGAAGCCCTTTTCACCCCGCGCAAGCGCTCGAGCCGGACCTTCGTCAAGCCGCCGGTGAAACAGAAACAACAGCCCCCCCACCTCGCCCGGGCCTCGTCGGTCCCCGCCGAACGACCGGAGCGGCCCGCCGAAATCAAAGCCAAAGACGACATCGAGCTGCCGCGACGGCGCTCCAAGACGTTGGAGATCCTGGGGATGCCGTCTCTCGCCGCCCAAGCGAGCCTGGGGACCATCCTCGACGAGGTCCCGTGGCGCGAGGAAGAAGACAAGCCCGTGCTCTGCGCCGAGTGCCAGAAGAACGACAAGTCGAGCTTCCACGGCGCCTACTCGAAGGGCGACGGCTTGTGGTACTGCGCCGATTGTTGGCACGCCTACGCCCTCGTCGACGCGGCCTGGAAGGACGACTTCGGCGCCGAGACCTGCGCCGACGACGACGACGACAACGTCGACGACTGTCTGCACGGCGGGCCGTCCCAAAAACAAAATCGCGACCTCCTGTCGCTCGCGATCGAGGACGTCCCTCCGCCGGCGCCGGCTAAGCCGTCGCCCTCGAAAGCGACCAAGCTGCTCACCGCGCTGCGCGCGACGTCGCGTCGCGGCGACGACGACGAACCCACGAAGATATCCAACCGTGCCGGCAGGTCCCTCCTGGACCTCGCCTCCCACGAGATTCGACGACGTACGAATTTTCCCTGGGATAACGCGGAACCGCCCCCGCCGTCGCCCGGCGAGCTCTCGGGAATTGGCCGCCGGAATCTCCTCGACCTCGCGATGCGCGACAGCGCCTTGCTCGGGTTCTGGGCCGACTCTGGCCTCGTCGACTTGAAAAAGAACCGGCGATCCCACTCCGAACACAACGACGATTTCTCGGACGTCGAGGTCGCGGTCGAGAGTAATCGGAGGTCCCTCTCGCCGCCCCCCGACGCTTGGTCCCGCGTCGCGGAGGAGGAATCGGAATCGCCGCCGCGTCGGGCAAAAACTTCGCGTTGGTCCGGCGACCTCTCGGACATGGAGATCACGGTCGAGGGCGTCGTCCTTCCCGCGAGGCGTCTGAGCCGCCGCGCGAGCGACGTTTCTGACGTCGAAGTCACCGTCGAGGCTGCTACTTACGCGCGGTCGCCGCCGCCCGCGATCCCTCCTGGAGACGAGAAGGAAGCCGCGGGTGTTGTTGTTGTCCCCCGGCTGCGGCGTACTCGGAGCGAAGACGTTTCTGATGTTGAAGTCACCGTCGAGTCCGAAACGAGGTTCGGGTCTTTGGGCACCACTTCTATGACAAAGACGACGACGACGACGACAAGAGATCAATCTGTTCGAGGCGAGGAGGTGATGGAAGTTACGGTCGAGGGCGGCAGTCGTACCCCGAGTCATCATCATCGTCGCTCGAGCGACGTCTCTGACATGGAGGTCACCGTCGTCGAGGCGGCCGAACACTACGACGACGACGACGACGACGTTTCGGAATTCCCGCGGAAGCCGCCAAGTCAAGACGTGGAGGATACCGTCGTCGAGGCTCTCTCGCCGCCCCCACAGGCTTGGTTGGCCGACCTTGATGACGCTCCTCCGTCCCATGACGCAGTCGGGAGGCACCCGGAAAAAAACGGCAGAGCTACGGTCGCGCCCGCGCGGGCTTGGTCGGCTCGCTTGGCGGAGCCATCCCACGAAGACGCAGAGGACCTAAGACATCCCGAAAACCGCCCGCCGAGTTCTTCGGAGTCGCCACAGTTTGACCCCTGGCGCCGCCAAATCTCTGAGATCGACTTGACCGTCGACGCACCCCCCGACGTCGTAAAACCCGCGCCCGTGGTCCCCCTCCCAGAGCCCTGCGCTCTCGAAAGAAGGCCCTCGGACGCCCTCCGCCTCCTCCCGGAGGAGGGCGTCGACGACCCTATTCTTCTTCTCGAGGATTTCGGCCGCGACGAGAGCCCGGCCGTCGTCACGCCCCCGAGCCCGGTGCCGAACCCGGGAACAAAAAAAGATCCGGTACGAAGGTACGCCCCAATCCACCCCGAGCCCTCGGCGCCGGCCAGGAGTCCATCCCCGAGTTCGGACAGGTCGCACAAGCGATGGACGGCAGCAAAATTCGCGCAGCTCGACGACGACGACTCGTACGACGAGTACTCCGACGACGAGCTCTTCCAGCTCGGGGAGACGGGGGGGGGGGTCCTGCCGACCTGGCTCAGAGACCAACAAGGTGAGGAGGAGGAGGAGGAGGAGGAGGCGGCCCCCGCCGTCTGGGCCATGATGCTCGAGGATCCCCCGGCCGACACTCCATCCCTCCGCGAGTCCAGAAGCGATCCTCTGATCATGAGACCCCCCCTCGTCCCTACGACGAGCGCCCCCGAGACGACCGCCCCCGAGGAGTCCGCCGAGCTGCCCGTCGAGTGGCTCAGTCTCCTTGGCGAAACCCCAGTGCCGTCCGAGCAGGACGAGCTGGATATTGCGGTGGAAGAGACCCCTGTCGAGCCCCAATCAAGCGACGACGACACTAACCACGAAACGACTACGACGACGACGACGACGACGACGCCGTTTTTTTGGTGCAGCGCGGTGAGCGACATGTCGGTGTCGGCCGCCAACCCGCCCGCCCCTTTCGCTTCCTTCCTCTCCGACTACCTCCCGGCGGCGGCGGCGGCGGCGGCGGCGGCGTCGTCCTCGTCGTCCTCCTCCTAGTCTGTGTGCTGTGTCATCACCATTATAATCAATCACCTCTTCTTCTTCTTCTTTCTTCTTTAATATAGATATGAACGACGAATGAATGATGTGTGTACCTGTCTGTTAGCCGAGGACGATACCCTCATACTTCTGCTGGAACCACTTGATCGCGTCCTCCTTTGAAATCTTATGGGTGGAACCAACGCGGGACTTGCGGGCCTTGCGGCGCGCAACGCGGAAGCCTGGGCGCTCGAGGCACACGTAGAAGTCCATGCCGTAGATACCAGTTGTTGGGTCGTACTTGATACCTAAGTCGATGTGCTCCGTAATCCCAAAGCCAAAGTTGCCCGTCTCTGAAAAGTTTTTGCGGTTGAGTTCGTACTCCTTCACCTTGAGGCCGCGCTCAAGGATCTCCATCGCCTTGTCGCCGCGAACCGTCACGTGGACGGCGATCTTTTCGTTCCGGCGAATTGAGAACCCTCGGACCGTATATCGCGCCTTGCTGTAGACGGGTTCCTGGCCCGTCAGTTGCTCCAGCACGCGCGCAGCGCGCGTCAGCCGGTCGCCCGACTCCCCGACGCAGCAATTCAGGATCAGCTTGGACACTTTAATGTCGCGCATCTTGTTCTCGCCCATCTCGGCGCTTTGGCGAGGTAGTAACTTTAAGGGTAAGCAACGGCGAACTCAGTCAGTCATCAGTGTTCGGCTGCTGACACATGGCTCTTCTGGTCCTCGGGGCTACCGGCGGCACCGGCTCAAAGGTTGTCGCGCTCGCGCTCGCGGAGGGCCACGAGGTTGTGGCCCTCGTCCGGAATCCAGCCAAGCTCCCATCTCATGAGAGACTCACCGCACTCCAGGGATCGCTGACCGATCCGCATGCGATCGACAACGCCATGAGCTGCAAGAAGAAGATCGCGGCGGTCATCAATGTCGCCGGGAGACGGCCCTACGACAAGGACCCGAGCCCGTTGATGCCGGTCGTGCTGGAGCGGGTCCTCGAAGCGATGCGCAAACACGGCGTCAAGCGGTACGTCCACCAGCTCGGCGCGGCGACGAGGGTCGAGGGTCACGCGGACGCGCCGTGGATGTCAATCATCAAGCCGATCCTCACGTGGCTCCCGCTCGGTGCCGACCTCGCCCTCGCCGAGAACGACAAGGTCGCGACAATGATCAAAGATATTACCGACGTCGACTGGATTTGCACCAGGCCTGCCTTTATTCGGGACGGCGAGCCCGGGATGGTGTTGCGCGGTGTGGACCCGCCGACCCTCGCCACCATCACCTTCGAGGCTCTCGCGCGCTGGTCCCTCGACGCCGCCTTTGACCCCGAATCCCCGTGGATCCACCGCTTCCCCGGCTTTTCTTCTTCTTCTTCTTCTTCTTCTGTTGAGGCCCCGGTCGAGTAGGATTGAGGGCACGCACTCTTCCTCCCGGCATAGGTTGTCTTCGCGTAGGTTGTGTTCGCTTCCCGGACGACGGGCCGATTGGTAGCCAGAACAGGGACGGGGTATGGGTGGACGATCGACCTTGTCAATCTAAAATCGGTCGCCTCAAACCAAGCGAGTCGCCGGCGCGAAGACGAACATCCCTCTCATTCATTCGGCTCGCGTCATCATGGCGCTTCTGCTTGTCGCGTTCTTTCTGAACGCGAAACGTCGTGCCTTTGTCCTCGTCATTTTGCTTATTTTTTGCGCCGGGAGTGGTGTGGAGTGGAGTGGTGTGGTGTGGAGTGGTGGGTGGGTAAGCCCCTGACGACAACAACCTCTTTCTATGACAACTTGCAACAGCGTTATGATGATCTCCTTACTGTCGTGCCAGAATGAATAGAAGGATGACCATAAGTCTCAGTACGGACGACGGCCGAAATCTGTGTGGCCCATGATGCGACACGTGAAATTAATTATCATGGCGCGGGCCGCCGGATGTACACTTTACGAGGGAGCCACTTCCATCTTCTCAAAAGCGAAATGTGATGAGAGCATTCGTAACATTATTCTTGGTCACCGCGCGAGTGCATCGTCCGAATCAAAAAACGCGCGACCACACTCGGCGATGCGACCCCCTCCTCGATAATGCTCCAGGCTCCCCCTCGTGCGGCAGGATTTTTTTTTGTCGCGCCGTGCGTTAACACTCGTAACGCACAACATCGATCGGAAGCCACATTCGACCGCACCCAACTGCAGCAGCAGCAGCAAAGACTCCCTCATTCAAGGTCGCAGCATTCACGGCGACATCCTCAGCCGCCGCCGCCGCCGCGAATTCACGGCGACATCCTCAGCCGCCGCCGCCGCCGCGAATGCGAAACGGGTTGAGATGCAAATCATCGTTTTTTTGGACGTCGCGGACGGAAGTATATTATCAGCCGTGTCCAAGGATAGGTCTTCTTCGCGCCAGACTCAGATGGTAGTACTCCACCTCAGGAGAATGACTGCCGACGTCATCAGGGCGGTCGTCAACCTTGGAGTTATCGTACCTGGTAAACTCGCTAGTTATAGCACACTCTCGTGGGATGATGATCCTCAATACCCCGTCGTGCATGGTTTCTGGTCGACCGAGAATTTCAAGGAGGAATGAGACATCGGCCTTCGCGGCATTATACCAGAGAGTAGCCAGGAGGAAAATACCATCGCGAGTTTTTTCGCGCATAAGATTGTCTTCAACATCGTACGCCCGCACCGTTTCCGCCGGCGACAACCAGTGCATCTTTCGGTCGGAACGTGGAACCTTCGACGCAGCGCGCCAAGCCCAGGTGCGTCGTGCGACCGTCTCGGTTCTTTTCGTCAATTAGTAGTAGTAGTAGTAGGACGTGGCTTCATTTATATGGCGATCGATCGACTGGCTGACAATGCGAAGGTGCGTTTTCAAGACGCGGCGCGGAGTAGTGTTGCACTCGATGCGTTTTCAAGACGCGGCGCGGAGTGTTGTTGCACTCGATGCGTTTTCAAGACGGCGCGGAGTGTTGTTGCACTCGATGCGTTTTCAAGACGCGGCGCGGAGTGTTGTTGCACTCGATGCGTTTTCAAGACGCGGCGCGGAGTAGTGTTGCACTCGATGCGTTTTCAAGACGCGGCGCGGAGTGTTGTTGCACTCGATGCGTTTTCAAGACGCGGCGCGGAGTGTTGTTGCACTCGATGCGTTTTCAAGACGCGGCGCGGAGTGTTGTTGCACTCGATGCGTTTTCAAGACGGCGCGGAGTGTTGTTGCACTCGATGCGTTTTCAAGACGCGGCGCGGAGTGTTGTTGCACTCGATGCGTTTTCAAGACGCGGCGCGGAGTGTTGTTGCACTCGATGCGTTTTCAAGACGGCGCGGAGTGTTGTTGCACTCGATGCGTTTTCAAGACGCGGCGCGGAGTGTTGTTGCACTCGATGCGTTTTCAAGACGGCGCGGAGTGTTGTTGCACTCGATGCGTTTTCAAGACGCGGCGCGGAGTGTTGTTGCACTCGATGCGTTTTCAAGACGCGGCGCGGAGTAGTGTTGCACTCGATGCGTTTTCAAGACGCGGCGCGGAGTGTTGTTGCACTCGATGCGTTTTCAAGACGGCGCGGAGTGTTGTTGCACTCGATGCGTTTTCAAGACGCGGCGCGGAGTGTTGTTGCACTCGATGCGTTTTCAAGACGCGGCGCGGAGTAGTGTTGCACTCGATGCGTTTTCAAGACGCGGCGCGGAGTGTTGTTGCACTCGATGCGTTTTCAAGACGCGGCGCGGAGTAGTGTTGCACTCGATGCGTTTTCAAGACGCGGCGCGGAGTAGTGTTGCACTCGATGCGTTTTCAAGACGCGGCGCGGAGTGTTGTTGCACTCGATGCGTTTTCAAGACGGCGCGGAGTGTTGTTGCACTCGATGCGTTTTCAAGACGCGGCGCGGAGTGTTGTTGCACTCGATGCGTTTTCAAGACGCGGCGCGGAGTAGTGTTGCACTCGATGCGTTTTCAAGACGCGGCGCGGAGTGTTGTTGCACTCGATGCGTTTTCAAGACGCGGCGCGGAGTGTTGTTGCACTCGATGCGTTTTCAAGACGCGGCGCGGAGTGTTGTTGCACTCGATGCGTTTTCAAGACGCGGCGCGGAGTGTTGTTGCACTCGATGCGTTTTCAAGACGCGGCGCGGAGTAGTGTTGCACTCGATGCGTTTTCAAGACGCGGCGCGGAGTGTTGTTGCACTCGATGCGTTTTCAAGACGCGGCGCGGAGTGTTGTTGCACTCGATGCGTTTTCAAGACGCGGCGCGGAGTGTTGTTGCACTCGATGCGTTTTCAAGACGCGGCGCGGAGTAGTGTTGCACTCGATGCGTTTTCAAGACGCGGCGCGGAGTGTTGTTGCACTCGATGCGTTTTCAAGACGCGGCGCGGAGTGTTGTTGCACTCGATGCGTTTTCAAGACGCGGCGCGGAGTGTTGTTGCACTCGATGCGTTTTCAAGACGCGGCGCGGAGTGTTGTTGCACTCGATGCGTTTTCAAGACGCGGCGCGGAGTAGTGTTGCACTCGATGCGTTTTCAAGACGCGGCGCGGAGTGTTGTTGCACTCGATGCGTTTTCAAGACGCGGCGCGGAGTGTTGTTGCACTCGATGCGTTTTCAAGACGGCGCGGAGTGTTGTTGCACTCGAAGAAGAAGATTAAGCAGCCGGGCGCTTCACCCGCTCGGAGACGCTCATATATTGCCAGATGGGGTATGCATGTCCACACGCGCGACCGCCGCCAAGCCGGGAAATATTGAAAAATCCGAGTTTCTAGAATAAAATCCGACGACGGTGCCAACCTTTCCGACGATATGTCGTCCGTCGTCGGCGACGGCCGTCGTGGGTTCGATATTCGTAGTGATGACTCTGCGCAACTTTTTTGTCCGAAGAAAGCGGCTTTCGGGGGTTGTGCGCTTCATCGAGTCTAACGAGACATCAAAATCCTCCCCCCCCGTGGTGCGAGCGGACTCATTCGCGGTGCCAAGTCGCCTTAGACGAACGAACACTCAAGCACGGGGGCGATCCGTATCACAGACACAGGACACTTGCATGACAAGACTTCCACTCTCATCCAGGGCCTTTTGGTCTGGAAGATTACGGCCGTCAGATCCAAGACTACTATGGTGCTCGTTTGCCACCATATACGGATCCTCTCCTGCGGGCGTCCGCAGTTGATTGAGTTCCGGCTGGGCGGCAATCTCAACCAACCAAGATGATGGCCCTCCGCACCCTCCATGGCGATGGCAACTACCCCCCCCCCCACCTCTCCACGAAGCGCGCGCATCTGAGTGGTGGTGAATTTTTTAGGAAGCCGAGGATCCCTGGGGTTTGGGGCGCCTGCCCCAGTGATAGCGTTTTTTGACGGCCGGGTGCTTGCCGAGTCGGGCTCTGCTCTCGAGCTTCGCCTGGACCCCGGCGTCGCGGGCGAGGGCGAAGTGCCAGGCGCCTTTCAACAAGATGTCGACGGCATCGTCGGGGTAGTCTTCGAGGGCGTACTGGAGGCGGTGGGCGTTGACGGCAATCGATGCCTGCATGGCGCGGATTCGAGGTGAGGGGATAGCGCGGAGGTAGTCGAAGATGTCAAAGCCGCCAGAGAGGTAGGCAGTTTCGTTGACGACGACCATGTCGCGCCTGTGGTCGGCCCAGAAGTGCCAGGGCGACACTCTGGCGTTGTAGAGGCTAAAAATGACCGGAATACAGCCGACCAAGAGCGAATCGTAGAGACCTTTGCGGTAGGGCGAGTCCCCGCCCGGCTGGAAGCAGAAGGTGGCGTTGGCGTACGCCGTCCCGAGGTCGCCGCAACGAAGGTTTTTGTCGACGGAAACGCGAAGGCAGTCGTCGGTCGCGTCGCACTCTTTCATGAGTTTGAGGCGCGATTTCGCGTACTTGCCGCCCGTCGTGTTGAAGGTCGCGTGACTATTGCCGAAAAAAGAGGCGAGATAATGGCGCGACCCGAGGTGTGCTTCGCGGTGAAATCTGTAGAATTTGGCGCCGTAAGCGGAACGCGCGTGAATGCTCGCGGCGTAGGGAATCGAGACGAGGTGCGGGAAGGCACCATTGTCGCTCGTGAGGTGCGTTGTGGGCACGGCGCCGTCGTCGTCGAAACGCGACGGACCGTAGCCGTGGTAATCCGACGAATAAGCAAACCTCATCGCCGAACGCAACAAACCTCTCGGATCGCGCCACCAGGCGTCGCAGTATCCCTGGGGCACCGAGTGTCCCTTCCCGACCACAATCATGTGGCGGTGCGCTGTCCTCTCGTCGAGGTGCGGGAGCTTGAGTTCGACGTCTAGGTTGACCTCGAGGCTGCACGCGTCCTTCCACTCGGCATAATTTTTTTGCCGCGGCCAGAGCGGCACGAGAAAGAGGTCGGCCCGCGAAGGGTCTGGCTCGTAGTAGGATCGCAACGCGCGCCAGACCACGATCATCGAGGCGGCGAACATCTCGGTCTTGCGCTCGTCGTCGACACAGTCGCTGCCGTAGATCTCTTTCTCGGCCTTTCGTGTTTCGCCCAACTCTCTCAGCTCCTCGGGGGTCCCCCACTCCACGTCCCAGAACTCGGGCACGTCGTACACGTAAACGCGCGGAGCGCGTTGCGACCCCGCGTGGCCCGACAACACGACACTTAACAACAACAACAACAACAACATCGTCCGTCCGGGGACAAAAATTTTTTCCGTTGATTCACTCTTTCAACTTATTATAAAATACATAGGGAAAAGTCAACTTTTGTCACCACCCACCACATAAGTTTGGTCACCGTAAACCCTCAACACTAGTGGATTGACTAACAAATTTGTGGTACTTTTGGAGAGACCAAACATAAGGCTTCGCTGAAAAAACAACATCAAGAGCCGCCGCCGCCGCCGCCGCCGTGATCAAGCTTTTTTCAGTGGTTGGTTCTGCGCGTCGCACTGTGATGACTCCGGAAAGTCCTTCGACGTCGAAACGAACGACGAGGAGGACGGTATCGATGCGGGTTTCGTCGCTCGGGTCGCGTGGTGGTAACACGCCGACGTCGGTTGACCACGACGCTGAGAAAGAAAACAAAAAGTCGCGTGCCCTGACGAAGGTGGTAAACGACTATGAGAGATCGCCGCGTACGCTGTCGCAGCTCAGAGCGTGCAAAAAATACGAGGGTAGTCCACTTTACTCAACCTAGGAGAACAATGCCAAGTTCAGCACGCGTGTTTTCTCGAGCCCCCCGACTTGCAGCAGATGATGGTCGACGCGGGCGGCAAGTTGACGGCGCGTACAACAACATGGTTAACAACAGCGCGACAGCGTTGTCGTTCAAGAGCAAGATACAAGGCTGCAGCTTTTATCTGCGTGCTGCTGCTCGTTGTGATGTGCGAGTAGTAGACAATATCGTCACGCGTGCTAAAAGGCACGCCTGCTCCGAACCTTCGTGCCGACAAAGACCCAGCTATATCGCGCGAAGCACATCTGCGAGGCCGTGTCGGTCCTCATCAAGGGCTTTATGAAGGGCAATTCAGGCGGATCTACTCGGCATATTTTGCGTTTGATAGACATCCGCAGCAACGTCATCCGCTAAAGGCACGAGATGACGAACCAGGATCGTTCGGCTTAGTCTGTCATAAACATCGAACGAACGAACGAACGAACGAACGAACGAACTAGGGTGCATCCGAATGCGCTCGGGCGACGAAACAGCGCGGTATCAGCGCTGAAATGCGCAGGCGTTGTTTGAGGATGTTGTTCTGCGAGTGTTCGCATGTTGATGCGTGTGTGTGGTCAAACTTGGAGGCTTTGTGACAAAGCTTGCTTGTAACATGGCTGATCAAACTTTGTGATCAAACTTTGTTGCGGCCTTGTGATGAAACTTCAATTCAATAATCAAACTTGCATATTAGTGATGACAACAACAAAACTTGTAGCTTTTTTGTGATCAAACCTAATTCAATTTGGTGTGATCAAATTTCGAAAAATCACATCAAACTTGTCATATTTGAGACTCGTGCTGATTGAATGATGACTGGGTTGTTAGAATTACAGGGGTGGTGTCGGAGTGAGAGGTTGTCGACGTCTTGACATCCCTTCGCGCCGCAGCGCTTGTATTTGCCGACTTTCTCGTGCAATGCTCGACGGTGCAGCAGCAGCTCCCGGGGAGATCCTGCGGCGGGGCGGGGTTAACGAAATGCTCGAGGAGGAGGATACGGAGGTGTTCAGGATAAGTTGTTTATAGGGCGTAACGGCACGTGTTCATTCACGTTGCCGTCCCACGTCCAAGCTGGACAGCTAACTCCGGATCGGGTACGCGATGGTGCGGAACTCCTAAACGGGTTGTTGCGTGGTCCTGCACAGTCTCGCGCAGGTGTGGGACTACAATCTTCGGGTGCTCCCTCCTGGAGCGTTGCTACTCGCAGTTTCTCGAGGTCGTCGAGTTTCGCGCTCTTGACCCCGAGTCGATTTTTTGCAAAGACGCTCTCCCTCTCGGAGAGAGAGATTTTGGGATCCAGCATGGTTTTTTTTTTTTCTCGTGGTAGTGATCAAACACTTGTTGACCAAACTCTGGGTAAAGAATGACTAAACTTACAAGGTCATTAATCAAACTTGAGAAGGGTCGATTGATCAAAACTTCGGAGTGAGTGAGTGAGTGAGTGAGTGAGTGAGTGAGTGACCAAACTTATTATTATTAACTGATCAAACTTTAGCTGAAGTGACCACAAACTCTGTGTGAATTTCTCCACAAACTCTATACACCAAATTGATCAAACTTCAATGAAATAATTGACCACACATTTTTTGATCAAGCTTGATCGATCCCATAAAATACTACTGTGGAGGAGAAGAACAAAAAAACTTCTACAAAGCCTGAGAAGAAGCGCCGTTGTTGTTGTTGGTGGTGGTGGTGGTGGTGGTGCCGCGGGTCTTGGCGAGGTATTCCTGGAGCGACATGCCCCTGCGCTTGGGGAGGTCGGTCGGCGGGGGAGGGGGCACGGCGGGCGTCGCGTTGAGGACGAGCTGGAGCAGAGGGTCGTCGTCGTCTTCGGATGGCAGTATTTTTTGCGCGGCGGCGGCTGTAGTAGAAGTTGTTGTTGTTGTTCGGGGAGGTCCCTCCCGAGGAGGAACCGGGACGACGGGAACGAGACCGTCGCTGTCGTCGGTTCTCGGCGCGATCGCGGCGTCGCCGTCTTCTTCTTCGGGCTTGTTGGTTGCCCAGAGCATCGTCGGGCGCGTGCTGCGGCGATGGTAGACCGAATGCTGGTCGTCGAGACCGTTTTTTTTCTGGCCGTACTCCATGTCCATGCGCTGGTTCTCGGCGCGTTTCCTCGCGTTGACTTCGGCGAGCTGCGCGGCGCGCCCGGGAGCGTCGAGGTCCCTGCGTTTCCTTACCTCCTGAGCGTTGGTCGTGAAATCCCTCAGATTGCCGCGATTGTGGGCGTAGCTCTGGCGGAGCGAGCGAAGTTCCGGAGATTCTGCCGGATCGCCCGCGTCCTCGCGGGCCGAGGCGAGGTCCTTGGCGAGATTGACGATTTCCCGGTCGAAGTCCTCCGAGGTCCTCTCGTCGGCGTCGGTCGCGTCGAGCGCGGACGCTGTGTTCGCGAGACGAGGCGCGACGGCTTTGGCCTCGGCGACGAGGGCGGCGAGGTAAGCGTCGCGCGCGACGTAGAGGGAGTGCTCGTATCGCGTCCGCGTGTGACCCATGTTGAGCCGGTTCGCGCCCTTGAATCGCGCGGCCTCGTCTTTCTTTTTCTTCGCCCGAACCTTCTTCTCGATGTCGGCCTCGGTCCGACCCTCGGCCTGGGCCCGCTCGATCGCCTTTTCGAGCTCTGCCTTGCGCCTCCCGAGCTCGGGCGCCGACGGCAGCCGACATCGGTCGTTCGCCATCTCGTCCTTCCATATCTCGAACTCGTGCGCGGTAAACCGCGAGTTCGAGACGACCGACAATTTCCACAGCCTCTCGTTCCGCCCGATCCGGAGCACGGCCGCCTTCTTCGTTTGGTACTCGCCCAAAGGGTACGCGTGCCGGTACTCCTCGATACGCACGATCTCGCACACCTTGTACTGCGCGCGACCGTCGAATTGACCGATTCCCAGTCGCACGAACATCCCCACCACCGCCTTATCGAACCACGACTCCTCGACCATCTTCCCTAAAAAGTCCCGCGGAAGCCGCGTCTTGTTCAAGTCGTCCACCGTCGCCGGCGACTTCTCCTCCTCCTCTTCTTCGTCCTCCGAACCGGAGGAGGAGGAGGACGAGGAGGAGAAGACGGCCTGCTGCTGCTGCTTCCGTTCCTCTTCCTCCTTCCGCTTGCTCTGTTCTTCTTCGGCTTCCTCCTCCCGCTTCTTCCGCTCCCGCTCCTCCTCCTCGCGCTTCCGCGTTTCCAAATTCGCCGCATCCTCGAGCTCTTTGCGCCGCTTCTTGCGCTCGGCAGCCGCCTTCTTCGGCGGCATCTTCCGCACCTCGGCCTCGAACGCGGCCTCCTCCTCCTTCTTCTTCGCCGCCAAAGCCGCGGCCGCGGCATCTTCGGCCTCCTCTTCCAAGGCCTCCTCCTCGATCGCCGACTTTTTCTCCTTGCGACGCGCCTGCAGCTTGGCCCGCGCCGCCGCGCGACTCTCCTCCCGAGCCTTCTCCGACGCCGTCTTCCGTTCCGCCCTCGCCGGACGCTTCTTCTTCTCCTCCTGCAACTTCTCCGCCTCCACGCGCCGCGCCTCCTCCTCCTTCTGCCGCTCGAACTCGTCCAGTCGCTCCGCCTCCAACTCGATCGCCGTCTTCTTCTTCGCCGGCTCCTCCTCCTCCTCCTGCCGCTGCCGGATGGCACCCGCTTTCCCGCGGCCCCGCGAAGGCGCGTCTAGGTCCACGTCGTCGTCGTCGTCGTCGTCGTCGTCGTCGTCGTCGTCTCGCGCCCGGGCTTGACGCTGCCTGATGGCCGCCATCTTCCCGCCGCCCCACGAAGGAGGCACCGCCGCCGGTGCCGGCGGTGGCGGTGCCGGCACCGGTGGCGCCTCTTCTTCTTCTTCCTGCTCCTCATCCTCATCCTGCTCGGCTTGCCGTTGCCTGATGGCCGCCATCTTCCCGCCACCCCACGCCTGCTGCTGCTGCCGGATGGCCGCCATCTTGCCCCCGGCCCGCGCCTGCTGCTGCTGCTGCTGCGCTGGCTCGGGGTACCGCGCCTGCTGCTCCTGCTCCGCCTGCCGCTGCCTGATGGCCGCCATCTTGCCGCCGCCACCCCACGAAGGAGGCGGCGCCGCAGCTTCTCGGCGCTCCGCCTGATGCTGCCGGATGGCCGCCATCTTGCCGCCGCCACCCCACGAAGGCGGCGGCGGCGGCGGAATCTCGTCTTCATCCTCCTCCTCTTCTTCCTGCTCGGCTTGCCGCTGCCTAATGGCCGCCATCTTCCCGCCACCCCAGGCGTGCGCCGCGGCCTCCTGCTCCGCTTGACGCTGTCGGATGGCCGCCATCTTGCCTCCGCCGCCCCAACCTTGGGGCTGCGCCGCCTGGCGTTGCCGTATCGCCGCCATCTTGCCACCACCCCACGACGCGGGGGCGGCGGGTACCTCGTCCTCCTCCTCGTCCTCGTCCTCCTCCTCCTCCTGGCGCCGGCGCAGCGCCGCCATCTTGCCGCCGTAGCCCTGCTGGCGAATGGCGGCCATCTTGCCACCCCCAAATCGCGGCATCACCCCCTCCTCCTCCTCCTCCTCAACGTAATGATGATGATCCTCTGGCTCGTTGTTGTTCGTGTCCTCCTCCTCCTCCTCCTCCTCCTCTTCCACCCGCATCCGTTTCGACGACAAGGCCGGGATGCGCTTCCCGCCAAAGTGCTGGGGGGGCGGCATGAGGCGCTTCCCACCAAACCTCTTGCCCGTCATCGCTGCGACTTCTCAGGACCCTAAACCCCCTGCAGCCAGACTCACGTCACTCTCCAGATCAACAATTTCTATTTATTTGTTTCCTTCTTCCTGGAAAATAAGAAGAAGAATGCTGTTGGTGGTGGTGATTATTTTGTGGTGCGGGAGCGCCTCGGGGTTCGGGTACATGGAGGCGTCCCCCCCCGGGACGCTCCTTCCTGATCGGGAATACCCAATCTTCGACCATCGTCGAGTTTTCCCAGGAGACGGGGGAATTTGTGGGGGAGTTCATCTCGAACGAAGTGTTGTTGGACAGCCCCGACCAGATCGTCCTCCACAACAATTCGCTGTTCGTGTCGTCGGGGACCACGACCAACAACTCGGCCATCCTCAAGTTCTCGGTTGATGGGACCTTCATCGAGACCTTTGCCTCGGGCGGCGGGCTGCATCGCCCGTACGGCTTTACTTTCGGCGAAAACGGTTTGTTCGTTTCGTCGTTCCTCACCGACCAGATCTTGCTGTATGGAGACGAGGTCTCGGTGTTCGCGGAGGGAAACGGGACCGCCGAGAGCCTGGTCCAGGGACCGAACGACATGATTTTTGGCCTCGATGGACGACTCTACGTGACAACGCAGGGGAGCGTCGCCGTCGACGGCGAAGCGACCTACCCGGGTCTGCCGTCGCAAGTCGTCGTCTTTAACGTGACGGGCGAGGGCGCGGTCTTCATCCCGCAGCCCGAGCCCTCGAGGTACGGCTTTGTGAGTTTGCTGGGTATCAAGCAAGATGCCGACGGCGACTTTTACGTCTCGGATTTTGCGAACAATATCCGCGTCTACTCGAGTCGAGGGGACCTCCTCCGCGTCCTCGACACCGACGTCACCGGAGGCACCAACTGGGTCGGCGGACTCGCCTTTGGCGGCGGCTACCTCTATTCTGTCGCCTTCAACTTTTTGAAATCGCAATCCGGGCGCCATTTTGCGCTGGGACGACCAAGACCTCCTCCCGTCGCGCGGCGCGACCCCCGATTCCCCCCTTTTCGTCGACTTTACTGCCGACCTCGTCCGCCCGATCGGCATTCTCGCGCTCTACTTCCTTACTTTTTATAATAATAATAATAATATTAAGTTACGTACCTAAACGTACGTATCTTAGGAGTACTCCTTCCCCGCCTCGTAGGAGGCGAAGGCCTGTTCGAGGTCGGCGACGAGGTCGCTCGGGTCCTCGATTCCGACGCAGACGCGGACAATGTCCTCGGGAAAGTCGCGGGAGGCGCGGACTTCGGCGGGAATGGAGGCGTGGGACATGTCGCAGGGGCACGAAATGAGGCTATGGACCGAGCCGAAGGAAACGGTGATGTGGAAGAGGGTCGTGGCAGTGACCACGTGTTTCGAGAGGGCCTGGTCGCCGGTGACGAAGCTCACGACGCAGCCTCCCCCCGTCGCCTGCGTGGCGTGGAGCGCGTGGTCGGGGTGGTCGTCGCGAGTCGCGTAGAAGACGTTGGTGACCTTGGGGTGAGAGGAGAGCCAGTCGGCGAGAATCGCGGCGTTCGCCTGAGCTTTCTCGACGCGGAGAGCCATCGTCTTGAGACCGCGAAGCGCGAGCCACGCGTCGAGGGGGGCAAGCCCCGTGCCTTCGGCGTTTTGGGAAAAGTAGAGCCGGTCCCCGAGAGTCGGATCGTTGACGCACACCACGCCCGCCATGGTGTCGGAATGGCCGCAGATAAACTTTGTAGCCGAATGGACGACGACGTCCGCGCCGAGCTCGAGCGGCTTCTGCAGCAAGGGAGACATGAGAGTATTGTCGACCTCCAGGAGGGCACCGTGTTCCTTGCAGACGGCCGCGAGGCCCCGCAGGTCGCAGACACGCTGCATAGGGTTAGTCGGACTCTCGACCATAACGAGGGACGTCTTCGAAGTCATCGCGGCGCCGAGCCGCGCGGGACCCTCCGGCCCGTCCATCGCGACGTACTTGGTGGAAATCCCCATCGACGCGCACACCTTGTCGAGGAGCCGGTAGGTACCGCCGTACGAGTCGTCCGACAGCAAAATCTGATCTCCAGATTTCGCCAGACGCGTCACCGCGGCCAGAGCCGCCATGCCCGTCGAGAACGCCAGGCACCGCGCGCACCCTTCGGCCTCGGCGACGGCCTTCTCGAGGGCGCTCCGCGTTGGGTTGCCCGACCGCGTGTAGTCGTACGCTCCAAACTCGGACGCGCTCTCCTGGGCGAACGTCGCCGTCTGATAGATCGGCATGTTCGCCGAACCGTACGGGTCCTTCATCGGTGCGTACGACTGGACCAGCCGCGTCTCGATGCCGAGCCCTTTCGCCGATGCGTACTTGGCCCGCACGGCCGCGGCCGCAGCCGCGTGACCTTCTGCCTCGAGGAAACTCACGATCTCGAGAACGGCGACCATCTATCTATCTATCTATCTTTAGAACCGTTCGATCCACCACCACCGACAACAACCTTTAACCGTTTTTAACCGTTGAATGATGATGTTTCATTTTTTGTTTCTGGTCTAGGGTTTGCAAAGAAAGAGGCGTACGTCTTGATGACGTCATAGTTGAATCCTGGTCTCTCTCTCTCTCTCTCTCGCGCGCGAGAGAGAGAGAGAGAGAGAGAGAGAGAGATGTCGTCGTCGTCGTCGGCGGTGTTGCGTTTCGTGCCCTTCGCGAGCGCGCCCAAGCTCGGGTTCTGGCAGGAGGTCGGTCGGCGGAAGCTCGAGGAGTGGGGTCTCGACGAGAGGCCGAAGAAAGTGGTGGGTCAGTGGGGCGTCGGATGTGTTGCGGGGCTGCCGCCGCGGCTCGAGTTGACGAGGTCGGCATTTTCGGATGTGGTGGAGGAAGGTGCGTTTGCGGCGCGCGGGACGGTTGTGACGGTGAATACGTTGGAGGAGCTCAAGCGCGCCGACAAGGGGGCATTGCTGGGGGGGTGCGAGGATTTCGTCGCGATCGTCTTCGCCGACATGAAGAAGAATCGGTACGTGTACTGGTTTGGGTTTCGCGGCGAGGTCCTCGACCCCCCCGCGCGGCGCGTGGCGTCCGGGAAGCTGAGCGAGATCGTGGATGCGGTCCCGAAGGTTGAGTTTTGCGCGGCGCGGGTCGAGAACGGGAAAATCGCGAGCACGACGGAAAAGCTCGAGGACGCGACCGAAGGCGCATTGTTTTGCATCGCCGACCCCGCCACGGGCGAGGACCCCGGGTGGCCCGCGCGGAACTACGTCGCCGCGATAGCGCGACGCTTCAAGCGGTTTCGACTCGCGTTGTGGAGGGAAGGCGGCGTCGGCGGAATTTGGATCGACGTCGAAATTCCGGAACAAAAACGGAAAGCGCCGCCCACCGGATGGGAACCCAACGCCCACGGGCGCATGGGCCCCCGGGCCGTGGACCTCGCCCCCCTCACGGATCCGAACGAGCTCGCGGCCGCGGCGAGGTCGCTCAACCTGCACCTCATGCGATGGCGACTCCTGCCCGACCTCGACGTCGCCGCGCTGGCGCGAACGAAATGTCTGCTCCTGGGCGCGGGGACCTTGGGTTGCAACGTCGCCCGTTGCCTCGCCGGCTGGGGCGTCCGGCATCTGACCTTCGTCGACAACGGCACCGTCTCGTACTCGAATCCCGCGCGCCAGCCGCTCTACACGGTCGCGGATTGTTCGAAACGCGCTCTCAAAGCTACGGCCGCGGCGGCCGCGATGGACCAGATCGCACCGGGGACCGCGGCCGAGCCCACCCATTACGAGGGCCACGTCCTCACGATTCCAATGCCGGGCCACGCTCTTCACGACGACGCCGAAACCGATTTCGACGTTCTAAGACGACTCGTCTCCGAACACGACGCCATTTTCGTCCTCACCGACACGCGAGAAGCCCGGTGGCTCCCCACCGTCCTGGGGACGGCGGCCCCCAACAAACCCACCATCCTCAACGTCGCCCTCGGCCTCGACACCTACGTCGTCCTCCGCCACGGCGCCGGTTCCTCGCTCGGTTGTTACTTCTGCAACGACGTATCCGCGCCCGGAAACTCCACTATCAATCGAACCCTCGACCAGCAGTGCACCGTCTCGCGCCCCGGCCTCGCGCCTCTCGCCTCGGCCCTCGCCGTCGAACTCCTCGTCGCCCTCCTCCATCACCCCCTGCGCCACGCCGCTCCCCCCGACAAAGCCGGGGACCTCTCCCGCCCCCCCGACCACCCCCTCGGCATCCTCCCCCACTCGATCCGCGGCTTCCTCACCCACTTCTCCTCCGTCCTCCCGGCGACCCGCGCCTTCCCCAACTGCACCGCCTGCTCCGATCCCATCCTCGACCGTTTCCGCCAACACGATCAATCCGCCTTCGACTTCCTCGCAAAAGTCGCCAACGATCCCGCCCTCCTCGAACAAACGGCTGGTCTCGCCGACCTCGCCACCGACATCGACCCCGACACTTTCCTCCTCGAAGACGACGACGACGACGACGACGACGACGACCCGTCTTCACTTTAGAAGCGTGTGTCCGTCCGGGGGCGTCAAAATTCTGCGGCCGTAGCTACTTTTCTCCTCCTTTTTTTTTTTGTTGGAAAAAAAATCCCAGCCGGTGTCTCGGCCGCGGGATCTTAAAATCGCATGCCTATGCTCCCTACTATGGTTTTTTTTTACGAGTTGATAAAAAGTCAAATCGAACGAATGACTCCTCCGCCAGGCCAAAAAACACAAGTGGCTTAGAAGAAGAAGAAAAGCGACGCACCAGCCTGCGCATGGATCCAGCCGACGACGACAGTACCGCGTAGCGTTTGAACGTCTACCTACTGCTGGTGCCAATTTTTCAAATAAACTATGCAACGGTAAAGTATACAACGGGTCAATATCAACGGATACTTTTCTTGAGGAGAGAAGGTTAACTTTTAGATCGCGATTCCCGTTAGAGAATATACTTAACGGTACTAAGGTTAATCGCGTGCGTTGGAATCCCCTACAAGGGTGGTGGTGCTAGGAGCGATGAGCGATCACGACGGGTCGTGCCACAAGCTGAGCTCTGTCTCGGCGATGAACGGAATGAATTTCGCATTACTAAACCAAAGCCGGGGAGGCAGCATCGTCTTTGGGCTAAGCCCTGACCTCCTCGAACAAATGACGCGCCGAATCCCAGCACGGGTCGCCCAAGACGAGACCTGCTGTATGCTTTGGACCAAGGAGCACGTTCGCACAGCGCAATCTGCCGTGACGACGCCAATCGTGTCGTCGGTACAAGCCGTGCTCGACACTCGAGGTGGCGTCCATGATCGGGTCTTCGATGTTGATCCCGAGAACTTCGGCATCACCTAGCTCGTTGGACCGAGCGAATATATGCAGCAGCCAGAGGCCGTAGGACCTATTGAGGGGGACGTGGCTCACTGCTTGCTGCAATGCAGATACCGTGCCGCCGCGCGCGACGCGAAAAACTGGTTACGGGGATTTGAAGCGACGGACGAGAAGTGCCGCAGCACGTCGAGTCCCGAGCGATATTGCTGCAGGGTCTCTCGCGCGCGGTTTTCGATGATGACTTGAAGAGGCCGGTGCGCCCTGGGTTTCGACGTCGAGGCGTGTGAGGATGAGATGCCCGACATTATAGCTATTTATCGGTGAAGCCGAAATAATAAGTCGTTGAATCCGACTCCCGGACTTGCAATCAACGTGTCATCATCATCAATTTCGCCCGTAAAGCGGTACGAAGTGTGCGTGGCTCATGCGGAGTGTGAGCGTACTAAGCCGGCACTAAATCGACCAAGCAGTTAAGGAAGCGCTTTCCGTTCTTAGCGCTGACTGCGAACACCGTCGGCGCTGACGCGACCGCGCGTAAAGTTTAAACTGGAGGACACACAGCTGCGAGAACGAAAAAAGTTGCGTGAGGACGAGAACGGCGAAAGGTGGCGGACACTAGTGAGTGCACCGCCGGCGCGACCAGAAACGCTCAGTGCCGACGCGACGGCGGCTTATTATTGTGAGATTGGGTGGCTCAAATAGCCAGTATGGATGCCCTGCGGTGGAAGAGAAAGAAAAAGAAAAGTCCGACACGAGGATGGCGTTTTTAATGATAAATCCTAAGGACGCAACCGCGCGGCGTCGAGCCCAACAGGCTGAATGCCGACGCTGCGCTTCCGTTATAGGAAGAGAAAGAAGAAAAGACCAGAGAGGTCGCGATATCACGCTACAATCCAGAGTCTTACTATGTAGGGACAGACAGACGAAGACTCGGTGTAGGGACCGTGACTCTCCCTACACTCCCCATGACTCTCCCTATACTCCCAGAAAGCGAGTTGTGGTCTTTCCTCTGGCACCCCTTCCCGCGCCAGCCCTTCGCGTGGCACCCCTGACAGTGAATAGCGCCAATAGGTTTCATCTTCTAGGGTGGTGGCACAAAAATGAAAAGCTGGGAGAGAGGGGGTCCCTACGGAAAGTCCGGAGCTTGTTCGCGAGCTCGACGGCCGTGGGGCGACGGTCGGGCCTCGGGGCCCACGCCTTGTCCAGGAGGGCCGCGAGGCGGGGATGCCAGATTTTCGGAATCTTTGGCCTGTGGCCGTCGCGGATGACCTTTTTTTGGAGGTCGTCGAAGCTCATGTCGGGAAAGGGCATCCCTTCCAACGCGAAGAGCTCCCAGACTGTGAGAGCAAACGAGTACACGTCGGTTGGGGTGCCGTAGTCCAAGTGGCACGCGTTCTCCGGCGCAGTATACAAAGGTGACCCGATGCCGCCCGTCAGCTGCCACGTTGTTGATTTTTCCTTCTTCGACTGCTCCGGCGCGGCGACGACGACAGTCGCAAGACCGAAATCAAGGAGCTTGACCTGGCCCGAGCCTGTGATCCCGACGTTGGCGGGCTTGACGTCACGGTGGATGACGACGAGTCCGTCCTCGATCGCGTCGCCCGAGTGCAGGTGCGCGAGCGCCGATGCGAGCTCACCCGCCACCCTCAGCCGCTCCAAGTTGGGCATTTCCATCATCGCCCTAGCAAGGTCGGTTTCGACCCACTCCAGCACCAAACACGGCCGCCCGAACGCGGAGCCGACGCCCTCGAGGTGACATACGTTCGAGTGCGCGAGCCGTGCGAGGATGTGCGCCTCTCGCCGAAACCTCTCGAGAAGTGTCTTGCTCCGACTTTGCCGAAGCACCTTGACCGCGAAGTCCCCCGTCCGGTGGACGCTTCCTTGCGAGCCGTTCCCAACGACGTTCGACATCTCGCCGCCAACATTCATCACGCTGACATGCACGTCGGCCGCTGTCACGAAACCGCCCGAGGTCCGGTACCTCAGGTGCTCGAGCCAGTCGCACTCCTCGTCGTGCGACAGCCGTACAGTAGAGCCCTCGGACCAGCGTTCGCGCGTCGACACGAACATGTTTTAGTTGACTCTTTTTGTTCAGCTCGTTGACTCGTTTTGTTTTGGGTAATTTTGTTTTCTGAGTGCTGACTCGACGCGTTTCAACTTGATGTTAGGCACAAAGCAGCCGTTATTAGCACAAAAGAAAGTTCTACCGTTAAAACTCGGGTTAAAATATTTTGTACCACGTCATTTTTAAGCCCTTAGTGACTGACGATGTAACTATTGGTGCAACCAAGGCCTTGAAGTGTGAGTAAGCTATGACACTTACCCCTGCACCACGTCCCCATTATAGTCCCCATTTCAGTTCTCACATGGTACCAGGTGCTCGTTCACGATCGAGCCTGTGCTTGACTTCGTGGCGACTCCTCCTCGGCTTCAGTTCATTGCTACGTGTTCGGTTCGTTTCGTCTACCATGTCCTCGATCGAAATTAAAGATAGCAAACTTTCGCAAAAAAACCTTGATGCCTTCAGCGGTGAGCGACATTTTTTTTTTTTCCACCCATGGCCACGTCGTCTCGCGAACATGATCATCTCTACCGGCGATCACATTATCTCGACCAACGATCCTTGAACTAGCATATCAGCATCTCGCTGCTCTGAAGGCGAATTTCGCGTCAAGCAACAACGTTGATATCCATGACAACCGCGACATGAACTTCACGCGACTTTACAAGCGCATTACCGATGTCTACATAGGCCATGGGGATCGCGTAGCGGACTTCCTCAACAAGTTCATCATCGGAGTTCAAGTTTCTCGGCATTGTACCAATCACCGGAGTTCAAGTTGCTCGGCATTGTACCTGATCCGACGCGCCCTCGAGTGGGTCCTCGCATTTGACTACGTGCATCGTGCTTCAAGACTTACTGGCTTTGTTTTATCGTCTCGCGTTTCGTACCGATGAATGTGGTTGTACCCTTGAGAAGCTCAACAACAATCAATTTAGATGGCATGCACAACCACTTCCGCCGCGCTATCCGCCGCGTCGTCAGCCACAACCCCGACTTCAGACTCTTCCAACTGACCTACCCTATACGCTACCCTTTCCCACCAACCTGGCTCTACTCGATTCCGACGCACTACCCAATGTCCTTTTGGCGGCTGCAAGGATCACTTTAAGGGGGACTGCCGCAAGTTTCAAAGTTCCTAGCTATTCCGCGACAACGCCCTACCCACCATCGCCGTTCTTCTCAACAGCGCAACACTCCCAATGACTCCAACAACACCCAACAACACCAACCCACCAACACCAACACCAGTAACACTACCTTTTCTGCTCCTATGCCTACTCCAACCTTGACCGATTCTAGTTCCACTCCGCCGCTTTTTCTTAATACCACCACCTATTACACATCTTTGCACCTTTCTGCCAATCAAGATAATTCCAAGTCAGCGTGTGTACCGCCGATTTTCTGACGCAAGCACATCAACAACCCCATCCCACGGAAGCCCCTCGTTTTTGTGAAGGAAAAGTGTTTTTGTGGAAGCCCCTCGTTTTTGTTTTTAGCTCCCATTGCACAGGCGCCCTTCGTTCTGTATTTTCCGCTATTCGTTGCTCCTCTCCTCGTTCTGTATTTTCCCCTCGTCGTTGCTCCCCTCCTCGTTCTGTATTTCGCCTATTCGTTGCTCCACTCCCCGTTGTGCATTTTCAGCTATTCGTTGATCCACTCCCCATTCTACATTTTCTGCTATTCGTTGATCCACTCCCCGTTGTGCATTTTCACCTATTCGTTGATCCACTCCTCGTTGTGCTTATCGGTTCTGGTAAAACCAGCGAATCACGTTCCATCGCGCATTTCACCTGCCACAACTAAGCTGTGCCTGTCAATTTTTCGCGTGCGCAGCTTTCGTGCTTCCTATGTGGTTGGATCGCTCATCTTCGGGATCCTGGACCGACGCTTCTTTCCTGTGTTATTCGGCTTCTTCGTCTACGGTATCAACACAATGTTGTGGTTCTCCTTCGCGCACTCTCGCCTTTTTCGCCGCTTTACCTTTAAAATTCGGTTTTGCTATCGCAGTGAATTCCATGCTCAGCACCCGCGACGCTATCTGCAATGTTCTTACGTCTGTGACGCTATCTGCAACGTTCTTACGTGCCACAACTGTTTTGCCACTATCGCCAGCTTCTACCGCAGTCTATTCGAGAATGACGAGCGAAGCTCGCCGCTTGCTCCTCCAACGTTGGCCCATATGGCAACTTCGTTCTTGCAAATGCGAAAACGGGCCACTTCCTTATCTGGCACAGCAGGCTGGCATACAGCAGCCTGGTCTACCCGTGTTCGTTCCTTACACCGCTGGCGCGTCCGAAGTCTTCCATTTTCGCGTACAGGGCGCGGTCGTGCCCATGGCAACTTGCTCGCACCACAACAACCAAACACCCACGTTCGCATCAAACCTGTTTACGCCTGTTTTTGCTTCTGTCGACTCCGACCATCGTCATAACCTGGTCACCATGCACCATGCAACATATCTACCCAAAGGCCACGTTCTCATCAGACGTCTGGTACACTGCCATCATATATACCAGCCTGTGTTCCCGCTATCTTTACCCCGCTGCGATCTTCAGTGGCAACAATCGCTTAACGCAAGTCTTCCCAGGCACTTTTGTCGCTATTGTTCTTCAGACCTCGATTTTGCTGACAGTTTCGCTTATCAGATTTCCTGTAATGTCAACCACCGAAGGAACTTCAACGTTGTTCCGACTTTCTCGGATCACGCTTCCAAGCTATCGTCTACTGTTGCCCCATTGTCACCTGATCCTGCTGTTGCCCGATTGTCGCCTGTTCTTCCGCTGTTGCCCCCTTGTCCCCTGTGTTTGATGAGAATGCGCCGGTTTCACTGGGACTGATCACCCCATCACGTGAACCGACCATTCTACGAGCTCATGAACTCCGACGAAACAAAGAGAGAAAACAACAAAAAGTGCACAACAAAGTCGAGCCAACCAGAGCCGACAAAACAACAAGCATGCGAAACGAAAAGCATGCAAAACAAAGTCGAGCCAAACGGAGCCGACCGCGCAAAGTCGACAAAAAGCGCACATTATTCAGAAACCCTGCGATCGCTAACCGTTGTTTGCGATGGAGGACGGCGCCTAACACGCTTGCTCCTTGCGGCGGCCCCGGCCGTCCCGGAGTGAGACGGTGCCTGCTCGCCTCCCGGGCTGGCCGGTTAGCACCCGGAAAGTCCGCGCTGGGATGGGGTTCGCTCGGTTGGGCAGAACGCGACGGACAGGACGATTGTTCGTGGACCAACACGTCCGCGGCCTGCGACGCTTTTGCACGACCTCGCACAAGACCGCGCGCAGTGGCGGTCCACCATCAACAAGTCCGTCCTCGTCCGTCGCCCTGCCCCAACTGCGTGATTTTCCTCTGTGATTCCGCACCGGCTTGTGCCGGTCCGGCCTGGCTCCCATGCTCGGGAGAGGTCTGAAGTTAGTTAGTTAGTTGTTCAGAAACAAATGGAGAACCAACTCAAACCCACAATACTGGCGTTTTACCACGCACTGTCGATTCTGTGTCATCTTGTCATTCCCTTCGATTCTGTGTCATCTTGTCCTTCCCTGTACGTTAATTATTCTAGCTTTCGTTTGTTAGTTCATTATGTCTTCCTTCCCCTCTGTCTCGCCCACACAATGATGATGGCGCTCTCACTTCCCCTCATTTGCGCGAAGCTCTAGCCCATCCAAATCCTGCACGTCGGTTGTAAGCCATTGCCAAAGAATATCATTCCCTCGGTCAGCTCGGTTGCTCGGATGTTGTTCGCGTTCCTTCTACTTTTTCTGGCACCATCTGCCCTTTGAAGTGGGTCCACCGCACGAAGTATGAGTCTGGCCGCTTCAAATCGTACACTGCTCATCTCGTTGTCCGCGGTTACACCCAGGTTCACGGCATTGCTTACCACGACACGTACCGTCCTGTAGATGTCATCTCTGCTTTCATACAAGCCCCTGTCTGGCGTTGCTGTTCACGACTGGGATTTGCATAAGTTGGATGTCAACTCCGCTTTTATCCAAGCTCCCATTGACGAAGACATCTATGTTTGGCGAAGACGAAGACATCTATGTCTGGCCACCCGAAGGTTATGCTCCTCGCCAACCCACCGATGGTTTCAAAATCATTTACACGCTCCGTTGCTCTTGGTATGGTTGCAAACAAGCTTGTCGTAATTGGTAGCTTTATTTGGCACGCTTTCTCGTCAATGACTGTGGCTTCGTCCGCGGATCTGGTGACACTTGCCGTTACAAGCTCGTGCTTAATTCTACCGTTGTCCTACGTCTCGTTCTTGTCGTTGATGATCTTCTTGTGGCGCACCCTCTTCCTTGCCTTGGTCATTACCCAGCCTTCTTCCTCCGTTTCCGAACCTTCACTGATGTTAACTAGCTTGATCTGACCACTTACGTTGGTCTCCGCATTACGCGTGCTCGCGCACAACCAGACTTGACTCCCGCTCCCAAAGTTCTTACTCTTTCTGCGGCTGCTCTCCTGCACCTGGCTCCCCTGCTCACGTCTTCATGGCACGCATCCCTTTTCGTCGTATTGTTGGCTGTGTTTTATTTATCTCCATCATGACTCGCCCTGATATCACTTGGTCCGTCAATCAGTGTGCGCGTTTTTCACACAATCCTGGTAAACCCCACTGGCACGCTTTATCCCACACTCTGCGTTATCTCAACGGTTCTCAGGCTCTTACACTTGTTCTTGGTCGCGATTCTACCCTTCGTCTCTGTGGTTATTCCGACTCCAGCTGGACCGACGACCCTGATGACCGCCACTCCACTACTGACATTTGATTTCTCCTTGCTGGCTCTATCATATCCTACTGCTCACGCTCGCAGTACCTCCTCGCCCGCTCCTCTTTTGAAGCTGAATTGCTCGTTCTTTACGCCGCTACTGCTGAGCTCTCTTGGCTTCTCAAACTTTTTGATGCCTTTGATCTCCCTCGTCACACGGTCCCAATGTATGTCGATAACAGCACCACCGTCACCCAAGTCCGTCTCCAATGTCTCATGCGGCGCACCCGCCATATTGCCATTCGCTTTTACAGCACCGCTGAAATCATCGCACCCACATCATTGATCTCCAACACAATCCCCGCCTTGACAACCTTAGCGATATCTTCACCCGTAGTACGGAAGCTCCTCCCTTCCTCCGGCTTCGTGCTCGTTACCTCACCTCGTGACTTCACCCTGATATCTCCTGTCTCTTTCTGCCACACTGCCTCTCCTGACGTCTTCCTTCAAGCTTCTCCTCTGTAAGCGTCTCACTTACCCCTTTTTCCTTCTTCCTTTTCTTTCTTTTCCAGCACCTGTGTGAGGACCTCACTTACCCCTTTTTCCTTTTCTTTCTTTTCCAGCACGTGTGTGAGGAAGCTATGACACTTACCCCTGCACCACGTCCCCATTATAGTTCTCACATCCCCATTTCAGCTCTCACATGAAGACTGACTTTTTACCTGGAAGGCGGCTGGCTGGCTGGCTTCAAGTTTGGAGTACGTCGGACTTCCTCCAGAGTGCGATACCAAGTTCCATGAGGCCTACGATAAGGCGAAGCACATCTACGAGATGCGCGTCGGCCGCTCTGAACATCACCGATGAGCACAAGATCCGAGATCTGGCCGTGCGTCGTCGTGTCCGACATGGGCTTCGTACACCACGAGTACTCATAATTCACCAAGTTCGGGCAGACGTACCTGGCGCTGGGCAACGTCGATCGGTCCAGCATTCAGTCGCCGCCGCTCCTGGCGTCGGGCTACGTCGACTGGTCCTAGTTCGTCATGCATTCACCGCCGCCTCCCTTTCCGCGAGACGGTCAATTGGCATTCCGAGCGCTAAGTGAAACCCCAAGGAGGCGAGTTTTCTGGAAGTGACCAAACCTACCAGGAAGACAGGCGTGTCCCGCGTTTGGATCATCGAGGGTCACGGCCAAGCTGTCGGACCTTGTGGGTAAGCGCAAAGCAAAGCTGCCCGCGTTGTTTACACCGATGTCTAGCGAGGGCGCACCGTGGCCCGCGCCCAGAAGCGCGCCGACAAGGACGCGGACTTGGTGCGGCGCTCCTAGCCGCCTGGGCACGCTGGAACGCGGACCTTACAAGAGCGTGTGACGCTAACCGCTTTGCCACAACGTTCTCTCTCGAGAAATGTGGTGAGCTTCGAAAAAATGAGCCCTGCGTGACGAAGAAGTGCAAAGCTGAGACCACGCAGCGGGTGGTGCTTGCGACGAAGACGACGACCGCGACGGGCCCGACGGCGACGCTGATCAAGTCGACCACCTCGACTTTCGCGTCCTTCTACAGCTGGCACTCCAACGCCCGTCCCTGTAGCACTCGCACCTTTCCCCACTCTCTCGTTGCTTGCTCCCGGCGCACAAGTGCTTGTGCTCCGCGTGCGCTCATTGTGATCCTCCGTCGGTTCTACGCATTTAGTCTCCCACTTGGTCAAGCACCATCTCTCCTTCAAGCGCCTTATACTAATTTCTCGTGTCGCGCAGTTCTGCTCGGGGCGGTGTACTGGCCACCCGGCATGAACCTTGACGACCTTGCCACACCTATCGGGTCGGAAGCTCTGGACCTTGAGCCGCCCCCAACAGCGCCGCCCACGCCCCAACAGCGCTGCGCACGGCTATGGACCTTGGTGCCGACAGCCGTCCGTCGTCCAAGGCGGACGCGCCTCGGGGAGGCAGCGATAGACTTAGCCGACAGCCTGACGTCTACTTTCTCACCACCACTTCATGATCCACCTCCGTGCGCATGCCCGGCGTCCCCTCGCGGCGGTCGCCTGCTTTTCACGCACGTGCGCTAATAAACATGCACGTGGGCGCGCGGCCGGGCAGACCTGCCTCATTGTGGTCCTGCGGCCGTGCCTCGCTACGCCGCGACCTTTTTCAGCGCCAAGTTCGCGCTTGGCAGCGGCGCCGGGCTCTTCGCCTCAATCATTCTGTAACGATACTCCGCCGTTTCCTGCGTTTTACGGTTGGCTGTTTTCTTCGTTTCCTGTTCGACCGTGCGCTGATCTGGGCACATGACGCAGGGCGTTCAGTGGTTTGGGGGCTGTGTGGAGAGACGTGAGGGTGGAAGGCAAACGTATCCCGAGGCCAAGTCGGGTTCATGGCCGTGCCGCGGGGCAGGCGAAGAGAGGAGAGGCCACGCCTGGTTGCTGCCGCCGGGCGAGTGACGACGTTCTGCTCTGGAACGGGGTGAGGTAACGGACTTAAATGCCGTTAAGAGGCCCTTGATAAAGATTTATCATCGGATACGCACAAGGCTGTGGCTACGACGACGCAGATCGGACAGACCCCCTCGCGTGCCAATAGCGCCATGCGGAACTTGACGAACATCTTTAATGACGACGACAACGAAGACGACGACTGCGATGGCTCGGGCCAACCGCTGTGGTTTGTCGGCGTCGTGCTTGGCCTCATAGGCAGCGTGTGCATAAACATGGGGAACAACTTCCAAAGTCTCGGCATGCACCAGCTCGCAGAAGAAAATGGTAGCGACAACCTCAAGCCATTCGAGTCGCGGGTTTGGCGAGTTGGCACCGTAATATTCGTGTGCGGGGCTCTACTCAATTTCGCCTCTTACGCCTTCGCCGCCCAGTCGATGCTCGCGTCGCTCGAGGCTGTCCAGTTCGTGACTAACATTATTTTTTCCAAGTTTATGCTCAAGAAGACCATCACGTGGCGCATGTGCGTCGGCACGGCAATGATATGCGCGGGGACCGTGCTCGCGGTCATCAACAGCAGCCGCGAGGAACTCTGCGCGACGGCGCGGGACCTCGTCCGCAATTACACCCACAATTTGGCGTACCAGGTCTTTTTGGTGGCGACAATCGTGTTTGGGATCGTGCTTCAGGGAACCTACGTCGCGTACCAGCGCAGCGTCGATGTCGGGCGGCCGTTGCCCGGCTTCCGGACGGTGCTCCCCGTCACCTACGCTGCCTTCTCTGCGCTCTTCGGGACGCAGTCTGTCGTGCAGGCCAAGTGTCTCGCCGAGCTCCTTCAAGCCGCGATGCCGATCGTTTACCCAGTTTTCCTCCACTGGTTTACCTACGCGGCGCTGGCGGCGTGGATCGGCCTCGTCGCAGTCTGGCTGCGCCGTATGAACGATGCCCTCGGCCTCTACGATCCCATCTTCATCATCCCTCTGCTCCAAGTCGACTTCATCTTCTTCGCGATCGTCGCCGGGGGCATCTACTTCCGCGAGTTTGACGATTTTACGCCGGCGATGTGGATAGGGTTTACGACGGGAATCGTAGTTATCTTCGTTGGTCTCTTCTTGCTCGCGCCGTCCGATCAGGCAAAAATAGACCCCCGTCTGTCGCTCTCGCATCGGGACAGCCACGGCAGATTTTCATCTTTTTCGGTGGCAAACACGGCAACCCTTGTCGCGCTCGCGAGCCTGTGTGAACTCGATGACTCGAGTTTCGAGAAACCTCGGAAATGGCCTTCTGACGCGCTCGCTTCCCACGTGATCCCGGCAGATGTCGGCGACGGCCTCCCCACTGGCAAGGGGCGGCAAGTCAGGTTTACTCTCCCCTTCAAGCGCCAGGAAGGTACCAGTCTGACGACGCCGCCGTCTTTTCCAGGACACCGCCACAGCTGGAAATGAACGCCGGGCGCAATCAGAAGCGACGGATGGATGGATTAAAAGCGGTGTTAACCACTGTCGGTGACCGATACTTCTTGCATCATAATAATGGTGCGTGGGGTGGAGCCGGTACCCAAGAAGGGGATGATGGTCAGGAACGCCAGTCCGTGCAAGGTTTGTAGTTCCAACGTGGCGGCACATATGTCGTCGAGCAGCGGTGCACCCAAAGTAAGTTTGCCCTGGTGGATGATCCGAGGCCGTGTTTTGCTTGAGCGCGTGCCTTTTATCGATGATGATGATTACCTCTCCCTGAAGTCAACCGCGACATTTTTGCTCTTGCTGCCGGCGTTTGGCTGATGGGGTGTCGCGCAACCAAGCTCTATACAGTGCACCGGTCGAAGTATACGTCCACTACGATCTCATCACCGACAACTTCGACGACGACTAAAAATCCCCTGATTTTTTTGAGGCGTCGCAGACGTATGTTTAGGGAAATCTCAAGTCTCCTCGATCCAAAAGAAGAAGGCGACGAAGATGGAGAAGCAATTGGAGAGAGAGAGACCACCCACCACCCGCAATCAATGAAATCAATATGGCTCAAAAAAACAAAGCCAGTTCGATCGATCGTTCGTTCGTATGTATGTGGCAACAACATGTGTGTGTGCGTGTGTGTGCTCACCATTCAGCGCCCACATACTACTACTACTTCTACGTTTGGATAATCATCTTCGTGATCCACCCCGCCGGATGGCAGCAAAATACACGCTTACAAAAGAAAAGGGACTGCGTGAGGTTGGGTGCTATGCGCGGGGTAGAGGGGAGAGACTCGGCGCTAATTTGGCTGTCGCCGCCCCCCCCGCCACCGCCGCCGCCGCCGCCAACTTTTGGGTGGTGGTCTTCGGTTGTTGTTGTTGTTGTTGTTGTTGTTGCTGCTGCTGCTGCTGCTGGATGTTGTAGGAGTCTTGGTGGCCGGGGTGCGCGGGGACCAGTCGGCGCACTGGTCGGGATGGGAGGTCGCGTTTGGCGACGATGGGCCGATCCTGGGATGGAGAGCGAGACCGAGAAGCGGGAGTTTGTACGCCTTGAGGGGTACCTTGCGGAGGACGTGCGCGAGAAAGAATTTTTCGCTGCCAAATCTGGCGTTTGCGGAGCTGGCCGCGTTGCAGTACGGGCCGGCGTGCGTGGCCATGCCACGGGCCGCCCAAGCGCGCAAGACCGAGGCAAAGGTCTCTCGCGCCCCGAGAGCGGAAAGGCGCGTCTTGCTGGCTTTGTTGAGCTCTGCCGCGACCGATTGCCCCCGGACGGCAGCGCACGGCACGACGAGCTCGTGGGTGTTGGCGCCGGTGCGGAACTTGTGCGCGGATCCTTGTTGCTTTCGGAGGAGTCTGGCTGCCGGAGGGTACTGGCTGAAGAGGTCCTTTTCGAGGGCCACCGCGTCGGAGGCTAAAAAATTGGAATAATTGAGACGCACGTATTCGCGATTGCGGTCGACGTACTCGGCGTGGATAGTGTTCAAGAAGTCGCCAAAGACATCGACGAAGGTAGGCGCGGCCGCGTAGAAGGTGTGGTCGCTGCGCGCGTACACAAAACCCGGCTCGACGCGGCCGAGGTCCTCAAAGACGCGCTGCGTCGCGACGGGCGACCAGAGCTGCAGGTCTGTTCGGAGTTTGAGGATGATGTCGTAGGGGTGGCGATTGTGCGCGAAGAATATTCGAAGGAGCCTGTCCAAGTGGACCCATTGCTTGACGTTGCCCGGCCGGTATCGGCACAAGTCGCGGCTCGAGACGAGCGAGAACGAGGCGTTGCGCGCGCGGAATGCCTCGAGCCCGCGTCGCTCTGCGTCAGTCTTGGGCACGTACGAGCCCACGTACACGTCGCCGATGCTCGCCGCAAAAGTCGCGAAGTTATCGAGGGTATCGTCGGCGTACGTCGAGCGCGTCTCGCCCGTCACCAGCACGGCCACGCGCGGCCGCCGTATCGCCGGACGCGTCCGAACTCTAAACGACCACCGAAGCTGTCTCGAGCAGCACTTTTTGGCTGCCTTGGAGGCGCCGCAGAACGCGCCGTCGTCGACGACCACCTCGTACTCGTCGGACCGCGCGAGCGTCTCGTCGGTGTCAAAGCTGACGCGGCTCGTCAGTACGTCGATGTCGGCTTCCGACGCGCTCCGGCACCACGGAGCAGTGGAAGCAATGGGAGCAGTGGGAGCAGTGGGAAAAGTGGGAGCAATGGGAGCAGTGGGGAAAGTGGGAGCAATGGGAGCAGTGGGAGCATTGGGAGCAGTGGGAGCGTGGAATGATCAAGCAAATTTTTTTGTTGAGTCGGTGCCGCACTGGGTTCGGGAACCTCAACCACACCTGGGTGAGGAGCCCAGTTGTGGTGCTCCCGTTGGCTGGGCCCACGTCGATTGGAACGAGAGCAGAACAACTCATCATCATCATCATCATCATCATCATCATCGAGCTGTATAATATCAGAGGTACGATGAGGAGGTGCGCCGACGACGAGTGCCCGCGAGGAACGGGATGATGTAGTACATGATGTAGAGTAGACGAAAAGGGAATACAAAAAAACTGCCTGCCTGCCTGCCCTACATGCCTGACGTGGATAGGTACGAAAGGAAACTCATCATTTTTGAAGTCTGAAGAAGGGTAATAATTAATTAATTATTAAGCTCCCTCTTTGTAGAAGAAGAAGATGACGGATGAGGGTAAGCGATTTATTATTTATGATGAAGAGGTGGTGGTGGTGGTGGTGCGTGATCTCATGTGTGGGTGGTGCTGGTGCTGGTGGCGACAGAGAGAAATTAAAGCACGTGCGGCGCGAGGAGGTGTTTGGCGCGATGGAGAAGGGTATTTCTCACTCGCTCCAGCGGATCCCGCCACCCTGGGAGCTGCGAGTTGCGCCGCAGCCAAACGTATCGTTGAGTGTGACCCCCAGCATCCTCGGCGCGTCCGGGGACCGCGTGACAGTGCGCGTGCGGAGAGAGGGGTCCTCCGACCGGAGGATTACGGACTTTCTCGCGGCGTACACGCCCGCGGGCACGAATATTAGCGCCAAGGCGCCCGCTCGCGTGGTGAACATGAGCCAGATCGAGGGATACGTCGAGAGCGGGGATGGCATCGTCGAGCTCGAGCTCACGAATATGCGGAGCACGTACGATTTTGTCCTTTTTAGTGCCGCGTGGTGGTGCGAGAACGGGACGGAGTGCGACGACTGGTGGTACTTTGGGGGCTCTCGTTCGGCGCGGTACCAGGTCGCGCGGTCGGGCGAGGTTGGGTTCGCGAACTACGACGAGGCGCGCGCGGCGCGGGTGGTGCCGGACGGCGACGACGAGGGGTGGCGCCTCGTGTGGACTTCCCGCGAGCCCGGGGGATCGTGTTTGGTAAACGGCGTTACCGTCGTCGAGGCGAAGAGCCAGTCTCTCGGCCCTTCCGATCTGTGCGGGTCTCCCGCGACGGACGTCGGCTTCAACTGCGATCCCCCGACGACGAACTCGGTGCCGGTGCGATGCGGGGACAGCTACGAGTGCGGTGGTCTTCTTCGAGGAGAGGTCTCGTGCTCGAACCAGACGGTGCTCGTGGTGTTTGGCGACCTCGGAAGAGGAACCTACGACGACTCCGAGACTTGGAAGGAGTACGGGAGCCCCGCGGCGGCGACGGCCAAGGCACTCGCGACTTTAGAAGAGCACGTCGACCTCGTCTACCACATTGGCGATATCAGCTACGCCGTCGGGTACCTATCGGTGTGGGACGACTACCTAGACATGATGGCGCCCGCGTTTCGAAAGTTCAAGTACGCTACGACCTTAGGCAATCACGAGGTCGACTTTCCGCGGTTTCCGTTGGGTCGCGAGCCGTCCTACTACACCGGCTACGATTCGGGCGGCGAGTGCGGCGCGACCAGCCAGGCCCTCTTTCCGATGCCTTCACCCTGGTGGTCGCGAACCGTCGGTCTCGCGCGCGTCGTGACGATGGCCACCGAGTACAACTTTACGCGCGGGTCGCCGCAGTGGGAATGGCTTCGCGACGACCTCGCGTCGGTCGACCGTTCCGTTACCCCCTGGATCATCTTTGGCGGTCACCGCGCGGGTTATGTGGACTCTTCGTTCTCGAGTTCGGCCGACAACGGCGTCGGCGACGTCGAGAACATGGATCTCTGGATCGAGCACGTCGAGCCCCTGCTCCTCGAGGCCAAAGTCGATCTCGCAGTCTGGGGTCACAACCACGCCGCCCAGCGCCTCTGCGCCTGCGCGCGGGGCGAGTGTGTCAACCGGTCCGCTGGTAACAATAACGTTTTTTTCGCTCCTAAAGCGCCCGTGCACGCGGTGGTCGGCACCGGCGGCGCCGCCTTCACCGAAAACTCCTACGGCGCGCCCTTCGCCGAGCGCGTCTTCTACAAGTGGGGCTACGCGAGGCTCCAAGCCAACACGACGCATCTCGAATGGCGGTTTGTCGACAACGGACGCAACGGCCCCGGCTCTTTTCCCGGACAAATTCTCGACTCGATGACCATCGTCCGCGATATCGAAGAGACAGAAAAAGACGCTTCCGCCGCAGCAGCAGCAGCAGACAACTCGGGCGGGGGTGATCTCGCCGTCCTACTCATCGCCGCCGTCGTCATCGTCGTCCTCCTCGCCGTGAGGTACCGCACTCCCTCCGCCAAGACGAGCCGCACTTCCACCGCTATTAAAGACTGCGACGCGGGCCTCGAGTTGCCCGTCTCCCGCCTTCCGCCGGCGACCCAGACCACCGAATACACCACCCTCGTCTAATATAGAACGATCGGAGGAGGATAACATCATCGAGCGGGTTTGTGACGAAGGATCAGTCGCCTGCCATATTTTGTTGTTGTTGCTGTTCGGAAAGTTTGTTGTTCGTCGGGGGCTCTAATAATTAACAACGCGGTCTTATGGCCCGCGCGGATCGTCGCGCGCGCCCATAAAAAAAAAAATTCTTTGAAAAGAGGGGTAACATCCACACGGATTCGTGTTCTACGCGGCGGCGGCGGCGGCGGCTTGCGTCAAACTCCGACCGACCAATTGGACGCCTACTACTGGTGAGACATCCGAGGTCGCTGTCTCGTCGTCAACCACCCATCCATTCCCCTATATGCCTTCTTCGTCTTTGCGCCGGGCTTGGTACCGTCGAAGAAAATTGGGAGATCCGTACTTGACAACAACAACAACAACAAATGCTCGTTCGCACCGCCGAGATCGTCTCCTCGATGAGATGACGCCGCCGGGCATCCAATTTGGTGCCTAGGTGGGCAGCCAACTCACACACCTCAACCCGCGTAGTACCAACCAACCACAGCGACGAGTGGGTTGCTGATTCCGCCTCTTCCACCTGCATCTCTCCTCAGCGATCGAGATTCTCGTCGCTCGACCGACGCTGCCCAGACACCCCGAGGTCGTGGCGGTGCGCCGTCGTCGCGGTAGCAGTTTCCGTCTCGGTCGAAAGCTCGCGGCGCTCCGACTTCGCGACGTCGTGATTCTTCAGCTGCCTGGTGGTCAAAACAGCCACGTTCGTGTCCTACGCGCTTTTATTTCTTGAGATCTGTGCCGATGCTGTATAGTTCAATGTTCGCCTCGAGCTCCTTCGTCCGCGCGACGTCGTTTCTCGAGTCGAGCGTCGAGCGTCGAGCGTCGAGTGTCGAGTGTCTCGTTGCCCGGCGCGAGCGCGGGTCCTCGTCGACGGGTTTGACGTTCGTGGCGGTGATCTCCCGCTCTAGCACCTTAAATTTCGACGGCCTTGGCGTGGTAGTGGTCCACGGAGGCTTTCCGGCGTGCATCCCCACGTATTCATTCCACGCGGCCAAGAAGAGCCGCTGCGTCTCCTTGGCCTCTTGATGATGATCTTGTTGTTGTTGTCTTTGCGTGCAAGCTAACTCCGACGCAATAATTCCGAGGAGGACGAGCTGGGTGCATCGGTTGGACGACAAAGTTGAAGCGGTCGTCGCGGCGCGGCTCCGCGCATCTGTGCGCGCCGAGGGACGGACCATCGTTCTCCTTTGCTGCTGCTGCGAGCGAGCATAGCTTGCAAAAAACCGCCTGCAAGAGGCAGTGTGCACGCAAGAAAAAAAACGATAGTGGCGTCGAGTCGCGTGATGTTCAGGATGCAGCGACGTTCCCCTATAGGGTGAGAACGGCGGCGTCGTCGGTATAGGTTTTGATCAAAGATGACAGTAGTAGTAGTAGTAGTAGTAGTAGTAGTAGGTCCGTTAGGGAAATGAAGTCGGCGCCCTCTGGGCGACGCGATGCGAGGTTTCGTCGGATGTGGAAGCGTCTGGTGAAATGCACGAAGAGCGTATGGCGCGCGTTGGACGCGCACGCCAAGCTCCGGGAAGCGCGGCGCGACATAAAACACCTCGAACGCGCGCTGCTCCGGGAGGTGCGGGCGCGGGCGGCCTTGGAGGAAAGGTTGATGATAAAGAGCGAGGACGAGCAGCCCTTGGTGTTTCGGATCGTCCTCGACGACGACCTCGCCTGCGGCACGCCCGGGACAGTCATTAAAAACTGCCGCGACGAGCCTCTCGTCCACTGCTGGGGCGGCGAGGGATACAAGTTAGGGCCAGAGAAGACGATCGACTTGATTTCCGACACCGACTCGCCCTCGTAAAAAAGGATATATAAATATTGCGCCCGCGGTAGTGTATTCGTAGGTCGCGAGGGATGTTGTTAAGAGCAGCAGCCGATTAAATGGCGGCGGCGGCGGCGGCGCCTTGGGGGCGAACGGGCACGCCAGTACCAACGAAAGGGGCGCGCTCGTGGGGGAGCGCGGCGGTGATAACGCCGACGCGAGTAGCAGGCAAGAAGCGGGCGCGGGCGAGCGTAATCGTCGCGACCGCCGCCGCCGCCGCGAAGATGCCGAGGGGGGCTAGCAGACGAGGAAAAAAAAAGGAGCGATGATGGTCCCTCGCGTCAAGCTCCTCCTCCTCGTCTTCTTCTTCTTCTTCGGGCGTGGGGTCCATGAGGACGAGGGTCGCGCCGCCGCCAAAGTCGCACGTAGCGCCCGCGAAGCGATGGGCCTCCCAGTACTCGTCGAAGACGACGTCTGCTTCGCGATAGAGGCCCTCGCCCGACAATTGGTAGAAATACTCGACTCGGGCCGGGTCTTGGTTGACGCAGTAGACCATGCCGTCGCGCGTGGCTTTTTCCTCGACGCGACGCGCGACGCACTTGTAGGGCGTTTCGGTGAGCTCGGCGGACCCCCCAAAGTCGCAGGCCGCTTTGCGGGCCGCGGGCATGTTCTCGTTGTCCTGGCGGTGGGCTACCCAATAATCGTCGAAGGCCTCGTCCGCCGCGGCGCGGAGGTCTTGATGGTCTGCGAGGGGAACGCCGAGCCACCCCAGAGCGTCGCGGAGGTCGGCGTCCGAGGCCGAGCGCTTGGCACGGCAGTGCACGTCCTCGCGGTCGCACGCGGTACCGACGATGTCTTCGAGGTTCCGGATGTCGGCGGGGAGCCAGCCGCGGTCGACGGCGCGGAGGTAGCTCCACTGGTCCTCGAGTTCCGTCCGAAAATTCCAGAAAAAAAATCCGTGGGCGACCGTGCCAAACGCCTGGAGCTTCTTGGCCCCGAGGTTGCGCATGACCTCGTCGGTGTCGTCGTCGTCGGGGGTCTTGGCCTGGGCGTCGAGGTCCGAGGCCACCCGAACGCGCGAGCTTCCGAGTTCGTCGCCGGGGGAGCGCTTGAGCCAATCGCGGTCGACGGGGCAGAGACCGTACTGTGGTCCCGACACGCCCGTGCCGAAGGGACCTTGGAGGGGTTTCAGAATCGAGGGCGGCGCTCCGGGCTGCGCGATCACGTAGGGGCTCGGGCAGGGCACCAGCTTGCACGGAAGCTTGGGGTACCCGGGGAGGTTGTCGTTGAAGCCGTTGAGCCACATGGCGCAGTTGTCGGTCGCGAGCGACCACTCGCCGACGATGACCGGTCCGAACGCCTTTTCCATTTTTTGGATAATATTTTTTTGAGCGCACGCGTTCGAGTAAAAGTTGTCGCGGGTCGAGGGTTCGAACCAGGCCTGGTAAATGTGGGTGTCGAGGGCGATGTCGGGGCACCCGGCCATGAACCCCCCCCAGACTTGCGTATCGAACCGAAAAGAGTCGTGCATAACGAATCGCCACGACGGCGCGATAGCCTTGACGCGGAGATAGCTTTCCCAGTAGAATTTTTTTAAGGCCCACAACGGCGTGAACTGCCAGGGTTCGTTCACGGCTTCGAGCCCGACGACGGCCGGGTGCGCGGCGTACGTCGAAGCGATCTTCTCCAACGTTCGAATCGAGGCCTCGACGTGCGTCCAGTTCACCGCCGTCGTTCCCTCGCGACCGTCGAAAGACCCCATCCACCGCGCAGACCGGCGTGGCCAGTGCTCGAAGGTGATCGCGTCCGAGGCGACGTCCTGGAGGGTGCTGGTCCACTTCACGCCCATCGCGATGCCTCCGTTGTCTAATCCGTTGGCCGACCTCCGCACCGCGTGAACGTCGAGCAGCACTTTAAGCCCGCGAGACGCGGCCCACCCGAGAACCCGATCCACGACCTCGAGGGCGCCGTCGGTGCACCCGCGGTACGGCCCGTACGGCTCGAACATCCAATCGCCAATCGGAATCCGAATAGAGTTTATCCCCAGAGACGCGAGCTTCGAGATATGAGTTTCCGTCACCCACGTCTCCCAGTGCTTCCGGAGCTGCCTGTTCCCCTCAACAGGACCCAGCACTCTGCAGAAGCTGTGGGTGTCCATGGCGGTCCCCTCGGAGTCAGCGCCGAGGAATTGGTAGAATAAACTCGGCGTGATCCACGGCTCGAGCACCAGCCATCCCCCCAAGTTCACCCCGATGATCTTTTCGACCCAAGGCGTCGAGTGCACGTCCCCCGAACACGTCATGTTCTCGGGGTGCGGCTCGAAGTCCAAAGCGACGACGGCTGCTGCAGCCACCACCACCACAATTTTAGGAAGCGACAACATCCTCAGCACCAGCACCACCAAGCAGCAGCAGCGTTGCACCTTCTCTTGACGTAAATAAATCCTTTATTTTTGTAACATACGTACGTACGCACGGGGGCTTTATTATTGTTATTATCAGAAAAAAAAGTCATCAGAATTTACTTCACTTCAACGGGGGCTTGATGGAAGATTCAGATTCAGTGTGCGAGGCCCTCCTCGACGACAACAACCCCCAGCGCCTCCTGAACGCCGTCGAAAAGGCCTGGGGATGCGTCGCGCCCCGGGACATCCACCTCTCGCTGCTGCGGACGGCAGCCATCAAAACACAGAATGCGGCCGCTGCGGGCACTAGAAAGAATGAAAAAACGGCAAAAAAGCTCAAAACGGCCCTCGCGAGGACGCGCCTCATGATCTGCCAACGCGAGGAGGGCGCCATGCTGAGCCCGCGATCCGCGGTCTTGCCGCAGCCTCGGGCAGCCGACGGAGTGCTGCGCGCGATCTTCGCGCGGCTGGTCGCCCGCGAACCAAAAAAAAAAATAGACGACGTGCGCGAGCGCTGCGAACGCGCGCTCCGGGCGCGGTGGCCCGACGCAACCTGCGAGGTCTTCGGCTCCCGCAGGAGTTCCCTGGCAACCAGAAACTCGGACGTCGACGTCTGCGCGATCATTCCGGACGAGGAAAAAACGGAATCGACGGCCGGGAAGAAAAGGGCGGCCGCGGCCTTTGCGATCGAGCGGTGCCTGCGCGATTCCCCCGACTTTGCGGATGTCCGCGCCATCGCGAGGGCGAGAGTCCCCGTCGTCAAGGCGAGAGACGCCCGGACGAGCCTGGGCGTCGACGTCGTCGTCAACAACGAGATCGCTCTTCGCAACTCGACACTCCTGGGCCAATACGCTGCCGAAGACGCCCGCGCCCGCACCCTCATCATCCTTGTCAAGGCCTGGGCTCGTCGCCGCCTCGACGACGCCCAGGGCGGCGGCTTGTCGTCTTACGCTCACGCGATTCTCGCCGTACACACGCTTCTCAGGTGTCGCGTCGTCCCAAATCTTTTGGAGGACCGACCGGCCCGCCTCGATGATCGCCGCCTAGGAGTTGCGCATCTCCTCTACGACCATTTCCGCTTCTTGGCCACCAACTTTGACTTTTTCTCTGACTCGATCAGCGCGAGGACCGCCTCTCTTTTCCCGAAATCAAGCTGGATCGACCATCTTAAAAACCCGCCCAAGGCCTGGCGCTTGTCGATCGAGGACCCCTACGAGCACCTCCACTCCCCCAGGCCCCACGACCTCGGCGACGTCATGACCCTCAAGGGCATGGACCAACTCCAGGCCGAGCTAGATAGGGCCATGGACCTCCTTTCCCACCCCGATCCCAACAATACCCTCGCTTCGCTCTTCCAGGATCGCTTCAACGCCGCCCGCATCCCACGCTCCATAGAGCCGACGCGCCTTCTCCCTCATCAACACCCGCCGCCGCCGCCGCCGCCGCCGAGGGAAACCCGCACCCGCCGCCGCCGCCGCCGCCGAGGGAAACCCGCACCCGCCGCCGAAGAAAACAACAACAATAACAACGTCTCGATTCCGGTCAATAATTGAGACGAGGCGTCGCCGCACTTTATAATAATTTCGTGAGGTGGCGCGTCTTCTAGGGCTCTTCCATCCTTCCCGCCAGAAGCGTGGGCTGGACTGTTGATAATCCGCGTTCGAGCAATCTTGCGGGCCTCCTTCATTCTTGCCGTCAGCCGAAATGTCGTTCGTTCATGTCGTTCGTTCGTTCATGTCGTTCGTCCAATGCGGAGGAGCCTCGCGAGGTGTTTTATCACACTGTCAGTAAGAAAGAAAAGCCTTTCCGAAGTACCTAGCGTCCGTACTCAAAAGCACACGCGACAGCGACTCTGAGTCGCGTCCGGTGGCCAGCCTCTCAGGGAAAATGTCAAAGCTTGGATAGCGCAGTATGAATGACTATTTTGCTTTGGTTCTATCCATCAATCCATGACAATCAGAAGAAGCCACTCACCTTTTAGACGAAGAAATCCAACCTCAGGGTGCAAAGGAACTCGCGTCAAAAAACAGCGCCCATCGTTTTCTTTGAGGATCCTCCACTCCAACAGAGATGAACAACTAGAGTATCGTTCCTGCGGCTTCGGAAAAGGTGCCTCGTATCGATGAGCTAAGGTCTGTGGTCGACGAATCCTGCGGCGGCGCGAGCGCGGAGATAATCGAAAGCTGTGACTCAACTCTCTGCTCCTTGGGGAAGTTTAATATTCACCCAGCAGCAGCAGCAGCAGCAGCAGGTGCTCCAAAAAGCAGGCGTGCGCGCTGCTCGCCGACGACTGTCTAGCAATGTTAAATCCGAAAAAAAATCGCAGAGACAGACAACGCGCCAACGGGCGAATCACATATTTTCTGCCGTGGAAGACTAAAAATTCCAACCTCAACATAATCCAAAGTCAGAGAGAGGACGAGCAACAAGCGTATCGTGTTTTAATGACGCCCAGCAAAGCCAAAATGCGTCTCGAGGATCTCGACGACAACGCGCGGATTGTCGTCATCCGAATCGTCGTCGTCGTCCCGCGCGTCCAAGGCGAGAGCGATCTCGTCCCTGAAGTCGATCGGGCAGACCGCGTCTGCGTCCAGGAGCGCCGTCGCCCGGATGTCCTTGAGACCAAAGGCAAGATCGTGGAGTTTGGGAAGGTCTTGCCAGTTCAAAAGCGGGAGGTCGAGGGCGGCGAGGCGGTCTCGGAGTCGCCGGAGGCTATCCTCGTCGCCTCCGCAACCGCCGAGTCTGAGAGAGACTGCAACCAGACGTCGCTTGGAATCGGCATCTACTTTGTCCCAGAGATCTCGGAAGGTGTCGACGGGGCGATGGCGGTATCGGAGTCCGCAGCCGGAAACAAGCACGGCAAAGGGAACGAGACTAGAAGCGGAATCGGCGACGCGCGCGGGCTCGACGTCGACGCCATCGAAGGTCACCTCGATCAGCGATCGAATGTGCGGCTCAAGCAACGAAATGACAAGGAAAGCACCGTTGGGTTTGAGGACGCGGCGCACCGTTGCGGCGAGGCGCGTTATAGAGGCCCTCGCGGAATCGTCGTCGCGCGCGTGCAGGGCGTCGATAAGGCCCTTGTCCACGACCAGGCTCGCCGAGCCGTCGGCGACTGTCGCGAGTTCCAAGGCGTCGTCCAACTTCACGACGTGTCGATTCCCGACGGCCCGCTTGACGGCTTCTTCGGACGTGTCAACTGACCACACGGTTGCTTTATCGAAATACTGTGGCCAGCCGCATGTGCCGCACCCGAGGTTCACGACCAACCCCGCCTCTTCCGGGAGGGCGTTGGCTACGAGCTCGGCGCACTGCTTGGCCGGGACGTACCACTCGAAGGGCTCGTCGTCCCTCGCGCGGTAAAACCTCTCCCAGTACTCTCGCTCACCAAACTCATCTTCTGAACGAGGGAGCATAGTACTTACTTACCCTAGAAGCGAAGCGCAGCGAAGCGAGCGACCCAACAAAAAAGTAGCGATCAACATCATCTCATCAGGTCGAGGCGATGGGCAAGCGCACCAAGAAGGTCGGGATCTGCGGCAAGTACGGAACGCGGTACGGGGCGTCGCTCCGCAAGAACATCAAGAAGATGGAGGTGCAGCAGCACTCTAAATACGGCTGCGTATTTTGCGGGAAGGAATCGGTCAAGAGGCTGTGCGCCGGCATTTGGAAGTGCAAGACCTGCGGCAAGGTCATCGCCGGCGGCGCCTACACGCTCAACACCCCGGCGGCGGTGACGGCCAAGTCGACGCTCGCGCGCATGCGCAAGCAGGGCCTTGGCAAATAAGTCGCTTCTTATTGACGAGTAGTGTCACGCTGTTTCTGCCTGGACTTCTGAATGGAGAAGGTCGTGGCGGTGTTTCGTCTCTCTCTTTACGGGGAGGAAAGGAAGGGCGGGAGCTCGGTGCAAGGAGCATACCCTCCTGTGTTGGCGAGCGGAGGACGAGCGGGCGACTCGTGGACGAGTCGTGTGTGGGACGTGCGGACGACTCGCGGGGGACGTGCTGACGATAGGGGGTGTGCATCGCTGAACGGATATCCTCCACCCAACGGCTCGAGATGAGATGGTTGGTGGTCTTGAGCGCCGCTCGCGGTCTTCCCGGCGGGTTCAACTTGGGCGACGAAGCCATAATCCGCGAAATCTACTCTTCCGCCGGCTCGGTGTTCGAGTGGGGTCTCGGCGACTCGACACACATCGCCGCGGAAGTCGGCGTTAAAAGATACAAGGGCGTAGATTCGTCCGCGACATGGGTCGACAACGTGCGGGAGAAGGCGCCAGCGCACTTCGAGCTTGTTCACGTAAATATCGGAAGGCTCGGGGCCTGGGGTCATCCTGAGTCGAAGAACGCGACTCCGAGCTTCGCCGCGTATACGATGGGACCTCTCACGGGCGAGCTTCCGTTCGACGTTTATCTCGTCGACGGTCGGTTCCGCGTCGCTGCGACGGCGGCTGCGTTCCTGCACGCGAGCGCGGGCGGCAAACGATGTCTCGTGGCGGTCCACGACTTCTTCCGCCGCGGGATTAGGAAGGGCCACGAAACGACGCCCCGCGTTTTAGGGACCCGCGCGCCTGTTTATGCTCGTGCCTATTCGGCTATTTTGGGCGTAGCTTCCCCAGTCGTAGTATATGACGAAAGGATACGACGTGAGCGAGGGTGCGCCTCGAAGCATGTTTTTCCCCGAACCCACGTCTGCCACAAGTGGCGGCCTCAGCTCGCCGTCTTCGAGCGAAACGAGTCCGTCCCAGATGCCCGCCTCGCCGCCCTCTGGTTCGACTACGCTATTCACGAATTCTAACAGAAAAGATCGGGGAAGAGCCGGCGGGCGATCTCGTCGGCGTGCTGGGCGATGATGACGCCGTGCGCTTTTTCTTCGTTTTTTTGGTGCTTCTGCTGCTGCTGCTGCTGCTTCTGCTGCTGCTTCGGTGGTTGGGGGATGGGGTCCGGACGGTGAGGATCCAGGTCCCCCTCCTCCGACGACGGGAGGGGCAACGGCACGACAACCGCGGCTGCGCACAACCGCGCGCACCGGGCGGCGACGATCGTCTTCGTCGCGAGGAAGACGAGGGCGTCAAGGCAGTCCCGTGCCAACTCCACGAGGAGGGACCACCCTTCGTAACCATCGCCGCTGGTCCTTTTCTTCTCGAGTCGCCTCTCGAGGTCGGCCCACGCGGTATCGCGAGCTAGAGTCTGCGCGAAGAGCTGGCAGAGCGCGACGAGCTTCCGACACGCCGCCGCGATCGGCGCGTCGCCCTCGAGAAAAAGAAGATGCCCCCCACTCGATAAGCAGGGGGCGGCGGTACCTTCGCGCTCCGGCGCCGACGACTCCGGCCGCCGGCGGTGGCGCCGCGACTTGAACACGAGGAGCATCGGACGTTCCGCCGAGTGCTGCTCTTCGTACGGGGTCGCGGCCTCGCACCCATCAACGTACACGAGCTCTGCGTTCGGATCGAGGTCCACGCGATCGAACGACGCCTCGCTCGGCGGAAGCAGCACGATCGACGTCGTCTCTTCCTCGACGACTTCGGCGGACGCGACCGGCACCGCGACTCGGCTCGGGCAGTCGATGCTCGTCGCGAAGTGCGCGACCTGGGGCGGCGACGGCGGCGGCGTCGCCGGGGAGGAACAGGGACTCTCGACGAGGTTGATGATGTCGTCGGCGTCGAGGTTGCCGATGTCATCGAGCAAGTCGCTCTGGCGGGCGTCGAGCTTGGAGAGGCGCTCGTAGGCGTCGTCGAGCGCGCTCGCGAGAGCGGCTTCGCGACCGATGTCGTCGAAAACCACGTTCCCCAGACTACCTTCTGTCACCGCCCTCTCGAGGTCGTCGGCGTCCATCTCGACGACATCCTTCACGTTGGCCGGTACCAGCTGCTGAAACAGCGCGTCGACGGCGACGAGGGGATTCTCGTCTCGGGGACCTTCGATCAGACAACTCGCGGCCATCGCGACGACGTCGATCGTCTGTTGTCGTCGTTTCTTGCGAAAAATACGACGAAACAGACTGTCGCCGCCGCCGCCCTTGCGTCGTGGTGGCTTGGACGGCCTCTCGGGGGAACGCGCCTCGATCTCTTTGGTTGCCGTCGCCTCGTGCCGCACGACCCGCAGCACTCGCGGCCTCTTTCTCGACTTGAACAGGATGTCTTGAACCTGAGCCTGCGAAAGCGCGACGGCGTCGACGTCATTGACGGCCACGAGCCGGTCATTCGGCCGCACCAAGCCGTGGGCGGGGCAATTCTCGTCGACGGCCTTGATCACGAGCCCCGGGAGCGTATTCTCCTCCTCGAACACGATGCGCAGCACACCCTTGGGAACCTCCACGTCGACGCTTGGCTCGACCGCGTTGTGTCGCACGAGGGGCGGCAGGCTCATGTGCACGTACGCGCCCATTTTTGTGTCCTACTACAGGGAATCAATCAATCAATCAATCGAGGGCGCCTATCACTCGCGCGCACTTTACTACTACTACTTTTATACGAGGGCGGTTTAAACACCATATGTACTATCCTAGACCCAACGTGCGTCAGGCTAGATAGATCTTGCTACTAGAGCAGCCCGCCCGATGCGCGACGACTCCCACGCTACACAACCCCGGGAAATCGTCGAGCTGAGGCATGGATGGTCTCTTGCTCATGATCCGGTTTCGGGGCACGACTACTACGCTCATCGCGAGACGGGGGTGCGTGCAGAGGCTCGACGCATTACACTTTTTTTTCTGTGGTGTAGGCCGTCCAATGGGAGAAACCAACCATTCTCGAAGATACCTCGGCCGTCGAGCCACCAGTTCAGGTCGGATGCGATCACACGCATATGACACGGGCGGCGAACGTGTGTTGTTGTCTCGCGTAGGTTGGAAACGGCTGGGTGCGAATTCTCGATCGAGCGAGCGGCTCCTACTACTACGCACACCCAGAGACGCAACGCGTCCAGTGGGAACGGCCGGAGTTTGGGACGTCACCGAAAAAAAACGCCCGCGACGAAGATGACGACGAGGTAGAATCAGCGCCCCACTCGACCTGGTCGGCCGAGATCGACGACGACGACGCGTGGGCGAAACTTCAAGAGAAGCAGCTCAAACGGTGGGCGAAGGCCGCCAGCGGCGAGGCGTTCGCCTTGCTCCAACGGATTTCGCGCTGCGATGCGCACGATCGTTTGAACAACAACGGCCTTCCCGCGAACAACGACGGCACCAAGCAACGAGCTCGCTCTCAACCCGCGGCCGACGAACGATGTTGGGTAATCAAGACGAAACACCCGAGCGAGAGGGGCATTGTCACCGAACCGAATGCTTCGCGTGGAATGCTCTACGCTTACAACACCACCTCCAACCTGGCACCAAACCAGCACTTCACGTGATGTCGATCGTAGCCAACGTGCACAGTTTGACTACTCGATGATAAGCTGTCAAAATAATGATGTGTGGCGGGGGAGCGCGCGTCGTTTTGATCAGGCAAAAGAATTGCCGCGCACAGTGTCGTCATGGGGGCGTGTCGTTGTTTCGCGGTTTGATGCGAGGTGTGGCGCGCGTTGGTCGCTGCGCCCCGTGGTGCTTGCACAAAAGCCACTACCCCCTCGAGTCTTGATCCGCGGTCCTCGTCGTGAAACGCGCCTCGCCCGTGGTGGCGGTGGTGGTGGTGGTGGTGACAAAGAGACGCGGCTGAAGCGGAGAGGCGCTGCTGCGGGATGTGCCAATAGTGAATGAAACGTGGTGCAGATCTGCAAAAGCATTCCTGGAGGCGACGCGCTGTCGAACTGTCCGCGAACGTTTGTGCCAATTTGCGTCGTCGTCGTCGTCGTCGAGGAGCGGCGTGAAGCCTCGAAGTTGCTTTTGTTGTTTTGCATCTTGTTTGGGATGAGATGAGTTCAAGCGGGAGTGCTGGAAAAAACCACGCCTCAAAGGTAGGTAGTGCGCTGGTCTTTCGGCGTGGTTCATGATGATGACGATGTACAAGGAATGAGTAGGAGCAGAGATCCTTGTTAACTGACCAGTCGCGCGAGGCGCTCCTTAGAATAGTTTGAGACGCGGGCCGCCGAGGTCGTTGCCGTTGTTGTTTGGGGGGGCGTTTTCGTTGTGGGTCGCGAGCGTGAGGACGCTCCAGTCGCACTCGAGGTCTTGCTGTCGGCTAGGTTGGTTTACTACGAGCGGCTTGGGCGGAACGAAGTCGAGGGCCACGGGGTGGAGATGCGACGCGGGCACCGCGTGACTGGGCGGATCCGAGAGAGAGTTGGCGATTTTGCGAGCGACCGCGCTGAAATCGTCCTCGTCGTCCTCTGGTTCGGCCACCAGCTTTTTGTCGTTGGAGGTTGGTACGGCCTGTCGAGCGTGGTTGTGACTCTCGACATACAACAATAACACACGTTCTGTTTGTTGAAGACGGCGTGGGGATGTCCGGCCTTCTGGCGAAGGTAAAGGATGTCATCGGGGGGGCGCCCGAGCATGTCCTCGCGCACGTAGACGAGCAGGTTGCGGGAGCTTTCACTGAATGACTTGTGGAAGCCAAAGTTGTTGAGCTGGCGCTTGAACGACGCGACGCTGCCGCTGCGAAAGTACATCTTGAGCACGTCTTCCTGCGTAAAAAAAGGAGGAAGCGAGTCAGCACCTACGTTCGTAAGCACGAGGGAGGACTCGCCCGCATGAGCTCGGGGCCGCCGTTGGTTGCGATCCTGATCTTGCCGGCGTCCCACTGGATGAAGAAGGGCACTTCCTGCGGGAGCGTATAAGGAAGGCATCATCATCATCATCAAAAGTCAGTCAGTCTCGAGAGAATTGCGGCGTACCCTGAACATGTTGGCAAGGTTGATGGCAAAGTCCGGCGGTTTGTCGGCGGGGGCGAACTTGAGCTTTCGTCGGCCCGTCGGTGAACGCCGGTGTCGGGGTGACACGCGCTGCTGGCGCGGTGCCTAATAGCATATGTAGCATCATCATCACGAGGCATTTTTTGTTTCACCGACGCTGCGGCGATGAGAGCTGCTGACCTTGGTTGCGTTGCGGCCGCGCGTCTGCTGGACCCCCCGTACCGAGCGAGACGTGTCCGACTTCATCGACCCTTGGCTCCGAAATGTCCGACAGTAGTGTCCAGTGTACTGTTAATTACGGTGCACGTTGTCGCGTAGATGAAAATGCACATTTCGACATGATCACCGCACGGTGCTGACAACTACGCTATCTCGTGCCTCCTAGTGCTTAGACCCCACTTAAGTTGCTCTGCCTGTTAACTACACCTATGACCAATGTTGACATTTTTGCTCATTGTGCACAACGAAGATTTGTGGAAATCGTTTATCTCGCTGACGTAATCTGACGCCATGGGCCTCGTACGCTACTAGCATATATTATAAGAGTCGTCGCTCGACGTTTTCCTTTGACAGTTATTATTATTATTAGTAGTAGTAGTAGTAGTAGTAGTAGTAGTAGTAGTGCTTCGCTTCGCTTCTCTCGACGACGACGACGACGACGTTCTCGCAATAATTAATTATTACTAGTGTGATGCCGCGCCGGCGTCTCTTCTTCACTCGTCACGGCCGACCGCTTGGCGGCTGTGTTTCCGCGAAGAAGGCGCAACTATCTTTGAACCAACAGACACAACAGAGAGGCAGGATAGTAAAAAGGCGCCACTTTATTCTTCACCACCCGCACTACCCCCCCCTTTCTGGAGAGAAGAAAAGCGAACAATAATGGAGTCACGGCCCCAGTCTGAGATGGTGTTTGACCCAACAGGGAGTGCGTTTCCGTTCCGGCGGTCGGACTACAGGTATTTGGATGATTTTCCGTTCGGGAAGGCTAGCGCCGAGTTCGAATCGATTCTCGGGACCGCGACGTTCGACAACGCGACGGCCGCGATGAGTCTGCGGCGCGCGATCAACGAAACGCTCGAAAGCGCCGACTGGCAGGTCAGGACGCGGGGGGACGGGGCGTGGGCGACGGTGTACGTTTACACGTGCGAACGTGCCGTGCGCGCGCGGTGCGTGCACGTGGGCACCCAGTCGCACGAGGACGCTTGGAAATTCAAGCGAGACCATCGTCCGCTCATGCGCGAAAAGCTGGCCGAGTTCGAGGCGGCCCCCGAGTGCGTGCCGGGGATCGTGAACGGCGCCTCCATTGCTGCCGTGTTGCGCGAGCTCGTGGAGGCGCGCCTCGCTCCATTCCAGTTCCTCGTCGCGAGCGGATTCCGGTACTTGCTCGTCGATCTGGACGACCTTCGCGCGATTCCCGCCGATGCCAACCGGTTTCCGAAGCCCCCCACCAAGAGCCCCGACGAGGGACGAGTGGTCCCCGTCGACGACCGCGCGATGCGGGACATCGTTGACGGCATCGCGCTCGGGGCCAACCATTACTTCCAGCGGTCCCACTACGCCGGTCTCCGAACCCTCCTCGACCGCCGGAATATCCCCTACTCGATTTTTATCGAGCGCGCGGACCCCGACCGTCCGGTCGGAGGGGAGGGGGGATGCACCGCCCAGGGCGAGGCCGCCCTCGAAAAGCTTCGGCGCGAGGGCCCCGACCACGTCGTCCTCGCGGCGAGTCACGAGGACGGTTCGCGCTTGGAAGCTCACCTGGACACCCCCGACCCAGAGACCGCCCGGCTCCACACTCTTCGTGCGGTGCTGCCGGGACTCGAGCCCACCAAACTGGAACCCGGCGGACCACCTCTCACCAACGTCTACATCCCCGATCGCGTGCTGGTTCCGCCGACGGATCACACTTCGGAGGATTAACTAACTAGGCGAGTTTCCGGGCGATGTCGCTGACCATCTCCTCGATCTTGTCCAGTCGCGTCGCGATGGCGTTTTCGCCCGCTTTCTTCTCGGCCGCGTCGATGTCGGCAGTCAGGTCCTTTACTTTTGCCTCCATGCGCGCCACGCCTGCGTTCATCGACTTCTCGAGCAGCGCCTCCACCTCGGCCATGAGCTCGGTCTCCTCGACGGTCGACTTGACGGCCACCGCCGGCCGCATGCCAACAGGCGGCGCGAACGCGCCAGCGAGACCGAGGACGGCGGCGATCGTCACGATGAGGAAGCGAGCCATTTGACTACTTACACTTGTACGTACTCCGTGTCGTCGTCGCACGATCTTCAACTCCTCTGAGACGCTAACCCTGAAAATGATCCTATACCCTGCAAAAAAAAAAAGAATAAGGGTAATAATAATTTTTGAACAATGTTGTGTGTTGTGGCCCACAAGCGGGGCGCGACGATCCGCGCGGGCATCGCGTTCGAGTCCGAGGTCGTCGGGAGCGTAGCCGCCGGCGGCGAGGTTGAGGTCGACGAGTCCTGCGTCGCGGTGGCGCGGGACCTCAAACGCGTGCGCGTGGTCTCGCCCGCGGCGGGCTGGGTGACGCTCAAGCTGTTGCGACGGAAACATAGGATTCGACGAAAAGATACGGAAGACGAGTGGGTGCCTGCGCCGTGCCCGTCGACCGTCTCGCCCGTGACGGGCCTCGCGTACGCGCCGCACGACGTCGATGATGATGACGAGGCGGCGCCGTTTACGCGAGGCCGTCGTCGTCTCGAGGGTCGGTCTCTCGCGCTGCTGGCGGAGATGGAGGCCGCCGACAAGGAGGAGCGGCGGCTCGCGGCGGTGCGGGGCGAGGCATTGGCGCTCGAGGCGTTGCGAGCAGAAATCCCGCGTGCACCCGAGTGGGTGTTCCGGGCGGCGCCGTCCGCGCCAAAAACGCCGCTGGTCCCGCCGCCGCCCGCGACGGACGACGACCGCTTCGTGAGCGTCGTAACCCCCACGACGAGGGCTCGGCCGCACGAACAACTGTATCGGTGCTTCGCGGCGCAGACCCACCACCGCAGAGAACTCGTCGTCCTCGGCGACGGGTGCCCGTCGCCGTTCTTCGCCAACCTCGAAGATCCCCGGGTCCGGTACTTTGCCGGCACCAAGGACCGGACCCTGGGCGCGAAGAGGCGGTGGTTGTGCGAGCAGGCGCGAGGGGAGGTGGTGGCCAACATGGACGACGACGACCTCTACGAGCCGACGTATCTGGCGAGGATGCTCGCGGCGCTCGGGTCGACGGGGGACCTCGCCAAGCTCGCGAGCTTTCACTTTGTTCGGACCGATGATGATCGCAGGCTGCGCATGTACGACGCCGATGCGGACCGCGGCGTTGGGGCCCACCTTCGGCGCTGGGGGTACGGATTCACCTTCGTCATGTCGCGGCGCCTCGTCGACGCCGTCCCTTACGCTTCGGACCTCGACGTCGGCGAGGACTACGACCTTGCCGTCCGTGCCATCGACATGGGCCTCCGGTGCGCCTCCTTTGCCGACACGACCACCGGAAAAATTGCGGTCCACGTCCGCCACGCCACCAACGCGATTTACTTCGGCTCCCCGCCTATCCTGTCGTTGGCCCAGGGTCTCTTGTCTTGCAGCAGAGTTGAAGAGGCTTCTTTCTCCTTCGGGTAAATAGTAACAGCCCCCAACGCACAACAAACACAACAAATGGCCTACCTCGCACAAGACCGGAGTCGGATGCAGCCCCCCCCGCGGAAACGCGGGAGCGTCCTGAAGCGGGTCGCCTCGAACATCGCCGAGGGCGTCGACGGATCCGACAAGAGGTTTATCTCCCACGACGACTACGCATCGCGCGCCGGACGGAGTTTGTACTGGGAAGACCTCTGGCAGCAGACTCCCTGGTTCGACAACGACGGACCCTGCGTCGCGCTGATGGAGTATCTCGGCACCTGCTCGGGGACGGCGCTGGTGCCGGGCTGCGGCAGGGGCCACGACTGCCACGCCCTCGCCGAGCGCGGTTTCGCGCGCGTCGTCGGCGTCGACATCTCTCCGCGCGCAATCGACGCCGCCCGCGCCTGCCGCACCTCCCCCGCGGTCGAGTTTATCGTAGCAAACTTCTTCGAGATCGACGGCGTCTTTGATTTTGTCTTGGATTCGATTTTTTTCGCGAGCCTGCATCCGCACGCTCGCAGAGCCTGGGCCCGCCATATGGCTCGCGTCGTCGCCCCCGGGGGAACCTTGGCTGTTCTCGTCTTCCCGATGGCGCGCTGGTGGCACCTCTCCCAATTCTACAGGCATTTTTTCTCGGGACCACCCTACAACATCACGGTCGACCTCGTCAAGCACCTCCTCGCCCGCGAGGGCTTTGCGCCAGTCCACGTCCAAGACCCCCTACCCCCCGACCTCCACCACCTCCCCAACAACCACCTCCACGCCGACTCGGCCTTTCTCGTCTTGCAGAAGCAACCTATCCTCGCCAAGAGCGGCGACTCGTCCGACTCCTTCGGCGAGACCGATCTCGGCGAAGTCGCCGGCCAAGTCTGACGACGACACCCACCACCTGTCTCCTTCTTCCTCTTTGTTGTTGTTGTTGTTGTTGTGGTTTTTTCGACGACTTTTATTCTCGTTGGCGGTGGTACTCCTCGGCGGCGGACCTCTCTTCGTCCGTAATGGATGGTGATTATGACGCTCTCCTACGGCGGGTCGAACTCACATATTATTTCGTAATGTACGACTATTTCTTAGTTTTATCGCCGAACAAGTAGAAGAAGATTACGCGGGTGGGCGGGCGTTATTATGGAGGGTTTCGCTGAAAAAGATTTAGACAGGTCACGTGGTTTCTTTTGGTGACAAAGGGGAATCTTTAAAATGCTTTAGATGACGTCCAAGTGATTGGCAACGAATATTCGCAGTAGTAGAAAGAAAACACACGTAACGGAGATGATCTCGAGGAGGAGCTTCGAGAAGCCGCAGCGCGACGAGGCCCGGGGATCCTACTCGCTCCCGGTGCCGATCCCCGAACCCCTCACATACTGGCACGAGACCGACAAGGACTACGCCGTGCAGTGCGAGTACCAACTCTGGCGCATGGCGCAGCGCGTGAGTCTCGCTGGCATCGGCAAGTACGTCTGCCCCGACGAGGACATCTTGCGAAGAGCTTACATCCGCCAAGACCGGGACATTCCTCAGGATCTCGATGACGACCGCGCGCCGCCGACGCTTATCTTCGGCATGGAGCTCTGACTCCCTCTGTGTGTGTGTTTTTTTGACCCCGCCGATGCTCCTTGTCCGGAAAAGTGAGCCGCGAAGATGTCACGTGTGTTCGAATAGACAAAACCTGTGTTGAAAACAAAATTCCGACGACAACATGATGTAAAAAATGATGTGCACTCGAAGAAGAAGCCACAAACGACGCAATAATAAAGGTGGTGCTAGTCGTTTGCTCTTCCAAGGAGAGGGGCAGCCGCCTCGTACATCTTGCTGCGGCGGCGGCGGCGGCCTCGTGTGTCGGAATCTCCTTCGAAGGCGCGGTCGCCATAAGGTGCCGAGTTTCATTTTCCCGCATACTCTCTGCGATCTGGAGGTACCGTATCTCTGGCCCCATGCGAAGATCGCGGATCACAAACCGCCGAAACCACACGAGGAACCATCATCTCGAACTTTTTTTTGCAAAGTCATCTCGAACTTTTTCTTTTCGAGAAAAAGAATCATCATCACCACGAACTTGAAGAAACTCCACCTTTTTCAGAACGCACGAGAATTCATCTCGAGCTCCTCTTCTTCTTCTTCTTCTTCTTCGAATGAAAACGTAACCGCACGAGCGGTGAGTCGCCTGCCAGCACGATGAGCCTGACCTCGTTGACTGACCAATTACATCTCGCTGGAGGGTCAGCCTGAATTCTTCATAGCGCCAATCGCGCCAAGAAACATGAGGAGAACATAGACTCAGCGGTGAACTGGCCTCCAAGATCCAGGGGTCGTCAGTTCCATTCCGGAGACGAAAATCGACACGATGTTGACACCGCGCTCACTCTGAATTACCGTTCCCCGCGCGAGGTGGCTCTCGAACGGAAACCCGATGGATGCTTTTGGGGGTCGATTTCTCCTCGCACTACCAACGCACACCAACCTCACCGCTCTTCATGTGACTTACTTGTCGACGATGAGTAGTCGACGATGGGGTCGACGACATTCAAATTAGGGTTTACGAATCAAAGGGAAATAAGAACAAAGGTGATTTTGGCGGGGGTCACAGCGTCGAAGATTGGGGGGTAAGAGTAAACTCAAATGTTAAGCGCGCTGGGGTTAGTTAAGGTTACGGAGTCAACCGAAATGTGTCACTTACTGAGACTGCGTCGCCTTGGACATACGGTAGGCCCGCTAGGGGGTGACGGGCACGCTCGCGGTGCACCGTGATGGAGAGACGCCGGCAGAGGCGCTTTGCGGAATTTTCTGTCGGCGCGTATTCGCGCTGGATGCCGCTGGCCAGATTTGTTGGCTGGGCTCGGGGCGCCATCGCGGCGGCGAGCGATGAAGGTGGTGGGGTACCGCGTCGGGCAGCAGAATACGATCGTTTTGACGTCGGCGGAGACCGCCCGGAGTAGACGTTCCCGGCGTGGCTCCGCAATAGAAAAGTCAGGAACGAGCCTCGACGCGGACTTGAAGGAACGGAACGCTCGCCGGACGCGATTCCACAACAAGAAGCCCGAAGTCCTCGACGGTGTGCCTGCCCCCTCGTGCACGAGGCCGCTCGGACTTAAAGGACCGAGTCTATAGCGCGCGGGACGGAGCGGCGTTGCGGTTGAGCGCGCGGAAGATGGATGTGCCGTACGGGTCGAGAAGGCGTTGGACGTCGCCAAGGAAACCGCGCTCGGACAGCGCGGGAAGCAGGCCGGCGACTGCAGGCAGCCCGAGGAATTTGGCAGCGACTTCCAGGAAATCGCTGTTCGAGAAGGCTGGCAAAAAAATCGCGAGGGCCACCCTCGCGGTGGAGAGCTGGTCTGCGAAAAAGGAAGGACGCCTTGCGGACGTCACGCGCGGGGAGAGCACGAAGACCAACCTGGATTCGCTCGACGCGAAGATAGCCTCGCGTCACGGCTCGCCATCGCACCCCCGGGGCAGCTCCAGGAGCGCGCGCTCGCATAATGAGAACCAAGCCACCCCTCTTAATCATCATTTACTACGAAAATTCTGCTCGTGATGTTGCCTCTTCGAGCGAGAGGGTGAGGCAGTCGCTGGCGTGTAGGACGCGGAGGGCAGACTCGGCGCGCGACCAGTTATGTTGTTTCTCGTCTCCTCCGTCGCCGCGGGTGTCCATATCCCACCTCTCCTCTTGCTGCGCCGCGCGGACCTTGGCCGCCGCGAGCCTCGCTTCTGCGAGGACGCGGGCGGCGCGGTCTGTCACCGCTCGCGCTCTCCGTCGAAAGGTTTTCGCGGCTTTCTTCGCCGCACCAACGGCCGCCGCCTCAGTCTCGACCGCGTGTCGCAGCTCGGTAGTGTCCGACGACTCCTCTCCGGGAGGAACAACCTCGAGGAGCGCGAGGCGTTCTTCGAAGCGAGCCGTAGACACGGCGCACGCGCCGAGCGCGGCCTCGGCCGCCGCGGTCTCCTCTCGCGCTTTCGAAGCCTCGGCGCCCAGATCCGCCACACGCCGCTGGGTCTCCTCGAGCTCGCGGGAAACCGCCTCGGCCGCCGCGACGTCGGCGGCGCGGCGCTCGATCGCGAGCTTGGCGTCGCGCCACTGCGTCACCAACGACCGTTCCAACTCGACGATCCGATCGTCGCTCTGCGAGATGGCCGCCTCCAGCACGCCGCACCGCCGCTCGGCGGACTCGCACCTTTCCCGCGAGGCGGCCTGGTCGGCCTCGAGGGCGCGTATCCTCCGCCGCCGCATACCTACTCCCTAACGGCTTTCTTTTTTTTCTCAGGGTAAGCAAGAAAGGGTCATGACGCTCGCCTCGGGACTCTTTGGTGCCTTTGTCGGCCTCGGCCTCCAGTTCAGCTCCAACACAATCCGCAAACTCCACCTCTGGCGCCGTCCCTGGGAGCACCTCGTTCTCGTCGGGATCGGGGCGTGGTGCGGCCACAACTACCCGCGCTGGGAGGACGAGCTCCTCGACTCCGTCAACCGTATGCGCGTCGACCGCAAACTCCCGCCCCTCAAAAAGGCCTTCTGGGGCGTCCAAGTTACCACCCAGGGCCCGCCCGAGGAATGAATGAATGAGTGAATGATGCCTAGGACTACTACTAATAAGTCTTACGCGGCGAGGCCCTGCGCGACAAGAGGCGGGCTTTAGCTTGGGCTCTGGTGGTCCGCTCGAGGCCGTCGTCCCGGCGCGTCGCCTGCGTGGAGAGTGAGAGGACGTGCGACAACACTTACGATCGCGCTACCCAGGAACGCGAGGGGTTCGAGGTCGTCGGCCGTCTCGCGCGTCCCGAGCGCGAACCAGCGCCGACCTAAAAGTGTTTTTTCTTTTGACGAAAGAAATCTCTTTCACTCACAGGTGGCGTCGAGGCGCCGGACGAAACGATCCTCGAGGTGAGTGTCTAGGTTGGGGACGACCAAGACCGTCGGAAGGTCACCAAAGTAGGCAGACCAGAGCGCCGCGTCGTCGTCCTCGGCCGGATCGACGACGACCACCGCCCCCGAGCAGTTCTTGACGAAGGCAGAGAGGGCGTCCTCGCGGTTCCTGTGGATAGGCCTCGTCGACCCGAGCATCGCAGCCTCGGCCTTGAATTCGTTGAGGACGATGTTGAGCGTAAAGGACCGCGTCATGAGGCGGACGTTCGTGTGCCGATACTGCGATCTCCCTTCGCTCTCGCGCGATCCGGTCGCCCGCACGCTGCTCGAGCCCTTGGTCGAGTCCCGCAACACCCAACGGTCGACGACGCGCGAGGTCTCGGACCCGACCACCACGACTCGAGCGACCGTCGCCCTGTGCCGCAGGGCGCGTCCCTGGCTCTGCGTCATCCCGAACGTCCGTAGCACCCACGTGTCCTGCGTCGGCTCGTCGAAGCAAGCGACATCCGTGCACGCGGGTTTCCAGGTCGGCGCCATGCAAAACTGCGTCCCCTCGGACCCCGGGTCCCGCCCGTACTCTTCTTCGAGCTCCTCCTCATCCGCCACATCCCGGTCACCGAAACATGCGACCCCAAACATTTTTTTTTTCCGTTTCGCCACACTTTGTTTTTTAACTTTTTTTGAATACCCTCCAAACTCGACACGTGGTGGTGGTGTGAAGGACAACTTGGAAACAAGCGATGGCGACGACTAGACACGCGGAATCAGAAAGACGCGTTTTCGTGCTCGGCGAATACTTGCCGATTCGAAAGCGGCTTTTCTCGTCGTTGTCATCATCGAACCAACGCCGTCACGTGCTCGCCGGTACACCCGGCTTTTTTTTACACGTCTTACTATTTTTTTATCCAAAAAACTCAGAGTCCCAAGCTTAAAGAGCCACAGCTTTCTACGAAGATTGTGGTTTTGCGGTATGTCTGACTGAATGAATCCGCACGGTTTCTCGCGGACCAGTGAGTGCCAATTCGAATGAACGGAAGCGCCTTCTCCATGCCTTTCATGGATCGCATGTCTCATCAGTAGTGTTGTTTCGCGTCGCGGTATGTATGTTTCTGAAGGAAGGAAGAAAGAAAGACTTCGGTGCTCCCGACTCCTCGCCCCAACGAGAGGAAAATATCGCCAATTCGTAGGGCTGGAAGAAATAGCACAGTGCGTTGTATCGACAATGCCGATGGTGAGTAAAAAAAAAAAAAAAAAGCGAGGGTTATTAGACGTTGTCCAAAGTTGCTGAAAGGGCGCTATAGTAGCGTCGGCACGGACATTGGACGGAAATCGAGGTCAGGCAATTGTCAACGCTCATGATTTATGTCATACCGTAAAGTTTGGCGCTTCCGCAGTGCAGGAGCAATCATCGGCCAAACTTCCAAACGGAAGGTTCGCAGCGGGGTGTGGGCGGGGGGCGCAGAAGAAAGTTAGTTGGCGACTACGCTGGTTGTCAGTCAAATCGCAGTCTCCGCATGGCGACAAGCTATCAACCTCTACTCTCCTTCATGCGCCCCTGCGTCGTCTTAACGCCCTGTGATGATCATCCCACGAGAGCTTCTTCCGTTGGGAATACCGACGCCCCGTGCACTGGGCTGGCCTATATTTAGATAGCTTCCAGTGTTTAGAATCAACACTGGCTGCTTACTACTCCGCCTTCCCCAATGAAATCTCGGTCTTCGGATTAAGGATCAGCGAGTGCGTCCACGCCGAAATCAAGTCAATCATGAAAACCAAGCACGGAAATCTAGATAGAGATCCATCGCGACTTGAGCAACGAGCACATCGAACAACTGGCCGGAGGATATTGGAATACGGACCGTGTAGACACCCCGAATATTTCATGATCTTCAGCATTACTTGCTGACGGTGATTTTGACAAGAACGACGTTATACAATTTCCCCCCCAATGAATGCATCGCCTCTGCCATAACGACGTGGGTCGATGTGCCCGACAAGGATTGCGTGAGAGAGCCTGGCGTTTGACCGGCAACGAGGTCGCCCGGTGTTGATTCCATTAAGCTATCGTGCTCAAGGAGCCGCGAACGTGCCGGCAGCAAGAGTCTTCCCTTAGCAACTTCGCGAAGACTTCAATGGCTGTGGGACTGAGCGAGGTCAGACGAGATGGCCAAGATTTCGGCTACGCCTTGGTGATTTTCGGAAGCAACCTGGGAGCGAGCTGGGCACCACTAGATTTCCTGCCTCGATAATTCCGAAGGGCGCAGAGCCCTGACCTAGACCAAAGCAGCAACAGTTCTGCCAGTGACCCTAGTCCTTTGACTTTGCCATTGACACGAGCTATTTCGCCCATGACTTATTATCGCTTTGTACGTATCCACGACCACAAATAAATAGGCACGGCCACGGCGGAACGCCGTTAAATTCGCGTGTGATATGATCGCGCGGTGACCTCCTCGAACAAACGACGCGCCGAGTCCCAGCCAGGGTCGCCCAAGACGAGACCTGCTGTCCACTTCGACCTGGGGGCACATACGAACAGCACAGTCTGAAGCGAAGACGCCAGTGGTGTCAGTGCCGGCTTTTGACCAGAGGAGCATCGCCTCCAATATGCCCGATCTTAGTATTGAGTTGGTCAGTTGACCGCCAACCAACTCAACACTGACCAACTCAACACTAACCAACTTTTTCCACTTGATTGTTTCAGCAGTCGTTTATCGCTCCAAATGCGCTTGCTCGTTGACGCACCCTATTCTGACGACTTCCACGATCGGGCCCTTGACGTCGAGCCTTTACTTCGGCATCTCGCAGTTCGTCGGTAATAGCGAATCTTGGCGCGCTGTGCATGCAGCCAGTGGCCGTAGGACCAATAAACGAAGGAGGTGTGGCTCACTGCTCGCGCAATGCGGATACCGTGCCGCCGCACACGACGCGAAAAACTGGTGTCGTGTTTTTCGGCAGAACGGATGAAAAATGCCGCAGCACGTCGGGTCCCGAGTGGTATTATAAAGCTGAAGGGTCTCTCTGACACGGCTGTCGACGACTTGAAGTGGCCAGCAAGCCCGAGTTGCCGGTCGGATTCGACGTCAGGATGAGGGGCTCGTTTCCCATTTGAGAATGAGGCGTTGAGTCGCCAGTTTATCCTGTTGATGGAATCAACACTTACAAATCGAATAATCCGAGCGGTCGTCCGACCGACCACTAAGCTTTAAAACTAAGCTTTAAAGTAGAAACGCTTCGCGGGACCAGCCACGGCGTCTCGTGCGTAAAGAGCGTCGCGAGACCGAGAGATACGCGCGGCTTGCGCGACTTCGCACCACCGCAGCACCGCGACCTCGACGCGGATCAAAAGCGACAACGTCGTGCTAGCGCGCGGCCGCAAGAGAAAAGGAGCGCGAGCGGGCGCGACGGCGTCGTGCTACCGCGCGACCGCATCACGAGCAAAAGCAACGAGACCAAGCGCAAGAGCGTCCGTGCTACCGGGCAGCCGCAACACTACGAAAAGGACCGCGAGCGGGCGCGACGGCGTCGTGCTACCGCCGCGCGGCCGCAACACTACGAAATGGAACGGCCGTCCGTCCGACCGACAGCGTCGTGCTACCGCCGCGCGGCCGCAACACTACGAAATGGAACGGCCGTCCGTCCGACCGTTCGTCTGTTCGTCGTCCGTCCGTCTTTTGTAGACAACGTCGTGCTATACCGCGCGGCCGCAACACGCGCACACTCATGTTTGAGCAAAGGTTGAAGAATTAATTGTCAACGAAGCCAAGCGGCCGTCCGTCCGTCCGTCCGTCCGTCCGTCTACAATTGTACTAAAGAAAAACTAAACTAGCCCCCCAGCGCTAGCCCTTCTTAATTAGTAATCTGACACCAAGCGGCTATTAATATCCCGTTGCTGGCACCCTTGCCAGCCTTGCCATTTTGTTGTTGTCATGCGCGTGTATCAAGGGTCATTTTCTACAGTGTATGTCAGCCTTAAATGTATGTTGACAGCAGAAGGGTTAACGCGTGCATGCGCTCACCTAATAAGTCTTTCCTAGAGTCTTTCCTATCAAATATTATCGCTGCGAACGGGCCAAGTTTCCGTTAGTTCAAGTTTCCAGCAAGATTCACAGTCGTCGAACGGTTCCTGTTGGGTTGATTTTGGAATCCGTTTAGGTGTCAAGCTATAAGCAATAGTTCATGCGAGCTTCTTGCGAGATGGCCAAGGTCGCACGTGTCGCCCGCATGCTGAGACGAGACTTGAGCATGCCCGTCCCGATTCCCGAGACGTGCGGCGACGACTGCGACAAGGACTACGCCCGGCACTGCGATTATCGGCTTTGGGTATTTACGCAGCGCGTTCGAGGAGAGTCGTGGTCTGACCCGCGCCTTGACGCCGCGCTTCTCGAGCCCCCGGACGTCGACTCCCCGGTCCGCGACTTCCCCCAGCAGCTCATCTTCGGTCTCGACGTATGAGCACGATGGTTGTCTCCCCCGACGCAGCGATAATTGTCGGAGTCGAGCGCCTCGAGGCTCGCCGGACTCGGTCGAGCTTCTGTTTTTAGTCTGCTTCTTGTCCACCACCACCTCTATGATGATATGCGCACGCTGTTATGCTATCGACCTCGCGTGCGGCCATCTGATGATATTTATGACTGCCCACGTATTTTCTCTTCTCCCTCCACCTTCGTGCGGCCTAATAATAATATTTATACATCCTCCCGATATTTCGATGCAGACGACTCGCCTCAGTGGCCCTCGCCTTAAACCGGCCGCCGGCGCCTGGCATGGCGCGGGGAGTGGGCTGTCGTGCCGAGTCAGTAAGCGCACGAGCCTTATAATAAGATTCGCACTTTTTTTTTTTGGCCGCCCTATTAAGCTCAAGCACGCAGCAAAGCGAGAATGTTCGCCACGAACAAACGCTGACGCACGCACAATTATTGAAGCCTTACCCATACTTCCGGGCGATGTCGGTCCATTTCGGTGTCAGGCTTCAATTTTAATTCAAGTTGGTGTTTTTAGCGATGCGGGCGTTATTCGTGCGTTTTTTTTTGTTCAACCAAGCCTCTTCCCTTTTGTTTTTGATTCCGTTACTTATTTTCCTCCAGCTTTGTAAAAAACTGAGTCAGCTTGACGTCATAAGCTTTGGAGAGAGAGAGAGAGAGAGAGAGAGAGAGATTCTGATGTTGCAACGCATATTTCGAAATCAGGATCAGCACCCTCTGGTTCTATTCCCTGCTTCTCCGGAGGACTGCTGCGCCGAGCGCGGTCGTGCGAGATGGGAACACTTCGCCGACCCGACCCTCTCGCCTTGGGCTGCGACGCGCGCCGGGGCACATCGAGACCAGCGGCACTCGTTTGAAACAAGCCGTCGTCGGAAAATCCGTCCAAACCCTAGGTCGGCACGTTTGAGGCCGCCCTGCCCGAACGCCGAGGGACTTTAGAGAATACTCAAAGCCACATCGTCGGGAGCTTCCCCCGGGCCCGTGAGCGGCGGTGTTCCCTATAGGCTGCCCGTCGTGATCCGCTACGCCTCGCTCGAGCACGTGCCATGCCGCGTTTGTTCGCTCTCGACAGAAAGGACCTGCTGGTGAAGGCAGTACTGGCCACCGGCACGCGCCGGCAGGTCTGGTCGGATTGGCACCTAATGAAGGCCCTTCTCGCACGCGACCGGTCGAAGAACCTCCGAGACGCACGAGGATCGAATACTAAAATTCGGCGCTTGGACCGCGCCTGAAATCTAGCGAATACATCGACAACGCGAATGGCGTCTAAAGGCGCCACTACTTTCTGAGCAACGAGTGGCGCTGTGCCTACGTCATCTTGCTGGAGGGAGAGACGCTCCCTTGGCCGACCGGCCGAATTCCGTTTCCGGAGGCTACGAGCGAGACGTTTTGGACCACGGACGGGCGAAAACAACCCCGCAGCCTTTCGCGTGAGCCAGCGCTTGCGATTCTGCCGGCTCCGACGCCCGCCCCGGCAGCCCCGGTCGTGCAGGGCACCGACACCGGCCGAATTCGAAGCCCGTCGCCGACGCCTCGTCTAGGAGCAAGCGACGCGTCCAACACGGCCGAAGCTACCCCACGCCGCCTCGCCAGAAGGGTCGTATGAGTGGTCAGAAAGATGACGCCGAATACCGCGACAGCGACGAGATGGACGCGGAGTTGAGTTTGGAGGAGCTGCAAAAGCGGCGGCTCCGTGATTATAAAGCTCTGGTGAAGTCGCCACGCATGACAGTCAACGCGGCCTGTATTGCGCGCTGGACGAGAAAGAGGACAAGATCACCGCCCAGCAAAAAGAATTCCGTCGTTTACAGGCCGAACTTGATGCTGTTCGACTTTCGTACCAAAGCACCGGTGCCGGAGAAGAAGATGATGATGCGGCGGAGCTGACTTCCCAACGTCGATTAGAGCTTCTCCGACGACTACTTATGGCTGCGCGCGAAAAGCTTCCGCGAGCACGACATCGGCGATGCGACCTCCTCGCCGACTTCGCATCGAGACTCCCGTCGCATGAGCGTTCGGCTTTGATGCCAATGTTGCCGCCGGGTGAAGCCGCCAAAGACCAGCTCGCACGTGTTGGGCGGTTTCGTTGTATACAAGTCTCTTAAGGGCAGGATTTTTCGTCTGATGTGGCACCTTTGGGGAGAGAGAGATAGGGTCTAGTTTTAGGGTGACTGTTTTCTACAAAGCTGGAGGGAGGGAGGGAGGTATTATTGCTAACAGGGAAAGAAAGGTTATGAGAAGAAAAGGTGGAGAGCCGACCAACGCTCTGCCTGCACCGCCGCCATCGCGGTGGGTGGGCCGGGCGAGGAATCAACCTTACCCTCTCCTGCAAGAGGCGCCGACACCTCTTTGTCTGTCTCATGGCCCAAAAGAAAGACGTGCGGCCGACGCGTGCCAGTAGTCCCCAGAAAAAAGAACTCCGTTTCCACTTCCTTCCGCCGAAAAAAAAGGAAAAGGCCCTTGCCGTCGTCTACCGCAGAAAACCCGTTCTGTGGCATTCTTCTCCTCCATTTTGCCAGGGAGTTTTAGTTTCTTGCCCCTTCAGCACGAGCACTATTGATTATTACCCTAAGTCTTTTGCCCTTACCCTAACGGCACTTATTTCGGGAAAGAAAGTTAAGTTTGTCGAAAAAAAGAAAAGCACGTTTGCGTGCTGCTGGCCGCGCCGCCGCTGTAGCGGCCGAGGCCGACTGGTGAGTAATAGGCGTCCTTCGCTAGGCTCCAGACCATAGTCAAGTACGTACTTAGCTGGGGGCCCTTTCGGCCACCGAGGAAGTCGATTCGTTCTTCCACTGGACGATGAGACGCTCTGCTGCCTCGTAAGCAGCAGCGCGGCGCTCTCCAGCGACGAGCGCTGGCTTGATGTTTGATTCCATCAACAGGAAGGAAGTCGTGGTTGTTGATGGAACTCTGGAGTTCCATCAACAGGATAATACGACGTTTGATCAAACTACTAAAAATTTTCCGAGGTTATTAATTAATTAAGCTAGACCCTGGGCGCAAAAGCGAGCATTCCAAGCCGATGACTCAGCGTGACGATTCAGATTAGGGTCTAGTTTCAGACCTAGTTGTCGCAGAGATTAGGGGTCGTATCTTGGAAGTCTTCGGGGGGGTGGCTCGAAGGAGGCGGGCGGCTCTGAGAAGAATGAGAATTGGGGTTAAGGGTAATCATCCCTGTTCGCCGATAATGGCGGATGCCCAGCAGGACGCCCAGGCGGTCCAGGTGGAGATATGGAAAGTGAAGAAGCTGGTGAAGTCGCTGTCGATGGCGCGGGGTAACGGGACGTCGATGATCTCGCTCGTAATCCCGCCGCGCGACCAAATCTCGCGCGTGACGAAGATGTTGGCCGACGAGTATGGGACGGCGTCGAACATAAAGTCGCGCGTGAACAGGCTGAGCGTGCTCGGGGCGATCACGTCGACGCAGCAACGGCTAAAATTATACTCCAAGGTGCCGCCGCACGGGCTTGTGGTGTATTGCGGTACTATAGTGACGGAGGACGGTAAGGAGAAGCGCGTGAACATCGATTTCGAACCCTTCAAGCCGATCAACACGTCTTTGTACTTGTGCGACAACAAGTTTCACACCGAGGCCTTGAACGAGCTCCTCGAAGACGACGACAAGTTTGGGTTCATCGTGATGGACGGAAACGGTTCGCTCTACGGAACGCTCCAGGGGAACAACAGAGAGGTTATCCACAAATTCTCTGTCGACCTCCCCAAGAAGCACGGCCGAGGCGGCCAGTCGGCTCTGCGTTTCGCGCGGCTCCGCATGGAAAAGCGACACAACTACGTCCGGAAAGTGGCCGAGCTTGCCGTTCAGTTCTTTATTACCAACGACAAGCCAAACGTCGCCGGCCTCGTCTTGGCGGGGTCGGCCGACTTCAAGTCCGAGCTCCAGACGTCGGACATGTTCGACCAACGCCTCGCCAAGGTTGTCATCAAGACGGTCGACGTCTCCTACGGCGGAGAAAACGGCTTCAACCAGGCGATCGAGCTCAGCGCCGAAACCCTCGGCTCGGTCAAGCTCGTCCAGGAGAAGAGATTGCTTCAGCGCTACTTTGACGAGATTTCCCAGGACACGGGCAAGTACTGCTTCATGGTCGAGGACACCCTCAAGGCCCTCGAGCTCGGCGCGGTGGAGACCCTCATCGTCTGGGAAAACCTCGATATCGAGCGTATTACCTTGCGCGAACACGGCACTCAAAACCAGAAAATCCTCCACGTCGCCAAGGACAACTTCAAGGGAGAGTCGGACTACGAGATCGTCGAGTCCATTTCTCTGGTCGAGTGGTTCGCCAACAACTACAAAACCTTTGGCACGACCCTCGAGTTCGTTACCAACCGAAGTCAGGAGGGATCTCAGTTTTGCCGCGGCTTTGGCGGCATCGGCGGCATTCTCCGCTGGCGCGTCGACTTCCTCGAACTCGAGATGGCCGCCGAAATGGACGATCTACAGAGCCAAGAACAACTCACCTAATTTTTTTTTCTTTTATATCAATCATATACTCGCTTCTTTTTTTTACTTACGCCGCCACCACCTTCACCACCTCCTCCTCATACCTGGACTTCTTGCCTGAAAAGACGTCAAAACACGCGAGCTGCTGCGTTCGTTGTGTTGTGTTGTGTACCCTCACACACCTCTTTCACTCTCTGTCTTGTGGGTGGCCGTCGAGACGAGGCGCGTACACTGTCGTCCCCGCCACTCGATTGTTAGGAGTGAGAGGCCACACCACCACCACCACCACCACAACGACCACCACTTGGTACTTTGCCGAGAGTCGCGGCCGGACGACGCCGCCGCCGTCTCCCTCTGTTGTTGCCTACAACTTTGCGCGCCCATATCCGATGGATGGATGGATGTAAGTCGGTGGTTCACTCTTGATGATGATGGTGCACGGCGTCGGATGGTAGTCCTAACTACTAATCGACAGATGTTTGTCTGTCTGTCTGTTTGTGTGTCTGTTTGTCCCTCGATTTAGGGTAAGGATCAGGTAGGCGCGAGAGCCAGACAGTGATCCTCCAAGCCGTCTACGGCGACCTCGCAGACTATTTCCACGACCCGCGGCGGCTCTTTTAGCCAGCGCGCCATTCTCACGCCCCGTCGAAACGATGTTGTCGATGCTGACAACGCGCGCATGACCGCGGCCTTTTTTTCCCGGAGACGAGGCGTCGGAGTTCTTTTAGGCAGACTAGGTTGGGTCGGAAGACGACGCCTCGCTCTTTACAGTCGAGTTTTCGACTCCCTGACAACCAACGGCATGCTGGCTTTGAGCGCGAGCTTAAGGTCTTCGCAATCTCGACCCGTCGCACGGCCACTGCAACGGTACTAGATACATGATCGATCGTGTCGTGTCACCGAGGCTCCTCCAACCTGTATCCCTTAAAGCCCGCCGACGCCAAACGATCACCAAGAGCCAGGGCCAGACGCCCCGCGAGGTCGGCGTCCTCTCCCCCAAGCCCGTCTTCTGTCACGTCCAGCTCTACGTGGCTCTCTGTCGATCGACAACCCCGGGGATATGCTCTTCTGAGTCGACGACTCCACCCTACCCCACACGTGCTACGCAATACCTATAAGCCCCCTCCCGGCGTCTACACGCGCACTGTAAGTGAACTTACTGGGACCAGGTGAACTTACTGGAACCAGGTGAACTTGCGGAGGTTAGAGATTGGGACTAGGTGAAATTAGTGACCAGGCGAACTTACTGAGACCAAGTGAACTTACTGGGGTTTTTAGAGTAAACTCAAAGGTTAGCGGCGTGTGCGGATCAAAGCAGCTTGGATTGGCGGGGGTGACGGCGACGAGCTCGAAGGAAAGTGGATGTGAGCACGAGTGGGTTTACCCTGAATTTACTGGGGTTAGAGATTGGGACTAGGTGAACTTACTGGCGAACTTACTGGCCTGCACTTGTCCTAACTACTAATCGACAGATGTTTGTCTGTTTGTCTGTCTGTCTGTTTGTCCCTCGATTTAGGGTAAGGATCAGGTAGGCGCGAGAGATCCAGACAGTGATCCTCCAAGCCGTCTACGGCGACCTCGCAGACTATTTCCACGAGCCGCGGCGGCTCTTTCAGCGCGCCATTCTCACGCCCCGTCGAAACGATGTTGTCGATGCTGACAACGCGCGCATGACCGCGGCCTTTTTTTCCCGGAGACGAGGCGTCGGAGTTCTTTTCGGCTGACTAGGCTGGGTCGGAAGACGACGCCTCGCTCTTTATAGTCGAGTTTTCAACTCCCTGACAACCAACGGCATGCTGACTTTGATCGCGAGCTTAAAGTCTTCGCAACCTCGACCCGTCGCACGGCCACTGCAACGGTACCAGATACATGATCGATCGTGTCGTTGTCACCGAGGCTCCTCCAACCTGTATCCCTTAAGGCCCGCCGACGCCAAACGATCACCAAGAGCCAGGGCCAGACGCCCCGCGAGGTCGGCGTCCTCTTGGCGAAGCCCGTCTTCTGCCACGTCCAGCTCTACGTGGCTCTCTGTCGATCGGCAACCCCGAGGATATCCTCTTCTGAGTCGACGACTCCACCCTACCCCACACGTGCTGCGCAATACCGATAAGCCCCCTCCCGGCGTCTACACGCGCACGGTAGGTGAACTTACTGGGACCACGTGAACTTACTGGGGTTTGAGATTGGGACTAGGTGAACTGAGTGACCAGGTGAAACTGGGACCAGGTGAACATACTGGGGTTTTTAGAGTAAAGGGTTTTTAGAGTAAACTCAAAGGTTGGCGGCGCGTGCGGATCAAAGCAGCTTAGATTGGCGGAGGCGAGAGCGACGAGCTCAAAGGAGTTGGTGTGAGCTGGGTGAACTTACTGGCCAGGTGAACTTATATGAAACTTACTGGGACCAGGTGAACTTACTGGGGTTAGAGATTGGGACTAGGTGAACTTACTGGCCTGCACTTGTCTTCCTAACTACTAATCGACAGATGTTTGTCTGTCTGTCTGTCTGTCTGTCTGTCTGTTTGTTTGTCCCTCGATTTAGGGTAAGGATCAGGTAGGCGCGAGAGTAAGGATCAGGTAGGCGCGAGAGCCAGACAGTGATCCTCCAAGCCGTCTACGGCGACCTCGCAGACTATTTCCACGACCCGCGGCGGCTCTTTCAGCGCGCCATTCTCACGCCCCGTCGAAACGATGTTGTCGATGCTGACAACGCGCGCATGACCGCGGCCTTTTTTTCCCGGAGACGAGGCGTCGGAGTTCTTTTCGGCCGACTAGGTTGGGTCGGAAGCCGACGCCTCGCTCTTTACAGTCGAGTTTTGAACTCCCTGACAACCAACGGCATGCTGACTTTGATCGCGAGCTTAAAGTCTTCGCAACCTCGACCCGTCGCACGGCCACTGCAACGGTACCAGATACATGATCGATCGTGTCGTTGTCACCGAGGCTCCTCCAACCTGTATCCCTTAAGGCCCGCCGACGCCAAACGATCACCAAGAGCCAGGGCCAGACGCCCCGCGAGGTCGGCGTCCTCTTGGCGAAGCCCGTCTTCTGCCACGTCCAGCTCTACGTGGCTCTCTGTCGATCGGCAACCCCGAGGATATCCTCTTCTGAGTCGACGACTCCACCCTACCCCACACGTGCTGCGCAATACCGATAAGCCCCCTCCCGGCGTCTACACGCGCACTGTAGGTGAACTTACTGGGACCAGGTGAACTTACTGGGGTTGGAGATTGGGACTAGGTGAGCTGAGTGACCAGGTGAAACTGGGACCAGGTGAACATACTGGGGCTTTTAGAGTAAAGGGTTTTTAGAGTAAACTCAAAGGTTGGCGGCGCGTGCGGATCAAAGCAGCTTAGATTGGCGGAGGCGAGAGCGACGAGCTCAAAGGAGTTGGTGTGAGCTAGGTGAACTTACTGACCATGAAACTTACTGGGACCAGGTGAACTTACTGGGGTTAGAGATTGGGAGTAGGTGAACTTACTGGCCTGCACTTGTAACTACTAATCGACAGATGTTTGTCTGTCTGTCTGTCTGTCTGTCTGTCTGTTTGTTTGTCCCTCGATTTAGGGTAAGGATCAGGTAGGCGCGAGAGTAAGGATCAGGTAGGCGCGAGAGCCAGACAGTGATCCTCCAAGCCGTCTACGGCGACCTCGCAGACTATTTCCACGACCCGCGGCGGCTCTTTCAGCGCGCCATTCTCACGCCCCGTCGAAACGATGTTGTCGATGCTGACAACGCGCGCATGACCGCGGCCTTTTTTTCCCGGAGACGAGGCGTCGGAGTTCTTTTCGGCCGACTAGGTTGGGTCGGAAGCCGACGCCTCGCTCTTTACAGTCGAGTTTTGAACTCCCTGACAACCAACGGCATGCTGACTTTGATCGCGAGCTTAAAGTCTTCGCAACCTCGACCCGTCGCACGGCCACTGCAACGGTACCAGATACATGATCGATCGTGTCGTTGTCACCGAGGCTCCTCCAGCCTGTATCCCTTAAGGCCCGCCGACGCCAAACGATCACCAAGAGCCAGGGCCAGACGCCCCGCGAGGTCGGCATCCTCTTGGCGAAGCCCGTCTTCTGCCACGTCCAGCTCTACGTGGCTCTCTGTCGATCGGCAACCCCGAGGATATCCTCTTCTGAGTCGACGACTCCACCCTACCCCACACGTGCTGCGCAATACTGATAAGCCCCCTCCCAGCGTCTACACGCGCACTATAGGTAAACTTACTGGGACCAGGTGAACTTACTGGAACCAGGTGAACTTACTGAGGTTAGAGATTGGGACTAGAAGAACTTAGAGACCAGGTGAACTTACTGAGACCAAGTGTGAACTTACTGGGGCTTTTAGAGTAAACTCAAAGCTTAGCGGCGTGTGCGGATCAAAGCAGCTTTGATTGGCGGGGGTGAGAGCGACGAGCTCGCAGGAGAGTGGGGTGAGTGTGGGTTTACGCCGAACTTACTGGGGTTAGAGATTGGGTTTACGCCGAATTTACTGGGGTTAGAGATTGGGACTAGGTGAACTTACTGGCCTGCACTTGTCTTAACTACTAATCGACAGATGTTTGTCTGTCTGTCTGTCTGTCTGTCTGTTTGTTTGTCCCTCGATTTAGGGTAAGGATCATGTAGGCGCGAGAGTAAGGATCAGGTAGGCACGAGAGCCAGACAGTGATCCTCCAAGCCGTCTACGGCGACCTCGCAGACTATTTCCACGACCCGCGGCGGCTCTTTCAGCGCGCCATTCTCACGCCCCGTCGAAACGATGTTGTCGATGCTGACAACGCGCGCATGACCGCGGCCTTTTTTTCCCGGAGACGAGGCGTCGGAGTTCTTTTCGGCCGACTAGGTTGGGTCGGAAGACGACGCCTCGCTCTCAAGAGTCGAGTTTTGAACTCCCTGACAACCAACGGCATGCTGACTTTGATCGCGAGCTCAAAGTCTTCGCAACCTCGACCCGTCGCACGGCCACTGCAACGGTACCAGATACATGATCGATCGTGTCGTTGTCACCGAGGCTCCTCCAACCTGTATCGCTTAAGGCCCGCCTACGCCAAACGATCAACAAGAGCCAGGGCCAGACGTCCCGCGAGGTCGGCGTCCTCTTGGCGAAGCCCGTCTTCTGCCACGTCCAGCTCGACGTGGCTCTCTGTCGATCGGCAACCCCGAGGATATCCTCTTCTGGGTCGACGACTCCGCCCTACCCCACACGTGCTGCGCAATGCCGATAAGCCCCCTCCCGGCGTCTACACGCGCACTATAGGTGAACTTACTGGGACCACGTGAACTTACTGGGGTTAGAGATTGGGACTAGGTGGACTGAGTGACCAGGTGAAACTGGGACCAGGTGAACATACTGGGGTTTTTAGAGTAAAGGGTTTTTAGAGTAAACTCAAAGGTTGGCGGCGCGTGCGGACCAAAGCAGCTTAGGTTGGCGGAGGCGAGAGCGACGAGCTCAAAGGAGTTGGTTAGAGCTAGGTGAACTTACTGACCAGGTGAACTTACTGACCAGGTGAACTTACTGGGGTTAGAGATTGGGACTAGGTGAACTTACTGGCCTGCACTTGTAGTCGCTTATTTTTGAGCAGCACGCACGCCTTTTCTACTAGTACTTGTACTAGAGGTCATGTTGGTACGCATTCCACGTGCGTAGAGGTTAGGATGATGATGAGCGCGTGGGTCCTTGTGGTCGTGTCGTTGACGGCCAACGTCTTCCTGACCTTCGTCGCTCTGAAAAAAAAAGAGCTCGTGTTTGAAGAAGAAGAAGAAGAAGAAGAAGAAGGGAGATCTCCTTCTTCTTCTGTAGGGGGGGATCTGGAGACGGAGGTCGCGGGGGCAATTCGACGACGGCAAAACTCGTCGATCTGGAGGTCGTTCGACAACCTGAGCGAACACGTCGCCGCTATCGAGGCACTGCTGCCGTCGCTCCTCGAGAGCGTCGCTTCGAGCGAGTCCTCGTGCGCATGCGAGAACGCTAGTCTGTGCGCGCGCATCGCGCCGCGACCGGACAAGGAGGTTCTGGGATACGGGGGTAGTGTTCTTGACCTCGCGCGCGGCGGCGCGGTGGAGCGGAAGCACTGGAAGACGATCGCTGCGCGACTCACGACCGTCGTCGGCGGAGCCTACTCGGACAACTGGAGCAGCGATCGGTTGTGCGACGCACACGCGAACGGCGTGCGATTTTTGCTCGGGAACCCGTCGGCGTCGGCGAACCTACCAAAGTGCCAGAGCGAGTGCGGATGCGCCGAGTGGTGCGACGCCTGCGACCGACCTCCGTACTGGAACTGCTTCTTCAACACCACCAACGTTGCAGTCTGGATCGCTGAAGCGCTCGAGAAGGTCGGCAGCCGTCGGGCCGACGGTTTGGTGTTCGACGTCGAGAGTCACGCCCACGGCTACGCGCCGTACGTGGGGACACAAGTGTTCTACGACGCGTATGGCTTGTTTGGCGCGACGTATACGGCGCTCGTTGCCTTGACGACCAGCACGGCGCGCCTGGTATTGCCGGGAGCAATTTTTGGCGCAGCGGTCGCGTGGGCGCCGACGGGCGTCGACGGCAGATTCTACGACTACGCCGGCCTCGCCGCGGGCCTGGACTTTTTGTTTGTGATGGACTACTGCGTTCGGAGCCAGGTCTACGATCGCTGCGTCGCTCACGGGAACGGATATATGGACGTCACCCACGGGTGGCAGCAGTACCTCGCCGCCGGCGTTCCGTCGAATAAGTTATTTGCCGGCGTTAATTGGGCGGGCCAGTCGTGGCCCTGCATCGATACCGACGATCACGTCGACGTGTGCCGGGTGCCTCTCGAGGGGGGGGACGGCTTCCGGGGAGTCAATTGCACCGACGCCGTAGCCTCGGAGATTGACTTTAGCGACGCGCAGGCCATCCTTCGGAACCGCTCTCGTCATCAAAAGCGGCTCGTCGCGGAACGCCGATTCGACCCCTACACCAAGCTCGCCTACTTCAATTGGCGCTCCGAGTCCGGTGGTTTGCTCCACCAGACCTGGTTTGACGACGTCGAGGCCCTCACCCACAAGTACGCCGCCGCCGCGACCCTCCGCCTCGGCGGCGTCGGTCCCTGGACCTTCACCAAGCTCAACTACTCCTCCTCCGACCCCCTCGTCTTCAACGACACCACGGCCATGTGGACGGCCCTCGACGTCTACCTCGAAGAAGAAGGGAGATGACCTGAGATTCAAACAACGAGTAGTAACGTCTGGAAGCGGTCGTTTGAACACACGAGTTCTGGGGACACACAAGGGGCTTTTTGTTTCAAAAAGAAGCGTTCTTCTTTCTCTTGGAAACATTTTTTGCCACCACCGACCCACCGACCCACCAGAATAATAAGAAGCTGATGGGGCTGTGCAACAGCGTGCGCCGAGGAGACGTGGTAAAGGCGGCGGCGGCGGCGGCGCCTCGAGGAGGAGAAGAAAAAGAACAACAACAACAACAACAACAACAACGAGCAGAAGATGTGAAGGAAGAAGATCTGCCGGCGTCGGCTTCTCTGGACGCCGTGCTGGACAAGGCGAAGCGCATGAAGTTGCTCCGGAACAAGGAGATGGTGATGAGGCAGGTCGAGAGCGGCGTGGTGAGTCCCAAGTCGGCGGCGATGCACTGGGACCGCGCCGTGCGCGAGTTCGACGAGGCAATCACGTCGACCGCTCACCACGACGAACTCGTGGAGGCGATGGAGGAGGCAGAATTGTCGCCGGTGCGGTGCAGGCAGCTGTCGTACGTCCGGAGACTGAACACCGCGCTGTCGATGGTCGAATTTCGCGCAACAAACAATTTTGAGGATCCTATGATGATGTCCTCGACCGAGCGCAGCGCTACCCCCCCCGAGGGATTCGCGGGGTGGGTTTCGTACGTCGTCGTCGAGTGCGGCGAACGCGGGTTAATCCTAAACAAAACCGCATCGAAGGATCCTGTCGAGCCAAACGTGTGCTTTGCCGCGGGGGACAGGCTCTTTGGCCTCGACGACGAAGAGACCGACGCGACCGCCCTGTACAAAAGCGGAAAGGTGTTTCTGGAGGTGACCGACGGCGCGCAGCGCGGGTTCGTGCGTCGCGTGCGGCGGGTCTGGGACTACGACGGGGCGAAACCAAGCAAGGGTGAGGACGACGACGACGTCAAGTGCAGGTTCCTGGTGGTCCCCGAGGCATCGGCCGCGCAGATGCGGGTGTTGGCGCCCGCCCCGGAACCGTTCGAGATCAAGGCCGCGCGGCTCGAGTCGATGGTTCGTTCGCTGAGGTACCCGTGGGAAGCCGGTCAGACGTTGGTCGTCGTGACGCGGAAAGGTATGGGCCGCGCGTTGCTGGACCAAACCAGCGGCCTCTCGACGCGCGACTTCCGCCAGACGTGGCGGTTCGGTATCGTCGGCGAGCACGCGAGGGACGACGGCGGAGTAACGCGCGAAGTCTGGAATCTCGCGATCGCCGAGATATTTTCGCCGTCGTTTGGGTTGTGGCGGTACGCCGCCACAGACAACGTCACGGTCCAGATCCGGCCGGATGCAGAGGACAACCAAAAGTACTACGGGGTCGGAAGGCTCGTGGGCAAGGCCCTGCTCGACAAGCAGCCGATCTCCGCTCTCCTGAGCAGGCCGATGCTCAAGCACATCCTCGGCTTGCCGGTGACCTTTTCGGATCTCGAATTCGTCGACGCGGCGCTCCACCACTCCTGCAAGTACCTCTTGGACAACGAGGGGGCCGACAACTTGTGTCTGATGTTCGACCACCGCGACCGCGACTCGAAACAGACCCACGAACTCGGGAAGGGGGGAAGGTCGAGGCCCGTCACCGACGAGAACAAGGACGAATTCGTGGCTCGACTTTTTAAGTATGCGATGATGGACCAGATCGCCAAGCCCCTCGCCGCTTTTCTTCGCGGCATCTACGAGATCCTCCCCCTCGAGATACTCTCCAACGCGGGACTCGCCGCGGGGGACTTGGAGCTATTGATCTCGGGACTCGATCGAATCGACATTCGGGACTGGAAGAAGCACACAACGCTCTCCGGCGGCCTCTACCGCTCGGCCCCCGTCGTCGCCTACTTCTGGTCCTACGTCTCCGACCTCTCGGACGCGCGTCGCGCTAAACTCCTTCAGTTTGTCACGGGAACCACGCGGCTCCCGCCGGGCGGCTTCCGCGACCTCCAGGGCAGGGACGGCGAGCCTAAAAGGTTCGAACTCCGCGGCAAGCACCAACCCCCACCCTGCGCCCACACCTGCTTCAACACGCTCGACCTTCCAAAGTACACCAGCAAAGCCGCCCTCGCAGATGCCTTCGACACCATCCTCGACGCCGACGTCGCCTTCTTCTCCTGTGTTTAACAACATAACCAACTGCGGACGAGGAGGAGTAAGATTTTTTTTGGATTTATATTCTAGTGGATGTGGCACGAGGCACAACAATTTTGTCTGCGCGAGAGATCGGACGGACGAGGTTTTTTTGCGCTTTATAATATTTTATCTGGGAGCCGCGGCTTGAGGATGTCCTTGCGCATCATCTCGAAAGGCGTCGTCGAGTCCGAAGCTTGCTGAACGGGGCCAGGAGAGGATTTAGAAGTTCACCTGCAGCAGCAGCAGCCTGGGGCGCCCCGTCGGTTAGAACAAAAACAATGACGACGCTTGCGTTTGCGTGCCCCCCCTCTTTCCAGTCGATATATTTTAATAGTCCTCGTTTCTAAAGTATTAATCATGAGTTCGGCCTCAGGTGAATATAGTCGGCACAACATGCTATCGACCCCCCAGACTCGTCGTCGCGTTAATATCGTCGCTCGCTCGCTGTGAGTCCAAAGTGCACTTCCTATAGATGCCGGCCGCGCTTGGTCCAGAGGGCTGACCCGGCAGGCGTCGTGCGGTTTTTTTTTGCCGAGCACGCTGTCGCCAAGAAACTGGAGCGCAAACACCCCCCTAATTCGTCCGTAGCAGTCTCCTCGAATTTGCAGTTATGGACCTCGTCCCGATACTCCCCCTCTTAAAGTCTACGCGTAGGACGTCGGAAGGGAATCCGGTCTTCTCTCTCTCGAAAGCTGGCAGTGATGCCCATTCTCACTCCCAACTTTTAAATCCTTGTGTCCTACATCACGAGCGCGCCAACATACTCAAGCTAGTCAACGACCGTCTTCAAACCGGCGTCTTGCAACAACATCATAGAGACTGAACCTAGAGCCCGCTCGAAGCTCGCGCGCCAATCCCATCCCATCCCATCCGGGGTGCGAACGAAGCCCTTCGCCTGACGCGCTCTCTCCACATCCTCAAAAAACACCACGTTACTCTCGGTACAGGTGTTCCTGGCTTAAATATCCTTGCGCGTCAAGCCCGGCGGCAGCGACTGCGTCAACTTGTCCGCCTTCTCGGCGTCCTGGACGCGGAGTGTGTAGAGATAGCGCGAGCACCGAATCTTAAACTTGACGACGTCCTTGGTCTTCTTGATCTTCACCGACTTGGCATCCCGCCTCCGTGCCTTCTGGAGAAAGTCCCGAATGTCGCTGATCTCCTTAGGCATCTCGCTCTTCTTGTCTTGCGCTCGCTGATTCCAGTTCGTTTAACCCTAATAGGGTTATTATTATTATTAAGGCGCGAACTCAAAGGGGAGTGGAAAGGGGGGGTCGATCGGCACCAGTATTAGGGTAAGTGTCATAATCCTTTCTTTCGCTTGTGAACCCTCTCTTGTGGCTCAAAAAAAACGTTGCTTGCGTCAAGTTGTTTTATTTATTATGTTGAAGGAAGGAAGCGCCTTGCGGCATCATATATCCGTTGGCCCGTTTACAGGACCGTTGGTCTCATCTCCCACTGGACGTTTCCGCAAGAGCACGACTATTTATCTTCTGCTCAAACATCGAGAGGAATAATGACCAAGGCCGTGAAGGTGACGAACAACCGGAACAGCGCGATGCCGAACTCGATGAAGGAGGGCGAGCCGTCGCTCGGTGCGTGCGTGTCGAGGCGCGATAAATAAATGACTTTGTCTCCCACAGCAACGATAGTTCGAGATAGGGTGTCGAAGCGCGTCGGGGTCGTCGAGAGCATCAAGGTCGGGGGGTGGCGGGTCGTGCGGTACGAGGACGGGGAGAGCCGACTGCGGCGGTCGGGAAATCTGGCGTACGTCGAGCGGAACGCGAACATTCCTGCCGCGCTCGCGGCGATGAAAGAGGATATCTTGGCGCGGCTCAAGGCGAAGGAAGACCAGGCCAAAGCTCGGGCTGCGCTGAAGAAACGGCAGCGGCCCGACGCGGCCGCGCGGTCGGGTAAGAAGGCTGCGGTGAGCGACGAGCCGGAATTCCTGATAAACGAGCCGTCGGTGGGCAAGGTCGTGCAGGCCAAGGACACGGGGGAGGTGGGCGTGGTGTGCCAGGTCAAGTGCAGCGGGTGGCGCGTCATACGGACCGAGAAAAGCGACGAGGACATCGTGAAGAGGCCGACGCAGCTGTGCTACGCCAAGCCGCGGGTCGCGGCGCTCGTCTCGGTCGAGTCGATCTTGCGTCGGTACAGATGTAAGCCGAGCAAGATTCTTCCGGGTGTCGGCGACGCTTTCGTCTTGCTCCGCGACGACGAGACTTGGCGCCGCGGCTTGGTCTCGAGCGTGCGACGGGCCGACGATTCGAGCGACTTCGAGGTCATGTTGACGCTGCGATTCGAGGACGGCGGCTGCGCGGACGAGAAGTGGCCGCCGCTCGCCGAACGACGCCTCTTCGAAGCGACGAGCTCTCGCGTCCCAAAGTGCATCGCCAAACCTCCCCAGGATCTCGTCGGCTACGCGACACGCCTCGACGGCCGCTGCGTCTCCGTCGTCGGCTTCGCCCGCCGCGCCGACCGCAACGCCGCCCTTCTATTGGTCAAGTTCGAAGACGACGACTCCGTTGCCGAGGTCGACGCTGCGAGGGTCCGCGCGGCGATGCTCGAGGCAGAGCAGGCCCATCGCGTCTGCCCCTACGCAAACCCGGCAACCCAAGTTTCCATCCCCGCGTGCCGAGCCTCCAGCGCCGACGACGACGACGACCAACTCGACAACTGACCCCTCCTCTTCTGGTTGTCCTTGGCATGATATACCCCTCCCCTCCGAGTGGAGTGGAGTGAAGTGGAGTGGAGGCGGCGCTTTATTTCGACTCATTCAATTTAAACACTGTCGTCGGCTTGCAACAAGCCTGGGAGTTCCTCTAGGTTGGCGCATGCCAAGCGAGGACCACATCGCGTGCCAAGCGAGGACTTACATCGCGCGCCAAGCGAGGACCACATCGCGTGCCAAGATCGCGCGCCAAGCGAGGACCACATCGCGTGCCAAGATCGCGTGCCAAGCGAGGACCACATCGCGTGCCAAGCGAGGACCACGTCGCGTGCCAAGCGAGGAATTACATCGCGTGCAAAGCGAGGACTTGCATCGCGTGCCAAGCGAGGACCACATCGCGTGCCAAGCGAGGACCACATCGCGTGGTAAGCGAGGACCACATCGCGTGCCATGCGAGGACATCGCGTGCCAAGCTCGAATGCAGCTAAATATCCGCGTCTCCGCAGACGAAACGACGGCTATCCCCTCCTTCTGAGCAGCACGAGGGCTTCATTCACATTTGATCCGCGCCTGTCGTTGTATCAACCTCGCCTCGCCTCGCCTCCTTCGGCGCCTTCTGCTTCAGGACTGCGACAGCGTGCTGAGGTCGCCTCCGCGCCCGATACCTCCTCCGGTCCCTCTTGCCAAAACCGAGGCTTTCCTTCTTTCTTTCTTTCTTTCGACCTTGTCGGCGTCGCCTGAAAACTCGATGTCGCGCCTCGCCCGGCGTCTCCTGCCGACCACTTGCGCCACAACCTTCCCGCCTCCGCACACTACCCGTGAGCCACCTCTCCTCGCCGGCCGCGGCCGTCCTTCCCCCCTCTGGGGTTATGACAACGCCGACATCGACGGCATTGCCTCTGATATGAGGACGTCGGGGAGTTTTTCCTCCACAAAACATCGACCGCCAAGGGGTTCTCCTCGTCCTCCTCGCGCTACCCCGGGCGACGCCCTCGGCTCGCGTGGTGGATCGCATGCCTCATACTTGCGCCGCGTGCTTCGTGGCGCTAGGTTTCAAACTGTAGTATTTTGCGAACTCAGTGACGTGGCACGTTGACCGCCGATGATTTTCGTGGCGGTGGTGATGGTCGTCTTAATCGCAATCCTCCGCGGCCAGGAGGACCACCGCAAAAGCCGCTACAGGTGGACAGTCAACCGCGAGTCGACGAATTTAGTGCTGTGCCGGATGCACCTCATCGCCCAAGAGGGACCCAGAGATGAGGTGTGCCCGTCCCTTCCCAGCGACGTTCCCTTCGGCGAGCCATTCGTCGTTCGCTCCACGCGGGAATGTTCACGCTGGGGCCGCGAGCTCGCATCGTTCTGCTCGGGCCAAGTCGTGGTGAACGCGTCGCGGGCGTCGACGCAAGATGGGCACAGGCATTACTCGTTCCCCTTGGCGAGGTCGGGACCGCGAAGAGACTGCTCGAGTCGAGTTGTGAATTTTTTCAAAGCACCCTGGCCCCACTACCAACTGGGCCTCCAGACCGAACGACTGTGCAGCAGAAGGCCCATGGAGTGCTTCAAGGCCGGCGAGTGGTCGAGCTTCAACTGCACGTACGACGACCTCCGTTTGCCGCGAGGGAGTATCGCCAGAGACGTTGGGGACCGGTGTCGCGCGGTCGACCTCGCCGACAGGCCGGGGGCATGGCTCCCGGCGCTGCGGGGGGCGATCGCGACGCGGACCGTTGCCCCGCCCCCCCTCGGGGCGATCGTCGTCCACGTACCCGCCGCCGACGTCGACAACTCCGCCTCGATGGTCGCGGAGTTGTTGGATGTGGGCGATTTTCATGTGAAACCACTCTCATACTACGAGCGGGCTGTCCCGACAGATTTGGCGAGCGGCAAGCGCGTCGTCCTCGTCGCCGCCGAGACTGCGACCCTCGAGCAACCCGTTCCATTCAAATCCTGTTTGTTCGTCCACGCTCTCAAAGACTTCTTTTTGGACAACCGCAATGCCTCGGTCGTGGACGTGCGCGTGGGCGAGACGCCCGACGACGATCTCATCTTCATGGCCCACAGCACCTTCTTCGTCCCGGCGGCCGGCGCCTCGAGTCGCCTCGCCGCGACTCTCGTGCGGGACAAGGGAGGCACTGTCCTCGATGACGACAATTCCGATTTCTCCAGAAGACCCACCTCATCTTCCGTAAATGAGGAGGAGGAGGAGGAGGAGGATCTCGAGGACATCGCGGCCGTCGACCTCCTCATCAACTGAGAAAAGGCAGGCTGAGTCACTGCCATCCGTGCACTAACTAACATCGATCGCCGCCAAAATGGTGCCCCGAGCTCAGTCGTCAGGCGGGCTAATGGATGGTATCGAGCGCGAATACATTGCGCGCGCTGCGTACGCCGACAGGAAACTCTGCGAGGTCGACCCGGCAGCCCCGCGGGGCCCTCACCGAGATTGTTGGGCCCGTGCTGGGGTTTGTGGTTGGCAATTTCGCGGAGGGTGGGGGGCCTTATCCACCGTGTTGCCCCTCATATTGGCTTTAACACTGGCCTCAAAGAGGGTGTTCCGTCGCTTGAGGCAGCCACGACGCCTCAGACGCAGCGACTCTACCGGCGTCTCTCCATCACGGTGCACCGCGAGCATGCCCGTCTCCTCCTAGCGGAACTACAGAGCGTCGAGGGCGGTGCAGCCACCGCCCACCTCCAGCAGGGGCATGACGCGCCAGGCGCACTTTAAAGTGCGCCAAGCGGCATGTATTGCTAGATTTAGGCGGAGTAGTAAGGACTGTGAATGACGTCATCAACGCTCGGACCCTAAGATGCGTCACAGTGCACGACCCCAACGCCTGGATCTTTAAGAATGGGCCTCGCGTCGTCCAAGGAGGTGGACCCGAGGAAGTTGGAGGAGATGATCGCCAAGTTCAACTACCTCGACGAGAACCACGACGGAAAGATTTCGCTCGGCGAGCTCCAAGAGTACCACCGCGAATTCGATGCTGCCTACGACGCGAGGCATGTCGAGGCCGAGTTCCGCCGCCTCGACTACGATGGTAACGGCGAGATCAAGCTGGCCGAGTACCTCAAAGCCAACGGTATCGACCTCGGCAAGGGCGACGAGGAGCTCGATCGCGAGCGCGAGGCAGAACTCGAGCGCGAAGCCCGGGTTCTCGCCGAGGGTGTCACCGCCGTGGAGATCGTCCCGGACGGCTCGGAGGCGGTCGAGATTGGTGCCACCGCTGAGGCCAGGGACGTCTGCGTCGACACCGAGGTCGTGGCCGTCGCCGCCGTCGACGAGGCCCGCGGCGACGTTCCAGTCGTCGCAGAGGCCGTCGTCGCTGACCTCGCTCGCTTCGGTGGCGGCGTCGGCGTTGCTATTTAATGATGATGATGATTATTATTATCGAGGGGCTTCGCCGTGGGCTCGACGCCCTCCCCACCACTTGACGGCTCGAGGATGGTGGGATGGACAATGATGGGGTCCTGCGTCGCCGGCCGTAGCTCGACGACTGGGTGGACGATGATCGGTTCCTGCCGCGCCTCGACGACGACGGTGCCGTGGTTGTAGACGCGCCTTCGGTTTTCCGGCGTCGACAAGACGGCGACGGCAAATCCCACCGTACCGACCAAGGCGACGAGGGTGAAGACGATGTAGATGACCGCGATGGTTGTCGCTTCCTCGCGCACCGTATGTTTTCCGGCGTAGCAACCCTCCTTCTCAACTCGAGGGTTCTCGAACTTGCGGCATTTTTTTTCGCTCGTCCAAGCGCGACACCAACCCTTGCCTCCTTTGTCAGCGTCGCAGTCCGGGTCGACCCATCGCGACGCGACAAAGTCGCCCTTGCCCTTGCGTCTGGCCTGCGGTTTCTTGCAGTATACGTAAGCGTCGTGGTTCCCGCAGAGGAGTGCGCGCCATTCGTCGCAGTCGACGGACGCCTCGCACGAGTACTCGACGACTGCATCGATCGACGACGGCCATACGATGATCCCCAGTAACCCAACGACGACGTAGCCGCAACATGCCCAGGCGAGGGGCCTCTTCGGGACCTTGCAGCAGCACGCGATGGCGCAAGCGTGGGCGAAAATTGTGAACAAAACGACTGCCGACAAGCTCGCCATCACCGTGAACGATGGGCCGGTCCAACGGGCCGAGACGGCTGTCGTCGTGTGCAGTGCTACGAACGACACCAAGCTCGCGACGAGGAGCGTTACCATCCACCGCTCCTGCGCATGCGCGCTCCACCCACGCTGTCGCAACATTGTTGGTGTTACGAAACTGTCAGTTTTATTTCTGTAAAGGGCCCTAATGTTTTCTAGTAGTGACCGGTAGCAAATAATAAATCTTCTGGAGAGTATACGAAACGGACGCCTAACGGACAGAAAGACATACTACTACTACTACGGTCTTTTTTAAACGTGGCCGGCCTTGAAGACCACGCGGGGGTACGATTCGTAACGCGACGAAGGACTTGAAGCGCGCCGTTTAGTGCGTGCGTGCGTGCGTGCGTGCGTGCGTGCGTGCGTGCGTGCGTGCGGACAATAAGGAACAATGCTCCGTTTGGTGGTTATTTAAAATAGAGGACGAATGAAGATTCATGATGATGATCAAGGCGCTTGTGCTACTATGCGGCGGCGGCGGCGCAGGGCCTTGATCTTGTGCTTGAGGTCGGCCGTCGTTTTCAAAGAAGGAGGGGCGGCATCGTCGTGGTCGTCGTTCGTATCGCAGGGAGGAAGCGTAGTTGCGGGAGCGTGTCGACGAGCCCTTTTAATGTTGTGGTTGGGTCGGAGATCCTCCCAGGGACGTTTGATGGCGGCCGTGGCAATCGCTTTGGAGACGGGGTTGAGAAGGCGGAGGACGTCGTCCTCTTGGACGTCGTCGCAGAGGTCGAGGGTGGTCTGCACGCGGGCCTCGATCGCCTTGACAAGATCGAGGTCGTGCTGGGTGACCAGGGTGACCGCCCTGCCAGGTCGACCCGCGCGACCCGTGCGGCCAACGCGATGGACGTAATCATCCGGGTCCCTCGGGACGTCAAAGTTGACGACGAGGTCGACGCGGGGAATGTCGAGGCCTCTGGAAGCGACGTCGGTGCACACAATGACGCTCGCTCGATGCGACTTGAACTTGCCGAGGCTCGCGTTGCGGCGGCGCTGGCCCAACTTGGAGTGAAGGCAGATCGCGGGAACCTTGAGCTCGGCCAGGAGAGCGTCCAGCTCGTGACACCGACGACACGTCTGGACGAAAATCATGGCGCTCCGGTTGTTGCGGACGTCCAGAACTTTCAAGAGCTGCACGAAGTAGGAGACCTTGACGCGCGCCGGCATAAATAGGTACTGTTGGCACAGCTTGGCCGGGACGGCCGCCGGCGCGGAGAGGTCGACGCGGACGAGCGGACGTTCTCTAATATCCACCAACCGGTCCAGGCGCTCGGTCGATGTCGCCGAGAAGAAGAGCGTCTGATGTGGGGTCCGCTCGATGGCCTTGAGCGTGGCGAGGATGGTGCCGAGGTCCTCAGAAAACGACGGCGATACCAGGCGATCTGCCTCGTCGAGCACGAGCGTGCGAAGACGCGAGAACTGTCGTTCGAGCTGCCGGAGGTGGTCGACCAGTCGACCCGGCGTCGCAACGATTATGTGGGGCCGCCGCTCGAGGTCGAGGGCTTGCTGCGTCGCATCGACGCCTCCGACGATCGTCGCCACTCGCACCTTCTGTCGCGCGCCAAATGCCTCGAACTGCTCTGCTGTTTGCGCCGCCAGCTCGCGCGCGGGGGACAGCACTAGACCGAAAACTCCGTACGGCTCCTTGAACAGCATCTGGAGCATCGGGAGCGCGAAGGCTGCCGTCTTTCCGGAACCTGTCTCGGCGAGCCCAAGCACGTCTTCGCGCGCGAGAATGCGGGGGATGCACGCCCGCTGGATCGCCGTCGGCTCCTTGAGCCCCATCGTGCGGCACGCTTCCTGCACCCACGCCACGAGCCCCACCTCCGCGAATCCATCTTTCTCCGACTCCGATTCTGGGGGCGGCAAGACCCGCCGCGAAGCGGAAGAAGAAGCCCACATTTGTGTGGTGCTGTTAATTAATAACCCTTAGGAGGAGTAGGAGGAGGGACAGCCCAGCCCAGCCCAGCCCAGCCCAGCCGGGGTCACACACCCCCCCCTCTTAGCAGTCAGAGTCGACCTTTAAAGACAGCCGGGGTCGGGAGGACAGCCAGCCCCCGCAGGGGTCACTACCGCCGCACGCGATCCCCGCCCCGCGGAGCTCCTCGAAGACGACGCGCTCCTCGAGAAGCCCGGCAGCTTCAAGACGCGCGCAGAACAATCGGAGTGCGAACGAATACACCTCCAAGTCCGCTGCGTTGTTGGTGCGAATCGCAGCATCCACCCCGTCGTCCCTCGACGCTACAAACTCGGCGTAGTCGGATTTGAGGTTCCGACGAAGCCCCGTCAGGTTGGACCAAAAGACGGCACGACTCGGGCGGACTCGATCAAAGGGCGGCGTCTCGTACGCGAGCATCGCCGTCGACGCTGGCGCTTCCGCGACGTGGACGACCGTGCTCCCGCATAATCGAGCTTTGGCGAGCGCCGCGTCGCCGCTGGCGTCGATCATCGGATCATACGGGTACGCGTTGCGCGCAAGCATTCGCGTCATCACGTTGCCTGACACAAACGTTTGAGAACGCGAAAGCAAGCACGCTCACGGTATTCCGGCAATTCGACGTACGACGCGAAGCACGCCAGAGTGGCGCACGTGCCGGGCGGCCGGTGCGGCGGAGCGTAGAAGAACGCCGACGCCAATCGAGCTCGCGGCGAACGGACGCCGACGAGCGACGGAATAAAATCATCGCCTCGTTTTTCGCGAGGCTGGTGCCCGGCACATCCCAAAACGGCGGGACACTCGAGACCTCGCCGCGGACAAGAGCCGGGTGGATCCCCCGGGTACACGCAGCACGGCTGACCCTCGGGCTTGCAACCGACAAGGCTACGGGCGACGAGAGAGAGCCACGACGACCCGGTTTTGGGTACTCGGGTCAGCCGGACGACGGTCGCGGCGGGCGCGCCGTCGACGGACGACCGACGGCGAACTTCGTACCGCGCGAGCGCGCGCTCGAACGCGTCTGGTGGTGGCGTCATCATCGTCGAACCACCGCAGGGCTCTTGCACCGACTTGGGTGGCGCGTAGCCGAGCGGGCACAGCACCTCGCGTCCCCCCGCGGCCTCGAATACGGCGGACGCGAGATCCGCGTCGTATATTGATGCGTCTTCGCGCGTGCCGTGGCGCCGTCGTTTCGGGCTTACGCCCGCGTCGCGCCACCTTCGAATCGCCACGTCGACATTTTTTTCGCTTCCTCGAAACACGATTTGAAGGACGGACTCGAGCGCTTCGACCGGCGCGGCGACGAGATCCTCGTAGCGCACCGTGAGATTGACGGCGCTGCGCCAATGATCGACCAGAAGCCTCCAGCGGCGCGCCTCGACCACGGCAAACTCCGACCAGGAAGAAGAAGAAGAAGAAGAAGAAGAAGAATGTACCTCGTTCTCGTTGCTGTACTCCCAGTAGCTGCGAATCGCGTCGAACGGATCGCGCACCAATAATACCGCGGGAGCGCTGCCGTCTGCGGCGTTCGCTAATAGTTGCTGGCAGTCGCGCGGACCAAAGTCGATGATTGCCGGATGGTGTGTCTTAACGACGCTGACGAAGCTGCCCGAACAATAGCCTTCCCCAAGAAATCGTTCGTTCATGAGAAGTTCTGGATCCAAGTGGGTGGAGCCGGTTCGCGTTCCCGACGCCCGTTCGACGAGCTTCCGGAGCATCGTCGAGCCGCTTCGCGGAAACGACGCGACAAGGACAACCGTATGCTCCTCCAATAACACTGGAGCATAAGAAGATAAATAATGGGCACACATCGAGTTAAATCGTCTCGACGCGGCAAGCTTCGTCACTCGGACGGGTCTTTGGAAATCGCGATTCGACGAAGAGAAGTTATACGTGCGTTCTCGCGTACAATGCAGGTGGAACGCCGCGATCTGAGCGCACGGATTCAGCATCGTGTATCCCGCCTCGACGAACGCGTCGATAAGTCGAAGATCCGAACCGAGCACGTTTTGCTTGACGCCTCTCGCGGCGCTCACGATTGACTGCGGCACGGGCGAGACAAAAGCGAACGCGTCGTAACCGTGGATGTTCTCGGACGAAGCACACAGATTCGCTGGCAAACCCAAAACGTGACCGCCGCCGCTGGCACGGACGCACGACGGTGCTGGCCGCCGCGTCATCGCAAATGCAATCCTGCTCTCGTCGCCGCGAAGCAGCTGAACGCAGCCAACCGTATCGTCAAAGTAGATGTCCGCGTGTGCGACGACTACGACTTTGCCGGTAAGGTAACGATTCGCATATTCCAAAAAGTCGGCGTAGTCCGGCTGCCGCGCCCCAAAGGGGACCGCCACGAGCTTATCGGCGTTTCCGCGTGTTTCACTACCAAGGAGCGCCTCTCGCGGATCAACATCCTCTCCGAAGCTGTGGAGCGATGTTATGACATCAATAGCCAGGTTCGTGCGTTGCGCCGTTACGAGTTCGCCGTATCGGGCAGCGCTCGAGGCTTGGCGGTAGAGACCCGAAATCAAGTGCACTCCCTCGTCGTCCGTACGAGGAGCACGCGACAATAACAGATGCCGTTGCGCCGAAAGAAGGTCTTCGGCAAAGCGACGATTTTCTCCGTCGGCACTACCGCGTGCGAAGCACGAAGCGCCGGTTTCCAGACGGTCGGTGCGTAAGCACACGACGCCGACGTTGTTCCAAGCATCAGCAAGCCTTGAATCACACTCGAGCGCACGAACGTACAGGTCCTCGGCCGCGTATAGTTCGAGGCGCTCGTGTGCGAGCACGCCGAGCTTGTAGTATGCGGCTGCCGTCTCTGCCTCTCCGAGCACTCTTTTACACGTTGACAACGACGTGACGAGATGCTCTTCGACCGTTCTTCTGTTGACGCTGGCGTTCCGCAACCCACATCCATCTATGACTGCTCGATATGCTGCCGTGGCCGCAGCATTGTCCCCACGAACATAAGCCTCGTCTCCGCGCGTCAACAGCGAGTGCGCGTCGCAAGCATCCGACGAAACAACGCGAACGCGACGGCGCGCGAGCTCGCGCCGTAAAAATCGCGCAATATCACCAGCATCACTCCAGCCAGGGGCGAACACTAAAAGATGGTCCTCCTGGGTGTCGCGAGTCTGAATCGCCGCCAAATACTCCGACCACTCGGTAAAGACGAGCAATCGTTCCTCCTCCTCCTCCTCCGTACCTCGGACTTCATCATCATCCGAAAAACGACGACCAGGACAGACGACCACTACCCGAACTGGTCTCCGATCGCGTCCTAGAAGCGCAAGAGTCCGGTCAAGGAGGCCAAGCTTCTTGCCTCGACTAGCGCGTTGTTGAGCTTGGAACAAGTCGGATACAGCCGGCGCGTATCCTACGGCGACGGCACGCTCGAGAAGGTCGATCGCATCCGAAATACGATCCTCGTCATAACGAATCGCCGCGAGATTGCCCAACGCCCGCGAAAAGTTCGCTTCCAAGTCAAGAGACCGCTCGTAATACTCTGCAGCGCGAGCTGGCGCGCTGGCGTGTAGAAGAGCACCAAGCCCGAAGAGCGATTCGGCTCGTTCGCGCGAATCAAAGTCCTCCGTGGCAAAGTCGTACGCCGCATTGAACAACTCGAGCGCCGATATGTCGTCGCCAGCCTCGTGCCGCTCAACAGCCTCGGCGCGAAGAGACTTCGCGGTGTCCTCCTCCTCCTTATGTTGTTGAAGAGGAGGGTGCTGATTTACCTTTTTTGCCCATAATACGACTACGGCGTACGTCTCCATCGACGCATTGCGCTGCTGCTCCTGGAAATAAAGGGCAGGACCGGTCTGGACTTCTATGACGGCCAACCCCGCGGTCGCGGCGTGCGAACGCACTCGTCTCACCGTCGCGCCAAAACTCGCACACAATAGCATTCCTTCGCTTCGCAACTCGACCGCTGCTCGCGCGATCGAGTCGCCGTTCGTAGCGGGCTGGATAGCAAGGTCCGCGTCGCTCTCGACACTCTCATCGCAATGCTCAAACCTGCGATATGTCTGGCTTTTTTGTTTTTTGAGGCATCGCAGTGGGACATCTGCATCGTTGAATATTCGCGCGACAGACTCGAGCCACTTCTCGAAGAACTCCAGGGCTGCAGTTCGGAGAGAGATTCGAATTGTGTGAGATGATTGCAAAAACAGGGGCCGATCGAGCTGTTCAGAATGCGATGAGAGGTCCGGACCACCACCACCCGAGATCCGGTGATCGGGGGATTCGACTTCTTGAACAAACCACGAAATTGTTGCGTAGCTCGCGGCGGCGGCGTTGTTGTCAGAAACAAAATCAAGCCTGATCATGTCTTCGAGCTCGAAGAAGAAGAACGCAGTGCTCGTCGCTTGCACTCCAACACGTCGAGATACTTTTTTCCTACCACCATCAGTGCCGACGATCGTGGTGATGATGTTGGCTCGCCGTATCTTTGCGGGCAACCGCAGTCGTATCCAGAGGTCAGTTGACAACTTGTCGTCGGTGAGTCGGTCGACCAGGACGCGAGCAGACGCGATCCGCCCACCCTCGCATACTCTAGCATTCTCGATCCGCGCCAACCGCGTCGCGAGCATCGAGCGCCCGATTTCGTCGACCGTCTTTGTGGAGAAGCCATCCAATTTTTCGAGCTGCGTCTCGAGCGTTTTAGTCTTGGTTGAGGTGACAAATTTCAAACAAGCCGTCTCGTTGCGTGCGACTCTCTCTTCAAGCAACGCGGTGCCCGCCGCGTCGTCTGTGATCACGACGCACCTGTCCAAGATCTCATCATTTTCGAACTCGCGGATCGCCCAGTCGTTTCTGGATAAAAAAAATGCGGGCGGATCCCTGCAGCGTCCTCCAAATAAACGGCGACCGCATTCTTTTCGTGACGTCTCGTTCCGGCGGTGGTACGCACAGCTGACATCGTGGCCTTCGTCGAGGCGCTTGCACGCGAGTATTCGGTTGACTGGCGGCGGCGTATCGTGGCTGACAAAGAACGACCCAACGAGACCGCGGCTATTCAACGCGTTGGCCACTTCGAGTAGCGCACCCCACTTATCAAATACAAGGGCAAGAGAGGGTGGCGAGGGAATCACGCTTACGTCGAGACGACTGGCGACGTCGACCGCAGTAGCCCGTGCTTCGCATGCCACCGCCGCGTCGTCGTCAAACTGCTGGAAACGCTCGCTCAGACGGCGTGCTGCTGTTTCGTTCAGCAAATCTTTGATGCGACGCCCCGAAATTCTGAGCCGCTCTTGCCAATCCGCCGCAAGAAGCCAACCATCTCGGCGACGAAGCCACGATTCCTTGGACGTGCCAGCTTTATCGACGCAGTTTGGGTGGAGAACGATCGGACCCGGTTCGCCGCCTTCGAGGCTCGCGAGAACGTCGAGCCAGCGATCGCAACCTCCAACCGGAAACAGCAACGAGTCGAGGATCGTTACAGCTGCGTCTCCATCCCGAAAACTCGCGTTGTTCGAGAACACGAAGCGTGCTGACCCGCCGCTACCGCGAACGACGCCGTTCGCATCCCAGCCGAGTTCGTCGAGCGCGCGGTTGGTGGCGACCTGGTCGTCGCCGACGATGCGAGTCAACTCGCGAACACGCTTTGCGAGATTGGCGCCGAACGCGGTGGTAGCGCGGTGCGCCGCAAAGCCGGCGCAGGCGGTAGGCGTTTGCCATTTGGTTGCGAGTTCCTGGGGAAACTCCCCAGCCCCAAAGCAATGATCGCACGAAGCCTCCAAAATCTTGGGTCGCGGGTCTCGCACGAACACCACATCGACATCAGAATGCAACACCTGCTTGCCCTGCAAGTTGCAGCCAACCAGGATGGTCTCCAAAGCGACTGCGCGCGCGTTCCAAAGCGCAGCGAGCTTGTCGGCGGCAGGCCCCTGCTGAGCGTCTTTCCACTCTCGCCACGCATCATGAGATAACGATTGCACCGGCACAACGTTCGCACCCGCGTCCCCCAAGATCGCCTCAAGCTCTGCGTCGAGGGACAGGAGCGCGTAGGGCAGTCCAAGTCTCTGGGCTGAAACCGCCCAATTTAGCGCCAACGGCGCGTACGACGCCGTCGAGAATGCGACGGCAATCAACTCTTCTCCGCTTGCGAGCGCCCGTAAGCTTCTGCACCCCGAGCCGGCGCTGGACGGCTGGGCGAAGAGGGCGAAGACAAGCAGCGACAGCAGCATTCGCGTCAGGGTAAGCCTTCATTCGCTAAGGCCGTCGCTCAAGTACTGGTGTGACGACAGATGAATAATTATGCGAACAACAGTCTTCGCAACCATCGCGACGCTATTCTTGCGCGCTGCAAGTGGTCCTACACCCCCTCGCGGAATCCTCGTCGTCACTGCAGAAGATCTGGGCTTGGCCGATGATGTGAGCCATGACAATAATGTGACGACGCCAAACCTGGCGCGGCTAGCTGCAGAAGGAGTGTCGCTCGCCGCATTCTACCAAGAACCGGCGTGCGTTCCGGCGCGTACCGCTCTGCTGACGGGTCTGGCGCCCGCGCGACTTTTGGGAAAGAAATGTGCGATTATTTCGAGACGGTTGGTCACCCTCCCTGCTCTGCTAAACTTGCACGGGTATTCGACGCGACGCGTCGGAGTCCTACGGCTGGCGGAGGTCGAAGGGCGCCATACCGCCGGTGACTGCATCCCAGGTTGGTCATTCGAGGCTACGTACGACAGCTACGTCGGTTTGGACTCCGAACCCAGGGTGTTTCTTAATTTCGACTTTGAAGGCAACGAAGGCTCTGCCTCGATTCGCGAGCTGGCTGCCACCGGAAAATGGTTTGTCTCGGTCCATTTCCGCACCCATCTGACGCTCGAGGCGCTTCCTGCGACCCGACGAACAAAAAAACCGAGATCGTCGCGACGCGAAATGGTTATCGAGAATCTAGACGAGAATCTCGGCAAGCTGTTAGGCGAGATTGATGATTTTACGCTTTGCTTCTTTCTGTCGGACAACGGATCAGAAGGTGCTCGAACGTCTCCCGCCCTGTCTAGCAACAGAGAGCATGGGGTGGCTGCCATTTCGCGAGCACCAGCATTCATCAGGTGGCCTGCAGGCGGCGTGCTGGGTGGTGGCGTCGTTCGACGAGTCGCGTCGATTCGCGACGTTTTTCCAACGGTGGCCGAGGCGATCGGGATGCCAATCGACGGTCTCCTGCTAGGCCACCATCTCGACGGCATCTCGTTTCTGGATGCCACGCGAGGCTATAACACCACCACCGACTTGACGACGAGGACTCTTGTATGGCAAAGCGATTTATCTTGGTCGGGGTGCTGCGGCGACAAAGACGACGCCGCGCGTCGACGGAAGCGACGTCGTGGTGCCGTGCAAGAGGGCAGTCGATGGCGGGCGTACCTGAACGCAAGAATGCGGATCGTTGAGCTCTTCGACATCGAAACAGATCCAAGGGAGCAAGAGAACGTCCTTCTCTCGTCCGATATCCAGCGGCGGGCCGTCGTTTTACGGCTGCGAGCAGCCGTCGAGCGCGAATTGTTGTTGTCAAAGCCAGTCCTTTCTTGGAATTTATCGAGTGCAGCAGCATCATCAGACATACATCAATGTGAATTCGATCCCCACAATATGCTCTTGTTTGCCGACAAAAAAAAAGCTGGAGGAGGCCGCCGCCTAATGGTGCGCTTCACGTTTGAGTTGGACGCGGCCACGCGATGGCACGCGCGGGGTATCAAACACGCCGAAGCCGGGCGCTACGACTTGGCAATCGGTTCGATGTCTCGTGCTCTCAGACTTCTTGCTTCTCCTGAGGATAAAGGGAGCATGCGACTAGCAGCCCAATGTCACTTTGTTCTCGGGTGGGTTCATCAGCTGCGCCAAGAGTGGGCTGGAGCTCGTCGATACTACGAGCACGCCGTCGCGGCCGACGAAACCTTCGTCGACGCCCGCACAAATCTCGGCGTAGTCCTCGATGCATTAGGAGCCCCATCAATGGCTCTGCGTATTATGAAAAGCGCTTTTGACCTGGCCGACTCAAGCACTCCGAGGGACGAGGCAAAGCGCGCGAGTCTACTGCGCAACGTCCAAATCCTCGAGGGCCGAACGATGGTCGTTGATGCGCAAGAAGAAGCGAGATTCTCCAAAGTGCAATCAACGTACGGTTGTCAACCCCTGCCAGGCGACCCATCGCTCCGTATGCTCCCAACGATTCTCGTGGCCTCGGCCCCGAAGACGGGGTCTACGAGCCTCGTGGCCGATCTGCTGGCGCATCCCCAGATCGTCGGAGCCACGTGCAAGGAAACACGCTTCTGGCCGATCGACCACCGCGAGAATGCGTCTTTCGCCTTGTTGAGGTATCGCGCTCTCTTTCCCACCCGAGCGGACGCCGACGTCCAGGGTTGGAGAGCTGGAGTTGACGGCGGGTTGTACGGGCGTTGGCGGTCGATTCGAGGCGGTGCGCCCGCACAGGTGGCTGCCCTGATGCCAAAGGTAACTCGCGTCGTCGGTGTTTTGCGTGATCCTGTGGCCCGCTTCATTTCTGTGTGGGTCGGTGCCGTCGCGCGCGACGATCTCGAGGCGACTTGTGGAAAGTTCTACGACGCGGCCCTCGATGCCGTCGCCGAATGTCGCGGGATGCTGGCGTGCGAGCGCGAACGCGAAGCTGCGCCGCTCGCTGACGGGATCTATGTTTCCACCATACGGCAGTGGAACGCCGCCCTCGGTCCCGAGCGCACGCTCTGGCTCCCGCACGGTGCCTTGCACGACGACGCTGACCGCGTTCTCCAGCTTGTCGCGCGGTTCGCCGGCGTCCAGCCGTACGGCCAAAATGACCACGACAAAAGACCAAGCACCGTGGCGCCGATCGGCTCGAACAATCTCCGCGACTATCGTGATCCGGCGGCGTCTCGCTTCTTCCGAGCTGCGGTCGTCGGCGCTTCCGACGACGACGACGACGACGACGACGACACCTGGCGCTGCGACGAGCGACGGGTCGGTCGATTCTATCAGCCGTGGAACGCGCTCTTAGCTCCAGAGCTTCTTGCGCGCGACCGCGACTTGGTGGACTTGTGGCTCAGCGATCCTTGGTTCTGCGAGGCCGTCGCGGCACGCTCGACTCTCGAGAATCTCTGCCGATCAACAAAAGAATCAACAAATCTCCTGCCGTGCAATCACACCGGCCCGGCGACTCTTCACCTTCTTCTTCACGAGTTTGGCGCTGTTCATATCCAATCGCTCGATCTCACCGAAGTCTCGTCGCTCCGGGATCTCGTATCCGTCGTTCGACCGCAGTTCGAGCGAACGTGTGGCCACGTTACCGGGATCACGGAGGGATTTGACCGCACACCGCCCGCCGTCGTCTGCTTGGCCGAGCTCGTGTCCAGTTTTGTGACGTATGTCGTCGATGCATGCTCCCCGTTCGGCGCGAGGAGTGCTCATCCACTTGATCGTAGGGTGACCTAATTTGTCAACGACGACGACAAGGCCCAGCGCCGCCATGGTGTGTTTATCTTGGCGGAAATCGGAGATGACAGCTCCTCATGGTTTTTTATGCTGGACGCCCGTTTCACCACCTAGACAGCACACTCTGAAGGACTTCCTTCCTTCCGCCGAGATGACGTCGTGACTCTCACAAACTCGCGAACTTGTGTGTTTTGTGTACTTATTTTGATCTCCCTCGTCGGACAGTACATGTGGTGTGGTCCTCCGATGTGAATCGCCGCATCTCTTGAATTTCCACACCGGAATTTTCGAGTGCGATACGCGTCGATCGCACTCTACCGGAACGTGGTGTCGATCGATATCGCACAACCATCGGACTTTCCGTCGTCGTTCGAGCATGGCTAAAACATTGCGCTTCGACGCGTCTGGCATTATAACCGAGGTCGGCATCCAATAATTTGACCATCAAACAAGCCGCGTCTACCACCACCTTCCGGGGCTCGGCTCGGGTAGCGGCGGCGCACGTTATTATTTATCATGGAGCCGCCGCTCTCGCTGCGACAACGATCATGGGGTTGCGCAGGCCGACCCAGCCGGGGGGCGAAACGTCGGCAACAGAAATATCCTCGAAACCACCCGCAAAATGAAAATAGTTCGCCACGATGCGCGCGTGGGAATCTTCGGTGTAGGGCGCGAGCCAAACAGGCACCACCTTGGTAGGGAACATGCGGTTGGTGAAGGCCATGGCCGCCAAACCACCTGGTTTCAAGACACGACTTACCTCTCGGAAAACGTCGAGCGGCTTCGTCAAGTAGTCTACGGACAGCGAATTCGTCACAACATCGAATTCGTTGTCATCGTACGGCAGTTTTGGGTCGCGGTTGAGGTTCCGCACGGTCCACTCGGTTTTGCTGGGGTTGGCCAGGAGTTCGAGCGGGTTCAGCCCGAGGACGGCACACCTCTCGAACTGTTTAGGGGGGAAGTGCGAGGTCCACGACGAGCACAAATCAAGGACGGCGGCGTTCTCCGGGATCGCGCAGTCGTAATACGTCGTCAGCGCAGACCGGGACTCCTCGGCGGCGTGTTGCACGAACTTGGGAACAAGATAGAAAAGTTGATCATTTGAGGCGTCCTGGGGTATCAGGTCGTCCGGCGAATAGGGCCAACGTTCCGCAAAAGGTTGGCTCAGGACGCGCGACGCGGCCGACTGTGTCGCGTGCGGTACCTCGACGCCCGAGAGCAACAGGGCCAACCCCGGGCACCAAATAATGAGCGTCGTCGTCAAAAGAAAAAGGATCATAAGGGTAACAATAAAAAGTGGTCGACCTTTTTTAAAGCCAAAAATCGGAGGAGGTACACAGTACAAAATTCTTGAAGGTGGTGATAATGCGTTCGCATACGCACTCCAGATCGCAAAGCCTGCCAAAGGCGCAGCATCCTGGGATGCTGCAGGGACCAGGCTAGGGCTCTTGGGAGAGCAAACTACGAGCAAGGTAAGCTCGCTTGCGCTCCAAGCATCCAACGGGGCACTACTTGCGGGTTTTCCTCCAGCATTACGGTCTGATCAAACGACGCCGCCGCATTGGGTGATGAGGATACGCAGGCCTGAAACCCCATTTTTTTTAACGCGAGCGTGTTGTGCTCTGGATCATTGACGAGCTATTCAGGACCTTGGAGTCGAATGGCTCGAATGTCGAAATGTGCCTGGGTCGACGCGCGAGAGGCGGACCAGAGCATGATATTGTCGTCGTCGATCTTTGTTGTGGGCGAGCTCAAAAGCTGCTGCCTAAAGTGGGTGTTCCAAGACGGCGAAACTCGATGAAAGAACCCCAGTGGAAGTCGTTGAAAATGACAGCGCGCGTCCATACTGAAGATGCGAAGGAGCATCGACAAATACGGAGGGATTGTCAGTTCAGACCGCAGGTGTTTAGAGGCGTCGTCAGTCGAAGAGATCAGAGAGCCCTCACGTGGCCCGTGTTCGAGATCGTTTTGCGCCAAGCGATGGACACGTTCCGTCGTAAAGTCGGAGACGCGGGAGGTGCAGAACGGTGCGCTGGCGCAAAATGATGTACGGCCAGATTCCAAAATTCAGAAGCAGACGACGGCGCCGAGCCATGCCATGTTCGAGTGATGACAGTCTGATGATGTTGTTAATTAAGACTGCCAATATATTTGGTTCGCCGGTCGCAGAAAGAAAGTGCATCTAGCATGCGGCTCTGCAAGACGGGCGTCACGCGGATAGGCCGGCGACCTCCTCGACGTCGATGAGGCTGAATTCCTGCAGTCCGTTCGCGACTCCCTCGTTGTCATTCGTTGCGTGGACGTGCGCGCGACGATCCCTTCCACGAGCTATTCTACGAGAAACTCCTTGTCATCATCCTCGGCTCCACGTTCGACATTCCGGCCGGCAGTACGCTCGTTTAAATCGGGACCCTCGTAGATTTCGCCCTTTGTAGAGAACCAAGGTCCACAACGCCTCGACGCCAAAATACGCGCCGAGCCCTCCGCGATCGCGAGCCCAGCGCGATCCCCGGTGAGGTCCGGCATGTGAGCGTGATGCTCGATGTGACGCTGTCATCGAGCAAGCAGCGGCGGCAGCGGGATGATGGCCTGTCGCCGAGGAAAGCGCGCGGGGACAGTGGCGGGTCGATCTTCTGGCCTTTCCGGCGCATGCCCGCGAACACTTGCGGGGCTTGCTTGCGGAGTCTCTCCCACTCGGGGCTCTCGCCCGACAAGCCTTCCTCAACACGCACTTCTCCGTGTTGCACGCGTATCGCACTCGTCGACGATTATGTCCTTCATCTTGGTGTCGATAGCCTCGCACAGCTCGTCGAAAGGCTGCTCCAAGCGTCGCGCGCTCATGAGATGAGATGAGATGAGATGAGCGAGCGCCTCGAGTAGCCGTGCTCGGTTTACCAAACGGACCCTCTCGACCGAGCGCAGCCGCGTGCGTCGCAGCTGCGTGCGTCTTGTGCAAAAAGCCCGAAAAGCCGCCGCCGCCGCCGCCGCCGCCGCCGCCGCCGATGTTGCGAAGAAACCGCTCGTCTTGACCACAATTATTCGAAACATGGCTCGTGGCTACACCTTGCCGAACCTACGCCGCGTGGGTGGGAGAAAGGTGCGAGGAAACGAAGGAAGGACGACTGGAACGGCGGTCTCTGCGAGATGTTTCCTCCTCTTCAAGGGAGTCGCGCCTGGTCCGGCATGGCCCGCAGCTGCCAAAATCACCCCGACAACAAGCACGCAGCTTCGCGCTTGCAGCTTGCGAGGAGCTGCTTGAGGAGACCATGCCGACATGCCCGCTCTCTCTCGTCGACGATACGATGGATGGATGGCATCGCCCCCACCCCCCCCATGGATGGCATCGCCCCCCCCCCCCCCCCCCTTCATTCGGGTAAGGACATTATTAACGGACAGAAGGAGCCGGAAGTGATGATGGGGGATTCGTCTTGGTACTACAGCGTGGACGGGAAGAGCTTGGGTCCCGTACCCGCGGGCGCGTTGCTCAAGCTGGTGGAGCGGGGCGTCGTGCCGGAGTCGGCGAGCGCATGGAAATCGGGGCTCGAGAAGTGGGTTCCTCTGGAGTCTGCTCTTGGTCTAGGCGTGACGCTGGTGCGGTCCTCTTTTTACGTCGTTGCCGGGGAGTCAACATTGGGTCCGTATAATTTGAGCGAGCTCCGGAGACGGTTCGAGGTGGGCGAGATTGATGGTCTGAGCCGCGTATGGCACGCGAAATCGACCGAGTGGACTCCGCTAGGCGAAATTCCCGAACTCCGAGCTCTCTTGGCGACCGCCACAGAGAGCGCCGACTACGACGTCGCCGCGCAGACCTTCGAGCCGCAGCCTGAGATGCCCGTGGCGAAAAAACGAAGCTTTAGGGCAGACGACGGGCGCGCGTTCGAGTACGACGGCGAACAATGGGTCGAGTCTCGAGATCGCGTCGGCGACGACGAAGAGGAGCCCGAGGAGGAGGAGGAGGACAAGCCGAAGAAGAAAAAGAAGAAGAAAAAGTTCGACAAGGGGAAGTGCTGGGTATACATCGAAGGCCTGCCGAGCGACGTCACCGCGGAAGAGATAGTCGACCACTTCAAGAAGTGCGGGGTGATCGCCTCGGATCCAGAAACAGCCAAGCCAAGGGTCAAGATTTACCAAGAACACGGCATCCCCAAAGGAGACGGGAGTCTGTGCTACGCAAATGCGGCAAGCGTTGATTTGGCCCTGCAAGTATTGGACGGAGGTTCGCTAAGATTCGGCTGCCCCCTCAGAGTTTCCAGAGCTGAATTTTCGGAGCGAAGGCTCGGCGAATACGACCCGTCGAAAGCAAGAAGGGTCAACGCGGTCAAAGTCAAGTACGCGAAGAAGGCCACGCAGCAGCTGACCCAATGGGACGCCGACGAGACGGGCTTGAGGATAATTGTCGTAGAGCGAGCCTTTAAGGCTCCCGTCAACGAACCCGAGCTCCAAGACAGGATCGCGCAGTTTTTCATCGAGGAGCGGATCGACCCTCCCGATAAGATCACGCTCTTTCCTCGCCACCCGGATGGCATCATCGTCGTCAAAACCAAGACGGCTGACGATGCGCACCGCGTCATTGCTCTCCTCGATGGCCGATCACCTTTTCTCGGCGAGGGGACGATGCGCTGCTTTTTCTGGGACGGCGTCACCAACTATGGTGCGGAAGAGCTCGACGACGACGACGACGAGGAGGGCCGGATCGACCGCTTCGGCGACTGGCTCGAAACCCAGAAACTTCCACCCGAGCTGGCCCTCCATGTTGAAAAGTAGCTAGGGGACTCTTACTTGCTTGTTGTAGTTGCGGAACTGCGCTGATATCGATCGATCGATCGATCATCATCGGAATTTAGCGGCTTCATGCCACGCCACGTGGGGGTGTGAATAGTTTCTTGAATAGTTGCTCCTTAAATGAGGATGACTGCAAGTTACCCGGCTGATCGCTCGCGTGAATGAAGAAGCACCCGAAGACGTGATTGGCGCCACTTTTCGGTCGCGCCGGGTCGCTGCTGGGTGACCTCGGGATATATTTCAAGGCAGCCGAAGCCTCGCCTTATGCGACGGCCTCAGAGCGAGGCAGACGCCATTTAATGAGGCGTAGTCAAGACGACGCCCGCCCCGTCGCTTTCTCCTCAATTTTGCGCGCGCCTCAAAGTACGCGTGGCAGACGGGGCACTTCACATTCCTTCTTCCCTCGCTATACTTGCCGACGACGAGCGAGGCGTGCCATGTTTGGTATGTCTGAATCCCGGTCGAAACGGGTCCGTGCATGCGTGCAACACACCACGACACTTATCGAGTGTCTCACGGTCCTCCGAGCGCGCGGGATCTCTCGTCGGGTGCGCGCATCACCGTCATAGCAGCGCTCGATAGGCGCGTATTGTGCGACGGGCATATGAATGTTCGTCTCGAACTTGAAATGCTCCAGTTAGCCAGGTGTCAGCGTACAGAGGTCGCTGAACAGGTCGTGGCCGAACGTTCGAGCATTGGTTTGCGATCAGGAATTCGCTCGGACGCTTACGCAGACGAATGGACCGAAGGGGACTGGAGACCTTGAGTTGGGGAACTGCCGGCACGCGTGCACCGTCTAAATGTCGTCGGCACGCGCGTCGGCCATCCGGGTCTGCGGGTCGTTCCATGCGCGGGCCTCAACTTGAGTCGATCTCGCGCTTTACCTCGTGCTCGAATAATAACGACAAAGCGGCCGCGTTTGCCGGGTGACGGTGTCGACCGGTAATCTGCGTCTGCTGTGCTGCATACAGCGACACGCGCAGGCACCATCCGCGGCTTGCGCACGGACGTCGTCTCCTAGGGGGAGGGCGCGTCCCTTCACCAGGGTTTCTTCTCTGCACAAAAGTGTTGCTACCGCCAGGGTTATTTATTTTAAAGGTAGCAGTAAATGTTTTTAAAAAGGTCGACTGGTAATTAAGAGGGGGGTGTGTGTGTGGTGCATGAAGGATGTGGGTGGTGGTTTTTTGGGGTAGGAAGGATGTGCCTGACGGGCGGAGAAAAGTATGCGGGACCTAGTCGGGGTCATCGCCGAGTCGCGGGGTAACAGGCGAAGAGAGGACGGGCCCCGCCCGGGGGTGTGTCCCACGAATCAGGGTTAGACTCAGGTAGGCGCGAGCGCGAGTTCGGTCCGGCATAAGGCTCGGCACTCGCCAAGGGTAGGGAACGCCGTTGCGACATATCATGTCTCTGCCGACGTTCTCGAGCTCGAATCTATGGATTCTATCTATGGATTCTATCCATTTATTGAGCGCATGGTTTGACTCGTCGCGCTCGATGACGACCAAGTTGGTCGTGCAGGAGAAGTGATACGTAAAAAAAAGAAGAACCAACACAGACGACGTCCGTGCGCAAGCCGCAGATGGTGCCTGCGCGTGTCGCTGTATGCAGCACAGCCGACGCAGATTATCGGTAGACACCGTCACCCGGCAAACGCGGCAGCTTTGTCGTTATTATTCGAGCACGAGGTAAAGCGCGAGATCGACTCAATTTGAGGTTCGCGCCTCTAACGACCCGGAGACCCGGATGGCCGACGCGCGTGCCGACGACATTTCGACGGTGCACGCGCGCCTGCAGTTGGGGACAGACAGACAAACAAAGAAACCTCTCCTTTGAGGAGTAAGGATTGGCACGGACCGCCTCAAGATTGGAATAATGAAAGACAACCACGACGCTTCAATACGGGCACCACCACAACTCGGAGACAACGCGTTGACATCCGCTCGGATAATATTCCGAGCCGAATGACGACGATGACCCGCAGCGTGCGTGCACCACCACTGTCCATCAAGACGAAGGAAGTGGTTCGATCCTTTTGTGGTCACGTAGGATGACACACCGACAAGCTGTGATGAATGCCCAACGTCGTTTACGACACCGTATACCACCGGAAGGGTCGTTGCGACAATAATTGAGGGTCGCCTCGAGCGATTTCCGTGGTGCGGCACGAAAAAAAAATGAGCCGGCTCTTCGTAAAAAAAAAGGCTCTGGGTGTCGTCTTCCAATGCGTTTATTCACTCGTCGACGAGACGCGCGCGTAGACGACGCCGGGGGGGGGCGTCGTCGGTATTGCGCAGCACGCGCGGGGTAGGGTGGGGCCGTCGACCCAGAAGAAAGACGATGTCCTCGGGCTTGCCGACTCGGCGGCTGAGAGCCACGTAGAGCTGGGGCCGTGGCTGAAGACGGGCTTGGGCAAGAGGATGCCGACCTCGCGGAGCGTCTGGCCGCTCGTTGATCGTCGCGATCCAAGGCGGGGTTGCTGGAGCAGCTCGAAGGGGAGCTCGCTCGCTCGCCCTGGTGAGGGCGACGCGCGGGATCAAGAGGTTTTCTCTTTACCGTTCACCAAAAAGCTGAGATGTGCAGGAGCCTCGGAGAGACGATCGCGATCGCGACGACGTATCGGGCGCGGACGCGGCGGCCGCGCGACGGGTCGAGATTGCGAAGACATTAAAAAGCTCGCGTTGAAAGAGGGCATGCCGTAGATTGTCCGGGAGTTCAGAAACTCAAAATAAAAGAAAGAGCGAGGCGTCTCGTTGCGACCCAACCTTGTTGGCCGGGCCTAAAAGAACTCCGTCGCCCAGTCTTCTCCGAAAAAGGCCGCGGTCGTGCGCGCGTTGTTGAAAGAATCCACAACGTCGTTTCGGCGTGGCGTGAGAATGACGCAAAGCTGGCTGGCTGGAAGAGCCATCGCGGGTAGTGGAAATCGTATGCGAGTCGCGCTGTAGAGAAGACGGCTCGCATGGCAGGATTAAATTTTGGCACCGAGAGTAGTGAGGGTTTTTTTAGTTAGTTATATGACCAAAAACCGGGCGGGTTCCCCGCCGGATGCGCGGATGGAAGAGGACCAGTCGTTGACGCCGATGCTAGTTGAGATGGCGCGCGTGCAGGAGGAACCGTCGACGCCGTCTTCGACGAAAAAGATCGAGGAGGTTCCGAAGGAAGAAAAAGAGGAGGAGGTCGAGGCTGGGTTGTACAGGGAGTTCGCCGTCGGTTCTGGAATATCGAGTTCGTGGGATGACGGCGATGTGGCGAATCCCGAAGAAGACGAGTGCGGGTGCGAGTCGAAGGTATCAAATACGGTGCGGATGTGCACGCGGGGGCTCTGCAAGTTGGTCGGTGCGAAGCGGCTGGGTCACATGGCGGTTCTTTTCAGTCGGAAGCGCGTCGGAGACAAGCAGACGACCACTCGGCTGCTGTGCATCGTGGGCCCGTTTTGGCCCTTTGCCTTCTCGGTCACCTACCCGCTCGTGATTCTCGTGAGCACGACCGTGGCGGTCGTCCTTCTCCCCGGTCGCTCGGTCGTTACGATTGGTCTCTGGGCCTTCTTCGTCCTTTCCCTCCTCGTCACCCTGAGTTTAACTGCCTGCCGTAACCCAGGGATCCTGCGACGACACGCCGAGCAGCCCGCCTCCTCCTGGCGCTGGAATGACCAGGCCCGCACCTTCCGGCCCCCCGGCGCCGTCTACGACGACGATCTCGGCCTCGTCGTCGAGCAGTTCGACCACCTCTGCCCCTGGACCGGCACGGGCATCGGCGCCAACAACCTCGCCGCCTTCCACGCTTTCGTCTCCCTTCTCTGCGTCTGCATCATCTTCGACGTCCTCCTCGTGATGCGTGTCCTTCCTTGAGATGGTCTCTTGTCTTTTTCGCAAAAAGAACGGGAGCGCGCGCGGAGTCTCATCATCATCACGACAACGACTTTTCTCGCCAGTGCCTATTCTCAAACATTGATTGATTCATATGTGGGGATCATCGACTCGGCGGCGGGCGCGTCCTCCTCCTCGAACCAACAACGTGTCAGCAGCAGATCTTTTCATAATAATAATAACAATGTTGCTCGCTTCTCGTCGTCGTCGTCGTCGTCGTCGTCCCAGAATTTTAGAGATTTTGTTTGACACATAAAAAAACTGGCGAGCAAACGGAAGCACGAGGAGGAGGAGGAGGAGGAGGAGGAGGTGGTGCGGACGGTGTACTGCGAGGGTATTTCGTACGAGGCCGACGAGGAGGATGTGCGGGCGTTCTTCGCTCCGCTCGAGGTGGTGGACGTCCGGCTCCCTAGGTACCAGGACTCGGGCAAGATTCGGGGATATGCCCACGTCGACTTGCGCGGGGACGAGGCCGCCGAGCGCGCCCTCGAGAAGGACCGCGAGGACCTCAAGGGCAGGTACGTGACGGTTCGACTCGCGACCGAGAAAAAAGAGACGCCGCGAAGAACGCGGCCCGAAGGATGCCGGACGCTCTTCGCGAAGAACGTGCCGTACGGCGCCAACGAGGATGCGGTGCGGAACGCGTTTTCCCAGTTCGGGAAGGTCGAGGACGTCAGGATTCCGTCGTGGCAACACACGAAGCGGACCAAGGGGTTCGCCTACGTCCAGTTTGCGAAGGAGTACGCGGCCGAACGCGCGTACGCGGCCCGCGTCGAGCTCAAAGGCCGCGCTCTCGCGTGCGACTACGACGCCGACCAACGGCCGAAATCGAGCTTTCGCCGCACCGACGGCCACCCGTGGGCCAAGACCCGCGTCGGCCGCCGCATCACCAAGCACGCGCGTAAAACGACGGGGGAGGATTAAAGAATAGTAGATAATAATTTAAAGGGGGGAGGGAGTGAGTGACTTTTTTATGTTGCGGGAGGAGACGACAGTGATTATCATCATCATCGTGGGGAGCGAATTTTTTTTTTCAGGCAGACAGACAGATAGATATATTGGGGTAGTCGTCGTCGTCTTAGTCGTCGTTACGCGGGGCTCGAAGACGTAACACCCGAGAAGAGAGGCGAGGAAAAATAAAAGGACCAGCGGCGGCGTGGGGTCAGGAAAAGACGACCCTCCTGCGTCTGTCGCAGGGGCAGCAGGGGACGAACAATGCGGCGGGCCAGAATAGAATGAACAGAACCGTCGCGATGCAACAAGACACGGCGCCGCAATAGCGTTCCTCGACCTGCATCCCCTGGGGGGGCGGGACGGCGACGAACGCCTGGACGTGCGTGGCACGATCGGCCGGGTACGACTGGACGGGCTGACAGGTCGCCGGATGGGCGACGGCGACGGGAGCCCCCGCCCCGCCCGCTGGCTGCGCTGTCGCGACCACCGCCGTCGTGTGGGCGAGCGGGGCATCTGGGCGGTGATACGCCACGACGGTCGCCTACGCCGGTGTCACCACCATAAACGACACATCTACCTGGGAGATGGGGCGCGTGTTGGTCATGAGCACGTCGTCGTCAACACTGGCCTCACAACGGACCACAAACTGGCCAAGAACAAGGACAGATTTTCTGGGAGCTTCAACTGGGGAGCGACGTTTGTATCCGTTTGACAGAAAAAAAAACAGTCAGGCAACACATAATTCAAACAAAGAAAGAGGTGGGGAGGAGGTACACTGTAGTAGTAGTCTAGGGGGGGGTCGCCACCTCGACGATTCGCTTGATGCCCTTCCGGACGGCGGGCATGCCCTTCCGGACGGCGGGCAGAACGAGGCGCTTGACGTCGGCGACGAGGGGGTCCACGAGCCGCTTGAGGTCGTCGGCGTGCGTCAGGACGGGTTCCAGGAGTTTTGCAAGCGTCTTGCGGAGCTCGGTGGCGAAGGCGGCGACGACCCCCAAGGGAACGACGTGCAAGGCGAGGCGAATGGGGGGCGCGACCACCCTGGCGACCGCAGCTTGGGGAGCAGCAGCAGCAGCAGTCACAAAGCGGATGTGGGGCGCGACGCTGACGACGGCCGCGGTGGAGATGATCAAAGCGACGTCCCTCACTAAAGGCGAGACGCGCGTCGTGTTGACCAAGGCGAGCTCCCGTTTGAGAGCGTGGAACTCGAGCCGGAGGTCGCGGTCTATCTGCGTTTTGAGATTGTCGGCGTGCGCTGCGAGCGAGCGCTCGGCATCGTCGATCTTCGCCCGAACGGCCACGTCGAGCGCGGCGGCCGATTTTTCCGTCGCCGTCGCGAGCGAGGCCGTCGCCTTGTGCGCGGCGCTAGTCGCGGCCGCCTCGAGCAGTTCGACCGGAGGCGGCTTGGGGGCCCCCGACGGTACCAGCAACACGACGACGATCGTCACGCTCGCCGCGACCGTCGCGACCAGGCGGCACCACGACCCTCCCTTCGCCTCGTGCGGCTTCTGCACGACGGTCGCCTTGACGTGGTGCAGCCGCCGCTTCTTGCTGTAGTCGGCCAACACCTGTTTCATCTGCGTCCCTTTCCGGACCTTGAGCACGTCGATCTGATTTGTCTTCTTGTTCCGCACGCGTACGGTTACCCACTCATCGTTGTTCTCCCCGTGCATCGGGTCCGTCTTGTCCGACGCGATCGACAACGCGTCGTCGGTGCACTCGCTCACGCCGTCGAGCTCCACAAACTTCCCGTGGGAGCCCATCCTCCACGATTGACACCACCAGCCGACGACTGATAACCAAACTTTGTGACGAAGATGTTAACGGTCAAAGGGTAAGTAAGGAGGATCCTTTGCATTCGTGGGGGTCGTCGAGGGCGCGTCGGGGTCGACGGTGTGCGTGGGGGAGGTTATCAACGTAGTCAAATCGCGGCAGTTTCCGCGCGTCGCACGCACACACCATCAACTCTATACTTCTCTGCTCGTCTCTGACCGCCCTGTATAGATCTGCGTTGGGATTAGTTATTAGTCATTCGCCCCACACCCTGGGGTGGTCGGTTCGTTCGTTCGTCCCCCGAGTGGACGAGATACTCGAAGAAGAAGAAGAAGAAGAAGAAGAAGGAGCAGAAAAGGGAGAGGGGGGTGGGGATTTGAGGTTCGCGCGCGTGGTGAGTAGGCGAGCGAGCGGGTGGGAGTGAGCGAGGTAGAATTTGCGTGTTAAAAAAAAAAAAGCGCAGGCGGGTTTCGGGTTTCGGGTTTCGCGCATCACAAAAAGAAAAATCGCAAGGAAGAAGACGTCCGGCCGGCACGGCAGCAGAGGGAGGGGGACTGGGTCTTCTTCGCTAGCGCCTGGAGAGGATGTGGAGGGAGTGTGGGCTCGGGGGGTTGTAGAGGTCGTCGTCGTCGTCGTCGTCTTCGTCCGGATACTGGGGGCGAAAGAGGCGACGGGTGCAGGGTCCGTCGGAGCCGTAGGCGTAACGCTCGGGACGGTCGAGGCGGGTCGAGAGGTGGTTCAAGGCCGGGGTGAAGATGCGCCAGGCGGCGTCGAGCTCGTCGACGCTGACAAAATTAGTCGCGTCGCCGCGGAGGACTTCCAACAAGAGGCGCTCGTAGGCCTCGGGCATGCCGCGGGATTCTGCGGGCGTGTAGAGGAGATTCATGCGGCGCGGTTCGATCCGGAGCTTCGAGTGCAGTCCCGGGACGCGGTTCTGAACGCGCCAGTAGATGCACTCGTCGGGCTGAACGCGGACGACGAGCTCGTTGGCGTCGCAGCGCGAGCACTCGGCGACGGCCCCGGCGACCTTGTGGAAGATGATGCGCACTTCGACCTTCTTCTGGGATACGGCCTTGGCGGCGGTGAGGACGAAGGGAACGCCAGCCCAGCGAGGGTTGTCGATGTACAAGCGCGCCGCGGCAAAGGTCTCTGTCTTTGACTTTTTGTTCGACACCGAATCGTCGTCGACGTAGCCGTCGTACTGGCCGACGACGAGGTCGCGCTCGGCGTCGAGGGCGCGCACGCCGCGAAGGACCTTGACCTTCTCCCTGCGGATGTCTTCGGCGCCAAAACTCAGCGGCTGCTCCATCGCGACGAGGGCCATAATCTGGGCGAGATGGTTTTGCATGACGTCGCGGATGATGCCGTAGGAGTCAAAGTACCCGCCGCGGCCCGCCGTCCCGATAGACTCGAGGCAGCAGACCTCGACCCTAGCCACGTGAGACCGCGACCAGATGGCTTCGAAGCAGACGTTGGCAAACCTCAGAACCAGAACATTCATGACGAGCTCCTTTCCGAGGTAGTGGTCGATCCGAAAGGCCTCGTCCTCCCTCACGAGGGTGCCGAGGTCGTGGCAGAGGGCGCGGCACGACTTTAGGTCGCGGCCGAACGGTTTTTCCAAAACAAACCTCCCGACGACGTCTTTCGCGCGCGCGCCCGACGCGTTCAGGCACGCGCAGATCTTGCCGTACAAGAAGGGGGGGACGGCGAGGTAGTAGACGCGAAGTCGCTCGGCGTGGGTGTGATGGGCGTCGAGGTCGTTCATGCTACTCGCGATCGACCGCGACGGGTAGACGGTCGACGCCTTGGCGCTATTCGGAGTCGGCGGTTCGCTCGCCGCCGCCGAATCGGCAGCAAGTTCCGTTTCGTCGCGGAAGGCTTCGAGGGCCTCCAGCTTGGGACGCAGCCTTTCCCCAAAGTGCTCGACGCAATCGAACTGACCGGAGACGTAGTGGCACCTTTCGAGAAAACTGTTCCTTTCGGTCTGCGCGTGACCCGAGTTGTAAATGGCCCGGAACACCATCCGCCGGAACACCTCGGCGCTCATCGGTTCCCGCGCGTACCCCACGATCAACGTCGTCCGCGGCAGGAACCCGCGCCGCCACAGAGCGAACAAGGTTGGGTAGGTCTTCTTAGTCGCGAGATTTCCATCGGCGCCGAACAGAACGATGGTCGTTCGCACCGAGACTCCCTTCTTCACGCCCTCGCCCGTGCTCAAGCTCCGGATCGAGAACGGGGTCGACGCCTCCTTCAACGCGTCTTCCAATTCCTTCACGCGAAGCCGCAGGGCCTCGACGTCCTCCATTAACAAAAATCACAAGCGAAGCTTTTTTGGTTGTGATTTGCGGAGGTTAACTTGACTGACTCAGAGTTGCGAATCCTCCTCCCTCCTCCCGATAACGAACGACGACGACGATGCGCCGCCGCCGCCGCCGCATCGTCGAGGAGGAGGAGGAGGAGGAGGAGGAGGAGGAGGAAAGGCCATTTCCCGACTGGCTGCGACGCCTCGAGGAGGCAAAAAAGAAGAAGGGGCCGCCGGAATCATTCAAGGTCCCCAACAACAACAACAACAACAACAACAACAACAAGTCGAGGGTCGATGCGAAGAATGTCCGCCTATCTTGGAAGACTGCCGAGACGGTAGAAGAGGAAGCGCGGACGAGGGCGGACCGGAGGGACAAGAGCCGCCCCGAGGCCCCGCGGCCCTTTCCGTTCCCGATCCGACCCACCAAGGTCAGGGAGGGCACCGCGGTGGCCGACTACGCTTTGGAGCGCGGCACGCGCAAGAAGTTCTTGCCTCGCTTCGAAAAACAGGATAAAGAAGAAGAAGAAGAAGAAGAACCGCCGACCATCCTCAAGAAGAGCCGCGAGGACGAGTACAACGAGGAGGGCGACGAACTGGATCGTCTTTTCAAAGAAGAGAACCTACTTCGGCTCGACGTCTCAAAACTTCCGGTCGAGTTGTTCGACTCGACCGAGTTCGAGGAGCGGGACCGGTCCCCGCACGAATGGCTCGAGAATCGCAACGATTTTGGCGAGGTCCTGGCTTTCGCGGCCTATTACGACACCCACGGCAAGGAACCGATCTGGCGCTGGCGCAAGTGCAAGGTACTGCGGTATTCGGACGACCAACGAAAGTTCGAGGTCAAACTCGGGGTCAAGACCAAGTGGGTCTCGAGGCTCAACCTCAGGTTTGCGGCCGAGGACGAGGACACTTGGGATAGGAGACGGACTGCCGCGCGAGAGAGGCGCGACGCCGTCAAGCAGCAACTACGCCTCGACTTTTTTGTCGACAAGCAGCCCGCGACTTCCGAGATACAGCAGTCGACGATCTGCGCCATCCACGCCCGTCTCCAGGATGGACGCTTGAAATTTCCTCCCGAACCAAACACGCCCGCGGCCGACAGGCTTCGCGCGCTCACGAACGAGGCCGTCCGGGGCTACGAGAGGGCGATGAAGCGCGCGATCGTCAAACACGGGCACGCCGTCGACCAAAATTTTCGCGACGAATTCCAACGCCTCAAACTCCCCGCGCAAGCCGTCGCGCCACCGACACCCGCGCCCAGGCGCGCCAAAATCACGCTCCCGGCCCACCCCTACGCGGAGCGACGCGCCGTCGTCGCGCAGGCCCACTTCTCGTCGAACAAGGAGGTCTTGAACACCTTCGCGTGGCTCAATGCGGCCTGGGAAAACGTCGTCCAGCGCGCGCGATTCGTCAGGGTCCCGCCGCAATCAGACTCGGTTTTTGAACCCCCACCCCAGAACGCGCCTCCTCTCTCTACTACCAAAAGAGCCGCTGCTATCCTCCAACAGGAGACCGAGGGCCTACCGTTCGCACTTCCGTGCGACATGGCCGACTTTGTCGCCGCGCAGGAAAAGCACTGCGAGGCCTACGCCTCCGCCTTGAGGAACGAGTGGCGGACGGCCTTTGCCGAGCAAATCGTCGACAACGTCCAAGATGTCTTCGACTTTTTCCAGTCAAATCACGCCGCCTTCGAGGCATCCACGCTCCGCAGGCTTCTCCGCCATTTCGAGCTCCGTATGACCGAACAGCTCCGGTGGAGCGTCCGCGCGTCGCTCGACGCGTGGCTCGGCTTCATCAAGCGCTTCACGAGCACCGAAGAAGAAGAACAAGAAGAAGCCAGAAAAAAACACGCGACGCCATTGTTTAATGTGAAACTCGTCGTGGCCACAGCAGACGCCTCCTCCTCCTCCTCCTCCTCCTCCTCGGTATCATCTCCGGCCTCGGTGGTGAAAATCGAGCCGTCGTACGACGAGGTTGAAGATGCGCTCATAGCTCGCGTCGACCAGCCCGTCGCCGCGGTGAGCGAGATTGCGTGCGTGGACGTCGAGCTCATGTCGCTCCTGCACCTCCCCAAGAGGCCATTGCTCCCCCTAGACGATGCCGCCGCCAAGACCGGCGACAAACCTTTGGTCGCCGGGACAGCCGCCAAAGTCGACGAAGCGCGCGAGGAGATCCGGCGCCAATTGCGGGTCGCGTTCGAGCGACCGCGGGCACTCGCCGAAAAGTTTGGAGCGTTTGCGTGGATTGCCGACGTCGACACGGCCGCGCACGTTCGGAGTTTTGTGAGGCGCGACCCCCCCCCCGAGCTCGACGAGTACGTCGACGAAGTACGTCGATTCCACCAAGCCGCGAACGCGATCGGGAGTTTGAGCGAAGACGACGAACGGCTGGGTCTGTGCGCCGTCGACACGACCAAGGCAAAAGCTGCGCTGGTCCACAAGGCGCGCGAGGTGCTGCTGGCGCTGTTGCAGCACGTCGTTTTCGAGGCGCGCGCCGAGAACGAGGCAACCATCGAGCGGTACGAGCAAATCCTCGCGAGACTCGCCGAGCAACCGACGAACGAGGCGCAGCTCGCAGCGCTCAAGGTATTCATCGCCGACTCCAAAAAGGAGGTGCTGCGAATGGTCGACAGCGTTCAGGAAATGCACGCCCGCCTCGCTCGATTCGACGAGTTTATGATCCCCATGTCCAAGGAGGACACGTTTCTCGCGTGGTCGACGATGGAGTACCCGAAGCGCGTCGACGACGCCTCGAACGACTGCGAGACGCGCATCGAGATGGACAAGGTCCGCATGATGGACAAGCTCGCGATGGAAAAGACTTCGTTCGACCAAAAAATCCAACAATTCGAAGTTGATGTGAAAAGGGTAAAAGCATACGCCGACTACGCCAACGAGCAATCGTACGTCGAGGAGATCAACCGGCTGCAGGACGCGATCACCGAGGCGAAACACACGGCACAGGATTTCAACGAACGCGAACAAGTCTTCGGGTTTCCGCCGACCGAATACGCCGAATTAAACGCGATCGAGACCGAATTGAACCCCTTCTGGGACCTCTGGAACATGATCAGCGACTTTCATACGAATCGGCACGAGTGGCTCCACGGCGCTTTTTTGGATTTGCAAGGCGCGAAGATCCAGCGCGAGGTCGAGGTCTGGTGGAAGCAGAGCTACAAGCTCAAGGCGCAGCTCGAGGCACAGACGCCGGGCGCCGCCGCTTGTGCGGCCAAGCTGCGCGAGGAGACGACCGAGTTCAAAACCAACCTCCCGCTCATCCAGGCGCTCGCGTCGCCGGCGCTCAAGGAACGCCACTGGGCAAAACTATCCGACAAGATCGGCCACCGCCTCTCGCCCTTCGACGAGAGCGGGGTCGAACTCACGCTCCAAGGCCTCCTCGACATGAACACGGGTGCCTACATCGAGGAGATCCAGGAGGTCTGCGTCGCCGCCGAAAAAGAGTACAAGCTCGAACGCGACCTCCAGGCGATGAAGGACGAGTGGGCGGTCGTCCAGTACGACGTCAAACCGTACAAGGAAACGGGCACGTGCATCGTCGGCGGTATCGACGACATCATCACCCTCCTCGACGACCACATCGTCAAAACACAAACCATGTGCGGCTCCATGTTTATCAAAGCGATCGAAGAAGACGCCAAGGCCTGGGAGCAGCAGCTCAAGTACGGCCAAGCCCTCATCGACGAGTGGATAGCGTGCCAGCGCGTATGGATGTACCTCGAGCCAATATTCTCGTCGGAAGATATCATGCGCCAGCTCCCGACAGAGGCCCGCCGCTTCAACGACGTCGACAAGCTTTGGCGCGCGACGATGAAGGGCACCGAAGAAGACCCCATCTTCATCGCCCAGGCAGACCCCGCGAAAAAGCTCAAGAAAAAGTTTCTCGAGGCGAACGAGAAGCTCGACAAGATTCAAAAAGGCCTCGCCGACTACCTCGAGGTCAAGCGCCTCTGCTTCCCGAGGTTCTTCTTTCTCGCCGACGAGCAGATGTGAGGCCGCGCATTATCCTACGAGTTGCGCGAGAACCCACCTTTTTTTCAAAACAGGCTCGAGATCTTGTCGCAGACGAAGGAGCCGCGGGCCGTGCAGCCGCACCTTGGCAAAGCGTTCGAAGGTGTGTGAAGATTTTATTACGAAAAAACACCGCTGTTTCTTCTGCTTATTATTATTGTTATTCGTGTTCGCTATGTTGCGCAGGTCTTACTCGAGTGAAGTTCGAGACGGACTTGAAGATCACCGAGATGATCAGCAGCGAGGGCGAGCGGGTGGCGCTCAACTCCCCCGTCGATCCAGAGTCGCCCGCCAACAAAGGTACTACGTCTCATGCCAGCACGGCGCCGTCGACACTTTGCGTATTAAATAGGCGCCGTCGAGCGATGGTTGCTCCAGCTCGAGGAGCTTCAGTGGCAGTCGGTTCGCAAGCAGGTCGAGCTCTCGCTCGCCGAGTACCCCAAGCTCGAACGGGCAAAGTGGACGCTTAACTGGCCGGCTCAGGCCGTCCTCGCGACGTCGCAGATGTTCTGGACGCAGGACGTCAACACGGTCATCGCCGAAGCAGGGAGCGCCGGCCTCGAAAAGTTTGTCCTCAAGCTCAACGACCAGCTGACCGAAATTGTCATGCTCGTCCGCGGCAAGCTCACAAAACTCCAGCGCAAGACGCTTTCGGCGCTAGTCGTGATGGACGTTCACGCTCGCGACACCATCGCGGCGATGGCGACAGCAAAGGTCGAGAAGACCACCGATTTCGACTGGGTCTCGCAGCTGCGCTATTATTGGGAGCCCTCGTGGAAGGATGGCCAGGCCGTCAAAAAGGGTGACAAAACGGTGGTCGCTCGCATCGTCAATGCCAAATGCCTCTACGGCTACGAGTACCTCGGCAACTCCATGCGGCTTGTCATCACGCCGCTTACTGACAGATGTTACCGTACGATGATCAGTGCGATCGACCTTCTGTATGGTGGCGCACCCGAGGGTCCGGCGGGAACTGGCAAAACCGAGACCGTCAAGGATCTGTCCAAGGCCATGGCGATCCAATGCGTCGTCTTTAACTGTGAGAGTGTTTGGTGGGGCCTCCGATTTGACCATCAGTCCGCAGGCTCGGACGGTCTCGACTACAAGGCAATGGCCAAGTTCTTCAAGGGCCTCGCCGGCTGCGGATCGTGGTGTTGCTTTGACGAGTGAGTTGCTCTCGTCGCGATGCTCGCTCAAATAACTGGCTTTAGGTTCAACCGGATCAACGTCGAGGTATTGTCGGTGATCGCCCAGCAAATCCTGACGATCAACAAGGGCAAAGCCGCGGGTGTGGAGAAGTTCAACTTCGAAGGGACATACATGAAGCTCAACCCAAATGCCAACCCGTTCATTACGATGAATCCCGGCTACGCCGGTCGCGCCGAGCTCCCAGACAATCTCAAGGCACTCTTCAGGCCGTGCGCGATGATGGTCCCCGACTACGCGCTCATTGGCGAGATCCGATTATACTCGTTCGGTTTCGAGGATGCACGAAGAAATGCCCAGAAGCTCGTCCGCACGCTCCAGCTCTGCTCCGAGCAGCTCTCGAGCCAACGACACTACGATTACGGCATGCGCGCCGTGAACTCGATCCTTGTCGCTGCGGGCAACCTCCGGCTCAAAGTCGGCGACAATCCACTATGGAGCGAGTCGAAGATCGTGCTTCGGAGCGTGATGGACGTTAACCTGCCCAAGTTCACCGTCGACGACCTCCCACTGTTTCGAGGGATCACGTCCGACCTCTTTCCGGGGGTCGAGCTGCCGACGGCGGACCACGGTGCGCTCGTCCCAACTATCGACGAAGTGTGCTGGAGCGGCGTCGGGGTCGCCCCTGACAGGAGCTTCAAGCTCGAGCCCGTCAACTCGTTCACCCTCAAAATCGTTCAGCTCTATGAGATGGTCTTGGTACGCCACGGCGTCATGGTCGTCGGCCAGACCCTCGCCGGTAAGACGGCGGCCATCCACACACTCAAGCAAGCAATGACTCTGTGCCAAGAGCGTGGCGAACCCTTCGAACGCGTCCAAGTCCACACCATGAACCCAAAATCAATCCTTTCGGGCCAGCTATACGGCAACTTTGATGTGAGGCCTTTTATCTTGTTTTGCCTCGTAGGGATTGACGGCATGCGCAGGTAAACACGCATGAGTGGAGCGACGGGATCCTCGCCGTCATCTTCCGCAACTGCGCGATGGACACTGGAAAAGATCGTCACTGGATTCTCTTCGACGGTCCCGTCGACGCCGTGTGGATTGAGAACATGAACACGGTCCTTGACGACAACAAGAAGCTCTGTCTTAACAGTGGCGAAATCATCAAGATGACAGACGGCCGAATGACGATGATGTTCGAGGCGGAGGACCTGGAGCAGGCATCGCCGGCGACGGTCAGCCGCGTAGGCATGGTGTTTTGCGAAACGCTGAATCTCGGGTGGGAGCCGTTTCTGACAGTGTGGCTCGAGACTCTCGAGAAGCCGTTTGACGAGCACACGGGCAAGTTCGCCGAATTATACAAGTGGCTTTTCCCGCCGCTGACATATTTCGTCGACAAATTCTGCGCTGTGCCGACTCCGGTGACGCAACTCGAGCTCATGCGATCGTCACTCCGCCTTCTCGACGCGTTCTTGGCGGACGCCAGTGTAGAGGGCCTGCACGGAGACCTCGGCAGGGCGGTCGAGGGTATCTTTGTCCAGGCAATGATTTGGTCGGTGGGCGCGTGCGTTGATTTCGAAGGTCGTCGCAAGTTCGACGATTTTCTTCGTCTGATCCTCTCGGGCGACGACGCCAATATCAAGGCGTCCACTGAATATGCCGACTTTAAGAACAAAAATCCCAACTATGTCGACGAACCACGGTTGTCGTCGGAGCTTGCACCGCCGGGCGTCGGCAGCTACGACTACCGTTTCAACCCCAAGTCGGTGTCGTGGACGAGCTGGGTCGATCCGAGCGCGCGCTTTGTGATTCCCAAGGACGCCGAGTACAACGCCATTGTAGTCCCCACGGTCGACACTGTCCGCCACGAGTGGCTCATCGAGCAGCTGTTGCTACAAGGGCACCACGTCCTTTGCACAGGCGACATAGCCAGAGTCCCCTGACGACCGATTTTGTTGTTCACTGTGGTTCATACATCCATCCACTGTCTGTTGTTGTGTCCTTTACCGGCGAGGAGTAAATCATCATGTGGTGCGCGCACCGCGCGAGGTGATGAGTGCTTTTACTCGATGAAAAGAGAAGCGTCCGTCCAATCACGTGAAACATTGTGCACGCTTTCATTTTACAATCGGGTTTCTCCACGACATGTTTGGATCGTCGGACTTGTCCGGAGAGTACATTTTTGACACGCGGCCGAGATCATCGACAAAGTCGACGCTCATGCCGCGTACCCCGGGGCGATGGATAACGAGAGCAAGCCAATCACACATTTACTTCCAACTTGTGGGCCTTCTTCATCACCCTCTTGGCGACTGTTTTGATGGCCCTATTATGTTCTTCAAGCCGCACACGAGCGCAAAATGGAGCTCCGCCGTCGTCGCACGGGCGATTGACGGCGTCGAACTTTGGGAGCAGGCGTGTAGCAAGCGTGTAGGCCACTTCCTTGCTTGTTCCTCGATAATGCACGAGTCGAGAACAAAAACGAGATCGCTTCTGAGGCTGGCGTCGTCGCCTGGTTCGCTGCAGCTTGGACTGAAGCCCCCCCAACCTTGGGAAACGATCTGAATCATCTCGTTGGTCAAAAAAATGAAGAAGTTTTCAGACGTGACTCGGAGCGCAGTTGTGTGACGGATCCGCCGTCTTGCCCGCACCGAACTCGCGCGCGTCTTGCGCCGACGTGAACTTGCGCCAACCATATGTTGATGATGACTTGGGCGAGATGCTCGTGATGGACTTTGACGACGACGGCTTGCGGAGAACGGACAATTAACGCGCCCCACAACTTGTCCAGGCCAACGCCGGCGTTGCGGACAGACATTGAGTCCTCTGAACGCAGTCATCCGTGCGGCGAAGAATGAAGATCGTCACGGGGAAACATAATTGATGATGGACAATGCTGGAATCAACGAACACCGCCGAGATCGGTACCGCCGACAAGTTCGGCAGACCATCGGTCTGCTCCGGGAATCACGAAGTCGGCAGGGCTTTTTTTTCGTGTTGACAATTATTTGCCTTGAAGTGATTTTGCTTTCCGAGGCATGTTTGTTGGCATGTTTGTTGCCTTTGTGGACTGCGTGTTTCCATCCATCCGCAAAACTTGCGTAAGTCTGGTTCCATTGCTCTGACTGGCGTACGTCTTCAGGCGACACGGGGACAGGCAAATCCGTCTCTGTGAAGAATCACAGGCTGATGTCGAGCGCGGCCGACAAATACTGCAACATCATTCTAAATTTCTCGGCGCAAACCTCGGCCAACCAGACTCAGGATATTATTGACTCGAAGCTCGACAAGCGCCGCAAGGGCGTCCTCGGACCACCGCTCGGCAAAACATGTCTCATCTTTGTGGACGCCAGAGTCCGCGCGGGCTGTGTGCCCATTCAAATTTGTATGTGTGTATTCGAGTTTGGTGGTGGTGTGAACACGTGCGTGAAATTGATGCGAATATCTAGGTCGACGACCTTAACATGCCGGCGAAGGAAGAATACGGCGCGCAGCCGCCCATCGAAATTCTTCGGCAGTGGATGGACCACGCTGGCTGGTACAACCGCGAAGAGAACACATTCCGCCAGCTAGTGGATATTCAGTTTCTCGCCGCCATGGGACCCCCCGGCGGCGGTCGTACGCAGATCACGCAACGCTACGTCCGCCATTTCAACGTCCTCAACTTTGTACCGTTCAATGCATCGAGCCTCAGGCGCGTCTTCTCGACGATTCTAGATTGGACCTTTACGCGGGGGTTCAACTCGAGTGTCGCGTCGCTCTCGGGCGCGACGGTCGACGCGACGATCGCCATTTACCAGACGATCGCCAAGGAGCTCCTCCCGACGCCGACGAAGAGCCACTATTTATTCAACCTGCGCGACCTCAGCAAGGTGATCCAGGGTCTCTCGCAGACCGACTCGAGCGTTTTGACGGACAAGGAGGGGTTGGTCCGACTATGGTCGCACGAGAGCTTGCGGGTCTTCCACGACAGGCTTGTCAACGACAGCGACCGGAAGTGGTTTTTCGACGAATTGGCAAAACAAGTCCACGCTCACTTTCAATTGGATTTCGAACGAACGGTGCTTGCAAACAACTTCCCGATCATGTTTGGCTCATACCTCGACCATACGGTCCTCCCCGAAAAGCGGCTCTACAAGGAGGTGCCGAGCGAGGAGCCGCTTCACGCGGCAATGAAATACTTCCTTACCGAGTACAACAACAACACCACAAAGCGAATGAGCTTGGTGCTCTTCTTGAACGCCATGGAGCACGTCTCGCGAATCGCGCGAATTATCAACCAACCCTACGGCAACGCTTTGCTCATGGGCGTGGGGGGAAGCGGCCGCAAGTCGCTCACGACGTTGGCCGTATCCATCTCCGACTTCGAGTTTGCTCAGATCGAGATCTCGCGGTCCTACGGCCGAAACGAGTGGGCCGAGGACCTCAAGCGCGTCTTCATCAAGGCTGGCGCCGAGGACGGCGGGGGCAAGCCGACGGTGTTTGTGTTCGACGACTCCCAGATCGTCTACGAGAGCTTTCTCGAGGACGTCAACCTCATTTTGAACACCGGAGAAGTTCCCAACTTGTTCAGTTCCGAAGACCTCGCCGGCGTCAACGACCAAATCGGCAAGGCGGCAAACGCGGCGGGCGTCAACACGGGAAACACGTCGGAAATGTACAAGTACTTCATCTCGCGATGCCGCACCAACCTCCACGTCGTCATTTGCCTCTCGCCGATCGGAGAGGCCTTTCGCCGCCGTTTGCGCATGTTCCCCGCGTTGGTCAACTGCACGACGATCGACTTCTTTACGCCGTGGCCCAAGGACGCGCTGCGGAGCGTTGCGCACCACTTTTTGGGTGCCGAGGACATGGACGACAAGGTCCGCGACGGCGTGGTCGACGTGTGCGTCGACATGCAAGAGCGGGTGAGTTCAATGAGCGAGCGGTACCTCGCAGAGATGGGCCGCTACTTTTACGTCACGCCCACGTCGTATCTCGAGCTCATTAACACGTTCAGAAAGCTCCTCGCCGTGCAGCGGTCGCAGGTGGCGGAGATGAAGCTCCGATATGACAACGGTCTCGAGAAGATCCTGTCGACTGAGAGCCAAGTCGATGGCATGCAGCAGGAGCTCGTCGCGTTGCAACCAAAGCTCAAGCAAGCGACCATCGACACCGACGCTCTTTTGGAGAAGATCGCCGTAGATCGGGAGGAAGCCAACAAGGTCGAGGAAGTTGTCAACATGGAGCGCGAGGCATGCAACAAGCAAAAGGCCGAGGCGGAGGCGATCGCCGCGTCTTGCCAAAAGGACCTCGACCAGGCGCTGCCGGCGCTCGAGGCGGCGACGTCCGCGCTCAAGTCGCTCAAGCCCAGCGACATCACGGAGATCAAAGCGATGAAGAAGCCGCCTGACGCCGTCAAGCTCGTCCTCGAGGCCGTGTGTTTGATGATGAACGTGAAACCGGAGAAGATCAAGGATCCTGCGGGTGGCATGAAGAAAATCGACGACTACTGGGGCCCCGCGCAAAAGCACCTACTTGGCGACACGAAATTCTTAAGTCACCTCATGGAGTACGACAAAGATAACATGAATCCGGCGATGGTGGAGAGGGTTGTCGAGTACACGAAGAAGGATCAATTCCAAGTGGACGTCGTCAAAAAGGCGTCGATCGCCGCGGCGGGTTTGTGCAGATGGGTAGGCGCGATGATGCTTTACGACAAGGTCGCCAAGGAAGTCGGCCCCAAGCGCAAGGCGTTGAAGGAGGCCGAGATGTCGCTCAAGGGAGCGCAGGACGCGCTCGCCGAAAAGGAGAGCGCCCTCAAGGAAGTGCAAGATAAGGTTGCGTTGTTGCAGACGCAGCTCGACGCCGCGAACGCCAAAAAAGTCGAGCTCCAGACGCAAGTCACGGACTGTGCGACCAAGTTGGACCGCGCCGAGCAGTTGATCAAGGGTCTTGGTGGCGAAAAGGCGCGATGGTCCGAGCTCTCGCATCAGCTCGAGGCGCGATTTACCAACGTCACGGGCGACATCCTGTTGTCGTCTGGCGTTATCGCGTACCTGGGCGCGTTCGTGACGAGCTATCGCCAGGACGCGATAGGTCAGTGGAAGGCGCTCCTGGAGCGCGTGGAGATCCCGTGTACGGATGGCTTTACGCTCCGGTCGACTCTGGGTGACGAGGTGCAGATCCGGAACTATGTCATCAACAAACTCCCGAACGACGGCTTTTCGATCGAGAACGCGTGCATGCTCGAGCGTTCGAATCGTTGGCCCCTCATGATCGATCCGCAAGGCCAGGCCAACAAGTGGGTCAAGAAGACGTACGGTGGCAATGGTAGTGGGAGTGGCAGCGCTGCAGACAAGGGGGGGTTGCGCGTCGTCAAATTAAATCAATCGACGTTCGCGCGCACGATCGAGAACGCCATCCCGTTCGGCACGCCTGTGCTCATAGAAAACGTCGGCGAGACGCTCGACCCCGTCCTCGAGCCGCTCCTGCTCAAACAAATCATAACAGCCGGCGGTTCAAAGAGCATAAAGTTTGGGGACTCGACGTTGGAGTACGACGACGCGTTCAAGCTGTTTATAACGACCAAGATGCCAAACCCGCACTACGCGCCCGAGTTGTGCGTCAAGGTGAATTTGCTGAATTTTGTGGCGACGGCCGAGGGGCTCGAGGACCAGATGCTCGGTTTGGCCGTGGCGTGCGAAGAGTCAGAGCTCGAGGCGCAGCGGGAGCGGTTGGTCATGGAAGACGCTGAGATGAAGCGATCGCTGAAAGATATCGAGGACAAGATCCTCCACCTGCTCCGCGAGGCCAAGGGCAACATTCTCGATGACGAACAGCTTATCAACACCCTCAAGGAGTCGAAAATCTCTTCCACCAAGATCGAAGAAAAGCTCAAGGACGCTGCGAGGACGTCGGAGATCATCGCCCGCACGCGCAAAGGTTACCAATCTCTAGCGTACCACGCGTCTCAGTTGTTCTTCGCCGTCGCCGCCCTAGCACAGATCGATCCCATGTATCAATACTCGATGGAGTGGTACCAGGCGCTTTTTGTGGACGCGATCCAGCGCGCCGAGGCGGGTGCGACGCTCGAGGAACGCCTCGCCAACCTCCGCGACACGTTTACTTATCTCCTGTACCTCGCGGTGTGTCGATCGTTGTTTGCCAAGGACAAACTCCTGTTTTCGTTCTTGCTCGTCATCAAGATCCTCACGGGGCAGCAAAAGCTCGACGAGGCGCACGTCCGGTACTTCTTGGCAGGAAACATCAGCCTCGAGAGAGAGCGCAAATGCCCCGAGACCGAGGGTTGTTGGCTTACCGACAAAATTTGGGGCGACGTGCTCGGGCTCGCCAAGTTGCCCGGGTTTGAGACGTTCGTCGACCGCTTCGTCGACGATCTCCCGCGATGGCGCGCCGTCTACGAATCCAAGACGCCGATGGACGAGATCCGGGTTCTCATCGGCGACCGCCAGCTCCCGTCGACGTTCGATCCCGCTGCTGTTGTCGAAGTGGCCACGACGATCGACCACTCGGACGCACGGTCCTCGTCGCACGGCAAGGGCGTGCCCGACGACGACGTCGCCGCCGCCGAACGCGAGGATGTGTGCTCGCCGTTTCAGCGCTTGATCGTATTGAGGGTGATCCGGCCCGACGCCGTGGTCCCCGAAGTTCAGAACTTTGTCGCGAGCGAAATGGGCAAGCGGTTCATCGAAGTGCCGCAGTTTGACCTCGAAGCATGCTTCTCGGACTCGAGGTGCCACACGCCGCTCTTGTTTGTGTTGACGCCGGGCGCTGACCCGATGTCTGCGCTTTACAAGCTCGCCGAGGAGAAGGGGTTTGTTGGGAAGAAGCTCCACGCGATATCGTTAGGCCAGGGCCAAGGTGAGATTGCCTACCAGGCAATCAGCGAGGCACAAGACAAGGGTAAGTCCGGCCTCGGTGTGTGTCGTGTCTCGTTGTCTTGTTTCCCCTCCAGGTTTCTGCTTGATGTCGCGAGTGACACGTACGGGACGAAATATCTTCCATTCGCACAATGTGCCCAAAGACGTGCACGAACCGAGGGGCTATCTCATTTTTTTCGTGTACTACCTCGAGGACCCTTTTTTTTCCCGAGGTTGAGATTCGGGGGGCCGTCGAATCGGCGAGGATTTGATGCTGATTGGAAGCACACTCAGACGTGTACGATCACGAACTAGAAGCGTCCTTGGCTACGTTCGAGATGTTCTGTTCCAGCAAAATTCGCTCAACCTCAGAATATTTTTGGGATATTTTGAGTCATTTCTCAAATCCACAGAATCTGAGACCTATTGTGTGTTCTTGAGTGTCAGGACGTCGTCGACAGGCTTCATGAAAACTTCTCGGGGGATGGTGATGTCAAAGGCTCTGCTCGGTTTTCTTCTTATCCCAGGATCGGAGCCGAAGCTGCCGCCGCCGACAAATATTAGATGTCGATCATGCTGCCAGATTCATACAGAGACGTGGTTACGGCCTCATCTTGTCCCATCGTTGGAGCAACCTACCGCCGGCCTCTCCCCGATTTGCCGTCGCCCTTCGTGCGATGAGGCGGCTCAATCTCGACAACGAAATTCAACGCAGACTTGTGAGCTGTCTACCACGGCAATCTACTGTTGGTCGGGCGACCGAATCTGGTTGACGAGGCGAAAAAGGGCGATCGGGTCGTTCTAAGAGGACTCCATCCATGGTAACACTAGACAAAAAAAGCGCCGAAACCAAGCACGCGCGTTTTTCCGGCTGGTCGGCCTGCCGCGCTTAATACGTGCGGCAAGAGCGAACAGGCCAACCATGTCGTCGAGCGTAAAGCCTGCATCATCAAGCTTCGGGCGACGCGAATTGTGGGCCGGGGAAGATGAGAAAAGCGAAGAATATTGGGAACTCACAAAAGCCGACTCGCTCTGCATCGCCTCGGCCAAACGGTCGTCTCATAAATAAATCCACAATGAGAGACGAGCAATTTAATGAGAGATGCAGGGCAGAGTGCGAAAACGCGACAAAGTTAGGTTCTTGCGGCTCTTTGAAGTCGACTCGTTGGCAGGATCTCAAACCCGCATATTTTCCTTGCGGCTGCGTGGTGGAATTCGTCGTTCTCTGGATGCGACATGGGCTATCGTTAGCAGAAGAATCCGCCGGCGAATGGCATGGCATGGTTCTGTCCCGAGTTTTCTGAATTCAAGACCGTGGGTCGCGACAAATGACGTCGGGTGACTCACGACTGAAGTAAAACGGGCGCGCTGCATGCACTGTCTATATCGACAGAGGATGTTGAACTTTGAAATCAATCATACTCACTTGGCAGCGTCTGACCGGAAGCTTTTATCGCGCACGATGCCGGATGATGAAAGGGTTTTGTTGCCCAACTTCTTTGGGATCGCGCGCACAGACAGTTCGCATTTGCGACTTTGCGTGGCGCTAATTATTGGAAAATCAATGGAAGACGCGCGACTGGGATTCACCATCTTTGAGCGAGTTTGGGTGCATTTTTCTCGACGTCATTCGCATCAACAAGCGACAGCTGTCGGGGGGTGTATTCTCCTTCGTATATTATGGGAAAATAAATATGTTTGGGTTAAAATTTTCGGACCCGAGCTGCCTTCTTCGCCTTTTGTTGTTGTCGTCGTGTCCACGCGCTGCCTCGTCTTGTGTTGTCTAAATACATCCCTGCGTGTCATCTTGCGTCCGCGTCCCGTCTGACAGCGTTGTTGTCGTCAAAGGTACATGGGTATGCTTGCAGAACTGCCATCTGTGCATCTCGTGGATGCCGACGTTGGAGCGTCTCTGCGAGGAGCTTTCGCCGGACAGAATCCAGAGCGACTTTAGACTCTGGCTGACTTCAGAACCGTCGAAGCATTTTCCCGCGTACATTCTCCAAAACGGGGTCAAGATGACCATGGAGCCGCCCAAGGGCATGCGCGCGAACCTCATCGGCTCCTACACGTCGATGATCGATACCGCCTTTTTGGAGGGTTCGACGAGACCGCGCGAGTTTCGCAAGCTCCTGTTCGGTGAGCTTATCTTTGCGCGCGTCGCGTCGCGCCGCGCCGCGCCGCGTGGCGCCGCGCGCGCAATTTTGTTTGATCGTAATTTTTTTTTGTGTAGGACTTTGCTTCTTCCACGCTCTCGTCCGCGAGCGACGCAAATTCGGTCCACTCGGGTGGAACATCAAGTACGTCTTCTCGGGGTCCGACCTCCGAATCTCGATGGACCAGCTCAGAATATTCTGCGCGGACCTCGACGACGAGGACATCCCGTACGCTGCTTTGCGTTACTTGACGGGGGAATGCAACTACGGCGGGCGCGTCACGGACGACAAAGACCGCAGATGCCTCGCCAACATGCTGACCGATTTTTATAGCGAGGTGATCCAAAACGAGGATTACCGGTTCTCTCCGTCGGGAGTGTACTACGCGCCGCGCGACGGGAGTTTGGAGAGCTACATGGATTATATCCAGACGCTCCCGTACACCGAGGGCCCCGAGCTGTTCGGGCTCCACGACAACGCGAACATCTCGTGCGCGTTGGACGAGACTAATTTGTTGTTGTCGACCGTCTTGTCGCTACAGCCACGAAGCACGGGAGGTGCCGGCGCGAGTTGGGACGAGACGCTCGCCGAGGTCTCCGGCGATATCGAATCGAGGCTTCCGCCCCAGTTCGACCTCGAAAGGGCCATCATCGACTTCCCCGTGCGATACGAGGAGTCGATGAACACCGTGCTCACGCAGGAGCTCTTAAGATTTAACAAACTCACGAGCTTGATCAAGCGAAGGCTCAAGGAAGTGCAGCGTGCGATCAAGGGCATTGTTGTCATGTCGGGCGACTTGGAGGCCATGGGCAACTCGATGGTCCAGGGCCAGGTTCCAACGATCTGGAGCAAGGCCGCTTATCCGTCGCGAAAACCTCTCGGATCCTGGGTCGCCGACTTGCTGCAACGACTCGACTTTTTGAGGTCTTGGAACGACGCCAAGGCCGCGCCCGCGGTTTTCTGGATTTCGGGCTTTTATTTTACGCAAGCATTCATTACCGGCACGCTCCAAAATTTTGCGCGAAAATACCAAATTCCCATCGACACCGTCGCGTTCGACTACGCCATCTTAACGCCCGGCCAGGAGAAGGCCGCCTATGCCCACAAGCCCCAAGACGGCTCAATTTGCCGCGGCTTGTTCCTCGAGGGCGCTCGCTGGAACATCGAAGACCACGTCCTGACCGAGTCGAGACCTCGCGAACTCCACACCACCGTCCCGCTCTTCCACCTCCTTCCAAAGTCAAAGCCCGACATCGAACCTGTCATCGGCAGACCAGAGCTCTACACCGGCGAGATCGCCGGCACCGCTCATGTGTACATGTGCCCCGTCTACAAGGAATCCACGAGGCAAGGCACCTTATCAACGACCGGACACTCCACGAATTTTGTCATGTTTATCCGCATGCCCATGGCCAAACACCACGACCAGAAGCACTGGATAAAACGTGGCGTCGCCATGCTAACTCAACTCGACGTCTAGCACACACACCTCCTCACTCTCAATTGCGTGCTGCCTGCGCGTTGCCGACGACCGCGATGATCCGCGTCTTTACCTCTTCTATCACATATTACGTACTTAAAGAGCACACTTGTTAGTTAGTTAGTTAGTTAGTTTGTTTGTTCGGAGAGGCATCTGATGCCATCACTGCATCAGCGATGGCATTTGTCATCACTCATCACAGTGTTTGTATTTTAAGGGCTTCGGTGCGGCGTTGTGTGGAGACATGCGGGATGTGCCTGGGAGGCAGGTAGTGGATGCTAAGGAGGAGGTGTGTGAGTGAAGGGGCTTGGGGGTTTTGGTGCCGTGTGTGGAGACTGGGTTTAGCCTACGCCCCATGCATTGGGGGGGGGGTGGGCTCTAGTTATTAGTTACTTAGTGAGAGTGGAGACATATGTCCCAGGAAAGCAGAAGCAGGTATCCAGTTCGCTTGTTGGTTCTGGGTAAAGACGTGAGAGCTGCCTGAACGGCGGGGGGACCTTGTCGGGGTCATCGCCGAGCCGCAGGGCAGGCGAAGAGAGGACGGGCCCCGCCCGTAGCATAGGTCGCACGCATCGCCGCGCGGACCTGGGTGCAAAGTGGCTGTGCCAACGAAGGCTGCAGTACCAAGTTCGCCGCATCTAACGCGAGTGGGGGATCGATCGCCTACGTCTTGGGCCGGGCGCGCTGTGCTCTCACCGCCCTCAGGCACGTCGCCGTCTCGGGTAGCCCCACCAAGGCCACCTGCGCCAAGCAGGACGTCACACTTCGTCCGTCCAGCGGCAGCACACGCTCTGCGCAGGTTCAAACGGCGAGGGCAAACCGCACTGGCCTCACCGAAAGACGAGGGGGTGCCGCGTAGCCGCTGCGCGATAGGAAAGCGCCCCGCCCCGAATTTCTTTCTTTCTTTCTTTCTTTCTTTGTTTCGTGTTCTGCCTCCACAAGAAAGAAAAGCTCAGAACTTTCTTTGTTTGTAAAAAAACCCTCAGAACTTTCCTGTTGTGGTGAAAGATATGACGTCACGGGCTGACAATGGGCCGGCGGTGCTTGGTGCAATGGCGTGTTGTGGTACACTCGGGGGCGTCGCTGGACTCTGGCGCCGTGACGTCGTTGGACGAGGGGTGCGAGGTGGTGGTCGCCGAGACGGTGTGCCTCGAGAGCGGTCGCGAACGGTCGCGGCTCGAGGCGCCCGTCGAGGGTTGGGTGTCGAGCATGTTCCTGACTGGGGCCGAGCGTTCGTTCTCGAAGCGGAGGGTCCCAGAGCGGTGGGGCGGGCCTTTGCCCGCGGCGGTGGTGGCGATGATCGGGCGGCGCGAAGGCAACGAGGCGTGCTTCGATTGCGGGCTACGTTTGATAGGTTTGAGGGGCGACGACGGCGAGAGCGCGTTCGGGGATTGCGATAGGGGGGTCACGGTGTGCGGTTTCTGCGCGCGGCGCGGGTGTCGGTCGTTGGAGTTGGACGCCTTTTCCGAGTACCAGCGGGCGCGGCTCGTGTTGGGTGGAAATTCTCAGCTGCGACGGTTCTTGGTTCGACACCCCAAAGGGTTAAGGGAGTACCGCAAGTCTCTCGCGTACGAAGCCGGCGACGGACCGGCGGAGCCGCCCCCCGGGAGTCGCGTTGCTGCGGGGGCCCACGAACGCCGGGTTCGAGCCCTCGCCTTCGATCTCGTCGAGACCCACGGCGGCCGCGCGGCCGTGACTAAGGCCGGAGAGGGCGATCTGAGGGTCGGGGACTACGTCGTCGGCGTCGAAGGCGCGAGGGTCTGGCGCTTCGGGGACGTCATTCGCGCTTTGGAGGACCACAGGCGCGATTCCGAGACCTGGGTGTGTTTGGTGGTGAGGCGACTCGACCCAAAACATCCTGACGCGCTCGACCGCGTCTACCCGACTCCCGACTGCGTCGACGTCGACGTCGTCGACTCGGGAGTTTCCTACGCGAGCCACGCTTCCGTCATCGGCTACTGGCAGCAACCGGCGCCTCCCGCCGCGGTGAAAGTTGTCGAGCGCCCTCTTCGGGTCCTCGCCCTCGGCCCCGGGAAACCCCTCGCCCTGCGTCCCGCGACCCGCCCGGGCGGCTTTGTCGCGGCCGTCGTCGACGAGAATAGTACTGCGGCGGTCGTCGTCGGCGTCAACGAACGCCGGGACCACCTTCAGTACGACGACGTCCTCGCGGCCCTTGACGACCTCCGCCGGCCCCTCCTCGTCTTGCTCGCCGTGCTCGGTGACGACGAGGCAGATAACAATAGTACCTAGGTTTCAAGTCGACGACGGGGGGTGGGGTTGTTGTCTTCGGCGAGAATGATGATGATGATGATGATGATGATGCTGCTGGGTGCGGTTCTGCGGGGGCGGGGCCGCCGCGGAGCAGACGACGGAAGAGGTGGTGGTGTTATTTCGCGCGCAGGTTGCCGGCATGTGCCACCAGCTTTGCCTCGCCCGGTTGGCTGGGAGGTGAAGCAGGTCGGTGGCGACCATCTCGAGGTGCGCGGCGGTGAGGTTGTGTTTGTTGTGCCGATGTCTGAGCCTCGAGGTGCGACTCAAGTGGTTTAATACCGAATAATTCCTATTCTCGACGTGCGCTGGGCCCGGCTTGACCAGGGTCGCCTTGTCGAAGAAGGCCACCGTGCACGCCTTCTCGTCCACGCATTCCCTCAACAACGGCTGGTCGCGGAGTTGCTTCTTTTCGAAATCTTGTTCTTGTCTCCTCGAGATCGTAGCGACGACTTTCGCTCGCCACGACGCCAAGCACGCGTCCGACCCCCCCCTGGCCACCGCAAAAATACCACCGTGGTAAGGCTCGCGCTCGAGGCGATGAACATCCGTCGGATCTGGAGTGACCTCGGCTTCGCCGTAAAGGACGATCGAAGCCGAACGCGTTTTCGCGATTCCGTCGTAGACAAAAGGGGTGAGAGGTTTTCCCACGACCACGTCCACGTCCATGTACAGCACGTACGCCTCCGTGGTCACTTCGAGCACCCGCATCTTGAGCTCCTTGGCCATCAGCGCCTCGCATTCCAACACGGCAACCACCGAGACCGATGCCGGTGCGCACTTCGGGGCGTCTGTCAACAAGTACACCGGGCCCAACCACCCCCCGGGCTTGCGGATTGACCGCACGCACAACGACACGAGCGACTCCCGGGCGAGGTGTCCGAACGCGATCAACGCGATGGCCACGCTCGGGTCGACCATCGCGCTGGACCCTATATAAAAACTCTCGATTACTTCCTTACTTCAACAACGGACGAGGTCTGTAGAATACGGCTAGGCACCAGAAGCCGCCTCCTCTTCTCCTTGGTCGGAGAGAGTTTGGTAGGCAGAGGGCTGCATGATGACCCAGAAGAGGTGGGCGTCTTGGGTTTGCGATCGGTTCTCGAGACCGTAGACGTTGTTGGGGGGGATCTGGAACTGGTCGGCAGGCGAGAGAAGAAATCGGTGGGTCGTGGTAGGGTCGAATGGCTCGGGAGCGACGGCGAGTTCGAGGGCTTTTGTCTGGCACCTCGAGACGAAAAAGACCTGGTTGCAGACGCCGATCGACTCGGGGTCCTTGATAGCGCCGGGCGCGAGCAATAGGTGGCCCGAGATCCACGGCGGGAGCACGGCGCGGCCGAGGCTCAACGCGTCGCAGTGGAATGCCTGAGCCGCGATCGGGCACGGCACGTTCTCGGGCCGCGTCTCGGACGTCGACGGGAGCTTGGACTCGTTTTGCGTCGCCGCGCGAGCGACGATCGCCTGCTCCCTGCGCTCCCCGCTCAGCTCGTCCCACACGGTCGCCGTCTCGCCGACCTCGTCGCACTCAAATTCGGACGGTTTGAGCGACTTGACGACGCGCTTTTTGGGGTAAGGCGTCGGCGCGGCGAGATGCACGGCGATCACCTTGGGCGCGCGCGTCGCGTCGTCCAGCTCGTACACGAGCCTCTCGTTTTTCCAGTACTTGAGCGGCGCGTATTTCTGTCGCCGCGACCTACGCAAATGGGAGTCGTCCTCGTCCTCCGTCCGGTTCCTCTTCGCTTCCCTCGTATCCTTGCGCTCCTTCGGCCGGTCGCGCTTGCATGATAACTTGCGCCGCCGCGCGGGCTCCTCCTCGTCGTCGGCGAGGTCGTCGGGCGACGGCGGCTTCTTTGGGCTGCTGCTGGGCGACGACTTATGGCGAGAAAGTAGTACGGGCGATTTCTGGCGAGAAAGTAGCGCGGGCTCCTCGCGCGCAGGCGTTTTCATCGACCTGACAGACTTGCGTCGCTCCTCGCGCGCGGGCGACTTCCTCGGGCTGAGTGACTCGCGCCGAACTGGCACCTCGTCGACGACGACCGGCACCTCGTGTGCAGGCGATTGTCGTAAGCTGCGTGACTTGCGTAAATCTGGTCCCTCGTCATCCGGCTTCTGGCGTGCAGACGATGGCGATTTGGTCTTCGAGCCGAGTGACTTGCGGCGAAGAACAGGCTCCTCGTTCGCCGGCGGCGAATCGCGCGCGGGCGACGGTGGCTTGCTCGAGCCGCGCGACCTCTTGCGTAGTAGGACGGGCACCTCGTCGTCAACATCAAGCACCTCGTCTGCAGGCGATGGCGGCTTGCTCGAGCCGCGCGACTTCTTGCGTAGTAGGACGGGCTCCTCGTCGTCAACATCAAGCACCTCGTCTGCAGGCGATGGCGGCTTGCTCGAGCCGCGCGACTTCTTGCGTAGTAGGACGGGCTCCTCGTTCCTCGGCGAATCGCGCGCAGGCGATGGTGGCTTGCTCGAGCCGCGTGATTTATGGCGAGAGGGAACCTCGTCGTTCCTCGGCGAATCGCGTGCAGGCGATGGAGGCTTGCTCGAGCCGCGTGATTTATGGCGAGCGGGAACCTCGTCGTTCCCCGGCGAATCGCGTGCAGGCGATGGTGGCTTGCTCGAGCCGCGCGATTTATGGCGAACGGGCACCTCGTCGTCGACATCGGGGATCTCGTCTGCAGGGGACTTGCTCGAGCTGCGCAATTTGCGGCGGGGAGGTAGTTCCTCCTCCTCGTTGAGCTTCTCGTCGCGCGACTTGCGGCGAACGGGCCCCTCGTCGGCAGGCTTCTCGTGTGCGGGGGATGGCCGCTTGCTCGAGCCGCGCGTCTCGCGGCCAACAGGTTCGTCGTCGGGAGGCTCCTCGCAGGCGGGCGACGCATCGAGCTGCTCGGGAGTGTCCCGCCGCCTTTGCGAACGCCGCCGGACAACAGGCTCGTCGTCGTCGTCGGGAGTAGCCCGCGATTCGTCCGGGGTGGGCGAGTTCCGACGCGCGTCGGGCGGCGGCGGCTCGGTCGCTCGGTCCTGGCTACTCTCGTCCACCAAACGATTGGCCGCGTCAACAACCTTCTTCGGGCTCCGATGGGCGGGCGTCTTCTCCGGCCCGAGCGACGACTCGCGGCGGTCGTCGGCCGGCCGGAGCGACGACTCCGCGCGGCCATCATCATCATCCTCCTCCTCCGCGCGGCCATCATCATCATCCTCCTCCTCCGCGCGGCCATCATCATCATCCTCCTCCTCCGCGCGGCCATCATCATCATCCTCCTCCTCCGCGCGGCCATCATCATCATCCTCCTCCTCCGCGCGGCCATCATCATCATCCTCCTCCTCCGCGCGGCCATCATCATCATCCTCCTCCTCCGCGCGGCCATCATCATCATCATCCTCCTCCTCCGCGCGGCCATCATCATCATCCTCCTCCTCCGCGCGGCCATCGTCATCATCCTCCTCCTCCTCGCGGCGACGACGAGGTTTCTTCTCCTCGCCGGAGATCAGGCGACGGTCGTCTTGGCCCTCGAGATCGAGCCTTCGCGGCGGTGCGGGTTGGCCGAGGGTGTCGAGGACCTGTGGCGGTGACCAGCCGTCGCGCGACAGGGGGGTCGCCGCGTCGGTGGGGGTCCCGCTGGGAACGACGACGGCCGGGGGAAGAGTTGGAGCGGTGGTCGCCGCCTCCCAGAAGGCGTCGATGTCGTCGAAGCCGTCCGCGTCGCGGACCAAGGCCCTTTCGGCGATGGCGAGGGCCGTGCGGCGGCCGAGCAGGGAGGGTCCCCGGGCCCCCGGGGGCGCGAGGGCTGCTGCCATATCAATAATCAATCGAGGTCTCGAGGCCGTTTTAAACAAAAAACATCGCACCTTTAATACTTACCCCCCCCCCAGCCAGGTCGTAGAAGAAGCAGATGTTGTTGGCGTGGCTTGTGGTGCGGGAAACGTCGGCGTGGCTTGGGTTGCAGGTGGCGACGACGGTGCGGATGCCCGGTCTGGAGCAGAACGCGCGTCGCGAGGCGCGCGGGTCGGACAACGAGGCGCTGCTGCGGTCGATCGAGGCCCTCGAGAAGGCGAGGCCCTGCGACGCGAGGCTTCTCGACGAGCCCAAGCTCGCGCGCAAGCTCGCGGGGCGGTGGCGGCTCCTCGCGACGGTGGCGGCCGAGGAGGGCAAGGCGCTCGAGGAGGGCCGGCGGGGCGTGGTGAACGCGAGCGGCTTGGCCCTGATGCCCGACAAGGCGTTCCAAGAGATCGACCTCGAACGCGGCCGGGTGATAAACGAGTGCCGGGTCCTGACACCCCTCGGGTCCTTGTACGGTCGGGTCTCGGGGCCCTTTCGGAGGGGCTCGAACGGCCGCCGCGCGGACGCCGTTTTTGATCGGCTCGAGGTGATCGACGCGAACGGAAAACGATGGATAAACAACGCTTGGATCTTCCGGGTATTGAGGTTTTTTTTCCCCAAGCAGGCCACCGGCGCCAACGAGGACACCGCCTGGCTCGAGACGACATATCTCTCGAGCCGGCTCCGCGTCGCCCGCGGCAACAAGGGGTCCTGCTTTCTGCTGGAGAAGGACCCGGTGCCCTCCGACATTCCCGCCATTTTCGCCGACGACCCGCTCTAGATTTCAGAAGGAGGCCGTGGTGGGCTTGTGGGGCTTTGGGGGGATGCGGGGGTGGAGGGCCGGGGGCCCGGGGGCGGCGAGGGGGGGGAAGAAGCGGGACTTGAAGTTGGCGACCTTGGAGTGGACCGCGTCGTGGATCTTGTCCTTGACGCCGGCGAGCATGTCCTGCATGACGCCGAGGACCACCTTGCGGCGGAGGGTCTGGGTATCGCCGATGAAGCCGCGATACTCCCACGAATCGACGTGGAGCCGAGTGCCCTTCGTCGCGAGGCCGCAGTCGGAAACGGAGATGCGACCGATGCGCCAGAGGGCGCTATTTTGCTCTCGATTCTGGCGCTTGCTGATGCGCGCCGCCTCGCGGGTTTCCTGGTCGTGGGTCTTGAACCTGTCGCGAAGGGCGACGAGAGCGTCGCGTCGTTCGGACAAACCCTGTCCCTTGGTCGCCTTGAGAGTCTCGCCGACCTTTTTGAGGCGCGAAACGAAACCCTCGTCCTCGTCCTCCCCACCCACCACCACGTCCTCGGCATCGTCGTCCTCCGTGCACCGCCACTTGGCCTTGAAATCGGCGGCGAGCTTGGCTTCGAGCCGGAGCTTTTCCTTTTTTCGAGCTTTGAGTTTTTCCTCCTGCGCGGCGAGGAAGGCGTTGTTGGCGCGGACCTCGCCGTCGACCGTTGTTTCCTCGACGAACATCGAGACCCCCGAAACGAGGACTTCGTCGATGTCCCGGTACTGGAAACCGAACACGAACTGGTACCGCGTCGAGCCGACCTTGGCCGTCCCGCCGCAGCTCAGCAACGAGACGAGGCCCGCCGTCCGGACCTCGAGGGACCCGACACGAGCAAAGTAGGGGGCCTCGAAGCTCGCGTTCCCGTCGTTGGCCACCTCCAACTCCCGCACCGTGACCCCCGTCGACCGAATCCGCAGCTCGCCGAGGCTGATGGTCGTTCCCATCTCCCGCGAAATCCCGCGCGCGAACATCTCGCGAAGCACCTTGTCCTCGATCGCCTCCCAGTACGCGTACGCGAGCCCCAGGCACACCGCGATCACCGCCCACGCCGTCAAGATCATCAACAACAACACCATCATCGAGGTTGTAGGTAAGAAGAAGAATCAATCTCTCGTTCGTGACCTTCTCGAAACCTAAACCCTCTTCTTCTTCTTCTCCTAATAATAAATAAATAAAGAAATACCTCCCCCGGTATTGGTTGGTTGGTTGACCAGCGATGGAGCACTCTTACCTGCGATACCGGTCGCTGTGGGCGACCGGCGTGGTAACGTCGCCGAGCTGCAAGATTGGGGTCGACCACGACAAAGATGAAGAGTTGGTCGTGTGCGGCGCGGTTCGGGACGTCGTGTGGTGGTCGCCCTCGACCGGGAAACTCGTGCGGACGTTTCGGGGGGAAGTGGAGTCGTCGGGGTTCGAATCGTCCCCAAACGACGGCGGGCGCGGCGAGGTGGTCGCCGTCGCCGTCCCCGTCGCTACCGACGCCGCCCTCAAACACGCCGTCGCCGTCGCCTACGCCTCGGGGGTTGTGCGGGTGTACCGGGGTCGGGACGAGGAGGACCGGTTTGAGGTCGAGGGCCACCGCGGCGCCGTCCACGTGCTCCGGTGGTGCCCCGCGGCCTGCTGGCTGTGCTCGGGGGGTGCGAACGGAGAGCTCGTGTTGTGGGACTGCGTTGGGGAGCGCGGGGCTTGGCGGCTCGCGGGCCACAAGCGGGCCGCGACCGACGTCTGCTTTTTAGGGAGCTGGACTGGCGGCGGCACGGGACTCCTCGTGTCGGCGAGCCGGGACGCTACGATCAGGGTGTGGGACCGCGACCGCTGCGTCGAAACGATCTCGTGCGAAGCGCCAGCGATGGGCGTTGACGCGGCCGAGTCTCGCGTCGCTTCCGCCGGCGACGACTCGAGCTTGCGGTTGTGGGAATTTTCCTCGTCGGAGGAAAATCTCGGATCGTCGTCGTCGATGCGTCGCGCGAGGCCGAGCGAGGCCTGCCAGCAGCTGCGATTCTCGCCGGACGGCTCGAAAATCGGGTGCTTGACCGCGACTTGCCTCGAGGTGTACGCCGAGCAACGACGCGAAAAAAAAACGAAGAAGCGCAAGCGGAGCCTCCTGGTTCTGGTCGCGACGGTGTTCCCTACCGATCGGCCCCGGAGCTTTGGGTTTCTTCGAGATTCTGTCGTCGTCTTCGGGACGCGGGCGAACACCCTCGAGATGCGTGGCGTAAACGACGACGACCGCGACGACGACGTTCGGAAGATTGGGGTTCTCGGCCACAGATCGGCCGTGCGATCGCTGTCGCTGAGCTCCGACGCGAGGTCGGTGTGCGCCGCGTCCGCGGGAGGCCTCAAGATCTGGGCGACCGCCTCACCAACCCTCGAACGGAGCTTGGCCGCCGTGAAAAAGGTGCTCTCCGTCTGCTTCGTCCCGGGCGACTCGGAGGTCGTCGCCGGCGCCAAGGACGGAAGCCTAAGGATCGTCGACGTCGCGAGCGGAATCGACACCGAGGCGACGCCGCCGCACGCGGGGGCTGTCTGGGCGCTCGACGCCGCCATCCTCGGCAACAAAATCTGCGTGATGTCGGGGGGTGCCGACCGCGAACTCAAGATTTGGCGTCTCGCCAAGTCCCGAACCCTCAAACTAACCAAGACGCTCGACGTCGAGGACGAGATTTTAGCCGCGCGCTTCGTCTGCGATGTTCGATTCGTCGCCGTCGCGACCCACGACGCCTGCGTCCGGGTCTTCTTCGCCGACACCCTCAAATTCAAGCTCACCCTCTACGGCCACAAGCTCGGCGCGCTCTGCGTCGACGGAACGACCGACGCTTCCCTCCTCGCGACCGCTTCGGCCGACAAGACGATCAAGCTCTGGGGCCTCGAGTTTGGCGACCTCCGACGCTCGATCCTCGCGCACGACGACGCCGTCACGGCCCTCCTCTTCTTCAGAGACACCCACTACCTCGTCACCGCCTCCAAGGACGGCGCCCTCAAGATGTGGGACGCCGACAGGTTCCTCTGCGTTCAGCACTTCAAGCGCGGCCACGTCGGCGAGGTCTGGGCGCTGGCGGCCTCGCCCTCGGGAGACAGGGTCTACTCGGGCGGCGCCGACCGCTCGGTGAGGGCCTGGCAGCGCACGGACGAACCCGTCTTCGCGAGCGAGGAAGCGGAAGCCCGACTCGACGCCGAGCTCCGCGACGACCGCCGAGAAACGCACGCGGCCATCGTCGCGGAGTCATCGGGAGGCCCTTCGGCCGACCGCCTCGCCGACGCCATCGAGCTCGCGAGAGCGGAGGACGCGAAAACCGACGATCACCACCACCACCACCACCAGCAGCCTTCGGTCCTTTTGCTCGGCCGCACGACGGCGCGCTACGTCCTCGACGCCCTCGCGGCCGTCCCCTCCCCCGACCTCGAAACTGCCATCCTCCTTCTCCCCCTCGACCTCCTCACTTCCCTTCTCGACTACCTCGCCGCCACCCTCGACGCGACCAACCTCGAGCTCGTCGCGCGCGCCGTCACCACTGCGGTCAAACTCCATCATAAGTCCGTCGTCGCCCACGAGCCCCTTCGCGCCGTCCTCAACACCCTCCGTCTTTCCCTCCGCGACAGCCTCGGAGCCGAGCGATCCATCTACGGCACAAACCTCGCCGCCCTCAGACTTGCCGCGTTCACTACATAATATTTTTATATCCTTAATTCATAACTTCTGACTCAGGTCGGTTGTTGATTTCGGGAATTTATTGCCTGCGACGACGGCGGACAGCCGCTTTGCGTGGGATTCGTACGCGCAGGTCGCCGACAAGAGAGAGGAGCTTCATGACCTTCGAGCGCGGTATCATCGCCATGCCTTCGGGGTCATCGACGCGACATCGACGAAATGGGGTACTACTACCGACATTCACGGGCTCGCACCCGGGCTGCGACTCGCAGCGTGATTCGCGATGGTGGCGCAGAAAGAGGACGAGTGGGATCCTCTACGTCTGGCGCTGACTCGGAAGATCAAGATCCGGGAAGCCAAGGCGCGGAAGCGCTGCTGCGAGATGGCTGAGCGGAAACAAGAAAGAACTCGCGCGAGCTTCCCTTCCCTTCCCTTGAGCTGCGCCGAAACGCCAGTTTCCCTTTCGGCCTGCCTTTGCCATGACGATCAACAAGAACCGGGACCAAACGCTCCGCAAGGTCGGCGTCCTCTTGCCCGAGTCACAGCTCTACGTGGCTCTCAGCCGGCCAAGTCGTTTCAAGCCCGAGTACACTGTCTTCTGGCTCGACGACTCCATTTCACCCCACGTCGCGCAATACCGACAACGCCGCCACGGCGACTACACGCGCAATGTCGTCTACCGCCGCGAGGTCCTCCGGGAGCCGCCGCCCACTCTCCCGCAGCTGAGTTGTCGAGCGTAGGGCCCATGGCCGCAGCACCGACACATGCGGGTTTCTACTCTCCTCCGATCGACCCTTTCGACGAAAGGTTAAAACGTCATGCCCAAGGAAGAGAGAAGGAAAAGGTGAAGCCCCTTTAGAAGGTGTAGGACCAAGCGTACGTACTGGCCTGCTCTTGTCCGACCTGACTAAGTCTTCTCCGTTTCCAAAACGAGAAGTAATCACTGTGTTCTCAAGGGTAAAAATTCATCACGGCCTGGATATCCTTATCATCGCAGAGGCTCTCGTCGGCGTAGTCGAGGGCTTTTCCGTTTTGTTTGATTGCGGCGAGGACGACCTCCTTGTCCTTGCGGAGGCTGTCGTCGGCAAAACGGAGCGCCAATCCATCTAGTTGGACGGCGACGAGCACGACCTTTTCGTCCTTTCGGAGCGTCTCGTCGGCAAACCGGAGCTCTGATATATCTTGTTGGACCGCGACGAGGACGACGTCCTTGTCCTTGCCAAGAGTCTCGTCGGCGAACTGGAGCGCTAATTCATCTTGTTGGACGGCGGCGAGGACGACCTCCTTGTCCTTGCCAAGAGTCTCGTCGGCATACATACGGGAGCGCCAATCCGCGTTGTCGGACGGCGACGAGGACGAAGTCCTTGTCCTTGCGGAGGGTCTCGTCGGCGTATCCGAGCGCATCTCCTCATTGTTTGACGGCATCGAGGACAAACTTCTTGTCCTTGCGGAGGGTCTCGTCGGCGTATTCAAGTACATCTCCCGTTTCTTGGACGGCGACGAGGACGAACTCCTTGTCCTTGAACGAAGGGTTTCGGCGTACACAAGCCCGGATCTATGTTAGGGGACGGCCGGGAGGACGACCTCCCTGTCGCTACGGAAGGTCTCGTCGGCGTACTTGAGTGCTTCTCAGTTTTGCTTGACGGCGGCTATAGGGCGACCGCCTTGACCTCGTGGAGGCTCTCGAGATCGGCAAACTGGGGCACTAAACCATCTTGTTGGACGGCGGCGAGGACCACTTCCTCGTCCTTGCGGAGGGTCTGTCTCGTCGGCAAACTGGAGCGCGGATCCATCTTGTTGGACGGCGTCGAGGACGACCTCCTCGTCGTTACGAAGGGTCTCGTCGGCAGACCGGAGCGCATTTCCGCTTTCTCGTACGGCGACGAGGACGACCTCCTTGTCATTGCGGCGTGTCTCGTGGGCAAACTGGAGTGCAAATCCATATTGCCGGACGGCGGCGAGGACGACTTCCTCGTTGTTGCGGAGCTCGGCGTCGGCGAAAAACAGACTCTCGCCACTTTTTTGTTGGACGGCGGCGAGGACGACTTCCTTGTTCTTGAAGACGTGCTCGGCGTCGGCGAAATCGAGCGATTCTCGGTCTCGTTGGACGGTGGCGAGAAGAACGAGGTTCTTGTCTCTCGTTTGCTCGGGAGATTTAAAGTATCGTGTGCTTGTGAGTTCTGTTGCGAGGTTCTTGTTGACGCAACAGTCGAAATCACAGCAGAAATTAAGCAAGGCGTCCAACGGCCGCTCGGTCGTTCCGCCGTTCCACTCGTGTGTCACGACTAAGAAGTCTTGAAGAAAATCGTTTGTCGTTTCTTCTGTGAAAATCAATCGCAACAAAGCATCAAGCAATTCGTAGTAATTGCGATCCCCGAAACTCAGTTTTTTTTACCTCGCCTTTTACCAAGTCAGAATTCGCCTCGTTCTTGTCCGATCGTGTTTCGTCGGCAATCGTGCTTAATTCAACTTCCTCGTGAGTCACTATTGAATCATGGTGTCCCGGTGGCTTTAATAGCTCCGTCGTTGCCTTCAAGATCAAAGTGGGTAATCCATCTGCCAAGGCCAGTAGCAGTATCAGCGGCAATGAGCATAGGGTCACAAGCACAGTACCCAACGCAAAGAACATGGTCGCGACGGCGCGACTTCTGGAATTTGACTTCCACTCTAGCTTCCGAAGGACAAGCCATCGAGAAAATACGTACTCATCCAAATCTTCAAAGGAAGGACCAAATGGGGTCGTTCGCCACAAGATGAAGAAAAAAAAGAGCTATCAACGCGACGACACGCGCGGCAATGCCTCCATTTTCTGCGGACTTGCTGACTTTCACGCACTTAGCTTTGTCGTCGTGGTACAGGAAAAGATAGACAAAAGTAATGGAAGACACGGCGAGGTATAAAACATAAAAGTGAGCACATCTAGCGTTAGCCGGAATCCAAATACCCTCTAGGTGTGGTGCATAATAAACTACCATACTTTTCACACTTTTCTGGACGGGGATCGTACTACTCTTTAAGTATTATGACCCCGTACAAATGCATGGTCTCTAATCCGTGAAGTTCAATCCAGGCCCATAGAAGATAGGTCGTCGCCAAATTGAGAGCCGCGTAGAAGAACTGCCCGTACGCGAACTTTTCATTGAGCCAAGCGTATAAGCCCACCACCTTGCTCCAGTCGACCGACGCGCTGCAATTCGCGTACGTGCGATCTCGTCAACCGTGGCCCCAAGTAAGCCATTTCCCCTGAAATTCTTGATGACAACGTTTTCATCACACCTATCTTTCCAATCGCGCCGCGTGAAGATGGCCGTCGTCAATTCTTTCACGATTACGGCGCAATCGTCAGAAGCTGCTTGTTCAGGGTTACAATCTGTCGCGTCAGCCAATTCAAGTAGGGAACGTAGATGAGCACGGTCATGAAACACATGACAATCACACATATCGAATACATGGGTCTGTACGTCACATTATGGTATAGCAGCTGCTGAGCGTCGATGATTTGCGCCAAGGAACTCACATCACCAGGCTGATGATCCTTGCCCAGGAATAAAGGTTGCTCCACCTCATCCATGCTCTCCGGATCCTTGGCCAGGAACGGTTGATCCTCGCCTCCCTTGATTTCCGCATCCTCTTCTTCGGTTTTGTACTCGCTCGTCATCCAGAGTTAGTAGTCGTCCTATCGATCTCTTCCAATTTTTGTATCAATTCATGCTTTAGAGAGGCCCAACTCAGAAGATTGAAACGGCCACTCAACGGCCAAATTCGGGATCATCAACGTCTCGAAGACCAACAACCCCACAGCCGGTATCAAGGCAATCTCGCCCAACGCCACGTCGTCCCGGACATCCTCACCATACTCAATACCTAGGTACAGAGCAACTCTACGACCTCAAAACTCTCGCATGGGGTTCGCTCAATACCGCCCACGCCCTCCATCACTCCCACCCGTCGCCTGTCGATCGGCGCGCAGTGCGAGTCTACTCCGAGTACCTCGCTCACGCTCGAGACATCGACGCCATCATCACCCAGCCGGGCACGGTGCCCCCGCCTGGCTTCTCGGGCCCTGTCGAGCAGCGGCTACGCAGCTACGGCACCGTCGCCGGCCTCGTCATTGGTGCCTTCGGTGAGGCCAGCGCGGCGGTGCCACCCCCTCGCCAAAACATGCGCAGCGCGCATCGCAGCGCCAGCCTGGGTGGAAAGTGGCTGTGCCAACTTCACCGAGGCCAAGGCGGCCCAAACTCGCCGTATCTACCTCAAGCGGGGGATCGCCAACGCATTGGGCCGGGCGCGCTGCGCCCTCACCGCCCTCAGCCATGTTGCCGCCTCGGGCAGCCCCACCCAGGCTGCCCGCGCCCAGCAGGACGTCACACTTCGTACGTCCGGCGGCAGCATGCGCACGACCTATGGGCAGGGCCCGTCCTCTCTTCGCCTGCCCCGCGGCTCGGCGATGACCCCGACTAGGCCCCGCATTACCATCTACGCCCCTCGGGCACATCCATGCCCCCCCCCCCCCCCACAACGCACCGAAACCTTCAAGCACTCACACGCAACCCCTCCCCCTTAGCAGTCGAACTTCAAAAAACCCTCGGGGGCTTGCTGGTGGCCTCTTCAAGTCATTCGCAGCCGTGTCCGCGACACCCCGGGCCTTTGTGGTACCGCTCGGGACTCGGCTAGACGCGCTGCGGCATTTCTCGTCAGTCGTGTCAAACCCTCGTTTTTAGTTCTTCGCGTCGGTGTCAGCATCGCACACGCAGTGAGTCACGTCCTATTCGATAGGCAGTACGGCCACTGGCTGGTGCGTGCGCAAAGACTCGCTCGTACCGACGAGCTACGCGATGCCGAAGTTCATGCACGCATGCTCGACGTCAAAAAAGAGCCGACCGTGGCGAGTGTATCGGCAAGCAATCGCATTTGGACCGACCGACCGACCGATCGATCGATATAAGGCTGCTGTGTAAAAAGCGGAAAGTTGGTTCGTGGCTAAAAGACTCTTCTTCGACCACTGACCAACTCGATCGCAAGCTCGGGCCTGTTGGACGCCGGGCTACGAGAGTGTATGGCTTGTAGTTCCGACATCACTGGCATCTTCGCGACAGACTGCTCTGTGCGTGCGTGACTTCGTGCTCCTAGGTCCGAAGCGGACAGTAGGCCTCGTCTCGGGCGACCCGCGCTGGGACTCGGCGCGTCATTTTTTTTTCGACGAGGGACGTCGACTCTAAAGCTTGGCTTTGTTTCCGCGAGGCGAAATTCATCCCCTTGATTGCCCGAGACCGAGCTCAGCCCCGAGAAAAACGGCATGATGCCGCTCGGAAAAAGGCGCCAAAAAGGCAACGTCCGATAATCTCGAGAGAGTGTTCAGGAGGAGTATGGCGGTCACGAGCGAGTAGCCGAGAGGCACACCGACACCGAAGACTCGCGGATTACCAAACTCGAGAAAGAAAACAAGTAGACCCGCGAGACGAAGTCGATCGGCGCGAGTCCGACGACGCAATGGTAGACGAGGCAGGGACGAGCGAGAAGAAGATCGACGAGACGTCCAAAGCCCTTCCCTTTGAAGGATATTCACAAAGTTGCGCGATGAAAGGACTAGAGCGACTGCTTATCAGATTTGCCGCCCTGCTCACACTGTTAGAGCAAGTCCCCCTATTTGCTCAACCGAGAGTGCAGGACCGCTCATCTCTTCCGAGACTCCACGAGCGACCTCGAGACCGTCGTCGGCGCCGCTGGGTTGTTTGTTTGTTTGTCTGTCCCACGAAGCTGCTTTTACGCGGCCGTGTTCGACAATTTCTGCACGCGCAAGCCGGGCGTTGCTGTAGTTGAAGCAGCAGACACTTTGCCTGATGGCCAATGAAAGGCGTAGTCGCTCTAGGTCGTCCGCGTTCTACGAACGCTCCCATCAATACGCGCAGGTCGGCGGCGCGGTTTAACAGGGGAGTGAGTGGTTGGTCGCCATGCGTGGTCGGCGTGACACGCAGCAGTCGCAGGCTCCTCCTCCTCCAGAGGAGAACTCTTGCGCCTGCCAGTTTACCACGGGGAAAATGAAGCAAGCACGCGAGCAACGCCCGAACAAAAAGGTCGCGCGACGACACAAGAACGCGGAGGAGGAGGCGCTCAACGCGGCCGAGCGAGAGGCCGCCCCCCCCGATGGCGAGGAATTTTTTCAATCTTCGGAATTTAACGCGCAGCACCTTTGCCGACAGTCGTGGAGGCCTCGTCTGGAACCGTACTCTTACAACGAATTGACGACGCGACGCCACCGCCCGGGCGGCATCGACGTCCGCGCACCTCGAGCAAGGCCGTAGGTGCTCGACCTGACGGCGGGGGTGCCCACGCCCAACGCGGGCTGACGCTGCCTAAGCAGCGCTTCGAGCCACTCTTTTCGCTCTGCACTTACTGCGCTCACCGCTCTGGGATGGCAGCACGAACGTCGTTCCGGTCGATACCACGCGCGGCGGCGGCTGGACAAAAGTGCATGATCGAAGTGACAGCAACAGGCGCTTCGAGTGAGTGAGGCAACCGTCTCCGATCCAGCGCGGGACCGTTGTGCTGTTGCTGCTGCTGCTGCTGCGCAGTCAACGACGACGTGAGCGAGAACGTGTCGCTGCTACATCACGTTCTCCGCTGCTGCTTCTGCTGCTGCTGCTGCGACGGAAGCGATGTTATCCGAATTGCGCTCGAGTCCGACATGAATCGCATTCTTCTTCTTCTTCTTCTTCTTCTTCTTCTCGCGGCGCGAGTCTCCAGCTGGAGAGTGAACGCAAGGAGCACTTGCTTGAGAAAATTCTTGCCTCCGCAATCGACGCGACGTCGACGAACAGGGCCGAAAAGGTTGTAGCTTTATTTGGGAACAAAGACGTCCCTCGTAAGGCCTTCCACGAACCGCCGAATGAGATCGTTGAGAATCCGGTCGCTTCAACCGCCCCCGCTTTCAGCTTTGAAGACCCCGTTCGAGAGTGCGCCCTCCACTGTAAGGCTCTGGCGTTTTTAGTCAAACAAGTTCAGGCCAGTAAGTTCGCCAGTAAGTTCACCTGGTCCCAATCTCTAACCCCAGTAAGTTCACCTGGTCCCAGTAAGTTCACCTAGTCCCAATCTCTAACCCCAGTAAGTTCGGCGTAAGCCCACTCGTGCTCACATCCACTCACCCCACTCTCCTTCGAGCTCGTCGCTCTCACCTCCGCCAATCTAAGCTGCTTTGATCCGTACACGCCGCTAGCCTTTGCGTTCACTCTAAAAACCCCAGTAAGTTCACTTGGTCCCAGTAAGTTCACCTGGTCACTAAGTTCACCTAGTCCCAATCTCAAACCCCAGTAAGTTCACCTGGTCCCAGTAAGTTCACCTACAGTGCGCGTGTAGACGCCGGGAGGGGGCTTATCGGTATTGCGCAGCACGTGTGGGGTAGGGTGGAGTCGTCGACTCAGAAGAGGATATCCTCGGGGTTGCCGATCGACAGAGAGCCACGTAGAGCTGGACGTGGCAGAAGACGGGCTTCGCCAAGAGGACGCCGACCTCGCGGGGCGTCTGGCCCTGGCTCTTGGTGATCGTTTGGCGTCGGCGGGCCTTACGGGATACAGGTTGGAGGAGCCTCGGTGACAACGACACGATCGATCATGTATCTGGTACCGTTGCAGTGGCCGTGCGACGGGTCGAGGTTGCGAAGACTTTAAGCTCGCGATCAAAGTCAGCATACCGTTGGTTGTCAGGGAGTTCAAAACTCGACTGTAACGAGCGAGGCGTCGTCTTCCGACCCAACCTAGTCGGCCGAAAAGAACTCCGACGCCTCGTCTCCGGGAAAAAAAGGCCGCGGTCATGCGCGCGTTGTCAGCATCGACAACATCGTTTCGACGGGGCGTGAGAATGGCGCGCTGAAAGAGCCGCCGCGGGTCGTGGAAATAGTCTGCGAGGTCGCCGTAGACGGCTTTGAGGATCACTGTCTGGCTCTCGCGCCTACCTGATCCTTACTCTCGCGCATACCTGATCCTTACCCTAAATCGAGGGACAGACAGACAGACCCCACAAACCCACCCACATCCTTCATGCTCCCCACACACACCCCCCCCTCTTAGCAGTCGACATTTTAAAGACAGACAGACAGACAGACTGCGTCCACGGCAGCGTCAAAGAGGCCGGCATCCCAGCCCTGTCGGAGATTTTCGGCATCTTTGCTGACGTCGTCGCCCCTACCATTCACACGCGCCTCTACGGCCGGTACCGAGGCAATCTCGCCCGACGTCAAGTCGTCCCAGACATCCTCACCACGCTCGACAACAAGGAGCAACTCTACGACATCAAAACCCTCGCTTGGGGTTCGTTGTACACCGCCCACGCCCTCCATCCCTCCCACCCGTCGCCTGTCGATCGGCGCGCAGCGCAAGTCCACTCCGAATACCTCGCTCACGCCCGCGGCATCGACGCCATCATCCCCCAGCCGGGTACAGCACCACCGCCTGGCTTCTTGGGCCCTGTCGAACAGCGGCTACGTAGCTACGGCACCGTCGCCGGCCTCGTCTTTGGTGCCTTCGGTGAGGCCAGCGCGGCGTGCCACGCTCTCGCCCAAACATGCGCAGAGCGCTTCGCTGCGCGAACCTGGGTGACAAGCGGCTGCGCCAACTTCACAGAGGCAAAGGCGGCCCAAACTCGCCGCATCTACCGTGAGTGGGGGATCGCCAACGCATTAGGCCGGGCTCGCTGTGCCCTCACCGCCCTCACCCATGTCGCCGCCTCGGGGAACCCCGCCCAGGCCGCCCGATCCCAGCAGGACGTCACCCTTCGTCGCACATACGTCCGGCGGCAGCATGCGTACGACCTACGGGCGGGGCCCGTCCTCTCTTCGCCTGCCCCACGCCTCGGCGATGACCCCGACTAGGTCCCGCGTACTTATCTCCGCCCGTCAGGCACATCCCTCATACCCCACAAACCCATCCACATCCTTCATGCTCCCCACACGCACCCCCCCCTCTTAGCAGTCGACATTTAAAGACAGACAGACAGACAGACAGACAGACAGACAGACAGACAGACAGACAGACAGACAGACAGACAGACAGACAGACAGACAAACAAACAAACAAACATCTGTCGATTAGTAGTTAAGATTTTGCAGAAATCAATCAGTGATGATAACTTTTTTTTTTGTGTGGCAAGCAAGCGAAAAAAGGAGGGTAAGGAAAAGAGAGTTGGCAGTTGTATGGAGGCGGTGTTGGCGCGGCTCGAGGCGGAGAACACCGAGTTGAAGGCGGTGCTGTTGCGGCTGCGCGACAACTCGAGTCGGGTGGTCGAGGAGCTCGAGGCGCAGGCGACCATGGCGGCGCAGAGGGTGGAGCAGCTGGAAGCCGAGGTCCGCGGCCGCGACGCGAAGCTTTTTGCGGCTCTGAAAGAGACAACGGATCTGCGGCACCGCGTGGTGGAGCTCGAGGCGCAGTTGTGGGCGGCACGCGGCGCGCCCAAGGTGAAATCTTCGCCGCGCGAATCGCGGCGCTCTTATGCGGCGCACACGTTTCAGTCGAGGCGGAGGCGCGGCGCGGTGGTCGAGGAGTACGAGGGGGAACGCGCGCGGTCGGGGTGGGTCGTGCGGCCCGACTCGGCTCTTCGCGTGGCGGGCCCCGACGCCAACTTCTTTGAATCGCTCCGGGTGTAGTTAGGAAATTCCCAGCGCGAGCTTGAGCTCGCGGACCTCTTGTTCGAGGGCGGCGAGATCGTCCGAGGAGTCTTTTCGTTTCTTGGGAGGCGGGGGTCCGGGGGGCGGCGGCGGGATGAACTCCTCCTCCTCCTCCTCCTCCTCCTCGGGCGGCGGGGGTGGCGGGCGTCGGCGGGGGTGGGAGGCGGCGAGGACGAGGTGGGGCGAGAAGAGGCCGGTGAGGTCGGCGCGCGTCGGGGGGGTGGGCGCGGGCGCCGGCGTCGTCAGCGACCACGGGCGTTTGGGGGGGGGGTTGGTTGGTGGCACCGAGGACGGCGCGGACGCGCGTCGCGTAAGATGACCTGAGGTCGTCTTTGGTTTTCCGCTTCCCGAACGTGGAAAACCCCCGCTCCCGCTCGAGGAGTCTCTGGCGGTCGGGCGTTGTTATTTCGGAGCGACGATGCTCGATGCGCTTGGTCTCGACGCCGCCGGCGGCGGCGGACAAAGGGTTCTCTTTCTCTAGTACGAGAAGCGAGGGCGCGTCTGGCTGCTCTTCGCGCAGGAGGGCGTCGGCGGCGACGAGAAAGGCCGGGACGGCGCGGGGGGGGCGCCCCACGCGCCTCAGCGGCGCGTCCAGTTCGTCCAGCGGGTCCTCCTCCTCCTCCTCCTCCTCTTGGAAATTCGGCGAATCGACGGCGTCGACGTCTAAACGGTCGTCGCGCGCGGAAGCGAAAGTCGCGGATAGAGTCGACGAGGAGGCGACGGCGATGGAGGTCGCGCGCAGCCCGAGGGGCGCGAGGCGCGGGGTGTCGACGCAGTAGGCCGTCCAGTCGCGGCGCTCGTTTGCCTCGACGTAGGCGGCCTCGAGGACTGCTCGGTCTCGGGGAGTCGCGTTTCGCAAAAAGTCGCGCTTGACGGATTTTCGGAGGTCTTCGGGGGTCGCGGCGGCGCAGGTCGCGGCCCCCCAGACGTAGACGCGGCCGTTCGCGGCGAGCGCGACCGAGTGTCGCCAGCCGGCGGCGATCTTCGACGTCGCGGCGGCGAAAAAGGGCACGCGAACGGGGGTTTCGCGGTCGCGGCGGTCGCCTAACCCGAGCTGGCCCGAGCCGTTCGCGCCCGTGGAGAGGACGGTGTGAGTGGTCGCGAGAAAAAGGGTGTGCCGCGAGCCGCAGGCTATATCCACGAGGCGGAGGCGGGTCTCGACCTCGGCTGGATCGGAGCGCGGGCGGCGGTCGCCGACGCCGAGTTGACCGCGGTCGTTCGAGCCCCAGCCAAAGGCGCCGCGGAGAGTGAGGGCCATCGCGAAGTCCTTGCCGCAGGCTACTTTGGTGGCCGCGTGGGCGAGGCGGACGCGGTGGGGGCGGGGGGTGTCGTTGCCCCATTGGAAGACGAGCCCGCCCGCGACGCAAGCGGCGAAAGTCGAGCCGCACGCGAGGCTCGCGACCCGGCGGCCGCCAATCGAGACAGCTCCGGGTTTTCCCGGGACGCCGGCTCGGCCGAGCTGGCCGCGGCGGTCGTCGCCCCACGTGAACACGACGCCGTCGTCGCTCAGAGCGGCCGAGAATGCCGCGCCGCAGGCCAAGAATTTTGTCGCGATTCGCCTTTTCGTCGCGGCGAGCTCGAGTTTGATCGGGGTGCGACATCGCCCGAGCCGGCTCTTGTCGTTGGCCCCCCAAACATAGAGTTCGCCGCGCTCGGAGAGGGCGAGCGTGTGGTCGGCGCCGACGGCCACCTGCCGCCACCTCGCCGTCGCGAAACGGCTCGCCCACGCTCCGTCGTCCGTCGCCGCTGCTCGGAGGTCGACGTCGACGAGAAAGGTTCGGTTACTTTTGGCGAGGGCGATGGCCTCGCGCTCGCGGGCGAGGCGCAGCTCGCGTCTTTCGAGGACGAGCATCGCGGCGACGCGGCGCCTGCGCGCCTCGAGCCGGGCGAGGGTGCCGCGAGAAGCGGCGGAGATTCGCGTCGCCGCGGCGCGAACTCCGAGAAAAAGAGCGCGCCCGCGTCGCGCGCGCCACCACCTTTCGACCGAAATCGCGGCGCGCCGGAGCTGGCGGTACCGCCGCGTGGTGAGCGCCGCTCGGAAGGTCGCCTGCACGGCGACGAGGGCCCGCGAAGCGCGAGCCTCGCGAACGCGCGGGTCGCGCCGCGCTTCGCGACCGCGGAAGCGCGCTCCAAGATTCGTCGCGACGCGGAGTTTCGCCCTCCGCTCCCGGAATCGGCGGCCGGCGAGTTTCGCGAACGAGGCGATCCGAGACGCGGCGACTGCCCACGCTGCCGCGCGTCGTCGCGCGGCCAAGCCCCGCGCGACCGCCCTCAACCGGCGCGCGGCCCTCAGCGTTGCCGCGCACTGCTTTTTGGCGGCGCGCGCGCGCGCCCACCGCACGAGCGTCCGGGCGGCACCGGCGAGCCTATGGCGGCGGTGGCGCGCGAGTGCCGCCTTGGCGGCGCCCGCGATGTCGCGACCGGCCGCCAGTCTCGTTCGCGCCGAGCGTCCTTTCGTCCGCGCGACCGCGCGCGCGACCGTCGACAGGCGTCTCCGGCAGCGGCGGCCGCGCGCGACCGCGGCGAGGCGCGTCGCCGCCGCCTCCATTGGCGCGAGCGCCGCCGTTCGCCGCGCCTCGAGCTGGCTGCCGAGCTGGGTCGACATCATCACGAGCGTCCGGCCCGCGAAGCACCGCTTTCGAGTCGCGGCCGAAGCGCCGAAAAGGGCCTCGAGCAACCGCCGCGCGTCTCCGGAGCTGCTGTGGTCGACAAGAAAGCCGAACCGGTCGACGAATTCGTCGCGCGGCAGGCGCCACCGGAAGCCCGCGAGGCGGTCGAGCCGGAAGCGTCCGAACAGCTGGCGCGCGACGTGCGCCGGGTCGAAGAAGAGGGCGTTCGGGAGCTCGGACGCCGAAAGCGAGGCGAGGTCGGCGTCGTCGACGGCGAACACGACCCTCTGGTCGTCCTCCAGCAACAGCAACTCGGGGGGTTTCGGCCTCGACGGCGCGCAGCACAGCACGTGCCTCACAGAAGACGAAGAAGAAGCGCCGCCGAGGCGTCGCAGCATCAGCGCGTCCATCTCCTCGGCGGCCGCGAGTCCCGTAGTTTTTTTCCGAGCAGCAGAAACTTCTTCTTCTTCTTCAAAGAGCATGCGCACGAAGGCGCGCGAGGAGCGCGCCAGTGCCGCGAGGACCCGCGCATCGGCGCGGCACGGCGCCGTCCGGAGCATGCCGGAAGATTCGTACTGGACTTCGCCCGCCGAGTGTCTGACGAGGAACGTCGTCGTCGTCCCGGCTCGACGCCGCCCGATCTTCGCCTGCCAGGGACCCTCGGCGTGTGCCCGCATGCACGACTCGAGGACGTGCGCGTCGGTCTCGCCCGGGACGAGCGCCGCTTCGTCCCACCACCCGAACACCCCCAGGGTGGTCGCGCCGCGGTTATCCAGGAGCTCGGAGACGAACGGGTCTTCGGGTTGTTGGGCCGAATCGATCAAACCCTCGCTTTCGTAGATCGCGCGGTCGGCGAGGAAAGTATCAAAAAGGTAGCGCTCGTGGCATCTTTCGGCGCAGTAGTTGCGGACGAGGTCGTCGTACGAGTGGGTCTGGGGGGGTGGCCGGAGGTCGAAGCCGGCCGAGTCGAGCAACGAAACCGGAACGCGTCGAGACGCGACGACGACGAGCTTCTCGAGGATCCACTTGGTGAGTTTCGAGTAGAGGGTCTTGGCAATCGCGTCCCGCGCGGTCTCGGGGTCGGGCCGCGGCACGCCCGGGGCCCTTGTCAGCACGGCGTCCTCGAGTCCCTCGATCCCGAGAAGACGGCCCGCGTCGGCGTCCGAGCCGTCGCCGAGCGCGAGAATGGCCGAAAGCGTCGGTACGACGCCAGAGTCCCACCGCGACCCGTCCCCAAAGCAGCGCCGCGCATCCCGGTACCCCTCTTTATCAAAAAACAGCTTTGCCGGCATTCCGTGCTCGAGATACCGCGGCGGATTTCTCCTTTCCGCGAGTCTCGACGGCGCGCGCTCGGCCGCGCCCTCGACGCCCGCGTAAAGGTAGTGGAGCAAGTGAAACGTGCGCTCGTTCGGGTCCTGCTTGGCGACGCGGCCAAGCTCGAGCCCAAAGCACTCGACGCCGTCCCCCCGCCACAGCACGACCGCACGGCTCGAATTTTGGTTCCGAAGTGTCGCCGCGTGCGAGCACGCCTCGACCAACGCCGGCGATTCGCGACCGAGCCACTTCAACGCCATCTTGCAGAGTCGAGTCTTGCCCGAACCCGCGTCGCCGTCGAAACACACGACCCCCCCGGTCGTCTCGCGGCGCACGAGAAAGTCGAATAAAGGGTTATTTTCTCGTCGTTCGAAGACGTCGCCGCCGCCGACCGGTCCCGTCGGGTTCACGAAGACCAGAGGTCCGTCGGGGGCCGTTTCGCTCCAGACTTCGCCCTCGGCGAGCCGCGCCCTCACGGTCTCGAGGAGACTCGGACCGTTCAACTGATCAAGATAAGACGTGCTGCTGCTGCTGCTGCTCGCGGGCACGAGCGACTCGAACCGCGCCTCGACGCGGATCGGCGGCGTGTCGACGGTCAACACGGTGACCTTCTTTCCGTCTCCACACTTTCCCACCACGCGGCACGGAACAAACTCGGGCCGACCGCACCATGATCCCAGCCGCTTCTGCCAGTGCGTCCCGTCCGTCAGGGGATAGGGGTTCCGCACCCAGTACTCCATCGTTACTAAGAGAGGATGGAGAGGTTTTGAAAAAAAGAAGAGATATGCGAGCGACTTTTTAGAGATATGCGAGCGAGCGACTTTTTAGAGATATGCGAGTTTTTAGAGATATGCGAGTTTTTAGAGATATGCTCGACGACGACGACGACGACACCAACGACCCTATAATGATTGATTGTCCGAGAAACCCTACTAGGTGAGACGTAATAATAATAATAAGATATGGAAACGATATCGCAAATCTACTACGAGTATCGTCGACCCGAGTCGGCGTCGCCACGACGCGCCGTCGCCAGGAAAATCGTCGTCGTCGACGAGCGGCCTCCTTCGGTGGTGGTGGTGGTCCCCACATTTCGGCGCCTCTCGGAGGCATTTGCGTTTCCGGGCAGGCCTCCAACAATTCCTGGGCTCGACTTTGAGCTGCCCTCGATCTCGCTAACGGATATCGTCGACCCTCCCGCCCCCGCCACGAAATGGACACCACCGCCGCAAGAGCAGCGACCAGCACCCCCCCGCAAAGCGTTTCACCCCAACCGCCGCGGCCCCCCCGCTCTCGAAGGCGCTTCTCGCCGCGCGCTCGCGCGGGATGTCGTCGTTGCCGAGCGCGTCGTCCGCGACGCCCAGGACCGCCTGCGCCGGATCGCCGCCGAGACCGTGCGTCGCGCCAAGGACTCGGCCGCAATCGAGGAGCGAACCCGCGCCGAAGTGTACCGCTCGAAACGCGACACCCCGAGACAAATTCCGGACGAGAAAACCCGCCGCCGCCGCCGCGGGGATACACCAGTCGCGTGTTACCCCAAGCCGCCCGTGCCGCGGCAGATGCGGCGGCAACGGCCGCCCAGCGCGCCCCCAGCAGAGGAGGAGCCACACAGCAACGACGACGACGACCGAGAGGAGGACGACGAAATCGCGGCTTTGCGCGTCGAGCTTCCGAACGGCGAATGGATCGATGTCGACGGGCCCCCGTCCTCGACAGTTCGCGAACTCAAGGCGATGCTCTCGCTTTTGACGATGGAATCCGGGACCAAGCCCCTCCTCGCCTCCGAGTTTCGGCTTCGCGACGAGACTTCGGCGCTCGACGACGAGAACGAGACGCTGAGGGCCGTCGTCGTCGCGCGGGGAACGTCGTTTCGTATCGAACTGAACGACCTGGGACGCGCGTGCTTCAGCTCGATTATGCCGGACCACTCGGCCGCCAAAAAAGGCGTACATGATCTCTCGGAGGCCAAACCGCGCCGCCGCCGCCGCGCGATGATCGCCCGGCGCATCAAGACGCCCGCCGAGTGCGCCAAGATGACCGAAGACCTCAGAGATGCGAATCGCTTCGTCAAGGGCGAGCGCGCGCGCATGCTCGCCAAGGCCGAGTGCTCTCGGCACTACCGCAAGATCGCCGAGCTCGAGAGGAAGAAGAAGGAGGAGGAGGAGGAGAAGGCATCGCCACCCCCGTTGATAGAACCCCTATTCACCCCCGAGGGACCCAACCTCAAATACTACGAGGCCCAGTTCGTCCCCATCCCCGACCGCCCCGCGAGACGCGGCGGGAGGCAGGACGGCGGCGAGAGCCGACGACGTCGGGAGCTCAATACTGTTATTACTTAGACGGTTTTCCTGTCGGTGAGGACCCGGACGATGGCGCCGATCCCGAACTTGTCCGTGAGCTTCGCCTGCCACTTGAAGAGGGCGGCGTTGTTGTCGCTCGCGACCTCGAGGCCGCGATACACGTATTTCAGCAGAATGTCACCCGTCTCGGGGGCGAGGCCCTCGACGGTGTCGTTGATCTGCTTGTCCCCGAGACGGTCGAGCACGGCGAACACCTTTTGCGCGTGAGCGCTCTTCGCTTCGGCGTCCTTCGAATTCATCACGCTGGGGGCGTCCTCGAGCAGCTTGACGAGCTTGTCCGCCATTTCTCGGTCAGGTGCTAAATTTACCCTCGTTGCGTGGTTCTACTCCCAAGTTTCTACTATATATACCCCACCAACGAGAGAAGAAGAAGAAGAAGAAGAAGAAGAAGAAGCGGGCGAGGGCATAATAGACGGAGGCTCTCATTTCCACCACCACCACCACCACCATTCACGTTGATTCATGCGAGGCCAAGCCGCTGCCAAAGGTGGGGAAGGGGACGGGGGGTGCGAGGCCGGGCTGCTGCTGAGAGGGCGTGGAAGCGTCGGCGTTTTTAAGGTCTTGCTTGGAGGGAAGGGGCGGCGCCATGACCTTGGTTATCAAAATGCCAAGGCCCTCGATGAGCGCCAGGAGAACGCCGCCAACGAGCGCGTTCTTGCCGGCGGCCTTGGGGCCCGCGCGTGCAGCAAGAACTCCGCCGGTCGCCGCCCCCGCGATGATCGAGTTCCAGGGATCTTCCTTGTTTCGTACTGCCGCGAACGAGCAGTCGAACACGGCGAAGAGACCGCCCCACACGGCAAAGTTGCCGCCCATGACGGGTGCCCGCACTTGCAGCTGCTCCATAGCGCCGCTAAAGCTCGCGCCCTTGGGCGAGTTCCGCCACCCGCGCACGAAGTGCCACACCGAACCAATGGTGATGCCCATCGCGTAGGCGCCGCCGACGTCGTCGAGGATCCGATAAGGACACGGCTCTCTGCCGCTGAAATCGCCCATATCACACCTACGTGGCTATAGGGCAAGCGTGTTGTAGTAGTAGTAGTAGTATCCGTTGACGGTTTTTTTTTCTCACATGGCCGCCGACCGCCGCATTCTGGTGGTAGGCCTCGAGAACGCAGGCAAAACGCGATTGCTGCGGACCATGAGCGGCGACGTGACGAACTTGATGCCGACGCGCGGCTGCATTGTCAAGACGATCAGCTACGAAGGGCGCGTTTTGAGTTTGCTGGAGGTCGGGGGATTCGCCCGCAGCGTGTGGCGGCGTTACGCCAACGCCGACTGCGTCGTCTTCGTCGTCGACGCCCACGATCGCGGCCGCATCTACGAGGCGGCGACGGCCCTGGCGCAGCTCCTCCGCGAACCGCGGCTGGCGATGGTTCCCGTGCTCGTGCTCTGCAACAAAATGGACATTTTCACGAGCCTCAAACCCGAGGTGCTCCTGACCCTCTTCGCCCCCGTCTTGCGGGGCCGCCCATCGGCCGTTCTCGGCTGCTCGGCGATGACGGGCGACGGCGTCCCCGCAGCCCTTGCCTGGCTCGCTATCTGGCTAGATCGCACTCGTCCCCGCAACCGACGCACGCTCTTCCGCTGCTGCTGCTATTCGCTGCGTTCTTCCTAGCAACAACCAACAACAAACGTCCTCCTCCTCCTTAATTGTCGTCGTGACTCTACTACAATTTACTTGAGGAGGCGCGAATCGAATCGAATCGATACGATACGGGGCGCCGACTGGACTGGACTGGACTGGTTCGCTAGTTGTACTGCGGGCGCACGCGGGTCGGAAGGCGGCACCATAAGAATAGAAGCACACACCTTCACAAAGCCGATATCGGACGCGTATTGCCTGAAACACTGGCGGCAGCAGTTGATATTGTACTTGCGAATGATTCCCTGCTGGTTCCCGCACACCCGGCAGCGTCTAGACCTGATTTGTTGCGCCTCGAAGGAAGGAAGGAAGAAAGAAGGCACGCACGCACGCGAAAACAACAACAACAACAACGACGACGACGATAAATCGACGCCGGCGCCGCACCCCTTGCCATACTTCTTCGGGTGCGAGTTTTGGAGTGATTTGCCGCCCATTGTGTGTCTGTGTCGCTTCTTCCTTGTTTGGCGAGAGACGATCAAAACAATAAGGGTTAAGATTATCCTCAACGCAAGGGTGACCCCGGGTAGCGATCGATCCAGGCGGGGGTCGAGTACGGCGGCCAGGGTAATGCACCCCAGGCTCGGAGGTCTCGGGCCAAGGCGGCACGGTCGGTCGGCAGAGCCTGGTGGTGACGCCCTCAACAAAAACAATAATGGGGGGAGTACCGACCGAGATGACGGCGATCGAATCGGCGCCGGCGTCGAGGACGGCGGGGGCGTTTTCGAGGGAAATGCCGCCAATGGTGACGAGGGGGGTATCGCGCGGCACGAAAGCGCGCCAGGCGCGGACCATGGCGGTGCCGCGCGGCGAGAAGCGGATTTTTTTTGAGGCCGTGCCGAAGACGGGGCCGAACGCGACGTAAGAAGGACGGACGGCGAGAGCTCGCGCGAGCTCCTCGTAGCTGTGGGTCGAGACGCCGAGGCGGAGGCCGGACCTTTCGAGCGCATCCAGGTCCGCGTCGGCGAGGTCTTCCTGGCCGAGGTGCACGCCGTAGGCGCCGCATTGGACGGCGACGAGCCAGTGATCGTTGACCCAGAGACGCCCGCCGCGGGCGGAGGCGAGGCTCGTCCTAACCTCGGCGGCGATGTCCACGGCGGGGTCCTTGATGCGGAGCTGGACGTCGCCCACGCCCGCCTCGAAGAGCTGCGCGGCGCGCGCCGCCGAGTTCGCGAGAGCGTAGAGTCGCGGGGGCGAGCCGTCGATTCGGGGGAAGCGACGCGGGTCGCCGACCAAGGGGAAGAGGTGCGGCCTCGCGGGCCAGGTCGGCGGCGTCAGGGCCGCGGGCGGGCCGGGGCCCACGGCGACGGCGCCCGCGATGGCCTCCGCGCAGAGCGCCTTGGCCGCGACGGCGGCGTCGGCGCGCGTTTCGCCTTTAGCCAGGAAGGCCGCCATCGCGCTCGAGAGCACGCACCCCGTGCCGTGGGCCTCGTTCCTGCTCCGCGGCCCCCGGAGAATCATCGTCTTGGAGTCGTCGACGAAGACGTCGACAACCTCCGTCGACATACCGAGGTGGCCGCCTTTCAGAAACAAATCGCACCCAAAAATATTCCGCAAGCTGCGCGCCGCGTCGACCGCATCGGAGAGGGTGAGAAGGGAGCCCGCCTCGAGCCCCAGAAGCACCTCCGCCTCGCGCGCGTTGGGCGTCAGCACGGCGCACGCGGGTGCGATCCGCTGCGCGAGAACCTCGAGACCGCGAGCGTCCAAAAGCCGACGACCCGAGCTCGAAAGCATCACCGGATCCACAACGACCGGAACCGCCGCCTTCTCGATCGCCGCGGCAACCTCGGTCGCGACCTCGCCATTGCACAGCATGCCGACCTTGATGGCCGCGGCCGGCATGTCGCTTGCGAGGGCATCGAGGGTCAAGCGGACGTGCGCAGGCGACGTCGGCTCTATGCCGCGCACCCCCGTGCTCGTCTGCGCCGTCAGCGCCGTCACGACGGCGCACCCAAATGTCCCCAAGCACCGCATCGTGCGCAGGTCCGCCTCCACGCCCGCGCCCGCGCCAGAGTCTGAGCCCGCGATGCTCCACACGACGGCGGGAGCCAACAGCCACATACTACTTTACTTTACTTTACTTACTTACCCTCGTCACTAACACCCGTGGGCATGCGCCTATTTTTTCTGGCAACGGCGGCGGCGGCGGCGGCGGGGGACGAGTTCTTCGTCTGCGAGGCCGGCGATGCGCAGTACCTCGGCCGCTACGCCTCGGCGGCCAGAAAGATCTACACCAACGCCAACGGAAAATCTGTCTTCCGCCACGACGGATTCTGGTACATGGGCGACGTCTCGACGTGGCCACCCGTCACCGACTACCGCTGCGTCCTCGAGTGTCCCCGCGACGCCCCGACCCCCCCCCTCGTCCCCAGCTTTACCGCCTCAAAAACCGGCACCATCCCGCCGCCAAACCTCACCACTACGCCCTGTCTCGGCGAGCGCGACCTCTAGAGATAACGAACGCACTATTTCAAGCATCTCAGACTTGACGTCGCTCGCCTAGTCATCAAAAAGAACGAAACAACTAATTATTTTTCCCGGCTTGTGAGGCGTGCGCGCGTCTTCCAAGAACGTACAGGAACGTCATAAGGACAACATGACCTCGGAGATGCGACCGTGTTCGAGGTTTCCGCACCACGTGTTCAAACAGACGCATTCGACTGATTCAAACCACCGATACCGAGGTTCATAGCCTACCTAACAGGAACAAGAGGATTTTCGGGTTGGTTCGGACGCTGTCCTTGCCGCCACGACGACAAAGACCAGAATATTCATGCGATCTGAAGAAGAGCGAGTTGAGGTAAGTGACGAACAAGTTGTGGCGGCGTGGTTTTGAACTGCGTCCGTGTCCTCGGCGGCGGCGGTCTACTGCCCACCCTCGTCCTTCTTCCTCCTCGTTGTCGCGAGTTTAAGGGACGTCGCGATACTCAAAATGGCGGTATCTGGCTTGTTGATGATGACGGAGAGCCTGCTCCACGTCACCCGAAACTTGACGCGACGATGGTCTTTGTACCGCGAGGAATTGCAAGCGAGGAATTGCAAGCGAGGAATTGCAAGCGAGGAAGAAGATAATTCGAACCTTTGGGCTCTCTGTGTTTTAGCCCGAGCCTCCTATCACAGCAAGATGTCTAAAAGATGGTGCTTGGAACCTCGCACATCAGCACGACGGCCCCAGTTACGAAAATGGGAATGTGCGGCGACGTGAAGCCGATGAGAAGCGCATAAAGTCGTTGCAAAAAGGAGCTAAGCAATCGACAAACCTTGGCATTCAAGTTGAGATCATTAAGGACAACCCCGAGAGCTCCCGAGAGGATACGTCTTGCGTGACAGAATAGAAACACACACACCCCCCTCTTAGCAGTCGACATTTAAAGACAGAATAGAAACTACAAGTGCAGGCCAGTAAGTTCACCTAGCCCCAATCTCTAACCCCAGTAAGTTCACCTGGTCCCAGTAAGTTTCATATAAGTTCACCTGGTCAGTAAGTCCACCTAGCTCACACCAACTCCTTTGAGCTCGTCGCTCTCGCCTCCGCCAATCTAAGCTGCTTTGATCCGCACGCGCCGCCAACCTTTTAGTTTACTCTAAAAACCCTTTACTCTAAAAACCCCAGTATGTTCACCTGGTCCCAGTTTCACCTGGTCACTCAGCTCACCTAGTCCCAATCTCCAACCACAGTAAGTTCACCTGGTCCCAGTAAGTTCACCTACAGTGCGCGTGTAGACGCCGTGAGGGGGCTTATCGGTATTGCGCAGCACGTGTGGGGTAGGGTGGAGTCGTCGACCCAGATGAGTATCCTCGGGGATGCCGATCGACAGAGAGCCACGTAGAGCTGGACGTGGCAGAAGACGGGCTTGGGAAAGAGGACGCCGACCTCGCGGGGCGTCTGGCCCTGGCTCTTGTTGATCGTTTGGCGTAGGCGGGCCTTAAGCGATAAAGGTTGGAGGAGCCTCGGTGACAACGACACGATCGATCATGTATCTGGTATGCAGTGGCCGTGCGACGGGTCGAGGTTGCGAAGACATTAAGCTCGCGATCAAAGTCAGCATGCCGTTGGTTGTCAGGGAGTTGAAAACTCTACTGTAAAGAGCGAGGCGTCGTCTTCCGACCCAGCCTAGTCAGCCGAAAAGAACTCCGACGCCTCGTCTCCGGGAAAAAAAAGGCCGCGGTCATGCGCGCGTTGTCAGCATCGACAACATCGTTTCGACGGGGCGTGAGAATGGCGCGCTGAAAGAGCCGCCGCGGGTCGTGGAAATAGTCTGCGAGGTCGCCGTAGACGGCTTGGAGGATCACTGTCTGGCACTCGCGCCTACCTGATCCTTACTCTCGCGCCTACCTTATCCTTACCCTAAATCGAGGGACAGACAGACAGACCGGTCAGGCACATCCCTCATACCCCACAAACCCACCCACATCCTTCATGCTCCCCACACACACACCCCTCTTAGCAGTCGACATTTAAAGACAGACAGACAGACAGACAGACAGACAGACAGACAGACAGACAGACAGACAGACAGACAGACAGACAGACAGACAGACAAACAAACATGCTCACAGACAAACAAACATGCTCCCCACACACCCCCCCCCCTCTTAGCAGTCGACATTTAAAGACAGACAAACAAACAGACAAACATCTGTCGATTAGTAGTTAAGAAGATACAAGTGCAGGCCAGTAAGTTCACCTAGCTCACACCAACTCCTTTGAGCTCGTCGCTCTCGCCTCCGCCAATCTAAGGCGCTTCGATCCGCACACGCCGATAACCTTTGAGTTTGCTCTAAAAACCCTTTACTCTAAAAAACCCAGTAAGATCACCTGCTCCAACCCCAGTAAGTTCACCTGGTCCCAGTAAGTTCACCTACAGTGCGCGTGTAGACGCCGGGAGGGGGCTTATCGGTATTGCGCAGCACGTGTGGGGTAGGGTGGAGTCGTCGACTCAGAAGAGGATATCCTCGGGGTTGCCGATCGACAGAGAGCCACGTAGAGCTGGACGTGGCAGAAGACGGGCTTCGCCAAGAGGACGCCGACCTCGCGGGGCGTCTGGCCCTGGCTCTTGGTGATCGTTTGGCGTCGGCGGGCCTTACGGGATACAGGTTGGAGGAGCCTCGGTGACAACGACACGATCGATCATGTATCTGGTACCGTTGCAGTGGCCGTGCGACGGGTCGAGGTTGCGAAGACTTTAAGCTCGCGATCAAAGTCAGCATGCCGTTGGTTGTCAGGGAGTTCAAAACTCGACTCTTGAGAGCGAGGCGTCGTCTTCCGACCCAGCCTAGTCAGCCGAAAAGAACTCCGACGCCTCGTCTCCGGGAAAAAAAGGCCGCGGTCATACGCGCGTTGTCAGCATCGACAACATCGTTTCGACGGGGCGTGAGAATGGCGCGCTGAAAGAGCCGCCGCGGGTCGTGGAAATAGTCTGCGAGGTCGCCGTAGACGGCTTGGAGGATCACTGTCTGTGGCTCGCGCGCCTACCTGATCCTTACTCTCGCGCCTACCTGATCCTTACCCTAAATCGAGGGACAAACAAACAGACAAACAGACAGACAGACAGACAGACAGACAAACATCTGTCGATTAGTAGTTAGGACTACAATTATTCGAAACGAAGCACCAGTGGTAGTACCATTCTGTAGTTCGAATGTAGTTAAAAGTAACAAAGAAAATTTTGCACAGAAAAGCTCTTTCGTCTTGATCATGTGCGTGCTCATCCACTTTGCCGCGTACTCCCTACCCGAGCACAGCCGCCTCCAACCTGTCTGAACGCAGGACCCTGAAGACTACGCACGCCACCGCAAAGAGAAAAGGCAAAAAAAGCCAGGATCGAAACCATCACAGTGTTCCAGTCCACAAACCCCGAGCACTTGCTGCCATTGCCGACTGTTCGGGACGGCGCGTGGCGAACGGGCGGCGACGGGGCGCCGTTCGGGCAGATCGGCGGCCATGTTGGCGACGGGAGCCAGGCGAAGAAGGCTTTGGCAGCCGCGCCGCGGGTGCGATTGGTAACGCAGCCCATCGCGCTGGTGTTAGCTAGTTTCGGGCACATGCCCACGAACGGATCGCCTTTGGACGACCATCCCGTGTCACCGATGCGTCCAATCGTCGTCGCCGCCGCGACAGCCTAAGCAAGGAGCACCCAGGGCGTCGTTCCCCGCAGCCAGGGCAAGGTCCCGCGCGCCGGGGGTCGCGACGCACCGTTTCCCCTACGGCTAGTTTTGGTCCCCAAGAAAAATGGAACACCTGTCCTCACGATGTGTCAAAAGGACGCGGGGTCGAGAATTACGGTTGGTTTTGTACGATGCGGCGGTCTGCTCGCCGGGCCGCGCGAGCTCGCGCCCGAGGCGACGACGCGGGTTGTGAAGGCCTCTCTCGGCAAGCAGGCGGCGATGGCGTCGTGAAGCTGGGCGTGGAAGAAGGCGAAGACTGGCGGGTGCTGTTGGAAAGGCTGCATCAGCGCAGGGTCATTGTGGTGCCCAGAGCGAGCGATTTTAGTTATAGCGTGGCGTATCCTGTGCGGTTCGGTGCGATCAATAGCAGGTTGCTGTAGCTTGTGTTGTTCGGATAAAAGCTCCCGTGGAAGCGTAAACTCTAGTTCCATTTCTCTGATTTGTCATCAAGATGTCCGAGATAGTCTGCGTAAGTGGCTTCAATTCAGACATGAAGAGACCAGTCGGGTCGTTCATTGAGCGTAATAAGCCCTCGCGAATTGATCGCGGCAAAGTCCGGCCGCGAGCGGTTCTTGTAGTTGACCCAAGTGGCGAGGTGCGTGCAGTGGCGTGCAGCGTCCGGAGAGGTAGCAAATGGCACGGTAAGATAAGCGGTACCGCGGGAACAGAGAGAGAAAAGTCTTGCTCGGGCGAAAACAAGATCGCTTGATGCGATAAATCCTCAGAGTGAGTCGAATGCGCTTGGAGAGTGAGCTTTTCTCTCTGGAAGTAACCACCGGCGAGTGCGATGGCTGGACTGCCGGAAATAAGGTAGCAGAGCCTGTAGCGGTCCGTGGATTCCGATGCGGCAAAGCATCGAAGAATTTTCATGGGGGCGAGAGTCGGCTGGGGGACAGAATGGCTATGAAGGAGGGTGAAGAGCAGTTGGTTAGAGGTGGTCCGCATGGTGTGCTGTGGGGGTCCAGACCTAGATCCGTATAGCGCGGGCCATGGGGACGTGACAGTACCTGACAAATGCGGGAATTGTCTGAAACAGAGAGCTGGGACGGATCGGTGGGCGCATAAGCGAAGCGCGTCTGATTCGCATCGCAGGCCACGGTGGCAGACGAGACCGTGCCAGTGAACACGGTGTTTTTGATCCATAGGTCCTCAGCAACGGAATGATCGGGCTCTAACAGGGGAAGATGCTGCTGGGCATGTTTGTTATCCAGAATGAAGCTGGTTTCTCGAGATCGTAAGTGTCGGCTAGGTGACGTGCAAAGACAGCAAGGTAGCGGTGCTTACTTATTATGTCCCCAAACGTGGTGGCGTTGTAGACACCAGAGTGACCGAAGTAGCCCAAACGCTTGTAATGCGCGCACCGAGTTGTGGATGTATATTTGGTATGCGTCCTCGCTTTCGGAGGGACATTTCCAAGAATAGTGTACGCAGGCAGCGTGCACTGAACAAAACAAATTTTTTCCTTGACGTAGAGGTCGACGGTGACGGGAGTGGGGTGTCTGTCGTACTCTTTCATGATGCACCACAAGTGCTGACAGGAGAGAGTAAAAAACGCCAATTTGAAAACGTGGCATGCGAACAGTGCCGGCTCTGATTGCGATATTGAGCTTCCGGAGTGTTCAGTGAAGTGCATAGCGTCCGGAAAGAGGCTACGTGCACGAACACGAAATACAGGGTTGATCTATCGCAAGTAGCGGCCACGATAAATTGTTGGTCGAATCGCTGGCGAATACTTTCAAAGTCCCCCTGGTGCATTCCTCCTGCAATGATTATGACATGCAGCGGAGTTGTTGGTCTGTGGGTGAGAAAGGTCGGCGTCAGCGAGGAGCGCACACTCCGAGTCCGGACGTAGAAGTAAACTCAAAGTTTGAGGTGACGGTCGCGCGCGCGGTTGCGAGGGTTGTTGTCCTCGATGCGCGTCCTAAGTCTGTGTCGAAGCGAAGGGGCTTATAGTGGAGCGCGGAGTGTGACTTCACGCGAGGCCATTGTGTTCCCGGTCACGAGTTGAAGTAAGGGTGGGCCGACGAGATCATTGACGGGGGCTTTGTCCTCATCGAGGAGCAGACTGTGCGCGGGTTGTCGCTTGCTGCGACATCTTTTTCGGTGTGTGCCGCGTCGCCTTTGCCAAACATGCGTCTCGCACTGGTGTCAAGGTTTAAAGCATGATAACCATTTTTGTTTCCGGGACGTCAAGAACAAGCCTCGTTGATGGTCGTCCAGGACGTCAGGAGAGGTGAGTCTCCTGAAGGAGGTCAACTGGTGTATTTGTCCGAGACGGCGAACCCCCCCCGCCGCTCTAAGCAGTCGACGTTTCGAATCCCTAGGTTCGATTGACACTGCGCCCGTAAGTTAATAAGCCCATAACCCAGCAAAATCACTGTGTCCCTCCGGTATAATGTGGTAGTGGTAGTGCTGCCTCTTCACGTCCTGTCCTAACGACACACAGACGGTGTTAGATACTACAGTTCTTTTTCTTGCTATTGACGAGAGAAAATCTCTACACACTATAGGCTCAATCTTCTTGGGCGGACTGCGACGGGTGTCGCGCAATGTCAAAGAGCCGCGCGTCGACCACGGCCTCGAGGTTCCTAGACGAAATGATGAGGGCCATTAATTATTCCATCGCGAGATTTACTCCTCGAAGGCAGGCACCGCGGGCGCGGTGAGGACACGCGGATCCATACTAGAAGTAGTAGAGAGATCGCGGCGGTGAGTTTGTCGTGGGAGTGGATTCCTTGTCGTCGGCGTTCTCCTGGGTGCAGGAGTAGGTACGGACGTCGTCGACCGAGGCGAAGTATCCGGCGCAGCCGCCGACGTCGGGGCAACAAGGGTAATCGTTGAGTTTCGCATCGGACCAGTCGACACAGTCCATTCCCTTCAAGGTCGCGGGCTGATCGGGAGGCGTTCTGTGGTGGGTGGTGGTCTGGAGCTTGCGGAAGCGGTGGTAAGCGTCGAGGATGCCGCGCTCGTTGCGGAGAACTGCGAGGGCTAGAGCTTCGTTGATCCTGTCCTTGGGCGACAACAAGGCCTCGAGGTCGAGGGCGATGTCTCGCAGGGTGCGCATGGCTGCTACGTCAAGCATATCGGGTGGTTGGGTCTCGAGGCGCGAGGCGTAGCGGTTTAGGTCGTCGAGCTCTTCGACGCGCGCGTCGAGACCCTCCGCGCCGGCGGCGACGGCGATCTTGGCGTTGGCAGCGATCGCCTTGACCTTGAGGTTCCAGAGCGCGAGGAGCTCGGCGCGGTCCTTGGCATCGGCGAGCGCCTGTCGTCGCGAGAAAAAACCCTGCTGCCGAAAGGACAAGATGCTGAAATACTTCGCCATGGTTGTAGTAGCAGTGGCAACGACGAGGAAAGGGTAAGAATCACACAACCAATAATAATAAATAATAATAAAGGGTAAAGATCATCATGAGTCAGGAGGTGCGACCTGGCGACGACGACGACGCTACCGCCGCCGACATCGTTCGTGCGCAGGAGCAGACGGCCGCCCTCGAGCAGCTGCGGAAGGAGGTCAACGCGCAGGTGCAGCGCGAGCTCCTGACGTCCGTGTTGTTGCGGTTCCGTTCCTGCGTGTTTTAATCGCGTCGCAGGAAAATCACTGAAAAGTGTTTCGCCAAGTGCATCACTGGGCGCGGTACGACGTTGTGGTGGTCTCAGTTCGTTTTCACCTGGCCCCGCAGGCTCGGGGCAGCTCGAGCGATCCGAACAGCTCTGCCTCGGCATGTGCATCGACCGCTACGTGGATGTTATGGGCGTGCGTGCGCATAGGATGTGCCTCGTTTCCACACTCCTCTCCAGGTGGTCAACGAGGCCCTCGTCAATCGGCAAAACGCCCGAAGCTAAGAACGACGACGGCGCGCATGTTGTCCGTCTCTCATCCGGCTAGGTCCAGGCGGGGTTTTTTATGTTAAGAAGAGTCGGCTGCTGACCACACGGAGCGGTCCACACCACGAGGCTTGTTTGTTTGTTCGTTCAGGTGGCGGCGGCGTCGTCTCTCTGGGGGGGGGAGGGAGGGTTCATTTCATTTCATTCCATTTCATTTTATTTTCAGGAGCTAAAAAATGGATGAAGAAGGGAGGCCCGCGGCGGAAGAGGAGGAGGAGGAGGAGGAGTCGGCGACGCTGCTCCCGCAGAGCAAGGAAGAGGAGGCGGAGGAGGACTGGGTCGTGCGGCTTCAACACTGCGTGGCGGGGGCGTTGGTGTCGGTGCGGCACGCGGTCGCGTTTGTGGCCGTGAGCTGGACCCTCGGTCGCGCGTTCGTCGCGCTGCCGCTGGGCGTCCGGCTCGGGCTCGACGGTCTGACGCCCTTCGCCGTGCTGGTCGCATACTCGCACTGGCGGCTCGCGCAACGGCGCGCCGCACCAAGGCCCCCGGGTGTTGACGCGGAGGAGGAGGCCGTCCAGAGCGATCACCCCCAGCGGAAGCGACTCCGGAAGTGGCTGGCGATCCGCTCGACGAGACGCAAGGAGCGGTTCGCGGCGCGGTGGTGTCCGCGGACGCGGGGGGAATGCGCGCGCGGGCTCGAACGGGGCGCGCGGCGGGGGTCTCCAAAAACCCTCGCGATCTTCGCGGGTTTCTTCGCGGCGTGCGACGCGGTCCTGAGCGCGGCGGAAGGCGTCGCGGCGGCCGTCCTGCGGCGTCGGCTCGTCGTCGACGTCGACGGCTCTGTGGAACGAAGCCTCCTCCTGATCGACGCGGCCATGATCGCGTTCGCGTTGGCCTCCGCGCTCGCGTCGGCGCTTCGCGCGTCGCTCGCGGCCAGATGCCTCTTCGGTCGCCGGTCTTTTCGTCCTACCCAGGATGCGCGACGATGGCGCGACGCGGCGCGGCTCGCGACGGCCGTGGTTGTTGGCCTCGGCGCCGCGTGCACCGCGGTTGCCGCCAAGTCGGCGGTCCGGGCGTCGGCGGCGGCGGCGACCAAACGGAAGATCGAGCAGCGATCCGGAGGCGCCAAGGCCCTGCCGTTTCCCTCCCTCGACCACATGCGGTTGTGCCGGAACGCGACGCGCGTCGTCGTCGCGTCGTCGTACGTTCCGGAACTTCGCGGCCACCACCGGCACTACGCCTCCTCGAGGCCGTGGCGCGGCTTGGACGGCTTCGCCCCCGGACCAGTCGCGTTTCCCTCTACCGCGGGCAATCGCACGCTCCTGTTCTCGTCGCGCGGCGCGCGCGTCCATCATTCTCTGATCCCGAACGGCGACGTCTCGCTGATAGATGCGCGCCTCGCCCCGGGCTCGGTTTATGTCGTGGCCGTCTTCGGCGGCGACGTCGACGAGGACTTCGCCCGACGGCTCGAGTTCGCCAGAGACGCGGCTGCCGACGTCGAGGCGTACTGGCGCGAGTTCCGGTTGTCCCATCCGAGCTGCGACGACAAATGCGGGCTCGTCGGAATCGCCGCCGACCTCCGACAAGTTGCGATGTTGCGGGAGTACGTGCTGCCGCTCAACATTACGGCGGTAACCCCGACCCTCGCGTGGGCCTTCGAGACGGCGTCGTCCGAGCTCACGACGGCTCCGCTGGTCGCGGCGGCAAAAGAGCTCGTGGCGGCGCGGCCGCGCTTCAGCTTGGACAGAAGGGAGCCCCAGCGCGCCGCGCGCCGCCGCCAAAAGCTAAGGTGGCGGGTCCGCCTTTTTGGGACGCCGACGCCCAAGCCCGACAACCTCGTTCACGGCACGCTTCGGGTAAAGCGCTTCTCCGAACGTCGCCTCTTCCCGCGCCTCGCCGACTGCCCGCTGGCGCCGCCTTTCGTGGACGAGAGACCGACCGGAGGAGACCGCGGGACCGTGGGGATCAAGTTCGCCTTGAGGCTCCCTTTGGTTGCGGCGGATGTTCGAGTGCTCGCGGTGTACGCGCACCATCGCCTCGGCGACCGCGGCGCTATCGTCGCCGCGCGAATGACTCGGTTGGCCGACGCCAAAGGGTGGGCCCTCCTAGCCGCGAACCGACGGGCGGCCTCGCGCCTCGACCGCCTCCGCCTCGCGCGCGCCATGTTGTCGGACGTCGACGACCTCGCGGCGGCCGCGCGCGACGAGGTTCTCGGCTCGTTAGACGCGGTCGCCCTCGTCCGCGCGGCACCCTTCATCCTCGAAGAAATACTCGGGGCCGCCGACGCGGCGCCGCCGCCGCCCCCAGTCGTCGTCGTTTTCATGGCCCACGAGGCCGTCGCGTTTGCGGCCTCGGCGGCGGACCTCGTCTCCTCCGTAGCCGCCGAAAGCGTCGCGCTCGTTGGTTTGCCCGACGGACGACGACGACGACGATCGAGGGCTCTCGACCTCGCGCTCGGCACGGCCGACGACGCCGACGTCTTCCGGAACCTCCTCCGCTTCAGCCTCGTCGACGGCGAGCCCGCCCTCGACGCGCTCTACGTCCTCCTCCAGTCCTACTGGCACCTCGTCGACGGAACGGCAACGTACCCCGCGACTGCTCCGACCTGCGACACTCGCGGCGTCGTCGCGTCAGACGTTGCCGCCGCCGCCTGCGTTGTTGTTGTATCGAAGAACGACACCCTCTTTTAAGCCTCGTCTTTAGAGACGACCATCGCGCAGTCGAGGCCGCCCCCCCGGCGGACGCCCGTGATGGTCCAGAACCAGTCCCGGTCCTCGAGAAAGACGCGGAGATCTAGGGGCATCTTCGAGGGGTCGAGGAGCGGGTGGTCCGCGGGCCGCTGGGGAAAGAAGCACTCCCCTCGCGGGTGCTGGGGCGTGGCCGCGCCGCACTCTTCGGCGGCGCTCCCGCTGGCGGTGGTGGTGGTGGTGGTGGTGGGAATGATGACGTCGTCGCGCGAGCCGCCCAACATCGCAACGACGTCCGGCGGCCACACAAGCATGTCCTCGATGACGTAGATCCCGCCGCCCGGAATGAGGCGGTCCCACCACCGCAGGAGATTGCGGCGCTGCTGGGTCCAGAGGTGGGAAGCGTCGTCGACCACGAGGTCGATTTCTCGGAGGTGGTCGAGCATATCCATCACGAGGGCCTCATCCTCAATGTCGGCCTCGTAGATTCGGATTCGGGGATGGTGGGCGACGACGGCAGGCGCGCGGAGGTCGACGCCGTGGATAATCGCGTTCGGAAAAAAATCGGCCCAAGCGCGCAGCGAGGCCGCCGTTGCCCCCACGCCAAACTCCAGAACCGTCCGAACCGCCATGCGGCGCTCCCACAACAACGGACAGTAGACGCGGCCGTAGTGATGGTCGCGCTTGTCGGTGCCGTATTTCCGGAACAGTGTGTCGAGGTTGCAGCCGGAAACCACGAACGTTTCCGAGGCCCTCGCGACCACCTCGTCTTTCCGCTGGAGCCACACGTTCACGACGTGCTCCCCGGGGACCCCGCGGATGCTCGGGAGTCCTCCGGGCGCGAGGGGGACGCACCCTAGAGTGGTCGTCGCGCTCACGCACAGCTCAAAGTCCAAGGGCCGCGACCGGACGGCATCGCTGATTGGGCCCTCGGTCGCGTTCACCGCGACGTGCACGGGGATGGGGCCGCGGCCGTAGGAGGAGCCCCCGCTGGGGGAAAGGATGCGTATGTCAAAGTCGACCCCCAGCACACCACCACATAACCACGGCGCTAATAAGGCGGCGAATTTCATGGCCGTTCGAATTCCAACGGATCCTCGAGACTTCGCGGGAGGGCGTGAAAGCACGTACTGCCTCAACAAAAAAAAGAGAGAAATGTTCTCGACGACGACGACGACGACGACGACGACGACGACGACGACGTTGCCCTGGCCGGCCCAAAGCGTGCTATAGACTCCCATTTATCCCACTCATTTCATTAATGTCACCTGAGCCAGTACGAAGAAAAAAAAAACACCCCCAGCCAGCCTGGCTGTTCTTATATCCTTTTCGAAGGCAACTAGATATGCGCGGCGGCATGGTGCTGGCCACAGCACTCTGCCCAGGTCTTGTAGGGCGTGACCTCAAAATGACGCAAGACGGCGTTGGCGTTGACGGCATAGGAATGGAGGTCGTCCGTGTGCACGCGGGCAACTCTCGGCTCCATGTCGCAGCGGCGGTGGGGCGTCATATTTTGGCCGACGAGTGCCGCAAAGATGGCGTCGGTGTACTTGTCGTCGAGCAAGAATTGTTCGTAGGTCGCGACGACGTAGTGGTTTCCGCGACGCCTGAGTTTATCGAGAATCGTGAGTTTCTCGAGCCATACGGATTCGAGGAGGTCGACCGTGTCGGCGATGATGTCGAGATTCAAGGTCTGGGGCACCGTCGTGTGATTATGACGGAACTGGGGATCCTTGTTAAGCTTGGCCACCGCGGCGTCTTCGACCTCGCCCGCGTTGAACTTGAAGTAATTCGATAGGGTCCACCTCATCAAGTCGGTGCGGACGACGACAACGAACTTGTCCGTGGTGGGCAAGCGGTCCAGGTCCCTCGGTCTCGCCATGAAAAGCACGGCGCCCTCGGTGGGCATATTCTCAAAGTCGGGTTCGCCGTCGTCTTGGCGGTACGCGTCAAACTGCTCGCTGCAGTCCGTCGGCATGCAGCGCCGCCCAAAGCTCTCGCACAAGGCGTGCGAGCCCTCGTGACTCGAATGGAGCAACATGATCCGCGTCGCGCGAACGCAGATAGCAGCCAAGATGATGAAACGCATGCGGTGAGTCCCTGTGCCAAAACTTTTCGTTCCTTGCAGCACAGAAATACTACTACACACACAGTTGGCGGCGCGTAGGGTTTAGGAGTAAGGACTCAAGGGTTGTTAGCAGAGTGAGTGAAGCCTAACCCCTGCGATCGCTAACCGTTGGTTGCGATGGAGGACGGCGCCTAACACGCTTGCTCCCTGCGGCGGCCCCGGCCGTCCCGGAGTGAGACGGTGCCTGCTCGCCTCCCGGGCTGGCCGGTTAGCACCCGGAAAGTCCGCGCTGGGATGGGGTTCGCTCGGTTGGGCAGAACGCGACGGACAGGTCGATTGTTCGTGGACCAACACGTCCGCGGCCTGCGACGCTTTTGCACGACCTCGCATAAGACCGCGCGCAGTGGCGGTACACCATCAACAAGTCCGTCCTCGTCCCTCGCCTCTGCCCCAACTGCGTGATTTTCCTCTGTGATTCCGTACCGGCTCCTGCCGGTCCGGCCTGGCTCCCATGCTCGGGAGAGGTCTGAAGTTAGTTCGTTAGTTGAGTGCGCGCTTTTTGATTGGCTGGGCATATGGCACGGGATGCAGCTGGCAACCCGCGATTTGTCCTTCGAGGCTGCCACAACGCCCACGGCCGTCACTGCGCCCTCCCTTTCTTCGTCTCTCTTCTGCTTCTTGGTGATCTCTTGACAGTCCAGCTCGTCGTCTCCCGGCAGCCCAACACAGGAAGGGTACACGCGTGCCTCGCCTTCCCACTGACGCGGTCGGTCAGGACGATATTCCTTCGGACCGCGCACGCAGTCCCACACCATGGACCTGGTTGATCGTCCATTTTTTTTCGACGTCAGCATTCGCAATCGGCTCGTCTTCTGCTCCTCGTATTCTTCTTATTTTCCGCCTTTTCCTCCTCATCATTAACATAATAATCCAAAAGGTCGTGAATTTCTATCAAAACCTAGTGAATGAAGTGAATCACGACTCAGGGTAAGGATGCAGGAGGTCGAGCTCGTCGAGGCGAGACCTCACGCCGTGCCCGACGACGATGATGAGTCGAGGAGAGATGCCGTTCAGGAATCGAAAGCGCCGCAGATGGTGCTGCTCGGGGTTGGGGTATGTTTGTTCGGGGCCGTGCTGTGCATATCTCCCGCGAAAAAGAGCGTCCGCGGCGTCGCGTGCGTGTTTTTGGTGGTGTGGCTGTGGTTGACACGGTGCGTGGGCCTCGCCGTCGCGAGCCTTGTGCCGGTGGTATTGTTCCCCCTGACTGGCGCGGCCGGCGCCAGAACGGTATCCAGCGTATACCTAAGCGATCCCATGATGCTGCTGCTGGGGAGCTTGCTGTGCGCGGGCGCCGTCGAGCGGCACGGCCTTCACACTCGTCTCGCGCGATTTTTCGTCCGGTCGCAGGACCCCATCGCCGGGATTGTTGTGGCGACCTTTTTGCTGTCGATGTGGATCTCCAACACAGCGACGGCGAGCATGATGGCGCCACTCGCGTCGTCGGTCGCGACGACGCCAGATCTCGAAAGGTCGGCCGGACTCGCCGTCGCCTTCGCCTCGAGCCTGGGCGGCCTCACGACGCTCACGGGGACCGGGCCGAACGTTGTTCTCGCCGGCGTCTCGGGGATCTCCTTTGCCGAGTGGCTTCTGATCGCGACGCCAGTCTCGGCGCCGCTCGCCGTCGCGGTCTGGAGAGGCCTGAAAGTGCCTCGCGCGACCGTCCGCCTCGAGGCCGCCAAGCCCTGGACCCGACACGAGCGCGTGGTCGTGGTCGTGCTCGCGCTCATGTCCTTGCTATGGCTCACGCGCCAATCCCGCTTCGGCCTCAGCGGCTGGGCCGCTCTCCTCCCCGAACCGACCTACGTCACCGACGGCACCGTCGCGATGGCCGCGGCCATCGTCCTCTTCGTCTCCGGGGCGCTCCCGTGGTCGGCCGTCAACGACCTCGGATGGGACGTCTTTTTCCTCGTCTCTGGGGGCATGGCCCTCGCCGTCGGCGCGCGCGAATCCGGCCTCGATTCGGTCGTCGCCTCGCTCCTCGCGCCGCTCCCCGGAAACCTCGGCCTCGCTCTCACCGCGCTCGCGGGCGTCGCGCTCTCCAACGTCGTCTCCAACGCCGCGGCCGCCAACATCCTCCTGCCCCTCGTCGCCTGCGGCAACCGCCCCTTTGCCCTTCCCCCCGTCGCAATGTCCTGCTCCCTCGCTTTCCTCTTCCCCGTGTCGACCCCCCCCAACGCGATCGCCATGGCACACTTCCCCCACCTCACGCCGAGGCACATGGCGATCAACGGGGCCAAGCTCACGCTCCTCGCCCTTGTCCTCGTCTTCGCCGACGCAACTCTCCTCGTCCCGCGCATCCTCGCGAGACATCAGGACACTCCGCTCTGTGGCGACGATGGAGGAATTTAGGAGCTAAGTAGTAGGTAGCCCCCTCCACTTCGTGAGATTGCAGGTTACATACAGTGTGCCGACGGCGGGGTGGTGAAGGCGCGCGAGGAGGTCCGGAGGATCCGAAGTGCAGTGGTAAATGAACGGAAGAAGCCTCTGACACGGTGTGAGTCTGGCAGGTTAAAGATCAGGGAACAGGGTACTGTAGTTCCCCTAGCCTCGGCACACGCGACGTACGACACCTAGACCTACACCAAGCTTATTAACATCTAGAAATACGTACCACTACGGGGGCGCGCTAATCCGCGAGCTGAGCTTGAACGCAAAACCTATAGGTTTTTTTTTTTAATCGACTGGCTGCCAGATGGGGGGTGCATGCCGGGGCTGTGTGGAGACATGAGGGATGTACCATGGAGGCGGAAGTGTGTATCCCGTTCAGAGACTACTGTCGGTTGTGCGAAAAGCGAAGAAGACGGGTACCTAGGTAAGAAGGAAGAAGATGTCGTTCTCAACGGACGGACTGCATGAGGGCGAGAGCGTGAACAAGTTTCTTTGCACGCCCTGAGAACGCCCTGCGATTTCTAACGCGTAATAAATACACCCAGCAAACTCAAGAGAAATATGGTGCGGTGAGAAGAGGACTTCGACTCAAACACCTGACGGAGTGCTGTCATCCTCAATGTCTAACGCAGTACTCTCGTTGGAAGTTAGAGTCTCGAGGGAAACTTTGAGTTTGGGTGGACAAGCTAGCCGCCTCCTCTTTGAGGTGATTTGCCAGAAGCGCTCAATGTGGTCTTGGGAAGATGCAGCGGAAGACGACACCACAGAGATCACATGTGGGGTCACGTCAGATTGCTGTTCAAGTGTGACTTTATTTGTATCATTACGTGCTTACAAATCACCATCGTCAGCGTTAACATCAGCAATGGTAGGGAAGTTCTTGCCAATGTGTGTAGACGAGTATTGCGGAGCTAGGCGGCACGTGAGGTCCAGTAGTTTGTCCAAGAGATTTGGAATGACCTCACTAAGATGCTATTCTTCGAGGCGCTCAAAGAGAAATTGCGGCTCAGCCGCAAAAGGGTCTGAATAAATGTCGTGGTCGACTTTAAAGCAAGTTTGTTGCAAGACCGTAAAAAGGGTATGACAAAGTGTTTGGAGGCGCTCATCGATAATCTGGCGATTCTGCCGGTGAAGGGACTTCGTCCGTGTGAAGCGCCATGAGTGAGACGATCCCACACATGCTATAAAGGGGGAGTAACGAGATATTGATGTTCGAGTATGTAAGTCTAGCTGATTTTTCTTCGAGGTCACAAAGAGACGGGAGGTGTTTGCGGAAGAGTGTCGGCCTTAGTCTCTTCAGTTCCGGCATCTGTGCCCTTGAAAGTTAACGACTTTTGCGGTCGTGGAAGTATCGAACAGTTCAGCATACAGCCGTGGAAAGCGGCGGCGCGGCAATTTTACAAATTCCTCTGCTTCAGTATCAGAGTACGCGGGGGACTGCATTTCTTCGAGTACAGAAGGAGGACGATCCTCAGACGCGGCTGGCGTGTATGTAGAAATGTCAATGAGTCAGTAAGCAGCTCAATCACTGGCACATATTTCGAAGACTCAATAGCGCTTTGTTTCTTAGCATGTGCGCGCGAATCGTTACTAAAAGCGAAAAAATTTTTCAGCTGCAGTTTAAATGCATTGCTAGAGTAACCTAATTAGGTTCTTTGGAGGAAGGAGATTCCAAAATAATTATTGCGTGTAAGTCGAGTAAAAAAAATAACTTTAGATCTGTCGGAACGTAGTACGTTCTTTCCAGAATAGCTCTAATATGACCAGCAGGGAAAGAAGGGCAGGTCAAGCAAAATCAGCGTGATTCCGTCGAACAACGATCATGCTGCGCTTAATATGATCTGCGTTGAAGCAAGCGAGACATGTAAGGGTGGTTAAGCAAGTGAGCGGCATTAACCAATTGTTTTTGTGATAATCACTAGCGAGATGTTCAATGAACTCATTCGGTATATCATTGGGCTCTTTCTTGTGTGCCGTGGTTATGATGAGGCGAGGAGAGCCTCCATCGAAAAAGGTAGAGCAGTAGGTATCGAGTATCATCCTGTCCTTCTCTGGACATCTGGAGTACATTGTAGACTGAACGGAAGGGGCTTCAGATCAAGACTTAATACAAGTGGCGTCCGCATAGCAAAAAAGGAGGACAGATCTAGGAAGCGGGCGGTGTTATCAGCGGCATAGGCAGAAGTGATCATCTCCTGAAGAGTGGTTGTTGAGTTTGCAGCGAACCGAAGGATGTCGGTTATTGGCACACGGAACGTTTCATTAACAGGACGCCCGGTGATGAATGTGCCTAGGTCAAGTGTGGTGACAACGGAAAGAGTTAGACTCTCATTAAGAGAAGGTGGTTTCTTAACCTTTTTCGCGGAGCGGGCTAATAGCCGCGTCACATCATCGCACGAGATCTTATCCTTGTATGGTGCATCTGGATGAGAAGTTGCGGCAAACGAGCCAGAGCCACGAGACGGTTCTCTGTGCGCAAAAAACACCGCACGAGGGAAGCTGCGAAGCGCATTCTGCAGATGCATCTGCAACTCACGGTCGCCCTGTTAAAAGATCTTGTGGCAAAGTAGTAAGAGTAACTAACCAACAAACTATAGGCCAGCCCAGTGCATGGGGCGTAGGCTGATCCCAGCGCCGTAGCGCTCAGGATCAGATTCACTGGGAAAAGAGACGAGGGACGCTGCAAGTAGCGTCGGGAGATAGGATTCGGCGCCTGTCCCACGCGACGAGGAGACCGCGATATGACTGACAACCATTTCGTCGTTAACGATTCCTTCTGCGTCCCCCGGCCATAACCCGCCCCGTTGCGAACGTTCCGGCTTCCAACCGGCCCGCACGGGAGGCGAACAGGTGCCAACCGACGCCGGGAGGACGAATGCCCTCGCAAGGCGCAGGTTCAGAAGGCACCGTCCTCCATCGCATTCCACACGAGTAGTGAGAGTAGGGGGTAGTTCAATGACATTGCTGTTATTAGGAAAAGCGACAATCATTGGTATTCCGGTTCAGAATCCGGCTAACATCATGCGTGCCAAGCAAAGAACGAGACGTGGCAAACTCATTTGCAAGAGGCTTAGTGGGACTATCAGCAACAATAATTTTCCTGGAATGTGGTAAACTCGGATTTTGCGTGAGACGACATATTCTCGAATATTAAACCAGCGAGCTGAATGTGCTTGCTACGAGAGGAACCATCAGGGTTTTTATAGGTCGACTGCCAAGAGGGGGGGGGTGCGTGTGGGTATCAGGGTTGTTAGAGTGTGCACCACAACAGCATTGTCAGACAGCAAAGGTAAGTTTTTGATAAAACTCATATCCTCAGCAACAGGATTCTCATCGTCATCGTACGGGTCTTTGTTAGGGTCTATGTTAACATAGAAAGTGGGTTTAATCACATATGACAACTCCAAGAGGAGTTCCGGAGCCAGGCAGCTTCGTCGGCACAGATACCGAGCACAATGAGTCCAGACTCATGGGTAGACGAGGTTCTATTGGCTGCAGTTTACTCTTCCAGGAGATGAGGCAGCCAAAAAGGTAAAACACATAACCTGTAGTTGAGTATCTAATCTCTTGAGAATGAGAGGAAGCATCGTCAACGTCAGCCATTGCAACGGCCGGGTCGAAGGTGCCAGAAGCAATATGTTCTTGAGAGTAGTCAATAGTTGTAGACAAATCGACACGGTTAGCGGCGAGAGTACGCAGGTGGGTTTCAATCGCATTACCTTTAGGGTGAAATCAAAGGCGCAGGGCTCAGTTCTCTGGTTTTACCAGACAACGTAAGAGGTTCTGAAGAAGCTGCACATGAAGATAGGTAGGATAGTGTATGCTCCGAGTACAGCGTCCCAATATCTGAGAGAAGTCTGGGCGACAGGCGGTATGCGTCAATCAAAACGAGTTTATCCAGCAGAGGAGCGAAATGATCATTGATGTAGACTTCCACGTCTGTTGAGGGAGAACCATCTTCAAAAACTGCCGACGGGGACATTGGTTTCAATGGCGTCAATGATTTGAGGATGGGGTGCTCCTCAAAAAAAGCGTCACACTTAGCTTGTACATCCATAGGGATAGAACTATCAGCGGTGCGGCATATGCGCATACCCGGCAAAGTATGGACAATATCGAACTGGTCCACGGAGTAGCGATCCTTGAGAGCGTTCTGAAATTCAGTGCGTAGATCATCATCGTCTGATACGATGACAATTTCATCAACAGACAGACCGTAAAGAAGAAAGCGGGCGTGCAAGGTCACCTTTGTGTACAGACATAGGTCCATAAGCTTAATGCCGGCAGGGAGTCGAACGAAGATGTGTGCTCGATGTCGGACAGGACAAGGCGTTGGGGACGTCGGAGTGGTATACGGGGGATTTCTTTTAAGCCGAAATAGCTAAGTTGACACGTATAGCAGCCATCGTCGCCATCGGACCGAAAGTCGAAACAATATCGGCACCAAGGGAAGTTAAGAAGCCACGTAGAACGAGTCGGGCCTTGTGCTTCACGTACTCGCCTGCTGCGTTACTTTTGATCTTGAGAACCAAGACGGGAGTCGATAGGGCGAGTGTTATTGTCCGGTAGGGACACTAACTTCAAACAACTACAAAGTAAAGCGGACAATATCATGAAGTTCCTTGTCCATGGCCCTGAGATAGGCTTGCCTGTCATCAGGAGACTTGCCTTGCAGGCACTTTGTACTCATCGATCTGGATTTCGGACTCTTGAACTTTGTGCTCATCTTGGCCAACAGTAGACGGAGAGGTCGATGTGTAAAAAATATCGGAATAAGCGTGTGTGGAGTAAGCAGAAGGAGTAGTGGCGTCTTTTTCCAGTTGCCAGTGAAGAACGAGAAGTTGGTTCAGTGCGGAGTACTTCTCAAATGTACTCGGCGGAGACGAGGAGGTACTCCTCGAAATATGTTGGAGGCAAAGAGGTGACACCAAACTCCGCTGAAGACCAATGGGTGTTCTGACTGTGGTCGATAGAACTGTCGGGAGTCATATACGCCAAGGCACATTGTAGAGGAGGGACGCAAACGGGAGCACCATAGGCTGCAAACATGTCGACAAAGAAAGGCGGAAGCAGACGGTAAGGAGTAACGTCATTAGTGAGGAAGGCGGACAGAGGAAGGCTTGATGCACATTTGGATTGCGAGAAGACACCATCTAGCGAAGGCTAGCGAGACAGGATGTCAGTGCGCAAAGGAAGTACGCGGTGGACAAGCAAGGACATTTTCCCCTCTGGCATAAAGTAGTCCAGAGGATGCCACCAGAGTCATGCGGGGTGGGGAGGGCAGGAGATTTGAATGTGAGGAATTTGTGTCGGAGATCCCAGCGAAAGTCAGCGAGCTTGCCACCTGCGGCTTTGTAAGCGCCAACAGTAGAAGCGCGAAGACGAGCCTTTATAGATTGCACGGAAGCAGTTTTGCGTTGGTTGGGGCGGCGAGGACCTGGTTGGAGTTCAATGTAATCTTCTTGGGCAAATATGTCCTTATAGCAAGGCAAAAGAGAAGGTGACGAGAGAGATTCGTCGGAAAACTGGGAAGGTGTTCGTGTGGGAATTGGAGAAGGTGTTGAGTTTACGGAGGAAGTAGATATTGGTTCTGGTGCAGAAGCAGGAGAAGGAGCAGTAACTGGAGTAGGGATTGTGGAGTTCCCCCTCTGAGTTTGATTCTCCCTCGGTAACGCATCATCGAGGGTATCATCTCGGTCGGGTGTTATGTCAAAAGTGACTGAGGAAGCGAGATTCAGAGCGACATCAGCATGGTGATCCACATTAGGAGAAAGAAGCGGGTTGAGGGCGTTGGCACAACATAGATGCAAATATATTTTACGGGACTCGCAAGTATCTTTTACGGGACTCTTCATACTCATGGTGTTCATGAGGCTCTAAAAGAAGAAAGCACTCAGCACTGAAGATTTTTATGTAGTCGTGTTCAGGAGTCGACGGCTGGTTATAGAGAAACTGCAGCGGACTGACCATTGCGTGATGGATGCGTTCAAGGGACGCGCAAGGAAGCCAGTTATAGCTAAAACAGCGTGAATAACGGCCCAAGGGAAAGGTGGCGTCGAATCCACAATTTTAGAACTCTTGTACTGCACGTTAAAAAGATTGCGAAGATGCGAGCGGCGGCAGATGCGATGAAACCAATTGCGGCTTCGACTTTATGGTTAAAGACATACAGGTAAGGTGGAAAAGCGACGAGGTTGATACCCTTTTCAGCACGATACGGCGTGGTGATATGCTGTGACAGGTATGGTTTGAAAGTGCGCAGCTGAACCTGTATCTGAGTTCGGCAACAGTTACAGAGAAAGTCGAGGGCTTGGCAAAATCGGTAGCGTTAGTAGTGCGCGCGAAGTACACCAAGGGGAACTCAGAAAAGAAATTCTTTCAACACAATAAGATATGTAAAGCCTAATCATTCTGATCGGAGAGAAACATAGCCGCCACATCACTAGTCCATACTTCACCTGGACGGTGAGTTTGTTCAAAGTTAGGCTTGGTGGGGTCAAAAAAGTGATCACGGCGGTGCTTTTTGTCGAGTAGAATACTGTCAGGACAAACGTCAGGTATTCTACGTCTGATGCTGCAAATCCAGGGCGAGAGAGTACACCTACATTTTTCGTCGCCACATCGTCTGGGCAATGGAACGTACGGTGAAACCGATCATCACGTTCTTTGGCGTGCGTTATGATACTCGACAGTGTCGTGCAGGAAACCCTAACCTTACGAGTAGCAGCCTTGGGTGGAATATGCTTGAGCCGACGCGTATCGAATTTTTAATTTGGGCACGGGTCGAGTGAAGGTACGTTAATTTGGTCAGGTTGGTCTTTGGTATCAGCAGGAGTAAAGGCAAGAGCATCATCTTCGAGCGATACACGAGTAGCTGAGCTGTCGACATCGGTGAGTTTTCGATCCGTGATACGACTCATAAAGACTGTAGCTCGAGACACCAGGTTACTGTGACCATACGGTTGCGGCAACTCTAGCGTAGTTAATGTTAACTCATGGCAGTTGAGCCGAGTTGCATGATCGTGGTGAAACTTAGGTGATAGCATCAACAGTTTCATGTCAGTGACAATGCGACACAAGCTGGTGCACAAGAAATCGTACGTGCCAGCAGGTAAAGCGCTACTGATAATGTCGCAGCACAGGTCGGCACGAAGAGACAGCAAGAAGGATTCTCGTTCTTTCGTATTTTTTTTAGCTCGAACGAGCTCTGGGCGTGTCGCGTGTCGCAGTTTGACATCGCGACAGTCAAGAATGATCATGATAGAGTAACCCCGTACAGTAGGCAGTCGGGTTCACATGGATTGAATCTTAGAACCAGTGGGACGGTCACTATTCCTCAGGTAGCCAATGTAGCGAGCATGCGAAAGGTAGTAGTCTTTCAAGGCAAAATGCGTGTCTTCAAAGGCAAGCGTGTTGTTAGAAGTGTTATACGAAAGACATTAAGGAAGAGCTAAATCATATTTGCCCAGCAACTTGTTAGATAATTGCGGGGCGAATGTTAGCTGTCAAGGTGAGGTGGGGTTACGCTTGTACCAGCCATAGGTACCCTTTAAAAGGTTCAAGATAGATAACTTTTGTCCGCAGAGTCGTCGTGTGAGGTAAAAGAGTACGCTTCACCATATGGCTGTCTATGGTTGTCTTGTACTTAGTTGACCTATTAACGACAAGAAAATACCATCACCGTGTTTTACTTCCTGTTAAGAAAAGGGATATTATTGTGCTTGGAGGTAGATTTGGTAAGGAATAATCTGTGGGAAGGTTGGTTAGTTTCGAGAATCGTGATATAATCAGGCACGGATTTTGGAAGATCAGGCGAAAGCCTAGAAAAGATTTTACACGGGATGGTGAAAGTCTTATGGCGAATTGGATCGGCAGAATCTTTGAGGGGTGACGTAGAGTCACGCAGATAACCTATGTGATGGTATTCCAGAGCGCTACACTATAATGTGTACGACACTGGAACTCCTTACTCCTTTCACACCTTTTTCTACTAGAGGGTTTTCTCTCCGCAATACGGCTTTCCCTCTTTCCTTCCTTACCCTTCCGCAATTATGATTTCCAGATTATGAAGTATTAGATCTGCAGTTCACTTCCAACAAGGAGTAGGCCTCCAGGTGCGTACCGTCAGGTATGGGGTTTTCTGTTTAATTAATGGAGGCTTCATTCTTCATTCCTCATTGTCAGCGTAAACGCTTCTATGGGACCTAATGTCCTTAAGGAGTTAGGGCCTAAATCCCTACCTTGTGTAGTAGCATGTGGCAAGCGGAATGGTCTGTACACGCCTAAGACTGCACGCAGTCTCTACCATATACCCGGCGAGGGTCAAATCTCTCCAGGTTATGAGCCCAGATGCGTAGGTGTGTCAGCCCAACTGTGTTGTGCGTATAATGGAGTGATCAGTTTACGCCTGATTACGAGTACAACGCGACAATGTGTTCGGCGGTGGTCTAGTGTACATATTTGTCGTGTGACGGTATGTGCCCACCAGTTAATTTGGTTTGTGACCGAGTTGGGTCGGCCACTGGTCATGTGCACTCGCATAACCAATAAAATTAAAAATTTTCCTACACAAGCCGCGGAAACTTGTACGGGTTTTTTCCTTCTATTCCCCAACAAAAGACTGACTGCTCGAGAACTAATCCATTCTTCAGTCTCAAATCATCATGTTTAAATGGCATATTGATTTGTTTGGTCTTGTAAATAAGCCCACGCTTAAAATAGCGAACTGTACATATGCCTCCGCATGTTATAAACCCTTCATTCGAACATGTCAAATTGTTTTATCACTCCTTTAACCTACCTTTAACAGGTCATAATCATGTCAAAACCTAAGCCGATATCCACTACGGATATCTATAAGCAGGAACAAATTCTCGTTGATAAACTCAACAATGGTTTGCGTTTCCAAGACAATTCAACTAAGGTCAGTTTGCAACTCGAAATGCTTCGCAGGCACATGACAAGTCCATACGCGGACGCGTTGTTCCTCTACGACTCGTATGACGCGTACACGCGAAATGCCCCAGAATATAACCAACTTCTCGAACACGAAGTTGATATCATTTTCTCTCAATGGAAAGCCGAGAAAATCAACGAACTACATCTACCTAACGAAGATGCCTTGCCTGACTATCTCAGGACATGGCACATTAATCATTCACATCAACATCAACTATCAGTCGATGCACGTAATGATCTCGAACGGCTTTTCTATCAAGAGTCGTATAATCTTGTTCGACCCGAATTAAACGAGGATGTTAAGCGTGTCCTCACTCGTTTAAATACCCGACACCCTAAATCAATTGCGTATGCTTCGTCTCTAACCAATAAATCCTTCTCAGGTCTTTCTAATGCCGACTGGATTAAACACTGCGAAACCTACGCGGGTTTTTTGTACACGTTTTTCAACTTGGAATCTCAGGATCGCCCTGCCCTCGCTATGTGGCCCCAGTTGAAGAAAATTTACTCGTTTACAGCGCACCCCAATAAAACGCGTGCTTTGATGCTGTTATCCTATCACTATTATGAAACTGTATCCTGGACGGATGTCACTGAACTTAAATCTCAATTCAATCGAATGTCATTAAATGTTAATTGGTATGCTCATGTATTTGTCGAACAACTTCTTGCTTTCTAAACTCAGGCAAGTCAATTGAACACAGACGAAGCATCAATTCAATTTAATGATTCTGTTATCGCACTTAAAGCTCATGAAGAGCGTTACCGTCTTTACGCAAATCCATCTTACCACGAGCGCTACTCTCAGTCACTATTAGAATGGTGCAAACTTTACGAAACACGCTCGGGGAACAACTCGACTCGCGATCCTGAAGTTTTAGAGCTAGTTGATCCCAATAATGTTCGCCCGTTATTGGAGTTCTTGTTAAAGATCTACAATGAGACAAAATTCTCATCTAACCGACGCTTGGATAAACCTGCATCATGGATTCCATATATCCCTGGTACTACCGCTACCAAGCCACCTAAAGTATTACTGATGGACACCATTCATCAGTCCCACGATTCTCTAAACAACGCTTATTCATTGTTAGCTACCGTCGCTGGACAGTCTGGCTTTAATGCTCGTAAGCTTCGTAACGCAAAAGATAAAGCGTCGACAGTTTCACCTCGAGACACATCCTACTATCGCCCACCTTCTAATTATAATGTCAAAGGTACCAGTTTTGATCGTCCTGTCTACTCACAATCTACTAATCGCAACTCACGCTCCAACATGTCGTTAATGGATCGAGCTACTTACCAAGTAGACCGTCTTCGCCATCTGTTTAGTAAATTACAGGAAGCGAATCCCAATCCCTCTACCGACTCTAAAATAGTACAAGAAGAAATGAAGAGCTTACTAAGTACCCTTTGGACAACTGCTTCTCAAGCTTCTACACAGTCTCTCGACCCAGAAGAAGCCACCCCAGTTCAACTATACCTATCACGAGCTGATACAATGTCCAACACCATCTCGAACCTTCTAGAGACAGATAAAGAGTCTCACATCGTAGAAGAAAAGGATCAAGTTGAAATTTCTGCTCCCGCAGCGTCCCCCAGTGATGCGGAGCAGAGGGGGACTGCTGAAACAGAAAAGATGTTTCATACTGTTCTATCTATCAAAGATGATGAAATCGATAATATTCCTCAACCGCTACTGCAGCATATAAATGCTAAAGCACAGAATGCTATCGAGTGTCGTCAAGCTCGGGAAACTTCTTTGCACTCCGAGCTTCCCAATAATCAACAAAACGAAGAAAACGAGGATGGTACAGATCCCCCTGTGTTGCTTCCGAAATTAAATAATGGTTTTACACTTGTCGTGGTACCTTCCGAACAAACGCAAAGTTTCATGACTCAGTATGTGTTTGGTCAAAGTTCTACACATGCTTGTTATGCAACAATGCTTAAACTGTATAATGAATACAACTTACCATTATTGACTACGCCTGGGTATGCTGATACGTGCGCTTCTGAACATGTGGTTAACTTTAAAAGTTACACTCACTACATATCGTTAAACTGCCCGAATCCTTGTCACCCGCCATCCAGACGGCTACAGACACCCGAAGTATCACTCATGCCATGATAATAAGAACAGTCACCCCTGCTCTTCCAAAGCATCCTAACGTTGGATATGTAGAGCTAGATGTTGCTCTTTTCCTACCCAAACAAAATCAACATAACGATCCTGATTTGCACATCATCAGCATGACTCAATGGGGAGAAGACAAACTTGGTATACACCTCTATGGGGTTGAGTTTAAAGGACAATCATCTATCCAGAGCAAGATTGACGACAACGTCAAGATTACTTTGCTTAGATTCAACAATTCATTACCTACTCTCCCAATTTATTCGTTACAGCAAGCTAAAGCTCGAAAAATGGAACTACGCTCTTTACAGTTCAGATTGAGTGCTTTTAACGAACAACGTGAGATGCTTAAACTATACTCCAAACTTCTCGAACGTGTAATTTACGTCCCGTGGTTTAAAACTATTTTGGAGTCCATGCATTCACAGTTGCCTTATGTTCGCAAACATTTCTCACCTCCTGTATGACGCAAGTTTAACACACGCCTGCTCCATACTGCAACAACCTCTTCTAGTTCACGAGTACCTACTGTAACTCTACTTTGCTCCGGGATGTCCACTCCTGCATTCTTGGCTTGTGCTTCCAATGACTTGCGAATCAACATTAACGTTAAAGTTCTTGTTGAAAGCGATGAAAATCTTACGCATATGCTACGAAGACGGTTTGGTAATTCCATCGAAGTGTTTCCGTCACTACCAAAGTTCCTTACCTACCTACATCGAGCATCGGATGCTGAACGTGCAAGATATTACTCTGATATAGTGGAATTGACTTCCCCATGTACCAATCGTAACATAATCAATGGGAAATCTACATCAACTTTCGAGCGAGATATGGGCGACTCTTTATTTCCAAGTGCTCTAAATGTACTTGAGCTTTTAAAGCCCCTTGTTCTTTTTATGGAAATGAGACCACCACACTCTGCATCGTATGAAGATCATATACGAGTTGCTAACCTGATCTTCTCCACAATGCATTATACAGTGGATATGTGCGATCTCTTTCCATGTTACTGCTGTGGAGATTATCAAGCTAGAGAAAGATGGATCCTCGTTGCTCGCAAATATAATACCGGTCCATTAGATTTGCTCTCTTGGCCCAATAAGCGAGTTACTTCCTTCCTGGACATTGCGGATCATGTTAACTCCATAAGTCGCAAGTTAATTGTCGACGAACCCTGGACACAGGTCTTCTCGGATGTACCATTCGTTTCCATGCCCAAAACTTACAGCAGCTTCAGTCGCACAGGATCCGTTCGCCTAACGGTTACCGAGCTAGAGACACCAACGATGCTGTTCCTCCGTTTGCATTCATATAAAACAATCGAACACCCAAGTCAAGACGAAATGGAGGACATTTCTAACTTTCGCCTAGGATTCTTGACGAATTCAAGAAAGCCCCTCATGTGTATGACTTCACCCATTGAACTTAAGGCCTTTGTTATCCTCTATAACATTATGGGACGCTTGTTCCCAAATTCTACTACACTACCTGTGTCTTTTCGTATTACAACTATCGAATCTAACCAACCATCTCACAGGTTATTTTTAAAGAAATCCTCTACTTCCTCCATTATCTACATCACTGGTGGAAGACACACAGGTGGAGACATCACAGTTTCTAACTCCTCCTCTAAATACCAGGCACACATAAATGCATTTGGGGAAACCTGCACCTTGCAAACACACGACACAGGAATTGATAAGACTGCTTCTCTCAATCATGTTACAGGTTTTCTTTGGTTATGTCAAGCTTATCATCATCATAATGAAACTCAAGACACCCGTCGTCTCTTGCAAACACTGGTCTCCCACACTTCACCTGTGCTTCATGATTCTTTCTTTTTTTATCCCAAGACACATCATCTTGAATTTATCGACAGAGTCTTTGCTTTAAGTGACATGCATCTGTCTCAAAGCAGGTACCTTGGCTTCATCACATCTAGTGATAGAAAGATGGGCGCCAAACTTCATTCTATTCACACACCAACTCCCGCTATTCGTGGATTTGCGAACATGATCCTTTACGATCCACGGCTTGATCGCATTCGACATTATTCAACTCGCGAACTGGCACGCGCCAATAACTTCACAGCGCACCAAATTAATTTTCTTCTGTCTTTGTCCCCGGACCTTTGCTGTGACATAATTGCTAATGCTATTCCAGCTGGAACCTATCACGTAATTTATACACATTTGTGTCAGATTGTCTATGATTTGCGTAAATTAACGTTATCACCATCTTTTGACCCTGATCATGCTTCTCTAACCAAAAACTATAGGTCAACTTTTTTCACTAACATATTTCCAACTGACACATCCTTAATATTAAACCAGAGTTCTATCACAATGTTATACATTTCTAATAAAGCCTTCCAATGTTGTGACAACATCTCTTCCAACCACGAACTTCCACTGTTTCATCTCGATTCAGTAGCCCACGTCTTTTTATCTAACATCTCATCCGCAGATGCACCATCTCCTACAAAAATGAAACATATTCCTCTCATAACTCCAAGACAGTTACATGAAAAACATGCTTCTTTTGACAGAAAAGTACATGCCAGAGGCACTCTCGCTTTTCGAGATGCTCAGCGACGTGCCACAAATTTTCACAATATTCACCATTCTAGTGATTCTCAGGCTATAAAAGCTGTTCAGGTCATTGCCAGTCCGGGACATCATCCTTCAGATGTGCCCTACCGTAAGTTTTGTGTGGATTGTACCTTACATAAAAACGTTTTCCTCATCCACATCATCTTACCAAGCAACCTTCATTTGAAAAAGTTTTTCAACCTGGTGAAGCCTGGGCATGTGATGGTGGTTACGTATCTGTCCTATCTGAATGGGGCTCCTTTCGCCACATTTTAGTTTTCAAATGTCTCATCTCTAAATTTTTGTTGGTGTACTTTTGTCGTACTACTAATGCTAGTGAATTTTGTAATGCCCTCGAGTTTGTTCGCAATTTTTGCTCCACCTATGTTCATGTACAATTAAAACAAATTTATTGTGACTCTTTTAAACCCTATTTATCTCAACACGTTACCACTCCCTTCCGTGTTGAACATGGCATTAATATGTCTGCTTTCCCTCCCTACTTACATGTGTTTAATCATGAAGTAGAAGCTGCTGTTGGTCATATAGCAACTGCTGCGTCTACACGACTCCGGCGTATGCTTAATGTATCCTATAAAGGTCACCCCCTAACAGATCCGGCACCACATTACCCGTGGGCTGTTATACATGCCATTCAATCGTACAATCTCCTTCCTAATGTCTCTCTCGAACGTATTTATAATAAAGTCCTAAGCCCCCAACAAGTTTTGTTGGACCAATGTAATGTTCCCCAACAAGATTACCTCAAACCTTTTGGTTCTGTTTGTTATTTGCATCTGGAATCTAATGAATTTCACAAATATGAACCTCGATGTCGTCCCTATATCTACTTATGTGGTGCTAATGTTATAAACCCTTTAGTCACACCCCATGTTAACCACTTAGCTGATGTTGTCCTCAATCCTGAGAACGGCCAAGTCCGTGTTTCTTCTAAACTTACCTTTCCTCATCTCATTTCTAAATCTCCTCCCGATTACGAACAACATCCCCCACCCGCACCTTCACCCGAAATACCCTTTTCTGTTCAAAGCACCCCCAGTGATGCGGAGCAGAGGGGGAATGCTATGTCTAACGACATTGAACACGAGAGGGGGACTCCTTCATCCCTCGCACACGCTCCTACTCCCGTTCCCGCATGTGCTCCCGCTGTTTCTGCACCCGCTGCTTCTGTCGCTACACCTCCGGCATCTGAAGTGTCCTCCAACACTTTACCTATTTTACCATCCTATCGGCCCCTATATTCCCAAGATGTCCTTCGTCTCACCCGCGGTCCTAATCACCCTCAGCCTCGTCGCAATGCTAATCTCAAGGCTGTCCTCATTCGTATTGCTTCGCCAGCCGTTGCCGCTTATAAACAAGCTGGTGGTACGCTTGCTGACTTGAAGTATGGCCTCTCCAAGCAGTATACAACTTTCTGCGACCCCACCCTCCACTCCCTCTTCCGAGACGGTACCGCCAATGCTTAACTATTTTCGCCAACTTTCACCTGATCATCAATCCTCTTTTTAAAACGTGCTAGTCCAGGTTGGCTATCCCTCCGCTATAATCGATGCCTTTTCAGATAATACATTATCGGAAGGTGTAACACCAGCACCAGCCGAAACCCCATCCGCCGAGTCCACGCCAGACACATCTAATGACAACATGGTTGAATCTCTACGCCAGTTAAAAGAAGAGATTCAATCGCTATCCATATTCTCACGTCTCACTAACAGTGAACAGCAATTGATGGCAAAAGATCAACAGCTATCGGTTACACTAAAGCACTTAACCCAGGTACAAGAAGCTTACGACGATCTACATACTCAAGTAACTGAAAACATCAAGCATGTCGCGCTTTTGGATAACATACTATCAAGCCTACAGATGAATCAAGATAACATTGTACCAACCTTAGCTGTCTTTGTCCACATAATTTCACGATCGCTTATTTCGTCTATTGGACAGTTTCCTCCAAATACCTATAATGAATCACAGCAAGCTCTAATCGACGATGCAGCGCATAATGTACATGCAGCTATGTCTAATGCACAGGATCGTGTTATCCCGGCGCTTGATCTGCATACACTAACACCGGACGCAGCTATGTCCTTCCTCTCGTCTGTTATGGCACCCCTGGTCACCTTAAGTGATGCTGTGACTACGAACAACACTGTTAATGACCAATCCTCCGAAGATCACGATTCTTCCTGTCCAGAGTTAAAGGAACTGGAAGATAATAGCGAGGATGAATTGGACCACACATCTGATGTTGTGGATGCCGCTTCTTTACGCAATATCACGACACGCCCGACCTCTTAAATTAATCTGTCGTGTTACCTCCCCATGTCTTCTTGTTGTTTGTTCACCTGTTCGCAGCTCCTATGTACATTACCCAAGTTCGCCCTCAAGAACGCCTGAAATGCACACACCCTTCTTTCACACGTTTAGGGGGTCCAGAGAGCTACACTATTGTGTGTACGACACTGGAACTTCTCACTCCGTTCACACCTATCTCCACAAGAGGGTTTTCTCTCAGTAATACGGCTTTCCCTCTTTCCTTCCTTACCCCTTCCGCCCTTATATCTCAGATTATGAAGAATTAGATCTGCAGTTCACTTCCAACAAGGAGTAGACCTCCAGGTGCGTACCGTCAGGTATGGAGTTGTCTGTTTAATTAATGGAGGCTTCATTCCTCATTGTCAGTGTGAACGCTTCTATGGGACCTAATGTCCTTAAGAAGTTAGGGCCTATATCCCTACCGTGTGTAGTAACATGTGGCAAGCGGAATGGTCTGTACACGCCTAAGACTGCACGCAGTCTCTACCATGTACCCGGAGAGGGTCAAATCTCTCCATCCTAAAGTCAGTGCTCCTTCTCGTCACATCAACTCACGAGAATTTCGCATTCGCGACTACCAAGCTAAATCGATCATTAGACCTCTCTGGTGTCTTACTCTCTACCAGGTCGCTGATCATTTTTCGAAGCTCCTTCAACGCAACTTATTTCATAAGCTCAAAAACGCCTACGGCGTTCATTCCACTTCATCTTCCCCACCATCCCATCAAGTCACTCTTTCAGCTCCTCTTCCACCTCAAAGAAATCTGCTGCCTATTACCCTTATCCGTCCGTTGAGAACGTGATCTCTTCCTTACCCTTCTTCTTCCTTTTTACACAGTCAAATAGTCCTCTTAAGCTCATAATCATGGTCTAGCGCGTCCCGAGGTATGTAGCACTATACACTTTACCTTTCTCGTGTAGTTCTAGATGCCGCCTGTCGTGTTCGGAGGATATAGGGAACATACATTTTCATTCCCCGAATTAATACTTCCAGACGTTCATGATGAGACGGGATGGTTTCCCAGGTGACTTACCACTGCTTGCTAAATGCTCTGCAGATTATGGGCCCAGGCGGGTCCTTGAGAAATCATGTGTCAACATGCACGTAACCTATGGGTTTTGGACTGTTACCGCGCCGGTCCAGCCTCGACATGTGACACGCTTGTCAATATAACGCCATTATCATTGGGCTGTATATAGCATATTTTGCACACGTGATCGTGTAACCTAGTGTGCGCCTGTTCATAGTATCGTATTGTCATGTCAATGTTGATGTGTGTGTAAGTTGGCTAACCTGTACTCTTGCACACATGCTATGGAATATTTTGGGTACGTCCACTCGTACATTCCATGGCAATGCACTTAACAAGCTCCTTGAGAGCACCAAAACTAACCAGCTGCCTGAGTGACTACGCTTAGCGACACTACTCTGGACTCACAGCTTGCACAGTCGTCAAATAGACATTTTTTTTCATCGAAAACGATGAGTGTACATAGACACCGATAGACAGACCCCCTTAGAATGTCTAGACAGTGTGAACTGCGTGACTGAACCCACAGGTTCCCCGTCAACTGCTATGGCAGAACACGCAGCACGAGCCGCACCCAAGGCGATCACAGGTGCGGATATATTGAAGCTCGAAGCTCCTGTAGTTGAGTTAGTTAACGAAGGAAATCGATTTCAGCTTCAGACCCGCAAGGTATCCTTGCAAATCAAGCACATTAAGCAATTATTACGGTCCAGTCATGCCGATGCCTTCCTCGAGTACGACTCGTACGAAGCATACACTCGGTCATGCAAGGACTACGAGATCCTCCGGAATCAAATTCGCGATCGCGTTTTCCTGGAATGGAAGACCGATAGGGCTGCCGATCTCCGTTTAGCTGTTGATGAATTGCCCCCTGAGTATCAGGAATGGCATTTCACCAACGAAGCTTTCCCCAACTTGCCTGATGCCGAAGTAGCTCAGCTAGCTACTGTCTGTTCCGACTATGAAGTCAGGGCATTACGTCCTGAAATCAATGCTCGTTTCTTAGAAGAGGAACGAGTCTTAAATCGCGCGCACCGAAAGCATTAGCTTTCGACACCCGTGTTCGTGCCCCTGTTACTATGTTTTCGTTAACTGCTGCTGATTGGCACGCTTATCAGAATACGTATGCTACATTCTTGCATAATTATTTCAATCTTGAAAGTGTTGGAAAACCAGCACTTTCGGCCTGGCCCGCCATCAAAGAGGTATATAACAAAAGTTATTTACCCAACAAGGCTCGAGCCATTATGCTCATTGCCTTTAGTCACTACGAGTCTGTTACGACTACTGATGTGTCATATTTGAAACAGCAGTTTAACTCTGTTGTTTATAATCCTAACTGGTATGTCCATGTATTTATCGAAGCTGTCCTAGCATTTAGGCAAATCTCTAACTAACTAACTTAACTAACTTCAGACCTCTCCCGAGCATGGGAGCCAGGCCGGACCAGCAGGAGCCAGTCCGGAATCACGGGCCTGTAGACGAGGAGCGCCGAAAGGTCGGTCGGCGGAGAGTGACCATCAAGCTCGTCGCCATGCGACGAGGAGACCGCGATGTGACTGACAACCAACTCGTCGATAACCTTCCGTCTTCGCCCCCCGGCCATACCAAAATATAGGCAAATCTCTTACCAACTTAACCAGGAAGAGACTGACCTTCAATTCGACTTTGGTACTCTTTGTAGAAAAATTTATGAAGAGATACATCGGCATTATGCCGATAATACCAGCAACAATCGTTACGATCGTGGTTGGGTAGATTGGTGTTATATGTATGAAACCCGATCTTCATCTCGGCCTGTGCCAGAAGCTGAACGATTGTGTCACCCTACCAACCCTAGCTATATTTTAGAATGCGCATTAGACTTATATATTGTAGTATCAAATGGTCGAACAAAAGACGCTTAGAACGCCCTGTTTCTTGGCAACCCTATGTCGAAGGTTTATCATCTCAACCAAAGCCAAAGTTACTACTTACAAACACGCTGGATTTAGCAGGCAAAAGTCTGACTCAAACTGCCAACACACTCGCCTTCATTACTGCGTCTCAACCTGGTACATCTATCCTCGACCGAAAAGTCGTTAAACTACGTGGAGCCACAACATCATACTGTTGCTACTGCTCCCAACTCAAAGGCAACTCCTCCTACTACAGACACCAAGAATGCCCCCAACACACAGGGTAATCCCTCCAATATTGTGCCTAACTTCTTTACTGCTTCCGCCATCTCGGCTTTACCACCAGCGTTACTATCGTCGCTATCTTCACAGGTCCAATCTGCCCTCAACCAACCACCACAAGCCGAAACCAAAAGGGATGCCGATCATACTTCGCTATCGTCATTTGATGAGAAGTACGGCATGGCTGATGAGGCTGACGAACCATCACCACCTGTTCAACCGATTATCATTCCAACTCATCTGTTATTGCTGGAGAACTTCTTCACTGCCAGCCTCTCCACTACTTGCCCGCATTCGGAAAATGCCTTCCTCGCCAACTACATGAAGGTAAACAGTGTCCCTCAACATTGTTCCTTTCTATATTTTGGCTCTTGTGCTACCATCTCATTGATGTCCACGTACGATTTTGCAATACCAAATCATATTATTCCACTGGACTCCAAATACGCGCCGATTGTTATTCAAGCTGCCACTGGACAACAACGTGCCTCACACTTGATGTTAACGCGTAACATAGTTGTTCCCCTACCAGATCATCCGCAAGTTGGCTATGTTAAGATCGACTTCGTTTTATGTCTTCAGCCAGTGCACGACCGACATCTCGCTATCCTGAGCATGCTCGAGTGGAACCAGACGAACCTGACCACTGTGTTCAATGATCGATCTGAGCCAAAGCTCAGCGCTGTCACGAGCCGCATAGACAAAGACGTACGTATTCCCATACACTACATAGCAGCGAATTTACCTGCTCTCCCTTGTCTCACCTACAACATCGCTCGCGACAAACAACTCGAACTTCGTTCCCTCGCATTTCCTCTCAAGCGATACCATGAAAACAGGGATCTACTGGCATATTACAATTACCTACTCAAATGAGTTTTACCAGATCGCCCGTGGATTCGTCCTTTGGTTCTCAATATTCGGAAACAGAACAAGTTTGTCCAGCAAAGCACACCGCCATTAACCTGAATACTCTCGCGCCCAGTGTTTCTCTCACAAGAGCCCAATCTCCGCAAACCCTTTGTCATGTTACTTTGTTCTGGTTTGTCAACTCCAGCGTCCCTGTCTCAAGCCACTAATGACTTAGGCTTAAATATCAATGTAAAAGTTGTTGTTGAGTCTGATGATACGCTTGTTCGTATGTTAAGCCACCGTTTCCCTACAGTATTATTGTTTGAATCTCTCCCCGCCTTTATTAACCATCTTCACCTAATTTCACCAGAGGAAAGGCGCAAATTCTATTGTGATATAATTGAGATGACTCCTCCCTGCACAACAGGAATCTACTAAAGCAGCATAAGACCGAAGACTTACACAGCCTGCTAGACGATTCTCTTTTCGACAGCATGCTGTCTGTCATCAAGCTACTCCAGCCCTTGGTACTACTGGCTGAGATGACGCCTCCGCACAAGTACTGTCATCAAGACCACATAACTTTGGCCAATCTCATCCATACGACACTCGATTACTGTGTCGATGTTGTTGATAGGTTCCCGACCTACCTCTGTGGCGACTACCTATCTAGAGAAAGATGGATATGCGTTGCACGCAGGTATTCTACTGGACCAATTGACATATTGTCATGGCCTATCCTCCATCCACGCCCCTTCCTAAAGATCGTGGATGATCTACAATCCATTCCCAAGCGCCTTTGGTTACCCAAACACGTATCCAAAGACTGGATCCGGGTGTTCCCCGATCCTCCATATATCCCCGTTCCTAAAACGTTTGCACCTTACTCTCGCACAGGTTCTGTTCAGCTTACTATGGCTGACCTTGAATCCCTCAATATGTTACTGCTTCGCCTTCACTCACAACAGGCTCACGAGCAACGTACTCACTCTGTTCAATCCGAGTGTACTTATCATCAGCTGTGCTTTAAACGCTCCTCCATGGAGCCGCTACCTCATGCAACCTATTCTATACACGTCAAGGTTTTTACAATCCTCTATAACTTGTTTGCCAGATTACACACTAACTCACCCACTCCTGTGTCCTATTACATAACCGTTTTCGAAACTGACCAACCGTCACACAGGCTACTACTTACAACCTCATCAACATCACACAACGCCCACTTCTTAACTGGTGGTCACCATTCTGATGGCAACCTCACCATAGAGAACGCCACCACCAAATATCATGCTTCCATTTACGCGTTTGGAAGCACGTATACGTTCACTGCTTCCGACACCCCCCGCGACCGGGACAGGTCCATATATTTGGAGCCGTTTATGGGTTACTTGTGGATAGTCCAAGCCCTCCCTCAAGTTGGCTCCGCTGCCACCTATTGCACCGCCATACAAAAGCTCTTGTCCAGATGCTCTCTTGTGATGCCTTGCTGCCTTACCTACAAGGCCACCGACAACTCTTTCGACTACAAGGATTCTCATTTTGCTCTGGAAGATCACCACTTATCTCATAGTCGCTATATAGGGTACCTTCGTGGAAGTGACCGCAAACTCGGCTCTAAACTCCACTCCATGCTTGCTCCATTGCCCACTGTCCGAGGGTATGCCAACATTATTTTACTCGACCCTCGCAACGGGAAATTACGCTACCCCACTCGACCGGAGTTGATTCGTGCTAACAACCACACCAAACAACAGGAGTCTTTCCTCTTGTCTCTTCGCCACGACCTTTGCTGTGACATGCTCAGCAATGCTCTGCCTGCCGGTACGTACAGCACACTGTACCAGCACCTTTCGCTCCTCGTTGTCGATATTAAATCCCTTATGTTGGACCCTACCTTCCAACATACTGCTGCCGTGACGAAGAAATCCTAATGTATCCAATTTTATGACCATTGACCAGGCCTCCACCACGTGCAGCACAGATACCTTGTCTTTGGCACAATCTTTTATGATGTATATTTCCAGCAACTGCTTGACCGAAATGTCGTTAAACTATATATCATCGTCCTACGAAGATATTCTCGCTACTCGTGATGATGAGGATGCACCTCCAAGTGACCCTACTGCGCACCAGGATGACGACGCACCGCCTCCTCCTGCCTTGGACACCGAACTCAAGTTCGATGTTCGGCGCAAACGTCATATCCCCGCTCATCCCATTCCTCGCAAGTCCTTCGCACACGGATCTGCCGAATACCTCAACGCCAAAGAACGTGCCAATCGCTTCCACCGGGTGCACCACTGCCCCGACAACGTCGCTGCCAAGGCCCCCAACGTACTGGCTCGCCCTGGCTTCTCTGCCTCAGACCTACCGTATCGCGACTTATGCACCGTCTGCATCGCACACAACAAGCGCCACCCGCACAAGCACTTCAATGCGACCAAGCCCTCTTTTGAGCAAACTCACAAAGCCGGCGAAGTCTGGGCGTGGGACGGCGGCTATGTGACCATCCCATCCGAATGGGAGGCTTCTCACATATTATCGTCTTCAAGGAACTCATTTCGAAATTTCTCTTGGTGTACTTTACACGCACCACCAACGCCACGGAGTTCACTCAAGCTCTGGATTTCGTGTATGACTTTTGTCGTACACAACTCAACGTGCACATGCGCACCCTCTACTCCGATGCCTTCAAGCCCTACTCTAGCCAGCACATTACCTCCCCGTACAGCGTCGATAAGGGCATTCAGCTCATCGCCTTCCCGCCATTCATGCACCACTCTAACTTTGAAGTTGAGTCCGCCATCGGTTTCATGTTGCTCATGGCATCCACTGGATGGCTATACCTCCAGAGGGGGAATTTACACAAACTCTTCATCATCATGTTCACCAAGCGCTATTCCAGTCTTCTTCTGGTATGTGTCATAGTAGCCTTAGCCATCCGTCGACGGATGCCACTCCTGTTCATCTCCTCGACGACCTCAGCCTCGCGGACCTTCACCTTCCTCGCGCTCTTGTTCATCTCATTTCTGAACACGCTCAAGCTTTTCGAGTTCCTCCCGCTCAATATGCTTATGCTTTGCTAACGCCCCATTCTATTTTGGATCATAACGTTGCTTCTTATGGTGCCTCCGAGCCTCACCTCTCCGTGATTGAAGACTACATCACTGTACAGTCTCATTACATTGATGCACACCATGGAGATGACCCTCTACTAGTTATTCAACTTGTCGAAGATCCAGATCCCGCTCATACTAACGATATTGTTGCTTCTTACACGATCATCCACCTTACCAATGCTCAAGATCCCAGCACTGTTGGTCCGGACGAATATAAAATTCAATCCAAAGATATATCAAGATTGATGAATATGAGTTGACCTGCCTCAAAGGTCTTTCTGACGCTGATCGTAAGGCTTATATCTCCGCTATTTCCAAGGAGATTTTTGACAATGTCAAATTTGGCTGCTTTAAACTCTCGTTGCCTATGGTCAACTCCAAGCCCATTGATACCCGACTGGTATTACGCATAAAAACCAATGCTGCCGGTGAGTTCATCAAACATAAAGCAAGATTGGTCCTACGAGGATTCTTAGCTTCTCTGGGCACCGACTTTTTTAACACATTTAGCCCAATGGCGCATCTCACCGGTATCCGTAGTGTTCTGGCGCTTGCAGCCCACCTACGACTTCCCGTCTACCACATAGACGTTCCTAATGCTTTTGTTCAAGCTCCCATAGACTCTCATGTCTACGTTAAACTGCCACAAGGTATTCACCTAGTCGATCCTGAAGATGCAAAAATATCAAGGACGACGTCTTCCAAAACTACTTAAATCTCTTTATGGATTACGACAGAGTCCTGCTCTTTGGAACCAAACCATAAATGGTTCCTTCGATATGCTAGGAAAAAAACGCTTTCGAACAGATACATGCATCTATGCTAAAGTCCAAGCCGATGCTACGTTTTTACTTTGTACGCTATCAGTGGATGATGTTGTTATCATCTGTACATCGGAAAGCCTACGTCGTGAATTCCAACAAGCCATGAAGAAGGAATACTCGGTTGAAAACTTTGAAGAAGTTCATACTCTCTTAGGTATGCGCATAACTCGCACTACCGATGGTTCCATCTCACTTGACTGCCAAGCTAAAATTGATGCATTGTTTGAAGAGTATCCCATCTTAATGCAGTTACGTCCCACATTAACTCCTATGTCCCCTTCAACTACGTATAAAACTGGAGAGCCTTCTTCTGATATGGACAAGTTCATCCAACACACCTTTTCCACCTTACTTGGCAAGCTTACTTTTGTACAGTTGGCCTGTCGCCCTGATTTATCACAAAGCCTCAGTCGCTGTTCCCGAGGAATGCATAATCCAGCATATTTGCATGCCCAAGTATTAACAGGAACTCCTCGCTATTTGCGCAAGCCTGAAAATCGCAATCTTCGACTATGGTACTACTCCGGTTCTTCCGCTCTAATGGACCATCTTAGACTTCTCATCGGCAATCGTACCGACATGGCAACCATGTTGGATTACACTAAAGAACAAGTGAATTCAGGTAATTTCGATCCACTGGTCGCGTTCGTCGATGCTGATAATGCACCCTCTTATGAGCAAGATCGCAAATCTACAACTAACCAATGCCATCTTTTTATTCGGTTCCCTCATCACTTGGAAGTCCGAACTACAGCCTGTAACAGCTACTTCCACGCATGAAAGTGAACTTATTGCCCTTAATATGTGTGCTGATGACGTGGTCTGGTTACGTAAATTGTTAATGGAAATGGCGTTTGCTATAAACCCGCAATACTATCTTCGCCAACCTCCAGGGAAAGATTTGTTATTAGATTATGATGCTCATGACAACCCTCTCCCATCAGACATGTCATTCATGCGCAACAGTCCTATACTTGGAGACTCTGCTTCTGCTATCCATCTGTCAAATAATCCTGACAGTGCGACTAAAGCCAAAGCTATTAGCACACGCTGGTTTCGTATTCGTGACTATGTGCACCTAAGACGTATTCGCTTACAACATGTTTCTTTCACTCAGAATATCGCTGATGGTAAATACTAAACCCTTTGGTGCTCCGCTTTTCACTAGATTTCGCACGTTACTTGGTTTACAACAGCCCGTAGCCCAGCAAGATGCTTAATCATTACCCTTCACTATGTCCGCAATGACATTAAACTAACCCTCATGGAAAACGGTATCGTGGCTCGCTAAAAAATGTGAAATGCGAAATGTGAGGATCTCCATAAAATGAATCCTGCCAAGACCAAGGATGCTGCGAACCGACGTTACTCTGTATTGAACCGTGGACGTGGTGGCATATCAGCATTATCTTCTCCGTTTAATGCTCTGAACCCAGGACTTGCCCCTACTGGTTCTCCCAATAGCCGTAAACATCAAACATATCTTTCTGTTGCTCAAGGAAATCAATCCTCCCCAGTGACTCCCACGTCACGATCAACACAACATAATACTAAATCTCATGTTACGAGCACAGAATACTTTCTATTAAAGCACTGTAAATTCGATGTTATGGCGATGATGTCTGGGAACGTTCTTTCGCTTGGCACTCAACCACCAAATTTCTTGCTACCGTCACCTAAGAATCCTCAATGTTGGTGTCAGCCCATCCAACAGCTGCTTACTGACGCACAACAAAATAACTGTGTTGAGAATCTCCACTTCTTGAGTTCTCTCCTGTGTCTAAAGACCAAACGTGTGCGCAATGCTCCTAACATACCGGCAAACGAGGGTATTCGATTGCATCGATACCCACCCATTAAAGACGTTGTCAAAGTACGTATAATGTGTACTAAATGTTTCAATAAAACCGATCCACCGGGCACACCGCTCGTTCTCGCTATTTGCACCGAAGACGAAGTTAAAACGGACAAAATTATTAAAATCATCGAAGATCACTTGGCATCAGAGCAACATGACTCGCATTGTTTCGATGTACCCCGTCCAATTTTCCTTTTGATCTGCGTTGTGTGTAATTTATCACAGCATGGGACAGCCTTAACTAGGAATAGTCTCCAGTCGTTTCATCTTTCATGCCATAATGATCCAACTGCACATATGCGAGCCATCATTCTACGTTTGGGTAAGTCCATCACACTAAATAAGCTACTTAAAGATGCGCTCATTAAATGTATGGCTACGCACAATCTTAATGCTTCTAACATCATAGTGAACCCAGACGACTATGCACCCCGCTTGATACAGCTACCTCATATCTCGACCGTTAATCTTGAAATTCTCGTAGCGGCTTGGTCATTACTACAGTCCGTCGAAGATAAAGTCTGCGTCGTTACAAACCCTGATGAGCTGCTTGCTGTGCTCATTGAAAGTTTCGTTAATGATGTTTTTCACCAGCTTAATGACACTTCTCACGAGATGTTACCGCCAATGCTGGACTACTTTCTTAAATTAACCCCTGAGCATCAAACCGCCTTTAAAAACGTACTGATCCAGGTTGGTTATCCCTCTGCCATAATAGACGCATTCTCAGACACTAAATTGTCTGAGGTTAAACCAGCACAAGTCGAACCTACGCCAGACGAACCTAATGACAATATACGTGAAACTTTGCGTCAGTTAGAGAAGAAATACAATCTCTATCTTTGCATATCGCCAAGAGTGATCAGCAATCTATAGAACGAGAGCAACGACTTTCTGATGCCTTGAAAACTTCAACTCAACTCAAAGATGCTAATGAAACCCTTAACGCGCAAGTGACCGAAAAACATCAAGCATGTATCGCTCTTAGACAACATACTGTCCAGCTATCAAATGCACCAGGATACTACATTGTCTACCCTTGCTGTCTTAACCCATATAATTTCCAGGTCACTTATCTCTTCTATTGGACAATTTCCTCCAAATACTTTTGAGGGGGCGCAGCAAAACATAATCGATGATACAGCTACTAACTTATATACCGCTATGTCTGATGCACAGGATCATGTTATTCCCGCAACAGATTTGCACACTTTAACACCAGATGCAGCTATGTCCTATTTGTCTTCTGTCATGTCACCACTTGTTGCTCTCAGTGGTGCAATCACTATAAATAATGCTTCTAACGACCAATCCGAAGATCATGACTCTTCCTCTCCAGAATTAAAAAAACTTGAAGACAATAGTGATGACGAGTTGGACCACACATCTGATGTTGTGGATGCTGTTTCTCTACGCAATGTAACAACACGTCCAACCTCATCCTCCTAGCCTTAACTGTTATGTTACCTTCTCCTTTATCTTATTGTTGTTTGTTTAATTTAGTCGCTGTTCTCATGTATCATACACAAGCTCCGCACTCAAGAACGTCTGGAATGCATAAAGCCTTTCACACGTTGAGGGGGTCCAGAGCGCTACACTATAATGTGTACGACACTGGAACTCCTTACTCCTTTCACACCTTTTTCTACTAGAGGGTTTTCTCTCCACAATACGGATTTCCCTCTTTCCTTCCTTACCCTTCCGCAATTAGGATTTCCGGATTATGAAGTATTAGACCTGCAGTTCACTTCCAACAAGGAGTAGGCCTCCAGGTGCGTACCGTCAGGTATGAGGTTTTCTGTTTAATTTATGGAGGCTTCATTCCTCATTGTCAGTGTAAACGCTTCTATGGGACCTAATGTCCTTAAGGAGTTAGGGCCTAAATCCCTACCTTGTGTAGTAGCATGTGGCAAGCGGAATGGTCTGTACACGCCTAAGACTGCACGCAGTCTCTACCATGTACCCGGAGAGGGTCAAATCTCTCCAGGTATGTCAACTAGTGTTATAATTATCGTGGATTTTCTGTTCCAAGTCCTTTTGTGAGAGTGAAACCTGAGAACTAAGAGATTTAAAGTTTCGAGTTCATACATGCTCAGCCGAGTGGAGCCGGTACGAGAAAAGGCTGGGAAGCATTTAGGGCAGGATACAGTTGGTGGAAATACCCAGACCGAGTCTCCGGCAAGGTCCTTTGATAGCCAGAGAGACTTGGGAATGGAAGACAGGTCATCCGCAATGGAAAGGATAGTGGGCGTTTGTTTGGCCAAGATAGCATGTTAAGCTTGTCAGTGTGGTTTCTACGTGCTACGCAAATCCATCGTTCTCAGGCCTGATAATCACCGTACAGATAAGTCGGAAAGAGATCGACGACATCAACGGAATATTAAAGAGTTGCGTGGATCAAGTTAGCAACTGGGATGTGATCCTTATACACACCGTTGCGAGGTGGAGTCATCTCAGCAAGCAGAACCAGAGGTTTCAGCTGTTTCATGTCAGATAACGTGCTGTCGAACAAGGAATCGTCCAGTAAATCCGCTTGTCTTGGTAGACTTAATCACATTCCGTTTAGTACAGGGCTGCGTCTTCATGCGCCGACTCTTCTTCGAGCGCGACTTATCCTCGGCGCTACCGCACTTTGTGTGCTCGTAGCGACTTCACGTGGGCGCATCGTCTTGCTTCGTCTTGACTTTTAACAACGCATATTGGCTCCCGGACGACTTTAAACACGCGGTCGCCATGATATGGTCAAGGCCTTCACGTACAGAACGGAAGGTACCGGACCTAGGATATCACTGTGGTCAACGCCGGTGGTTGAATCGATAAACGAGGAAGCGCCGGAAACGGAGAACCGCACTATAGTATACCGTAGAGTGCTACGATGAGGAGTACGAGTTTCGCTGGAACGCCGAACTTGGGTTGCCCTCGCCAAAAAAGTTCCCGCAGGACCCTGTCGTCGAAAGAAAGCCGTGACAAAATCAATGAATAGGACCCACGTTTCCATGCCAAGATCGCGACGGTTAGTTATTGCGTGCCATTTTTGAACAGGCTGAGGGTAGCGTCGGCAGTTCCCCGCAAACCCCCCCCCCCCGGCTGATTGCCGCACTACGCTTCTTCTTCTGCCTCATCGGAATTGAAACACACCGAGACGCGCGCGTATGATGTTGGAGGCAGACAGACAGCCTTTTGCGCGACCTTTCGCGAGCATCATCACGCCTCTGTAATTGCCTGGCAGCGAAAAGTCGCGCCTGCCTTGGGCAAATTTCCAAATTGGCCGATACCCCTCTCTTCCGAACGACGCTTCTTCTCGGACGACCAGAAAAAATCATGCACTACGGTTCTGAGGACCAAAATTGTTCTTCGGACGACCAGAAATCATGCACTGCGTTTCTGAGGATCCAAAACACGTTTGTTTTGACGACCAGCGAGGCGTCCGCTATATGATTCTCCGCACGAACGCCCAATGCTCCAGCAGCTGAGAGACAGCGGTTGGCCGCCGTGCGATATCCGCGACGAAACTCTCGCGCGTCAAAACACACAAGGCTTACGATTATAGTTCTCACAAGTATGCGCGGAAGACGCAGCCTTAACTCTCCTGAGGTGACTAAAAAAACTAGGTAGTTTCGCATTAGCGTCGGACGTGACGACCTATGCTAGAAAAAGAAACCGCTTTTGACACGGCCTTTGATCTCCCAATACCGCGACGTGCCACAGCCAACATTCAACCCGTCAGATAGACATAATAACGATCCATCATTCCTTTGCCTTTTCCACGCAGAAAGGCGAGGAGCGAGCGACACGTGGCGGACGAGGATGCAGCCGTGAACGCCGCACAGTCTAATCAAGCATACTTCAAGCATGATGATGTCATACGTTTTTTTCGGGCGCTTCAAGTATGTTGCGCGTCGTCGAATTGTAATTGCTCGCGAGGTTGAAGATGCTGGATCCATAGTAGACGCGTCAAAACTTAACCCCCAGCTCCTGCACGAGATGCCGCTCGTCTCCTTCGAGCCGCCGGCGTGCGACCTGCGGCTCCTCAAGACAAAGAACGTGCCCCTCCGGCGCACGGGCCACGAGAACGACGACCTCTGGAAGCATCTCGGGTGTTTTCTGCCGCGAATTCCGCAAGTCGCGTACCTCCGCGAGTGCAGGAGTCGCGCCTGCCGCGACGGTCTTTGCGGCGCCGTGCCGCGCGAGGCGCGGGCCCTCGTCCACGCCGGCGTCGGGCGGTGGCCCCGGAAGCTCCTGGATGAGTGCGGCGGCCTGAACGTGACGCTCGTTTCCATCGAGAGCGCCGCGTTCTATCGTAGTCGCCGGTGTCCCGCGGTGAGAGCGACCCGCGACGTCGCCGTTCCATACCCGACGCACTTCCGCGCCGCCGACGAGGCCGAGCTCGCGCGCCACGTCGAACGCGTGCGGGCCGCGAGGAGGCCGCGCCTCGCGACGCACGTGGCGGGGCTCCACCGTCACGGCCGGAGCTCGGGGTTCCGGAGACTCGTGCACGAACAGTGTGTGCGTGATTCGCGGTGCGACAGCATCGTCCACGAGGGTCGCCTCAACCTGACGGACGCCACCATCCTCGATGCCTACGAAAGCTCCGAATTTTGTCTCCAGCCCGAGGGCGACACGGCGACGCGCCAGGCCTGGTTCGACGCGATGCTCTCGGGGTGCGTCCCTGTGTTTTTCGCCGACTGTGCGGATTTTTCGCGCCCCTTGCTTTTCGAGCACCTCTACGCGCCCTTTCTCCCGCCTTACTTTTCCAGAGTCGGGTACGGCCCCGGCCCCTGGGCGGTCGTCCTCAACGCGTCGCGCGTGCACGTCGAGCCGGACTACCTCGTTTCTTCTCTCGCGGCGGTCCCCCCCGAGCGACGGACGGCTATGCGGGACACCATTCTCGCTTTCCTCCCTGGCCTCCAGTACGCAGAGGCCAAAATGCCCAACGACGCCGCCGCCCTCTACCGGAACCTCATCTCATAGGGAAAAAAAGAATGTTCTCCATTCTTAACTTTTCAAATAATTCTTTAGTGTCCGTCCGTCCTCCTATAGTTCTAGTTGGTTCGAGCTGGGAATGAAAGAATGTCCGAGCTGGCTGTGAAATCCTTGGACGACGGTGTCCTCTACACTGTGGGGACGACAGGCCTCGCCGAGACGGGGGATGCGCCGGTCTACAGCGGACGCGTGTCGGGCTGCGGTGTCGGAGCCCGCCAGGAGTCGTCGTCCGCTGGTGAGGAGCAGAAGGACCAAAACCACCACCACCACCAGAGGAGTTCCAAGCTCCGCGTCAAGCAACGACTGCGGGAGTCGGTGGGGCTCAAGGCGCGGACCAAGGACGTCGCGCTGGAGGCCGCGCGGCTGCGGCAGAACGTCCACGTTCAGCGCATTACGAAACTCGCCGAGGTGATCGAGGAGCGCGACTCGCTTCTTCGAAAACTGAGCGCGTGCGAGTCCGATCTCGCCACGAGGCTCGAGGAGCTCGCGGCGGCCTCGCCCCTCGAGCCGAGTGCGGGGGCTCTCGTGCGCGAGCTCGAGCGACGCAAGCGACGCCTCGAGGCAGTCGTGCTGCCCGAGCACACGTCGGCGCTGATTGCCATCTGCCAGCGGTGGCGCGACGCTCTCGCGAAAAGCGACAAGGTGACGCGACGGGACCAGGAATCGGCGCGGCTTCAGCTGGACCACTACGACGAAAAAGCCGCCGCGCTGCGGAAGGCCAAGGTGAAGCGCGACTTGGCACTTCTCGAGAAGGCGGCGACCGAGACGGCGCGCGCCGACCCCGGCCAGAAGGTATCGGTGTCGGCCAACCATGCCGCCGACGACAAGTATCACCGCAACGAGGCGAAACTCAAGGCGGCGCAGGACGACTACGAGAAGACGACGGCCTCGGCAATCAGAGTCTACGACGCGGCCGTCGTGGAGCGCTGGAACGATCTCGCGCCTCTCGTGGGCCAGCTCTGGGGTTTTGAGGCCGCGCTCGCCACCCTCCACGCCCGCGAGGCCGAGAACAATCTCAAAGCCTGCGCGGCGGGCCTCCAGTCGCTCCCGCCCGTCGCGCCGCTGCACTCGCGCTTGCTGGCGGCCAAGGCCGGAAGACCGACCCGAGCGACGCAAGAAGGAACCCTCCCCGTGGCGATCGAGGCGCCCGCGCCGGTGGCGGCCTTGTGCGCTGCGGCGGAGGAGCACGGCGGTCCGGAGGAGGAGGAGGAAGTGGTGGTGGTGGAGGAGGAGGAGGAGGAGGAGGAGGAGGAGGGTGTCGACTCTCCTCCTCCGAAGGACGAGTCCTCGGAGGGAGAACCGTCCCCTCCGCCGAAGAAGAAGCCGCCGCCCCCCCCAAAAAAAGCCAAGACCCCGCCGCCGCCGCCGCCAAAGCTCCTCGACTGACTGAAAAAGATAAGATCAGCCACCACCATACTGCTGCAATAAAAAGAAGAAAAGAATCATAAATTTTGGGTATGGAAGTGCAAAACTCCAAAATCTATGAGAGCGTGGTCGCGGGGTGGGCCGTCGCCACGATGGGGTGCGCCGCCTTGTTCAGCTGGAATGCCGTTATCACCGCATCCTCGTACTACTCGAAAATGTTCTGCGGGAGTCCGCTCCACAGGAGCTACGAAAGCATCTTTTCGATAACCTACCAAACCACATCTCTCCTCGGTACCGTGTACGCCGCCCGGGTGACCGAAGAGATGTCGGCCGAGAAGCGAATCATCCCGCGGCTCCGGTCGCTGGCGGTGCTCTTTGGAGGTTTGACGGTTTTGGCGTGCGTCCCGAGCGCGCCGCGCGATTGGGTGTTTACTCCCGCGACCCTCGTCGGGGTTGCAGCGTGCGGCGCGCTCTCGCAAGCCCTCGGTTCTGCCTTGTACGGGATCGCGGCCGCGATGCCGCCCGCATTCGTGTCGTGGAACATGGCGGGACAGGCGGTAGGAGGACTCGTGCCCGCGGCGATCGTCGTCGCGACCGACCTGGCCACGCCCATGTCCAACGACGACGACTGCGGCGAGAAGGACGTGGATCCCGCCGCGGTCGGGTACTTTGCTGCCGCTTCGGCGCTTTTTGTCATCGCCGAAGCTGCCTTCCGCGTCCTCGATCGCACCGCGGTCTTTCGGCAATACGTCGTCGAACCGGCGCGAAAACGAGCGAGACGTTCGGAAGAATCGTCCGCGGCACCCCTCGTCGCCGCAGACAGCAAGCCGCACGACGAGTGGCGCACGATCGCGCACCTGGCGCACCTCTGCTCGGTGCCCGCGGCCGCGGTATTCGTGATATTCGCCGTCACCCTAGCCACCTTTCCCACGCTCACCGCTCTCGCGAGAGCCGCGCACCACGCGGACGACGACGACGGCGACGGCAGCCGCTTCCGCGAGCTCTTCGTCCCGCTCTTGTTCCTCGAGTTTAACCTCTTCGACTTCTTTGGTCGGTCCGCCGCGCCGCTCTTCAAGCCGCTCACCCTCCGACCCAAAGCCTTGCTCGTCGCCTCCTGCCTTCGCGTCTTCTTCGTCCCCCTCGTCGCCCTCGGCACCCTCGCCGGCGGCCGCTACAACCACCTCAAATCAAGCGCCATCCTCCGCGCCTCCCCTGCCCCCTTCGTCCTTATGGCGCCCTTCGCCCTCACCAACGGCCTCGTAGCTACCCTCGCCATGGGTGCCGGTCGTCCCCTCGTTCACGAAGACCACCACGAACTCGCGGGCAACATCCTCTCCTTCTTCCTTACCTTCGGCCTCACCGTAGGGTCCGCCCTCTCCTTCCCCCTCCTCGCCCTCGTCTCCTAGCGCTTCGGCGGTCTGCGCCTTTTCTTATTGAAATTATAGGACCGCCTAGTGCGCGACTGATGACGACTATAACTTAACTACCTGCGTCTTTTTGGTCGGGGTTTTTCTGTTATGGGCGCGTCTCGACGACGACGACGACGACCAATGGGCTGCTGACGACGACGGCGGTTTGAAGCGGCGGCGGCCGGTTCACGACTAGACGGTTTGGAACGAATGAATGAATGAATGAATGAATCACCAAGGGAAAGACAGACTTCCTTCCTCCCGCCCTTCCTCCCTTCCTTCCTTCCTCCCTTCTTGGCCGCGGCCATTACCGCCCAAAGCAGCTACTTCTTCGAGAAGAGCGCCCCGCACGCACACGGCCTCTGGCACGCGCTGCTGGTACATTCGAGTCCTATGGCTCCACGACGACCGAAGCACCGCCCCGCCTCGGATAAACTCGCTTTTGGATCGTTTTTTATCCGGATTTTAATCAAATCCGACCAAAACTCTCTACACGGCGGTTAGTTTTATGACGAGATGCTCGAGGTTGCTTGCCGCAGGCCGGCGGGAGGTGACGGTTTCAGTCGGGCGTCGTAGAGTGATGTTCGCGCTAACATGATCGAGCAGCACCAGAACGAAGACCGTCTGAACGTGCGCGGCCCCTCGTAATTCGCGGCGTCAAAGCGCAGGACGAAGACGTTCAAGGCGGCGGCGGAGTGGACAAAGCATGTAGTTTTCGAGTGCGAGTTTTCGTCCGAGGGCTTCAAGCGAAGCTTCGCCAAGAAGAGCTCGTCGAAGGCGGTCCACGAGCCAGATTTTGCGCGCGAGACTGACTACGGAGTCGTCGCCGGAGCCCAAGACCTTCGCACACCGCCGAGTCAGTGTCGTCGATGTCGGCGGGATCCGACTCCGCCCCCGCTGCGCAGTCGAGGTCGAACCAGCGGAGCATGCCGACGTTCGCGACTCGAAACGTGCGGCCGCGCCCGTCATCGCCGAGTTACTCGACGCCACAGCTCAGCCGTTCATCGTGGTCAACACGCCGTTCTTCTTCATCAAGATGATCAAGTCCCGAAGCCTTCCTTAAGTTCTCTCCAAGTGCCTTCCGTACCATCTACGCGCCAAGGTTCTTCGAAAACAAGGTGCACGACGTCAATTAGTAATATCAATACGCCCAGTGGTGCGCGTTGACTGATGATGGGGACGCCAGCCAGCGCGCCAGCCGCGGTGGCGATGCGGCGCGTGCGTTCTTGGGCGCTCGCGGTAGCAGAGACACCTCCCAGCGTGCGGCGGGGTCGGTGGCACGCGCGTTGTGGATAACCTTGCTTGGCATGACGTGGCGGTCCCAACCTCCCTAAGAATTATTGGATGACTAATAACTATAGTGCATGTACGGGGCTGATCCCAACGCCGTACATAGCGCGCAGGATCCGGGAAAAAGAGACGAGGAGCGCTGAAAGGAGCGTCGGGGGAGATTTTTTCGACGCCTGTCGCCATGCGACGACGCGAAGACCGCGATTTGACTGACAACCATCTCGTGGTTGATGTTTCCTTCTGCGCCCCCCAGCCACAACCCGTCCCGCTGCGAACGTGCCGGCTTCCAACCGGACCTCCCGAGAGGCGAACAGGTGCCGAGCTACGCCGGGAGGATGAATGCCCTCGCAAGGCGCAGGTTCAGAACGCACCGTCCTCAATCGTGCGAGGGTAATTTTAAGTAGCTGGTTAATTTTTTTTCATCTTTCAAAACGAGTCCGTCGCAGACTTTTTTCTTCCAGTACACATAGCCCTGCCGGTTTTAAACTGCCAGGAGCCATAGAGCACGCATCGTTCCTTCGGTTGAGCGATTTGAACCTCTGCGTCGGCCCAGACTGCGAACAAGACATCTCGTCGAGGCCGTCGTTATAGGAGTCCCATTCACCAGAATTGCGACGACTGCCCCGGAAGCCCGCGTCTCTCTCTTTTGCCCCCTTTTGGCCGCGAACGCCTGTCGTGGTGGACATTCTTATCATCGCGATATTTCCCCGGATCGTGAAGCGCCTTGTTGTCACTGTTGCTGTATTTGACTATTACTACTTGACGAATGTAAAGTGCACCGCACGTCGGGCTCGGACGTGCTGCTAGCGAGTTGCTTGTCAGATGATCGTGGTATGCCCTCACATAAAATCTAAAACTTTGCGAAGGTTGCATGGTGCAGCTTACGTTGCCACACGTCAAGTTCAAGTAAAACCAAGAGCGTCGGGCGCAGTAATCCATGATCTGGTCCAATCCGATGGCGTCAGACTATCATCCCAGGATTACTATTTGCCCTTGTACACGAGGCATTGCTGATGCGTTTTTGTTTGGCCTCGCGGAAGGAGCATAATTTGTTCCAGAAGGTGATTCAAACAGGTGCAACGAAGGCGGCAAGCAGGCAACTGAAGAGCGAGCCATCGAACAATTTATTTGAGCGCGTCTAATTTTGGACCGTGAATCGGACGCTGTGCGCTCATATTCACGAGAAATCGCAAAAAAAAAAGGCAGCAAGGAATGTTCTTGAGGCTATGCTTGAATGGCGAGGGAGTCGAGCGTGGATACCTCTGTGGCAGTAGTAACTTAACTAACTAACGAACTAACTTGTCTTCGTGTGTTCTTGCTTTTTTTCACCTTCCATCCAACACGCGCTCAACGGGATCGCTCTCCCGCCTTCAAACATGCGGCGGCCTTGGATTGCCCCGTCTCCCCGGTTGGTAGCAGCGACAACGGCGGTTGTGCGCCCCTGCCTCTGAAGCAAGTCCCAGCCCCTCTCTCCTCGACCACCAAGTTCATACCCTCCCATTGCTTGACGTTCTGTACTTCTCTTTCGCCTCCTCCCACCATGTTCTCACCGTGCTTCTCTCTGCTTTCCCACCTCTCCCTGCCTTCTCCCGTCTGCTTTGCCATTTTCCTTCTCCATCGCCGGCCTCTGCGGTCGTCATTGGTCTCCTCTTCTTTTCGTGTTTCTCTTCCTTTGAGCTATCGTCCATTCTGGGTCTCTAAGCCTACCATAATAATAATAATAATAATAAGAATAATAATAATAACTGGAGGCCTGCCCAATGCATGGGGCGTAGGCTAATCCCAGCGCCGTGGCGCATGGGATCAGAGCCACCGGGCGTTCAGACGGGGGGGTAGAAAGGAGGATTGAGGGCGAGATGGTGATATGTTGCCAGTTGTCACGGTCTCGAGCGAGGGAGTACCAGGTCTTCGTTGGTATGTGGTGGAAATGGCGGAATTCCTTATTGAGACTCCGGCCGTGTGTGAACTATGGGTACCCGCAGGGGCGTTTGGAGGCGCACCAGGAGGAGAGCATCTTTCGTGCGAGGCGGTTCATGCGGGCGACATGGCCAGCAAGGCGGAGATGTCGGGGAGAGATGTGGGTATCAATAGTCGTTAGGCCAAGGCGCTCAATGAGGTTGAAGTTTTGTTGATATGATATTTTTTCCAGGTCTGGTGACATATATATCAGCTCGTGGCCCAGCTCTGGCCTTCAAATCCCCAACCGCTGCTGGGCTGAGATGTGTGCCCAGTACTTTGGCTACCCCTCTCCAGCTTGTTTGGGCCTCGTGGGCACTCGCATTCTGGGCACTGACGTCGTTCTCGACGCTCACGGCAAGGTGCTTCTCACGCAGGCCAACCTTGTCAACCGCGGAGGAGCGCGGACCACCTGGCATGACGGCCAGCTCGACTGCGTCCACGGCAGCGTCAAAGAGGCCGGCATCCCAGCCCTGTCCGAGGTTTTCGGCATCTTTGCTGACGTCGTCGCCCCTACCATTCGCACGCGCCTCTACGGCCGGTACCGAGGCAATCTCGCCCGACGTCAAGTCGTCCCAGACATCCTCACCACGCTCGACAACAAGGAGCAACTCTACGACATCAAAACCCTCGCTTGGGGTTCGTTGTACACCGCCCACGCCCTCCATCCCTCCCACCCGTCGCCTGTCGATCGGCGCGCAGCGCAAGTCCACTCCGAATACCTCGCTCACGCCCGCGGCATCGACGCCATCATCCCCCAGCCGGGTACAGCACCACCGCCTGGCTTCTTGGGCCCTGTCGAACAGCGGCTACGTAGCTACGGCACCGTCGCCGGCCTCGTCTTTGGTGCCTTCGGTGAGGCCAGCGCGGCGTGCCACGCTCTCGCCCAAACATGCGCAGAGCGCATCGCTGCGCGAACCTGGGTGACAAGCGGCTGCGCCAACTTCACAGAGGCAAAGGCGGCCCAAACTCGCCGCATCTACCGTGAGTGGGGGATCGCCAACGCATTAGGCCGGGCTCGCTGTGCCCTCACCGCCCTCACCCATGTCGCCGCCTCGGGGAACCCCGCCCAGGGCGCCCGATCCCAGCAGGACGTCACCCTTCGTCGCACATACGTCCGGCGGCAGCATGCGTGCGACCTACGGGCGGGGCCCGTCCTCTCTTCGCCTGCCCCACGCCTCGGCGATGACCCCGACTAGGTCCCGCGTACTTATCTCCGCCCGTCAGGCACATCCCTCATACCCCACAAACCCACCCACATCCTTCATGCTCCCCACACACACCCCCCCCTCTTAGCAGTCGACATTTAAAGACATATAACACGGCACGTCGCGCATGCGCACTGCGCGCGAAAGCATCGTAGGTGATAGTAGACAACCTCGGTTAGGCACCATGATTCCGCTCCGTGGAGGAGGTATGCGACCAACGTAGACAGCTCGCTTGGCTCGAGTAGCATGGACGTCTCTCGAGGTGAAAACGTTACTACGGAGCCCACTACGGAAAGCCACTGCGTCCTTCTTCAGACGAGAGTCTATATCCTCAGAGTCACTACTGTTCCGAGAGATTACCGAGCCTAGGCGGCATTTGAACGTCGCCACAACGGTGATATGACGACCGTCACCTACGTCCAATATGTCGGAGAGGTCAGCACCATCGTAGTAGATTGCCGGGTCATTGTAGAGAATGCCTGGCATGGCAACGAACAGCATCTCGGATTTCGACTCTTTCCCTGCTTGGCGGTCGCCCGGGTGGACTTTGTTCCATACCCCATCTGGCAGCTAAGTACGCTCGATGAGACGGGACGTCTCTTCATTCACAACGCGACGGTCGTGAAACGGAAACGCCACATCATCTGCATACGCTGACTAGTTTTCTAGCGCGGCTTATCCTCACTGCCGCGTTTTGCGTCGTAGCAACTACCAGTGACTTTATCCTCTTGTTTCGTTTTGAAAAACACATAATGGCTCCCGGCCTTTGAACACGTCGTTAACATGAGATGGTTAAGGCTTAAATGGACAGAACGAAAAAAAAAACCGGACTTAGGCCATCACATTGCTCAGAGCCGATGATCGAATCGATCGACGCCGTAGTGCCGGAGACGGAGAACCGCACTTGTTTGCCGTGTAGCGCCATAATGAGGCGTGCGAGTTTCGCTCGAACGCCGAAATTCGGTAGCATTTGCCATAGTAGTCCCCGCGGGACGGACCCTGTGGAAAGAAAGTCTCGACGAAATCAACGAATAGGACTCGAGTTTCCATACCATGCTCACGACGCTTCTTCAGTGCCATCTTCAGGCCGAAGGTTGCGTCGGCAGTTCCCCATTTCGGCTGAAAGCCGCATTGCGATTCGTGCTCTAGCTCAGCGGAGATGATGGCACCGTGACGCGCAAGTATGATACTGGAGACTGTCTCTTGCGCATCATTATCACGCCGCGATGGCAGTGAAAGGCCACCTTAAAATACTTCGGCAAAATACCCAGAAGACCGATATCCCAGTCTCCCGGTTGTTTCTTTATCGGACGACCCTTAGAAATCATGCATTACAGTTCCGTGGATCCTAAACGTGCTCTGACAACCAAAGAGCGTCCGCCGTATCATTCTGTGCACGAACGCCCGATATTCTAGCAGCCGAAAGATTGAGCTGCCGCACAGCACGACGAATGTCGTCATCTGACGGAAAAGCACCATGTTCATCCCGGATTGAACGCTGTGCTATATCCTCAATGACTCCTGCGCCGAAAGAGGGTTGGCGGCTTCAGAACGGATGGTGCGCGCTCTTCAACACCGAAGTCAGTAAGTAGTATCTGGCCAGAAGAATCCCGCAAGCGAGGCCAGGGAGCTACGAGTTTGCTGATAACGACGTTCCTTGTTCAGCAGCACGATCGAACATCATTATCGGCGATTCTAATAATAATGCTTTCCGCTCTGGGGCACCGCGCCTCCGATGCTTTCCGTTCCATGACGTCATATCGAAAATCTTTCGGCGGTGGCTCCGGCAGAATCGCAAAGAGAAAACAAAGAAAACCATTGATGTTGGCTGTTTCGGTCCTGATACCGTTGAACACAACCGCAGCTTCGATTCAAGGTCAATTCAGCTTCGGTATGATGTTATTAGCGTATCTTCAGTAATGGGTGATGTGCGAGGAATTCTGCGCGCCGTTAAATTAATGGGTTCATCATAGGCCGGCCGTTATGGAGAGAGGTCTGTGTCGGACGATGGTGGTGGGGAGGGGGGGAGGGACCCGAACGAGGTGGAGTGGGCGCGATCGCGACGTTTCGGTCATTCCTTCGCTCGCCCGTTCTTTCGCGGGCGAGGGGGTCTTTGTTTGATTTCTTGGTCGGGCGGTCGATTGTTCTCGGGAGGAGGCAGAGGAGGAGCAAAACACACATTTGGGAGAGAGGGGGAAAGGGGGCGCGAGTGACCAACCAAACTTGGAGAAGAAAGTGCATCAATCAAAGCGGGAGGGCGCCGAAGGGGGAATTTCCAGCGGTGGTGGCGGAGCGGGCGCGGCGTGGCGTGGTGAGGGCGTGCCATAGCTGGAGAAGTCGGCCGCGGTTGTTGTTGTTTTGCGCGCTCTGCGGAGAGGACGAAGGCCGAGAGGAAGAGGTCGAGCTGACCGAGTTCGAGCGGGAGAGAGCAAAGGCGCGGTCGGCGTCGGTCTCGAGCTTGGGGAGGGCCTCGAGGAGGGGTTTGTTCGAGTCGACGTGGAGGGCACCGGCGAGCGCGAAGGGCGCGCGGCAGAGCGGACATCTCATCTCCGCATCTACGTCGCGCGTCCTGAGGGCGCAGCGCGCGCGCGCAAAACACTGCGCGCACGCGACGTGACCACAGGGCGTGAGGGCCGCGTCTTCGAGGCTGCTGAGACAGATGGGGCACTCCTCCTGGAGCTTGGAGCAAGGCGCACAAACGAAATCAGCCTTCTCTACGTTCCAGCTCAAGCGGGGGGCCGGCGCCGACCCTCTGAAGTGTCGGTGCGTCGCGTCGTCGCACGGGCACACGCGCCACTCGCGGGCCTCGCTCGTTGCGTCACACCAGTACAGGTCTTCCACGGCCGCGCGCTCGTTTCCGATCCACCAATTGGAGCCTATAGCGGGGCGTCAGACGACGAGGCCAAGCTCGAGCTCGCACCGTCTCGCAGGATGCAGAGCCAGGACCGTTCGGCGTGGCGCCACCGCGCCGCGTTGTTCTGCTTGCCCGTGCGGACGTACACGCCGTTTGCCCTCGCATCGCCCGCGCCCGAGACCAGAATAGGTTGCTCGAGACGTTTTTCGACGTCCTCCTCGTCCTCGTCGAGGGGCAGCGGCGCGCTCGCCAGCGACTCCGACGCCTTCCCGCGAACGCGCAGCACGAATATGTTCATCCTTCGGGGCGACTCGATCATCACAGACTTGTTCTTCTTCTACGACGAGCTGTCAACAAGCACGAAAAAGACCAGTTTGCCTGCCAAACGCATACAAAGTACTTGAAGTTACTTACCAGCTTTCCTTGAACTTGTGGCTCCCTCAATCAATGCGTCACCCTTACCCTTCTGTTTTCCTTCCCTCCTTCAATGGGACTACTTATTCAAAAGTGCATCATAGTACATACTTTTAGAACATGAGATTTTTGGGCGGCCACGTGGCCAACGTCGAAACCGAACTTCGAACTTCTCTGTTCCTTTTCGAATCGTTGTGGAGCGGTCTTATTAAAAGACTATATAGCGACGAGAAACGCCCTCGTGAAGGCGCCATCGCCAAAGTGAGTGGAGTACTACAAGTTTGGGCAACTTCCTTGCCACCACTTGAGCATGGAGAGGTGCTGGGGGCGCTGCCGGCGGACTCGGGACGGGCTCAATCGTTCGCTCGAGCCACAGCGAGGTTGGAGCGGAGCGCGGGAGTGATACTAGAGCCGGCCACGTCTCGCGTCACTTGAAGCTGGTCGCTGACCGACCGACGGACTCATTCACCGGCAACTGAGCCTGGCCCGTACTACACCGCCAAGTCCGTCGTCTTGGCACGTCCCCGGGCACGCGACGACTACCGCGGCAATGGCGACGGCACTGGCCTCTACGGTCCCGTCAGCAGCATGCCCATTTTACCGAAAAGCCACGTCCTACTGTTCAAACTCCCGAACGAGGGCCACGCCGTCTAGCAGGTTGAATACCACCAGCCTTAGAGCCGCAAATCCGCCGTCATCGCCGCGGCCCTTGCCGAGATCAAGACCTTCGCGGAGGCTGCCGCTGCCGGTTTCGACGCCATCCGCAACCACCAGCTCTACTACAGCCATAAGCTCACGCAGATCGAGGACCACTCCTCACGAAAGAGTCCCCGTGGGTGTTGAGCTCGCTACTAACGGCGCGAGCGGCCGACTTTCCGATTCGGCCCGTGCTCTTCTTATTTCTGTCGTAGACGTCGAAAACATCCGACAACAAGAGGAAAGGCAGAAGAAGGCCCAGAAGGCTGCTGCTGTCGCCAAATTTGCAATGAGTAGGTACGTCGAGCAGCGCAAGCGAGACCTCGAGCTGGCCCGCCGACGAGTTACCGAGCAGGAACAGCAAGCTACTCTCCACCCCCCCTCCTCCTCAGACAACTACAACCCTGAGCCTCCTGTCCCAGTGCGCTGGACGTGCGACTCAGACGAACGACGACGATCTCGTTCACCGGTGCCCAGGCGGCCGTATACCCGATCGCGAGGGTCTGACTCCGCTTCCCGAAGCCTTGGCCTACCTACGCGCTGCCGTGAAGCGCCGCCTGGATAATCTTGTCAAGGAAGACGGACTCATTGGGAGCTCCCAATTGAACTTCCAACACACCCCCTCGAAGATTTAGTAACCCCTTCGCTGTGGTCTCCTTGAAGTGCTGTCTCCTGCCTCCCCTTCCAAGCAGACGCCTATTAAAACCACCATGATAGGGAGGGAATCTCTCGTCGACAATGAGCTCGGACTTCTTCTTCTTGGTGTGCAGGCACGAGCGTCGCTCCTCGTTGTTTCGATAAACTGGTGGACGTTGCTTGAGTAGTGCAGCGGGACGTCGAGGGTGGTGCGAAGATAGGCGCGGTAGACCGTGTGGTTACCGGGAAAATCAAAGGAGGAGCTCTAGGCCAACGCCTTCTCAAGCTTGGCGAGGTTGTGGTCACAGCTCCAGGCGCACCGCGATCTCTCCTTAGCCGACTCCAACGCTCGCACGGGCCCCAAACGTCGTCAGCAATTGAAATTGGGTTTGGGGCTGGACGTCCGGAATCTCGTTGATCCGGTTGACGTCGGCAAGGCTGGCCAACGGCACCCGGCGAGACATCGCGGTGGCCGCGAGACGATCCAAACGGTACCCGTTCCTCCCGATTCAGACATACATGCGAGTCGGGTGTAGAAAAATGCCCAAAACCCTGTTTTCAATCAACACCCCGATGGTGCCTTTTCCTGTCTTTAAATGTCGACTGCTAAGAAGGGGGTGTGTGCCTTTTCCTGTCACCTATAGGCTTCAACATGATCCTACGTTGGTTCCCCATTTTGATGATGCTTTCATCCTGTCATCAAGGACTCAACATGATCCCAATTTCGTAGTCTTGTGACGCCCTCACTCCATCGACTACTGGGGATTGAACTGCACCCCACTCGACTTGACGACGACGCCTACGAAAACGAAGTGTGGTCCACGTGATGGAGCCTCATGCGCCGTGTCCTTAATAATCCCCCCGACTCTGCGCTATTCGACGACAACGAGAAGTCTGGGACCGTATAGCGTCGTTTATCCATGCCACTTCCGCCGAGTAGCAGGGCCAATACGAGCCTAAGAGGCCGACGCCATCGCGTCTTCTCTGCGCCTCGACGATTTTACAAGTGAGAACCACGATGACGCTCATACACGTTTGTTACGGTCTCTTGCCCCTGCAACCCACCGGTGGTACCTTTCGCGCTCGTCGACGAAAGCCAGACCAGGCGTAGCTCTTTGCAATAATGCTAGGCTACGATTTCCCCGTGTCCAGGGTATATTTCGCATCGCGTCGCTCAGTGCCGATGCGGCCCAGTCTCAACGCAGATGACTTGCCGCGTATCGATATCAATGTGGTCGTTTTCGACCCTGTCACATCACGCCCCTTTAGTTTCGTGCTTTGCGGGTCTGTGGAGCGAAAGGGCGGCGACAATAGCGACACGCGTGATCAGGGACGACAAACCCCTAGACAGCAGAGCGCTGTCGGGCCGCATATTGTGCCATAAGGAATTTATCCTGCATGGCACGTGTCATCAAGGACCACCAGCACGGGCCGACGAAAGACGTCAAGACGAGCAAAAGTTGAGGATCCACATTCGCAGGCTCGTATGCACGAAGACGCGCAATTTAAAGCTGCGTCATAAAAGTCGAGCAAACCTCATAAAAACGACGACGACGCCGCAGGAAGGTGACATGAATCAAAATGCGCCGCAGGGCGCGGAGTATCTTTTGCCTACATGCCCAGATCCCACTTTGACAACAGCGCGACAGAGTTATGTGGCTGCTTCATTCCCTTGTACTCGCGAGCGCGATTTTGCGGGACTGGTCGACTTCCCATTTCCCTGCTCCCCAGACTCCCTTGCTCTTGATTTACGGGCGTGACGTTCGTCTGCTCCCCCCCTTGCATACGGCACCGACACTGCTTATAACTTCGCGCACAGTTGTTTGCCGGCGGAGCTTATTGGCATCAATTTTGCTTGTACCGTTGCTGCTGGCGACATGCGATTATCCTGTGGTCTCGCGAAATTTGGCTGCCTCGCCTGGACAAATAACGGCGGCATTTTTTGGGAGTCTGCCATCGTGCTGCGACCGTCTCCTAGCGTGTCTTTCTCCGTAGCAACGCCTTCCGCTGTCTCTCTTTGCCCCTTCTCTTCTCTCCTCCTTCCTCTTTCTGTTCCTTTGACCACTTCTGGTGTCACCATTTCTTGCGCCTTTCTTCCCCCTCCTTCTCTTGCCACTCTCTTCCTGCTTACTTCCTCGCTGTCCTCACTTCTTTTCTCTGCCCCCCTACCTACTTCCGCCGTCCCTTTTTGCGCTTTCTAGCTTCTTCTTCGCACTCTGGTCTTTCTTGGTCTTTCTTCTTTGTTTAGCTTCCTCGCTCATCCATTCTGGCTCTTGGGAGTTGCTTGCCGTAATAATACTGCGGTCGCCTGTGGACTTTTCTTCTTTCTTTCTACTCCTCTGCAATTATCCATTCTGTTTCTTTGAGAAACGCTGACGATAATAATGACAATAACAGTCATCGCCCGTTTTTCTTTCTGTGCCTCTCTGGGCTTCTGTCTCCTTTGAGCTTTCTTTATCTTTGCCTTTCCCTATGCTCTTAAATCTTCTGCGATCATCCATTCTGCCTCTCTAAGCTTGGGAGTTGCTTCCCACGCGAGGTTTGGAGCTGCGGGTCACCGTTTGCAGCCTCTTCTTCTTCGAGTTCGTCGTGATTCAAAATCCTTATCACGAAAACCAAGGGCTGAGTCTCGAGTCCCTTAGGGTTACCTCTCGATCTTGAGGTCCAGAAGTCTGGTCCACAAAGCCGGCGTGTTTTTTGCCACGGGCCCGGGTCTTATTAGTGAGCCAAATATGGTGAACTTTCCATTTTCTCTCTCGGCGTCCGTTACTTGGGGATCCATAAATATCTTGACGTTGCCGATAGAATCCGAAAGCTAGTCGAAGACTTTGCGGGTGAAGCTCCGCGCCGTGCCGGCAGCTCCGGATAGCGCGCGCTTACACCCTCGACCAAAGTGCTCTGGCCTATCGCTTTCGTTTCGCTTTGTGGATTCACTTCAACGTCAAGGGGAGCCAGCCTCTGTTACTGAAGCCAGCGCGTCTGGGCCAAGCCACAACTCGGCCGATCGTACGGACACCAGCGACCCTCAGCGATGCTGAGTTCCGACCCTATTCATGCGGATCGCTCGCAATATGGGATGGCGCGTTTGTTTGCACCGGCGCGGCCTAGCGGCAGGGCTGGGCAAGGCTGCTGATCGAAGCGCTCGCTCGCCAGACTCGATTGCGTTTCGGCGCCAGTTCCCCTATCTTCGAATCCCGCCATGCGATGGGTGCCAAATGGCCCACATCCATTGCCAAGGACCACACGTGTTTTGGCTGGGTCGAGGGCTCCATCGTACAGGTCACTAGTACGAAAGTGTGCATCTTGCTGGGGACGGTCTGCTCACCGGATCAGCAGCTGACACAGGGCAGTCGTCGATCTTGCGCTCGCAGTTGGTTGGCCGGTTTGCAGCGGGTGTGCCCACAAAAACGAGGTTTGGTGGTCCACCTCCTTCCTCGCGGCGGGCAGCTGTACCTTCCACGACACTGTTACATCGGGCGCTTGAAGGCATTACTCCATGTGGATGTTGCCGGTCATTTTGGGCGCGGGTTTCGGGTTGATCGCACGGTGGCAGGTGTCAATGCGAATTTGATGGTACGGCACTTCGCCATATATATCCACGAAGTCCCCCTTTTCGGGCGGGTCTATGAGCGCGAACGGCTGGTGGTCTCTCGAAGTACACACCATGCCACGCTTCCGCGCGATTGCGCCCACGCTTTGCATTTGCCTTCAGCATTTGGGTTCGAAGAGGATGACTCGTCGTCCTTGAACCAAACGCATGACGGTCATTTTTACTACGCTACCAGCTCCTACGTGGCAAGAATCGTTGAGGCGCGCGTCTTTCCGGTACCAGGGTTGCCCATTATGACAATGACGTTCCTGGGCTCCTCCGTTGCCTCGAACGCGTGCCGCGCCAGCAAGCGCTGCTTGATTCTAGTGATTACGGCGCTATTTTTAGAGTCGTCCGAGTCCATCTCGATCGCGATCGAAACGGTTTCTTCGCCAGCACATCGTGCCGCCCCGCGTATCGCACTTCGCTGCCGATCTCATCGCCCATATCGACATTTTCATCTAGCGCGCAGCACTTCTCGCGCAGCAGCTGGATCAACCTGGCGGCGAGCGAACCGGCAAGGTCCTCGCGGCGCTTCCAGACTATTGGCTGATCTTGCCGGCGTGCGATGGTGGCGCAGTTCAAAAATCCTTTAAGGTTCCCTCGAGTTAGTTAATCATGCGTGAGAAGCAAGTCGGGCACGCATTGTACGCAAAAACAGGAACAGACTCAACAACAACAACAACAACAACAATGAAACGGGTGGGACGACTGTGCGCATCGAGAGTGTTTGCGATATTTAGCTTACGCATCGCGGCGTGCTCTCGCTCTTCGACGATGTGTTGTCGGCATCCGTGCCGCTCGCGGCGCTCGAGAATGGCATGCCGTGTTCACGAGCCCTCCGAACGACCATACGCTTCGCTCTCGCCACGCGCGGCTATACCAGTTGGTACCGCGCCGCGCCGCAGCACTGCTCGGCACCGCGATCCTCGAACGCGGCGTCGACGGTGCAACGACGGAGCCAGCGCCAGCGCGTCCCAGTTGCAGCAGAGACTGGGTGCGACAGAAGCTCGAGCTAAGAGTGGCGCCGTGGCACTAGAGACAACAACGCTGTGAACAACAACGACGACGATGATAGCACAACAGCGATGCACATAACACGAGGGGTTCGTCTCCCATGAGTCACCAGACACTTGCGGTGCAAGTGTCGACTGCCGATCTTCTTCTCGAGCGCCGAGGATATTTTCCAGTTGGGCCTCCCAGGCGATGGCGCGCTTGTACAAGGAGCAAAACGTCTTGTCGACGGGATCAGTCGAGGTCCGTTGTTGACTTCAACGGAATGATCGCATTGTTGAAGAGGCAGCGTTGTCCCAGAAAAAAAGGGTAAAAGATGCGCGGGGCGGTGTGCGTGTTGTGGTTGACGGCGAGCAGCGCGTTCGTCGCGGTGGCGCCCGGCAAGCATGGGAGAATCGTGGCATTGTTCGGCGGCGGCGAGAAGGAGGATGTCGCCGTCATCTTGCTCGCGGGCGGCGTGGGGTCACGGATGAAGGCCGATAGGCCAAAGCAGTTCCTTTCGCTCGAGGGAAAGCCCGTGCTGACGCACAGTCTCGAGTTGTTTCTGGGCCTCGAGGGAATCGGGCAGATCGTGCTGGTGATCGACGAGGCTTATCGAGGGGAGTTCGAGGGCAAAGACGAGCGGCTCGTATTCGCGGATCCGGGTAAGGAGCGACAAGACTCGGTTCGCAACGGGTTTTCCAAGTGCGAATCTGCGGGTCTGGTGTGCATCCACGACGCCGCGCGACCCCTCGTGACGGCAGAGGCCGTGTACGAGGTGATCGCCGATGCGCGAGAGCACGGCGCGGCGGTGCTCGGAGTGCCGTTGAAGGCGACGGTCAAGGAGAGCGAGGACGGGCGGTTCGTGCTGCGGACGCTCGACCGGTCTCGGCTCTGGGAGATCCAGACTCCGCAGGTGATCCGGCCGGATCTCCTGGCGGAGGGCTTCGTGCGCGTCGATGCCGAGAAACTCCTCGTGACGGACGATGTGTCGATCGTCGAGCAGATCGGCCACCCCGTCAAGCTCACCCTGGGGGACTACACCAACCTCAAGCTGACCACCCCCGAGGACTTGGTCATCGCCTCGCAGATCCTCGACCAGCGCCGATCCTAATAACTTAACCCTAGTCTTCCTTTTAGACCGAGAGCCTAAACACCGCGCCGGATTGAACTCGGTTTTGGAACCGTTTTATAGGCGACGCGGGAGGCGGCCGTCCTCTGCGGCTGGAACGGCTCCGGCGCACGGCGGGTCGGCCTCAAGGACCCGGCGCACATCTTGGCCTGGTTTCTCGAGCCCTTCCTTCACTACGCCGACAATGGAGAGTCTCCCGCGGGGCTGGCAGGAGATGTGCCTCGTGGGCACCAAACAGTTCTACCCGGATCCCGCCGACCAGGACGCCGCCCTCCAGGAGCTCAGCGACCTCATCCTACGCGCCGAGGCCCCTGGGGCGACCTCATCCGCCGCGAGCGAGTCCTCGCCAATCCAACGGCCGACATCATCGCCAAGTTTAACAAAAAGACTATCACGATCGTCGAGGTCGAGATCTGGAAGCAGACGAGGATGCACTCCACCGCCTCCTCCGACTGGGTCGTGACCGGCGCGACGTAATTCCCCAAGCTTCCCCCCGTCATCGCCTCTCGCCTCGACAGGCTTGGTATCCAGTCAACCCACGTCGAACGTGCCTGCAAGGCCCACAAGGTCATCCACACCAGGGCCCGCAACTGCCTCCACACCCGCACCGTTCACATGCTCCTTTTCACATACATCAACCTGCGCCTCCTGAATAAGTGCACAGAAGAGTTCGGCGATGTCCTCCTCCTTCAATGCATCATCAGCGAGTATGAACAAGAAGACACCACCAACGACACTCCTCCTCCTGGTGATGACGGCGACGATGAGCCCGCCATCATTGATCCCCCCTCAGCCGCTACCCCATCCTTGACGACGACGACGACGACGACTGGAGCAGGAGCTCTTGTGGGGTAAGCCTACGTGGCATGACGTGGTGGCGGTCCAAAACCAAAACCGAAAAGCGCCCCGAGCATTTAACAGTTTTAAACCGGTTTAAAACCTTTAATAAATCCGGATTAAACTTGTGTCGGTTGGTTATAAACAGCACTACTAAAGAACAACGGTCTTTTGAAAATGATCGAGGCGTCGGTAATTGAGAAGGTGGAGCGCGCGAAGACGGCGCTGCGCAAGTCGAACGCCGACATGGCCGCGGTGGAGGCGGGGATGGGGCGGGTGCGGTTCGAGGCCGCGCGACGCGTCGAGGACGCGAAGCGACTCGTCCGTGACCTCTCGCGCGTGGTTGGGGGGGCAGCGTCGACATCGTCGACATCCGACGCGAAGACCGTCGAGACGCGTCGGCAGGCCGCGGCGCAGCGGCTCGCGGTGGCCCAGGCCGAGCGCGACGAGCTCGTGCGCGCCGCCGAAAGGCCCGACGCGATGGCTCATCTCGAGCACGCGGTGTCGCTCTACGAGAACATCACCAGAGTCCGTTGGACCTCGGAGAACGGCGGGGTCGTGATCGACCCCAGGACCCAGTCGGCCCGCCAGTTCACCCTCCCCGACGACGACTGGGACTCGACCAACCGGCTCTGGCGCATGCTCGAGGATTAATTAAAATTAAGACAGTTTGCGTTCGACGAGGGAAGCGAGTTTCGGAAGGATGTCCTCGGCCTTGCCGAGGATGGCGTTGTGGCGGAGGACGTCCGCGCGGGTGATGGTGGGAGGGGGCATAACGAGATTAATGTCGTAGACGGGAATCCCCCGCTCGCGCGAACGCCGGAGTGCTTCTCGCGTCAACTCGACGGCAAAGGAAGTTCCCACGAAGACAAAGGCGGCGGCCGAGTCCATCCAGCCGTCCCAGGCGTCGGCCTCAAAGAAAAAGTGTGCGTCGTAGCACTCGTCGAAGAGCAACGCGAGGGGTGCCGCGACCGATCCGCACTTCGGACATCGCGGCGGCGCCGGCAGCTGCGTTCCCTCGGAGGCGGCCTTTTCCAGGTTCGCCGCGTCTTCGGCGCTGAGCTCGCTCGGCTCGTACCAGTCGTTCCGCGCGGCCTCTTCGTCGCACGGCGCCTCGCCCGATCGGAGGCACCGATACAGACCCGCGCGGCCGTGCGCCTCGACGAGCTGCGGGTCCTCGACGCCCTCGCTCCCGTGCTTTCGTGCGCAATGCAGGCCGTCCACGTTCTGCGTCACCACCCGCGTCTCCGGCGCCAACGCCGCTATCTTCGCGAGAGCGGTGTGCGCGGCCGACGGCCTCGCGTCGCGAACCTTGGCCGCCTCGAAGGTAGGAACCCAGAACTCGTTGTACCACTTGAGAGGATCCTTCCGCAACGCCTTCCGCGTCCCCATGTCCGTCACGTGCCGCGACCACACGGCCTCCTCCCCGGTCCGAAATGCGGCGATTCCAGATGCGCACGACAGCCCTGCACCGGTCACGAACAACACACCCTTCCTCTCCTTCCCCGCGATCAGCTCGGCGATCTCGCCCAACAGCTTTTCGTTCCGCACCAGAAGCTTCGCCTCGCGCCGCGACGCCTCCACGGCAACCCGGACATCCTCCTCCTCCTCCTCCTCCTCGCGCACGCGCTTCTTGGGCATCGACACGACGGTTGGGTGGCCACGCGTCATCTCAACCGCAACCCGAACCCTAAAAAAAGAAAGTAAGAAAGAAAGAAAGAAAGAAAAATAGATAGCTAGAAAGAAAGAAAGAAAGAAAGAAAGAAAGAAAGAAAGTGAAAGAAGGGGCGGTTCCAATTCTAATCAAACCGAAACAGGAAAAACCTCCAGCGTTGGGAATTCACTGGGCTCACTTCACTAGGTTCACTGAATTTGGTTCGCTTCACTTCACCGAAAATTTTCGTCCGAAGTCCAATGTTCAGTTCACGTTCATTCACTTTGGCTGACGGCCAAGTCTGATGAGCGAAGTCGAGCCGCGCTATCTGGAGGTGGAGGATAATGTTGATGATGAGGAGGAATACGCGGAACAGAAGGAGGAGCACAAGAACAAGCCGATTGCGACGTCGATGTCGTGACGTGGAACACACCCGGCAAAAGTGGACGATCAACCAGGTTTTTCCAAGGTGTGGGACTGCGTGCGTCGACTGAAGGAAAATCATCCTGGCCGAGTCAGTGGGAAGGCGACGCACATGTGTATCCGGTGCTGGGAGCGCCTGAAAGTGACGAGAGACTTCAAGAAAGGCACGTGGCAGACGACCAAGCCCTTTTGGGGCCCACTTCAAGGCTGCGCATCCGGAGGAGGGCGATCTGGGACGTCAACAGCTCACCAAGAAACAGAAGACAGCCAAGATAAGGAGGGAGTTATGACGGCCGTGGGCGTTGTGGCAGCCTCGAAGGGTAAATCAGATATTGCGAGATACTTCATGGCCATGCCCAGCCAGGCAAAGCACTCTTCCCTGATAGCGTTCTCGGCTCGGCACTACGCGTACACGTCGCAGCGGATCTCCAAGCGCACCTTTGACGACGAAGATCATCGCAACCCAATTGAGGCGTATTACCGCGGCGGTGGCGGGAAAGGCAAGTGCCCGTTCATGACTCGAAAGGCGCCGTTTGAATGGGTGGACGCTGAATATCGTTACTTTGTTCGAATCTTGATACACGTCGTTACGGAGTGTTATGAAGCGGCGGCTTTCGGCAATCCATTCGCCCAGGTGCTGCATGACGGCGGGACACTCAAGGATAAGTTCAAGCGACAGGCCATTGGCCTATCCTTCATCTGGCCCGATTGGAGTGGCGTTGAGACGGTGTGCGTGGGCCTTGTTCCAGCTGACGACGAAACCGATTCCGGCACGGCTTCTCTGCTCCGTTCTGTGGTCGCGGAGCGTGCGAGATTCGATGTCGATTTGGCGGCCGCAACCATTGTTCAAGACCGGGCTGCAATTGGCGTCGCCGAAGAAATTTTTGTTGAGGTCGAAGCGTGTGTGACATGCATGATATCTCAAAAATCTCGGCAGCGGCATGTGGCGACTTGACACGACCCAGAGGCAAGCAGTTGATCAATCTATTCCCAGCTCGCCAGGAGCTGCTGAACAGTGCCCACGATGGAGCCAAGTACTTTTCTTGCGGCACACGTTTTGAAGGATCTGCATGCGCTTTTGCCATTATAGCCGGGGAAATAAATCGCCGAAGCTCAAGCTCGACCTCAATGAGACGAGGTTCCGGGCGCGATACCAACTTATTCGTTCCTTGCTGCGTATGCACCACGTGCTCAAACTGTACACGGCTACCAACATTGGACTCCCCTGGACAATCAGTGATGAGCAATGGGTGGCGTTGGCTGAATTCGAGGCGATTTTTGCTTTAACGGATGACCCCGTTGTTTTCGTGCAACATGAACACTTATACCTGGGGGCGTGTGCCGCATTGATCAGGCACGACATGATCGAGTCTCTGCGAGCTAGGACGCTAGAAGTCATTGATCTCCCGAACATAACTGCGAAATCCAATCCATGCCACGTAAGACTGTCGATGTTGACGACCTCAGCAAGACCGGCAAAATCTGTCTTCAGCGGGCTATACTCGAATGTGAGCGTCGGTTTTGCGGGAATAATGAAAACTACGTGCGTCACTTCGACTACGAATTCAACGATCGCGAGCTGATTGCCTTCCTTCTTGACTTTCGGACTATCAACTGCCGGCGTGCTCGACGTTGGAAAGCTGTATCGACCGCTCACCAAGGAGCAGTATGGGATCCTTCCGGACATGGCGAGAGCCTCTAAGGGTTCAATTGGTACACATGGAGCGCAGAGCTACTGTGAGCGCTGCCTGAGCATTGGAAATCTTGTCCTGACCGAGGGAAACACGTTGCTCGGCGCGGACGAGACGGACAAAGTTGCCCTACTGCGCATGAACCAGAATTTCATTGCGGCGGCCCGGATTAAGTACAGGGACCTCGGACACGAGACCGAGTTTTTCAAAAACGCCGAGAGCACCATCCCCGAGACTCTTTGGAGATGGAGGTTGATGAGGAAGAACCAGACGAAGTTACCGAGGTCGTTCACATTGCCTAAAGTAAGAAACACTGAACCCCATCCACGATAACTCCTCCTTCCCGAAACGCGCATGAATCTAAGAGCACCAGACCTAGGCAATAGCGCGCAGGGGGGGACGGAACTGACGGGGCGCGGCAGGGATCGGCGCTGGCGTTAAAAAAAGAAAAAATGTGGCGTTCACTTCACAAAGGTTCACGATGGCCACGTAGGGTGACGTGTTCACTTCAAATCACTTCACCAATATTGCCGTGGCTGGTGAAGTGGTTCACGTTCACTTGCTGAAGTGAATTCCCAACGCTGAAAACCTCCACTAGATACAAGTAGTCTACACGGAGCGGACATCCCGAGCGCCCCGGATGCGGCTGTCGCCAAGCCCGGATGTCACACTCGACTGTGCTGACAAACTCCTTAGTGTGCTCGTGGACCCAGAAAGTCATGATGACGCGTTAGGCTCGATGGCAAAGCCCTTTAAGAAACGCCCGCCGAAGCAGAAATCAAAGTTCAAGGTCACGACGGCCATTCGATTCGCCACCGATGCGGCGAAGTTCAAATCTGCCGACAGCACCGCCAAATCTGACTGGCCGGCCACCAACGCAGTATCATCACGTGCCGAGTTTTCTGCCAATTTCCTCTATATCGGCTGGTATCGCTCAATCATTTTTGCACTCGGCCTGACACGATGAAAACTTGTGATCTCCAGGCTAGTAGTTCGCGTTACTTGCGTTATCTAGTGTTAGATGATTTCATGTCAAAGTACCTTGACAAACTAAAATGGTCAACCTCGCTGTCTGCGTACACACCCGACGAGCCAAAATTCGCGTTTGGACAAGTCCTCCCCATTGGGGAAAGGCCATGGATATAGCCAAGTCTACACTTCCGTCAGTGTACCGTCACACCTGTACGTGACTGTGTGTGTCGAGTGCGACTTAAAAATTATCCGGTTCGACGACTTGACGCAAAAGCAACTCTAGCCGCCATTTTGTACGCCGTCAGCCAGATGAAGGTTCGTTATGTCGTACGCGTTAGACTTGTGCTCACCGATGCTGCAAGACAATTTCAAGCGCACGAGCTGGATAATCTGAAAATAAGGTTATCACTCCCGATCGAGACTCTTGGAAGATACAATTTACTCTATGGCAACCATGCGGAGCATTTCGTTGGCCGACTTACAAAAGATGCCCACGATGTTGCAAGAAGGCCTGCATGACAAAGTCGCAAAATCGTCATCATGTTGAACCCGTCGACGAACTGAGTGAACACCTCGACGTACTGAGCCATATCGAGACTCCTCTACAGCACGCTACACAACTGCACGGGGTCGCGTCACATCTCTCGCTGCGACCATGTCGAGCACACGCTACATCAACTCGTGTCGCGCCAGCAGGAACTGAGCACAGAACCCTACCTGTTTGGAGCATGGGGTCTTGTGAACCTACCGCATCGCAATAAACGTGAACCAAAGACAGTACGAGGCCTGTACCTTCGAAGTGCATATAGGCTGCCACTGTCAGGGCTTCACATCATGGCAAATCGACGAGAGTCGCTAGAGCAACTCGCAGACACCAGCCAGCGGGATGTTTCAAGCGGAGGAGCTCCGCCCAGACTGCAGAGAATGTTGGACTCAACATTTGGTGAATCAGGCATCCAGCAGTGTATAAATCCTTGAAGATCTGCCTTTAATTCCCAACACGGTCGCTTCTGACTCGCAACCGAATGCGCGGGCCTCGCCAATACGCACATTGATCCATCCTTCTTCGAGGAACTCTGGCTCTCCGACAGCTCCGGACGAGGCCGAAGCAGATGACGATGACGATGATACCTGGTCTTCTGACTCGCACTCGCCACAGGCTTCTCCTGCTGCAACACCGCCAACGGCACATCCGCCGCGCAGCACCAAGCATGCCAATATCTCGGGTTACTAGGGACATCATGACTCTTAATCCTCAAGCTCGACAAACAAAACCCCGGGAGTCAGACGCCGGCAGCACTCCTCGTCTTCGGAACCCGCAATCACAGCCGACTCCACTCCTGACAAGTCCTCTCAGGACGCAGTCACTCCGCCTCACGCTCCTTGCGACACCGCAAAGTCTGATGATGATGACGACACCAAAGGCCCCACTATGTCTTAACGGTGGTGACGTTCGACAGTATGTCATTGTTGTCCTCCCCTGACCCACGACGTCATCCAAGTGCCCTGGGCCGGCACTGGCGGCAAAGATATTTGGGCAGACGCACTCATCACGCCCAATCAGAGAGACGACGTAGGTCCCGCTCAAGCATGACAACGGCACGCCGATTCCTCCCGAGAAAACCCAAGAATTCGTCGATCTTCAAGATCCGAACCACGCACGCTACATCAAGCACCTGTCCACCTATCACCAAGCCTCCACGGTGACACTTCGTGGTGCAGAGGTGCTGCGGCTTTAAGTACCCGCATAAAGCACCTCGCGCGTCTCGCCGCTCCGTCTGCTATGGAGAGCATCGTTGCCGCTCATCCTCACCACGTTGGCAGCTCGTCTCGACAAAAAGGCGACGATTCGTCACTCGACGACGCACACGAGTCCCTAGTGTCAAAGAAAGTTCGACTTGAGGGGGTGGATTTTCATCCGACATCACAAACAACAAACTCACGCAATGCCACGCGCAACGCCTTCAGTCAAGGTCCGCAATCTCAAGCAGGACGTGCCATAAGCCAATTTTCATAAACATGCGTTCGCAAAGGCGACAAACATAGCCGAGTTCTCACATCCTGAATGACCTACACCGAACCTTCGCAGCGCTATTCTATTGAGAATCAATCCTTTAAAATGGAGCTCATCTCCCCCGATGGTGAAAAAAAAATGGTTGAGCTCATCAATCCCGATCGCGCGGTGAAACCACAAGTGTATCCAACACGAGCCCAAGCTCGAGTCCAAGTGTTTCTACCAATACGACACGGAGACCTACGTGGACACATCTTTGGCACGTTTTGCTTCGACAAACATTACTACCGCAGTTAGTGCCCTGAAAAACTCACAGGATGCTCTCTTGAAAGACTTTGAGAATGATCACGTGTTTGGTCTTCATATAGAAGCCAACTCGACCCCAATCAGGATTTACAATCTTCGATCATAGATACGGATACTAGTCAAGTGGAAGAAGTGTCGCTCACTTTTGACTCGATGTCTAAGCATTCAGGTGTTGGTCCGGACGTGAAGACAGGCGACTTCGAATATGCAAGTGTGATCAGATTTTGGAGTTTGAATGTCAGACGAGGAGAAACGCAAACACCTAACGGGCATCATCCGAGAGTATGATGGCGTTACCGACAAAGTAATGTAATAAGACTCGCCATTGTGCCAGAAGATCGATCCGCCTTAACCTACTCGCTCGAGTCTACGAGTTAAGACTGGAAACGCGGCTTAAAATCGAAGCATAAGCACAATAAGGCTCGCTGTGTCGTTGGGGTTTCTAATGGTCGAGCTAGAGGGACGGCTGGGGAAGGAGGAGAGGACAGGATATCAGGGGGCTGCTTGACGCGTTTTAAACTGGATTTTTACAGTGTCTAGTCACCTACAACAATGTTTGCGGCTGGTCAACCATTGCTAGCAGTCGTTACTCACCATGTTTTGCCGGCTAACATGCTCACGTACCTCAGGCTTTCATTCAGAGCCGTATGATCTACCGCGAGGCATTTAAGTCAAACCTGAGATCTTAGACATCCTTCAGGAAAGACAATCCCTAAGGCAAGATAGCCTTTATGATTACGAAAGCACTATACGGAATATAGTCTACGCCCGCGTTGTTTTCGAAGCATCTCAACACATTCTTCGCTGATCGTTCGCAGCGGGACGGGTTATGGCCGGGGGCAGAAGGAAACGCTAACGACGAGATGGTTGTCAGTCAAATCGTGGTCTCCGCGCCGCATGGCGACAGGCGTCGTCAACCTCCCTCGACGCACCTCGACCCTCCTTTTTCTGCACCCCTCGTCTCTCGACCCCGTGATTCTGGACCGGCTCCTGGTCCCCATGCTCGGGAGGGGTCTGAAGTTAGTTAGTTTTAGTTAGTGTATCGCTGATCTCAATTTCACTCGTAGCAGTTTTACGCATTACGACCCGGACACCATTAAGGGGTGTGCCATCACTGCTTTCGTAGATATCCTGTTGATAACAGGCACTGAAACAGAGTTGATACGAAAAGTCAGAGGCGCACTGTTCAAAGAAGTTGGGGCGATGGTGTTAAGTGGGCCGACTTTGTCAAGTCCCTCTTGGACTCAGCTGCAAAGACGACCTGACTAGGGGGGTAGTTACAATGTCAGCGGGGCGTAAGATCAAGGACTACTCACCAAGTTTAACCGTGGTGACCTCCCACGCAAGCGCGTCCTGTACTCTGAGAATTTCCGGGACCTCGCAAAGCACAACTACGAGCCATTGACTCCTGACAAGCAAGCACGACTGACAGCGAGCACGAATTAACAACAGGCGTTTCAGTCAATTTGAGGCTCACTCATATAGTAGAGCATCACTACCATTCTTAATCGTGTGTATAAGGGCGTGCGTTCGCCAGAGCGCCTACACGTCGTGTGGCTGAAAACACATCGCGCGTTAACTGCACACGAACGTTGATTATGGTCTGGTTTACAGAGCTGATGGCGCAACATTATCATCTGAAGTTCTCCATGTGCGCAGTTTCAAACACCCAGAGCTCAAGGAGGGCAGTATCATCGAAACCTGTGATAAGATTCAGTGATGCCGATTTTGCAGATTCATACGATGAACGCCCCGGATCTACATCTGCATCTTGTGTCCGTCCGTGTATGAGGATGTCTAGTTTCAAGGTCATCTGAACGACAAACATTCACAAGCAAAGTCAACACTACATGCAGAAAGCTATTGCCGCTGCATTCATGCACCCGCCCTCTAGATCGGCCACCGTCACATGTGTGTGGTTGAAAGGGTAGAGATTTTTTTCCCTGGTGCCTTGATGCGGAGCCGGAAGGGCATTAAATTGGCTGCTGCCGTTGTTGCGGGCCTAAGATACCTGCCCCCTTGGAGGACGGCCCCTTCAATAAGTCTTCTTCATCACGTTTCCTAGGCCCGAAGTCGAGCTTGTTTGCGCCCTCGCATGGCCACCCAAATCATTTTCTCACGGTCCAACGGAACACAATTAAGAACTTTGGATGACAATAATTCTGTTATGTCAAAAAACACTTGGAAGGCGAAAGGCGCATCCCGTCGCAGTCGTCGTTACACTCGTGGGTGGTGGCGTGCACATCGCCGTCCTCGCCCAACGCCGACCACGCCAGGACGTCGTCGCTATCGCTGCTGCACTCTGGCTCCACGCCAGCCGCGACCAAACTGTCGTCTCAGGACTTCCCCGGTCATTCGATGAGAAGTGCGCGAGAGCAAGGTCGGTGTCACGAGAGTGCTCAAACTCGCTTGCCGCCGGCGTCGCGCGCGAGCACGAGGGCTAACGTTCCGTCCCTCCACTGCGTACAAAAATACTTCATTGGTGCGCGTTCATCACGCTCGCGTCCTTTTGGACCCACTCCATTTTGACGCACTCGATTTGCTGGCGACCCCCTTAAACCAATCCTCGCGTTCTTGAAAGACGCATGTGATCGCCTTCCTCGGACGGTAGTAGAGTCTTCGGGTTCCTACGTCCGCCCTCAAAGTTATCTGGCTCAGAGCGCAGCAACAGCGTAATGCTTGCTTGCTCGTTTGTTTGTTTGTTTGTTCGTTTGTTAATAGGACACCCCTTGGAAAGAAAGATAATCATCGCCGAGGTCCGTCGACAAGGTTGGTTTCGTCGAGGAGGTGTATCCACTCGGACGTCGCCGCGGCAGCGGCGCGGAGTGTGTGGTCCATGTAGTTGAAGATGGGCTGGTAATTCTCTTTGATGTCGTCGTAGTCGAGCTTGGCGAGGACGAGGGCCGTGGTCCTCGGGGCGCGGCACGCCACTTCGACGTTGAGGTTGAATGCGGTGTCGGCGGGGACGAGGATGGTCGCCTGGCCAAAGTGGCGGCGCGCCTCGATGCGAAAAACCTGCTGCTCGATCGTCGGTAATTCCTTTATTCGCGCGTTCGCTGGGTCGGTCGCGTACTTGTGACGGACGTAGACGCTTCCCTCGAGAACGAAGTGGAGCTCCCTGGCGTTGATGTGGGGGTCGTTGATGATCTGGTCTCTGACGTATGCGACTGGCTTGAGTTTGGCCATGACGACGGCGGCGGAGCCGGGATATTGGGCTTCGAGCTCGCACAAAAAGGGCGCGCTAGCGAGGGTCCGACAGTGGACGAAAAGGCAACACTGATTTCTGAGTTTGGGGGGAAGCTTGTCCATGATCTCTGACTCGTCGTAGACGCCGCGAAAGTCGCCGTGGAAGGCGTGGTTCTTGAACATGGACCTCCCGACCTGCGCGGAGAGCCGTTGGTCGCGAACAAACTCCCCCAAGATGTCGACACCCTGCTTTCTTCTGCGTTCCATGGGATCGAGGTTGGTAACGAGGTCGACGACGACGCCGATCAAGTACGCGAACAACATCGTACCCAACACTTGGCACACGATCACCAAGATCATGCCGTCGACGTTTTCGGTCGACGGAGCAACGTCTCCGTAACCCACGGTCGTCATCGTCGCGAACGCCCAGTACAACGTCGTCACGTACTGCGTGTACCGGTCGGCATCCCGCAGCGGCACCATGGCTTCATTGCCGCCGCAAGCGTGCGACGAGCACCCGGAGAAGGAGGAGGAGGCCTCCGTTGAGTTGTTGACGACGGCGACGACGACGTCTCCGCGATTTGACGGGGAATGCCAGACGCAGCGCTCGTCGAGCCACGAGCCCCTGTGGCAGCGGCGGAAGCGGCGCCCGGCGTTAAAGAAGACGCAACTAAAGAGATGCGCGACGAACGTCGTGATGATCATCGGCTTGACGGGCTTGAGCACGGCGGGATTGATACCGCACAACTCCTCCAGCGTGTCGACCATGTTGTGGAGTTTCATTACCCGCGTGATCTTGGCGATGCGAATGAGACGCAGCGACTTGAGGAGCCGCAAACTCCCGAGGAACTGGGAATTACCGCCGCTCGAGAGGGTGTGGAGCCTGTCGAGCGGTAACGTGCTCAGCAAATCGACCCAAAACCACCCCTTGATGTATTGCTTGGCGATCTCGTACCGCCCCGAGATGAGCATGACGTCGCTAATAAATGCCGTGTTGAAGCAAATCCCAATGTCCAACGCGAACAAGCCGTCGATGAGGTACTCGAGCGTAAACCACGGTTCGTCCTTTTTTTCGAGCTCGACGCTGAACCCGATTCTGTACGTAACGACGAGCACGGAAAACAAGATGAGCACGCACACGACGCAGTCCCAGACAACCTTCGGATACGCCTCGGGGTGGAACACCCGCGTTCGCTGCCAGAGTTCCAAAGGGGTCACGATCAGCTTGATCTTTTCCGCCGAGTCGCTTCGAGCTAATTCAGCCTCCTCACTTCTGCTCTTGGCGGCGGCGGCGGCGGCGGCGGCGGCGGCGGGAGCATCTGCGAGGGGTTTCAGCTTTGGTGGCTGCCCGCCCAACATTGGTGTCGCAAGCGGCGGCACCCGATATTTCGAGCAGTTCGTGGTGCTGGGGGGTGCTGCTGTGGGCGCCTCTGCCTCGTCGACGGCGTCGCGGGGATCATTATTATTATTATTATTATTTGCCGCCGCCGCCGCGGCCGCCGCCGCCGCCGCGGAGGGTGCAGCAGCCGATGCGCCCTTTTGATCGTCGTTTGCCCCCCCGAGAGGCACGACTCTTGGCTCTGGGCGCTGCTGAAGTGCGGCGAGCTTGATTCCACCGCGCGACTCGTATTGAGGAGGAAACGCTCGCTTGTCGGCGACGACGACAGCAGCTTCGTCCGAATGTTCATCATCATCTTCATCTTCTTCGTCGTCATTGGTGATTGCGTTTGGCGTACAAGTAGGCTTTGTGGATAAAAAGGCAGAAGCTTCAGAAGGTTCTCCTCCTGCTTTTTCTTTCGTCGTCGAAAACGTCTCGGCGTCGAGTTTGACGAGCTCCGCGTCCGCGTCTCTGACGAGCGCCGCGCGCACCGTGGGATGGTCTTCGAGCTGCTGCGTTAGGACTTCCTTTGGGATGATGTAGAAGCTGAGCGTGGTGGTCGCGACGGCGGTGAACGCGTGAGTGGTCGTCACGAGGATGGCCTCGAGAGCCACGAGGTCGCCGGGGCCGGAGACGCCGGTTTCAATCATGTTGGTGTGCGGCGCGAGGGTCATCATCATCCCGGTGGGCGTTTTCTTGGAGGAGGCGGCGCGGACATGCCTGGCGGTGCCCGCGGCGATGCAATAGAGATGCGTGCAAACCTCGTTCTGAAAAAATAAAAAGTCGTTTTTGTCAACCAGACACGGGAGCGCGTGCGGCGCGACGGCGGCAGCGAAGGGCCTCGGTGATTTTGCGAGGAAGGGGACGTCGGCCAGAAGGGCTCGGTGCTCGACGTGCGCGAGATCGAGGGCGAGTCCTGTCGGCAGGTTTTCAAAGATCCGATCGCGGTCGAAGCACGTCTGGCGCGAGTAGACGTGCTTGAAGTGGCGGACGACCTTGATCCCGAGGCCCGTCGGGAACTGGCGGTCGTAGACGTACGCCTTGACCATGTCGATCTTCTCGCGATAGAGCGACGCCGACTGGTTGAAATTTTCGAGGAGCGACGTGATCGACCCGATGATGTAACCGAAGGAGGCGCCGCCGACGATCATCGTAAAGATGGCCAACAACTTCTCGCGATTCGACGAGACGACGACGTCGCCGTAACCAACGGTCGTCATCGTGGTGAACGCCCAGTAGAGCGACAACACGTACAAGTGACGCCGCGCGTAGGGCTCGCCGCCGCGTCGCTGCTCCATGTCGTGCTTCCAATGCGTCGTGTCCTCGTACTCGTTTTGAGTGAGGCCGTGGCGCACGCACGCGATGAGATGACCCACAAAAAACAGTTGGAACAACATCTTGAGGATCGCGATGATCGCGGGGTTGACGTCGACTTTGCGCTCGTCGCTCGACGCGAGCGCCGTGTTGTTTCGTCCGAGCCGCGACACCTTGGCGAGTTTGAACAGTTTCGACAGTCGAACGATTCGAAACAATCTCGCACTCCGAAGGATCGAGAGGCTGCCAGATTTCGACGACGACGACCCGTCGTCGCGCTTGCCGGAGCACGGCCTCGTGACGTCGAGGCCTTTCTGGATAAGTTCGAACGGGAACGTCGAGACAAAATCGACGACAAAGTTGGGAAAATACTGCAACGCGATCTGGCGGTGGTTCTTGACCATGTTTCCCGTCTCGTCCTGGTAGGCCGTGCAGAAGGAGAGCGCGATGTCGAGCCAGAAACACGAATCGACGAAAAAGTCGACGACAAACACCTCGCGCATGCAACGGAGCGAGGGATGGACGTCAAAGCACATAAAGTAGGGAACCGTCATCGTGGACCACACGATGCACGTCGAGACCACAACGTCCCACAAGAGTTTCGAGGTCGATGCGGGATGTATGACAAACCTCGGCATGGCCTCGAGCCCGTTCGTGTTGTTGAAGTCGTCGTCGTCGTCGGCGGCGAAATCCGTTTGAGTGTTGTGCGCCGAGGACCGCCTCGTTTGGGGCGACGTCAAGGGCGTCGCCCCCGCCGAAACATCACCGTCCCCGGTGCTGCATCGCGCCGTTTCGGGAAATTCCGTCGCTGCCGACGTCCTCGACGTTCGCACACAACGCTCGATAGACCCCGAGCACGACGGGCTGTCGGTCTCTGGCATCGTCGCGACGCTCTCCCAGAGCGCGTCCCGCGACGCCCTGTGTTTCACGACCACCTGCACCGCCGCGCCGTTGTCGTCCTTGGCGTCGACGTGAATGAGTTTGTGCTGGTGATCTGTCCAGTGCTTGATCTGCGCTGCTCGCCTCATCGCGTTCGCCGTTCGCAGCGAAAGTTGCCGCGACGCGCGCGGCGGGCGTTCGCCAACAGCTGCGTCGAGGGGGCTCTTGGTTGTCGTCGCGGCGCTCTCGAGCAGCATTGATGATCTTCGCGCCGGTTGGCCTCCTCCTCCCGCATTGTTGTTGTTGTTGTTGGCGAGTCTCGAGGGCTGCTGCTGCTGCAGCTGCTGCTGTGCCTTGCTCGGCGTCCGACTCTTGGGCTTGGTCGAGGTCGATTTCTTGTTATGGACCACCATGGTGATGATGACGATAATCTGTCTCAACCCGCCATCACTGTATCGTCGGCGGCGGCGTCCTAGGACCCGTCCATACTCTCTCGTTAACGCGAGACTAGGGGGTCAAAGATATGTAGCCGTTCGCCACAACGTCACAGAAAATCCGAACTATTTTGGAAGCCGTCGCCTTCGCGTTCGGTGTCAGATGGGCAACTCAATCGCCGGCCTGCCCCGGTCCATCTCGAGCGAGGCCGAGGACGAGCGCGGGGTGCTCCGGGCCTTCGTCGAGGAGTACGACAAGCAGGGGGGCGACGACCCGTTGAAGCTCTACGAAGCGCTCGCCAAACGGCTCGGGGGCGGCGAGTCGGAAGAAGCTGCAAAAAATTCAAAGAAAGGATTCTTGCGCGTTGTGGTGGTCGACAGCTGCGAGTCGTCGCTAGAGATGGCGCGAAGGGCGTTGCGAGTGGCGCTCGGCGGCGAGACGGAACTGGAGACCCGGACGGTCGCGGACGGCGCGAGCGCGTTGGCGGCGCTCCGAGCGGCGGGCGCCCGGCTGAACATCCTGCTGCTCGAAATCGATATGGCGACGGGTATGAGCGGGATCGAGCTGATGCAAGCTATCAACGAAGACGACGATTTGGCGAGGACGACGTCGGCGTCTCTGTTGACGAACGCGAGCGACGCGACGCGGTACGACGCGTTTATGAGTTACGGTGCGAACGAGATCCTGTCGAAGCCCTTGACGGTGCACAAGGCAGCCCAGATAATGTTTAGTAACGGCCTTCCGTGCACTGCGCCGTCGTTGGAACAAGTAGAGGCGTGGCCGTTCTTACGCCCCGCCAACAACAACAAACAGGTCGTGATCGGATTTACGACGAGCCTCGCGACGTCCGTTGTGAGCCGTAACCTCGTCCGGATGCTCGCGTTCTACGGCGGGGCGCTCCGCGACGCGAAAATCGAGGTCGTCGTCGTCAACGACGACGACGTCGAGACGCTCGCGAAGGCGGTCGACGAGGCGGGCGGGGCGTCGCCGATCCTCGTTTCGGACGAAACCCTCGAGGCGAGCGCGTGCTTCGTCGGGATGTGTCCGGACGGCAAGAACGGTGCGGCGCCGCGCGAGGGTTTGGTTTTCGTTTCGGACGACGACGACGACGACGACGGAAAGCGCGTGCACCGCCGTCTCGCGTCGCTCGATTCCCGGGACGACGCGAACCTTTTTGCCGAGTTGGCCGCGACGACAACCAGCGCGATCGCCGGCAAGCAGGCGGGCCTGGTGTCCGCGATGCACGCCTGGGGCCAAAACACAATAATACCCGGACTGCCTCTCCGCTGCTGCTGCCCGGGAGAGGAGCGCGACGCGCTCGTCGAGGCGTTCGCGGGGGTCCGGGAACGCGCGCGAAAGGGCGCGTACGAGTCCCTCAATCTCAGTCCGCCCCATTTTGCTGCTGACGACGTCGTTCCGAAACGAGTCCTTGTTGTCGAGGACTCGACCGCGAGCGCCGCGGTCGTAATCCGCATCCTGCTCGGGTTGGGCCACGTCGCGGTGCACGCGGCCGACGGCGTCGAGGCTTTCCGGCTCTTCCAGCAGTCGTTCGGAGACGAGTTCGACTGCGTGCTGTCAGACGTGAACATGCCCCGCATGGACGGCGTCGAGCTCCTCTCCAGGATCCGGGCGGTTGATCGTTGCATGCCCGTCGTCCTGATCACGGGGCTCGAGGCCACCGAGGAAGAACGAACGGTATTGTGCGACAAATTCGGCGCTCAGCGCGTCCTCGACAAGCCGCCGAGTATCGACGGCATCCGCGAGGTCGTCGACGCCTGCCCGTCCCGGAGGAGCCCCATCGCACCCCCCCCGCCCGGAGGGATGGATGGATAGCAGCACCCTTCGTCGAACCCCCTAATTAATAATAAGGATTAAAAACCGTTTGGTGCCTGGCAATCAATCAGAACGCGAAGAAGAAGATGATGAGCCGGCGGCGTTTATCGAGCGAGGTCGTCGCAGCAGCCGCAAGGAGTAGTAGTCGTAGTCTCGAGGCGGTGGCGACGCGGTCGCCGGGGGCTGTCCTGCGGAGCCAGACCTTGGCGTGGCAGGAGGCGTCGAGGCGGTGGATCCGCGAGAGTCATTACGCCGACGAACGCGCCGTGAACCTCTCGAACGTGCGCGCGTGCCGGCACAGCAGGGCCGAGGAGGCGGTGATCGTCGAGAACGCGGTCCGGCTGGTGAAGGCGTGCCGGACGCCCGAGGCGAAGCGGCGGGCGTCGCCGGTCCAGTCCCTGCTCCACGAGTACCGGTTGTCGTCCAGGGAGGGCGCGACCCTTTTGAGCCTGGCGGAAGCGGTGCTGCGCGTGCGATCTCCCGAGGGGCGGTCGCGGCTCATCGCCGACAAGCTCGAGAACGTCGAGTGGGGTCGCATGGGGCTCGGGAAGCCGGCGATCGTGAACGCGGCCTCGGCAGCGCTGGCGGCCGGCGAGATAGCGACGCGCGCGCCCGCGAGCGACGGGGCCCTCGCGGCGCTCGTCCACCGCATCGGGCGCGACGCCGTGCGCGTTGCGGTGGTCGCCTTGATGCGGCGGCTGGGGGACGAGTTTGTGTTGGGGGAGAACATCGAGGTGGCGATGGATCGCGCGGCGCGAGACGCGCGCAAAGTCGAATCGCTCCGGCACAGCTACGACATGCTGGGCGAGGCGGCCAAGACGGCGCAGGACGCCGAGATTTATTGGGAGGCGTACGCGGAGGCCATCGACGCCATTGGTAGGCGGTTCGGGGAGGGCGAGATCTCGGTGAAGCTGTCCGCTCTGGATCCGAGATTCGAGCCCCATCGTCTGGACGACGTCGGGAAAGTGGTCGGCCGAGTCGTCGAGCTCGCGACGCGCGCCGCCGACCGCGGGATCGACCTGACGATCGACGCCGAGGAGGCAGCGCGGCTCGAGCTCCAACTCGACGTGGTGTCGCACGTCTCGTCGGAGATGGCCAGAATCAGGCCGTCGTGGAAGGGCCTCGGGCTCGCCGTTCAGGCGTACCAGCGTCGCGCGCCGCAAATCGTCGACTGGGCCGCGAGCACCATCGCCACAAAATCGCGGCCGCTCCGCGTGCGGCTGGTGAAGGGGGCGTACTGGGACTCGGAGATCAAGTGGGCCCAGCAGCTCGGGGCCGCGACCTTCCCCGTGTTCACGCGCAAGGAGGCGACCGACGCGTGCTACGCGGCCTGCGCTTCCAAGCTTCTCGAGGCCCGCGACCTTTTCTACCCCGCATTCGCGACCCACAGCGCACGCACGGTGGCGACGGTCGCCTGGCTCGCCGACCGGTGCGAGAACCGGAATTTCGAGTTCCAGAGGCTCCACGGCATGGGCGAAGACCTGCACGCGGCCGCCCGGGATTTTTTGACAGACGCCCCGACGCGCGTGTACGCGCCGGTCGGAGATCACGACAGACTCCTGGCCTATTTGGTGCGGCGTTTGCTCGAGAACGGTGCCAACAGCAGCTTCGTCCACGCTGTGGCCGACGATTCCGTGCCCGCGGAAACCCTCGCCCTCGACCCGGCGGCCGTCCTCGAGCACAAGCACCTGTGTTCGCCCCACCCGGAAATCAAGCAGCCGCCCGACCTCTTTCTGCCGCGACAAAACAGCCGCGGCCTCGACGTCTCGGATGTCCTGGCGCTCCACGAGTTCGCCCAAAACGTCGACGACGACCGAGTCTCCGGAGGCGAGGTGGCGGTGTACGACCCGACGACGGGCGATCGCGCCGGCTCGGCGCCTCAGGCGAGCGACCAAGACGTGGCGGCCGCTCTAGGAGGTGCCAAAGCCGCCCAGCCGGCGTGGGACGCGACGGGACTCGAAAAGCGCGCGACCATCCTCCGGAACGCAGCCGACGAACTCGAAGCGAGACGAGAAACGCTGTGCGGGCTTCTCGTGGCCGACGCGGGGAAGACGTGGGTCGACGGCGTCGGCGAGATCAGAGAAGCTGCGGATTTCTTGAGGTACTACGCGGACAGGGCTGAGGCGGACCTCGCCGACCGCGCGCTCCCCGGTCCGGTCGGCGAGACCAATACCCTCGCGTACCGCGGACGCGGCGTCTGGGCGGCCGTCTCGCCTTTCAACCTGCCGTTGGCCATATTTGTCGGCCAGATGGCCGCGCCCCTCGTCGCGGGCAACGCCGTCGTCGCCAAGTCGGCACCGCAGACGCCCCTCGTCGCATCCGCGGTGATCGACGTCATGAGGGCGGCGGGGGTTCCCGAGGATGTTCTCGCCCACCTCCCCGACCCCCGCGACTTGGTCGGCCCCCTCCTCGTCGGCGACCCCCGCGTCGACGGCGTCGTCTTCACGGGCTCGGGCCTCGCCGCGCGCTCCATCGCCAGAACCCTCGCCGACCGCGACGGTCCGATCGTCCCCCTCATCGCCGAGACGGCAGGCCTCAACGCCATCATCGCCGACGAGAGCGCGCTCCCCGAGCAGCTCGTCCACGACGCCGTCCGCAGCGCCTTCAACTCGGCCGGCCAGCGGTGCTCGAGCGCGCGGCTCCTCTGCGTTCCCTCGCAGACGAAGGACCGCGTCCTCGAGATGCTCGCCGGCGCCGTCGCCGAGCTCCGCGTCGGCGACCCCGCGCGCGTAGACGTCGACTGCGGGCCGCTGATAGACGCTCGCGCGAAGGACCGCGTCGCGGCGCACGTCGACGGTCTCCTCTCCACCCCGGGCGTCCGTATCCTTGCGCGCGCGAACTGCCAAGATGATGGTAACTTTTACCCACCCCTCCTCCTCGAGCTCCCCGACCTCGACGCTCTCCCGCGCGACGAGTGCTTCGGCCCCGTCCTCCACGTCGTCGCCTACGACTCGACCGCCAAGAATGCCCTCCAATCTCTCATCCACGAAATAAACAACCTCGGCTACGGCCTCACGATGGGCCTCCACTCGAGGCTTGACGGGGCTCGCCACCTCGCGATCGGCGCCTCTGCCGCGGGTAATCTCTACGTCAACCGGGACTGTATCGCCGCCGTCGTCGAGTCGCAGCCCTTCGGCGGCCACCGGCTCTCCGGCACGGGACCAAAGGCCGGCGGACCCAACTACGTCAGAGCCTTTGCCGTCGAGCACGTCGTCTCCACCAACACGGCTGCTTCGGGCGGCGACTACGACCTCATGGCCAGGATCCGCTGACGCAACTTGAAAGAAAGAAAGAAAGCAAGCAAGCAAGGTTTTTTTTTTGTGCCTGCTGCAATCATCATGATGATACGATTTTGCGTCATTTTTTTTGTGCCTGCTGCTATCAGGATACCCTTTTGAGTCAGTCGCTGGCATCGTCGCCGGGCCACAATCGTTGACTCCTGGCAGCGGCAGCACCACCGAGGCGCTCGCATTTGCAGAGCAACGACTACAAGAAAGGGGTACTAACGGCCTCAGCTTTTCGGAGACGTCGAGGATCTGCTCGACGGGTGCCGGCGGTCAGGCGGGGCATACGTACCATCCGCCCCGGACGTGACTTTGCAGACAATCCGATTGAGAGCACCAGCGCACCGGTTGGAACGGTGCTCGAGAATGCCAAACCAGTGCTGGTTGATCATATGCCGCTGCGCCGGGGCTGCGGGGATCGCTGGAGGCGCTGCAACGACGGAACGTGCGGCTGTTCCTGCTGCCGCCCCTGAAAGTCGCTACCCAGCAGGGCTAGAAAGTATGTTGTAAAAGAGGCGAGGTACGATAAGGGGGCTTGAAACGACGTCGCGGTGCAAGACGTGGTCGAAAGCACGTCCGCGACATATACTTCTGAATATCTTATCCCTCCTTGAGCACAATCATCGCCTCCACCACCAACCGAAGTCAAAATTTTACACCTTATTCTTCTCCTTGGCTCTTAGGATATTGATGATGATGATGATGATGATGATGATGATGATGATAGTGTTGTTGTTGTTGTTGTTGTTGTTGTTGCCAAGGCCACTCTGTTCGCCTCCTTCAACCTGCTTATCGCCCTCGTTGTTAGCCACGATCGAAGGCCACTGTCCGGAGGAGGAGGAGGGGGACGACGAGTGGTTTCGATGGCGCGAAACTCAAACGGAGGACCACCTCGCCGGTTTCTCGAGAAGCCACGCGTGTGCTGTGTGCCATCGTTGGCTAATACAAGAAGAACAAGTGCGAATTGCTACGCACAGATGATCTGTAGATGATGAATGTGGGCCGTGCGCGGAAACGGCAATGTCAAAAGTAGTCAAGCTGCGCCTTGTTCCGGTGTAAGTGCAGCCATATTTTTCCTGAACTTTGGGTCTCTCGCTTGTATACAAAAACACTAATTATCATTTTTCCCAGCTGCTGCAAAGAATTATGTTAGAGTTCATAGCGACGACGTCCGAAAGAGAGTCGGTGGCCAGGTTGCCGCGCGGGCTCAAGGCGTACCGCGTGCGGGGTTTGATGGAGCCGGAGCGCGCCGCGGCCATCGTCGCCTACGTGTCGCAGCACAAATCGTTCTTCGACGTTGGCCCCGACAGCGTTGACCTTCGTCCGACGTTTGAGAAGTCCATTTCTGGAGAAGCGCTGGATATCGTCGGTCCGGCGGTAGGGCGGGCCGTGTCGTACGCGCGACGGCGGTTCGGTCCCTTGGAGCTGTCGCGCACCCTGATCCGGAGCTATCGACCGGGGGAGCGGCGGCAACACCCGGCTCACTTCGACGCAGATTCTCGCGCGACGGTGGTTATCGCGCTCAACGAGGGGTTCGAGGGGGGCTACTACGCGCAGCCCGAGTGCTTTGCGCAGAGCCGTCGCTTCGTCGAGCTCGCTCCAGGCGACGCGTTCGCGCACGAGTTCGACCTGAGACACGGCGTCGACGTTCGCTCGGGAACGCGATTTTCGTTAGTACTTTGGTTTGCGGGCGGCGCCGCGGTCCGGGATACCCCCGACGCGGCCTACCTCGAGGCCTCGAAGATCGCGGATCGGGGGGTGGCGAGGCGCGCCTACGAGCGCGCGGCGCGGCTCGGCTCGGCCGACGCCGCGCTCAACGTCGGCGCGATGTCGCGCGAGGACGGCGACGAGGTGGCCGGGCTAGAATGGTTCCGCGAGGCCGCGTTTAAAGGCAAGGCGACGGCGATGCGGTACGTTGGGACGGCCGTGCGAGACTCGAATCCGCGCCGCGCGATCCGGTGGCTGACGGCGGCGGCGAGGTCGGGCGACGCACCGGCGATGCGGCTCTTGTGGGCGTCGGTCGGCGACGAGAGCTGGCTCCGCCGAGCCGCGAGCAAAGGCCACCCCGACGCCTGCGTCGACCTCGCCGAGCTCTGCTTTTTGAGGAAGGACCCCGACTCGGGCGTTTTCGCCCTGCGTACAGCTGCTGCCAACGGCGCCGAGCTCAAAGCGACCTTCCTCCTCGGCAACCTCTGCGCGGGCCTCTTTGGTCTCGAGCACCTCGACCTTCCCAGAGCCGCCGACTGCTTCGCCGCGTGTGCGAGGGCGTTTCCCGAGGCCGATGCCTGGCTCTCTCGTCGAGCCGGAAACCCGCGCCACTTTCTTGTGGTGACGAGCAACGACAACCAAGTTCAGTACCTTAACCTTCAACCTTAAAACTAACAATTATTACCGTTATGAAGATGATGCAGGAGGACCCCGGCGACTTGAGTCTTGACTTGACTTCAGCGGCGGCGGCGGCGGCGGCGGCGCCGCCGCCATGCGAGACCAAATGTCGTCGTCGCGAGAAGAAAGAGAAGGAGCGCGGTGAGGCGCTCGTGGGTCTTTGTCGCGCGTGCCGAGAGATGGGAGAAGCAGGAGCGCGAGGTGACGCAGTTGAGCCTGGGGAAAGGCTGGGCGATGAGGCGGTCCTCGGTGGCCCGGTCGACGGATTGAGGAAGGAAAGCCAAGAGTTCGCGCCAGCCGTGGCCCTGGGCCAAGTTGAACTCGAGGAGCTGGTTTTCGGGAACGAGAGACCGGATGTAGGCGTTGTGGCGGTCGTAGGCCTTGCGCCACTGGGGGTTTGGCGCGTTGGATCCTCCTCCATAAATGACCGCGTCGATCCGTCTCCAGACGTCCATCAATAGCGGGAGCTTCTCCAAGTCGAGGCCTCCTCGCCCGATACCGAGCCGCAACCCGAGAGCCCGCGAGGCGCGGCTCAGTACGAGGCGCCGCGCCTGCCTCGACCAGTGATAGAGATCCGAGCGAGCGACGTAATCCTCGTAAGACCGGAGCCACGGTTCCTCGTCCCGCAAGGTCAGAATCACCTTGGCGTTGGGATACCGCTGGAGGATTTCGGGCGCCAGGTGCGCGAACCAACAGTCGCTCACCGCGTCGACATCCTGGATGACTTTGGCGACGTCGGGCTCGGCCACCAATCCGTTTAAATAGTAGTACCAGAAGTCCAGGTGAGATGCGATTGTCTCCGACGTGTGGTGCACGGTCAGGTTCAGTGCCATCAGCGCGGCCTGTAGCGAACTCGTTCCTGTGCGCGAGAGCCCGGCGACGACGACCAGCTCTCTTTCGATCCGTTCGGCGTTCTCGTCGGCCTCCCAGTCCGCCGGCTTGGTGGGCAGCGCGCGCGCGTCCCAGCCACTCGGCGGCCGCGCGAGGCTCACCACCACCACACCCAACAACGTGCCGACAAAGCCCCAACACACGCGACGCGCCGGCACCTTGTGATGATCGTTAATTACATCAACGCCCATAAGTCTAAACTATGGTGTACAGACTATACAGTACAGTACAGTAGTAATAACTCGAATAAAAAACCCTTGGTCTCAACAACAACAGACTCGAAGAATTTAAAGAAAGACACCACACACACCCCCCCCCCTCGCCTGCCCCACGACTCGGCGATGACCCCGACTAGGTCCCGCGTACTTCTTATCTCTGCCCGTCAGGCACATCCCTCCTACCCCACAAACCCGCCCACATCCTTCATGCCCCCCCCCCCCCACACCCCTCTTACCAGTCGACGACATTTAAACACACACCCCTCTGTCGTCGTCGCGGCTCGTCACGGTTAATAATAATATACGTAGGATAATCCCCATCCGCAACTCGCCCTTCTTCGGTGAAAGCAGACCGCCGGCGTCAGGAGGAGGCGACGAGAGCCCCCTTCTTCTTCGAGGCCGCGGACTTGGTGGGAGGCGGGGCTCTTCGGAGCCAAAGCTTGGCAGCCACTTTGGTGAGGGATTTGAGGTAGGAGACGTGGATGACCGCCGCGGCCAGGAGGAACTGGGAGAGGATAAGCGGGATCCACATCGCGGGATCGTGGTCTCGAAGCTGATGGCGGGTCGCGCGGAACCAAGAAGTCACCTCCGACAGAAGCAAGAGGAATTGAATCAAGATGTTCGGAAGGACCCGCCAGCGCTCGAGGGCCTGCGAGGGCCACACCGTCAGCAATGCCGCCGAGGACTCGTTACAGCATATCAGAAGGACGAGCGCGGTCCATTCTTTGTGCTGGCAGAAGGCGCGTCCGTTGGTCGGTTCGTTCTGCGAAATGATGAGCACAGAAATAATGATGAGGGGCAAGTGATGTTCGAGGAAATGTCGGCGACTCCACTTGTAGAGGGTCGTCACGCCGAAGAGCACGGCGCCAACAACCTCGCACGCATACAATGCGATCATCAAGGTGTAGTCGTTGAGGAGTTCTTCGTGACAGTCGCTCGTTTCCCATATGCGCTGGAGGTGCCGGCCCCCGCGGTACGACAAAATCGCATACGCAGCCACGACACCGAGGCAAAACGGAGCGCGAGCTGCGGGGAGCTTACGCATTCGGTAACCACCACGCCTGTTTTCGCATCTTCAATCATACCCTCGTGACGTGTTGCGATGCTGGTGACCCTCCTCGTCTTGAGGAGCGGCGGCGGCGGCGGCGTTGCGAGCGGCCTCTCTCGGGGGGGGAGCGCGCTCCGGGCCGTGTGGTCGGACAGCCGCGCGACGATGGACTATCAGAATCTGCTCGAGGGCAAGGTCGAAGCGCGGAAGAGCGATGGAAAGGCGGTGGTTATTGGCGAGGACCCCATCGCGCGGGGGATCGCGTCGATGGCCCCCGGCGAGCCCGACGTGGTCCTGCCGTACTCGGCCAATATCCCGGAGACCAACACCGAGTTTCCGGTGTACGTGTCGTTGTCAGAACCAGAGAAGCTCGAAGATCTCTTAAGACGTTGCCCCGACTCTAAGAGGGAAGACCTCGTCTTCCTAAACTACGGGGACATGGTCGAACCTATTTTGAAGAGATACGGCTGCGGCCGCGATCGCCAGACCCAGGCGGTCCTGTATCTGGCGCAAAACGAGTTCGGACGTCTAGAAGACGACCGCGTCTCGATCGGCGAAGACAACATGGGCTTGCCAAAGTACGCCGCCGAGTCGTGCGTCACGGGCAAGTGGGCTGGCGCCCTCGCCGACCGCCTCAAGCGACACGATTTCTATTGCGCAGAGCTCTTTTATCGAGACTTCCGCCGCAACATGCTCGAGCGCGTCGTTTTCGAATCTACTTACAACCTCGTCGGCGTTCTCCACAAATGTGTTCCGATAAAAGAAGTCCCCGAATTCTTTGGGAACGAGTGCGACGACATTGTGTACGAAATTAACCGCATGCTCCGCGGTCACCTCGCGGTCACCCTCCTCTCGGGGTGCGAAGAGCGCATGGCCGCCTACGCGAACCAGCACATGCGATCTAGAACAGACAACAAACTCGCCTCCATCTCCCTCCACCGCGCCACCTGGCGCAACAAATTCTTCTACGACATTTCCGTCGACATGCGGAACCGCGACTTTCCCGACCCCTCGCCCATGCACACCGAGTACTGGGAATACGGCCTACAAAACAACCTCTACGCCACCTAACGTTTATACCTCCTCCTCCTCCTCCTCTTCGCGCGGACTGGTGGTGGTGGAGATTGGTCCATCGCGCAGGCGCCGGCGGCGCCGGCGGCGAACACCTTGACCTCCTTCTGACTTGCCGGCCAATAATTCTCCCTACCTATCTTCCTGCGTCAGGCCCTACCTATCTTCCTGCGTCAGGCCATCATCAGCCGAATAGTTATTATTAGTTCTAAAAAAGTGAGTGATTACGATTTTCGAAGAAGAAGAATACTTGTTGTACCAACAAAAAGTATAGAGCAGCTGTTCTGCCCCGTAGGACGCTTTCATATTTTTGTTCAACTCTCACAGCTGGCAGAGCTCCAGGCTTTAGAATCGTCTGACGTGTGTGTGTGCCCACACCACAACAAATCGAGAGAGTCGAGAACAAAATCCACATGGAGTGGCGCAACGACCTCCAGGTTCGGCGGCGTATGATCACCAAAATAGCGCGCATCATCAAGTCTTGCAAGACGGAGGCGGCAACGAGCGAGTGGATGCTCAAACTGCCGGTGATAGCCCGACGGTTCGAAGCCCAGCTCGCCAAGCGTGCGCGGTCATTAGAGGAGTACCGCGACGTCAACACGCTCAAGAGGAGACTGCGGGACGTGTCCGTGGTGATGTGCGCCGAGCCAGCGCCGCGATGGTACGTTCCAGATCTCCACTTCCAGACCCGCGCGGACACCAAGGCCGAGATCAAACGCTACCTCGAGACGGACGGGATTGATGCCGCCGCAGATGTCATCGAGGAGATGCTCGCATACCGGGCCGCGACCTTCGTGAGTGCGTGCCTCGAGTGCGAGTCACTTTTTTTTTCCGTGCAGGCCGAGTATATGGACGAAGCTACCTTTGCGGCTCGACTGCGAGACGTCATTTCGCAGCACAATAGCCCGCCGGTCGTCCAAGCCTGAAAAAAAATAAAATCCGCTCTATTGCTGTTGGTCGTGCGCCGCAACGTACGTACGAACTTGGCGTGTTTGTTTCTTTCCACGCGACGATCTGGTGGTGCCATCGTCGTCTTTTCTATAGAGAAAACGGCCTAATAGTTGTGCAAAACATAAAAAAAGCTAGAAGAGAAAAAGTCTCGCTATGTAGCTTGGACGGCACGAGCCGCCGAAAGAACAGCAGCGTGTCCCGAGTCGGCGACGGCGTCGTCGTCGAGTTGGACGACCGAGAGCGCGAGCGGCACTCCGCGCTCAATGACCTTGGTTTCGATCTTCCTGCCGGGGCGATCCTTGAGGCCGGTCATCGCGGACTCGGCCTTGGCTTTGTGGTCTGGCCAGACCTGGAGGGAGATCCTACCATCATTTTGGTCGACAGCTGCGTTGCGAACTACTGCAAAGCCAAAGCGCACTTCGTCGGTCAAGGGGACGCACCCACACGCGAGCGCGTCTTTCGTGCAGGCCAGCCACGGAAAGGTCAAGGGCATGACGCGGCCGGCCGCGTGGCAACTCGCTTTCTCGACGTAGGAAGTGTCGAGGCGGCTTCCGTCGACCTTTTTTTGCGATCAAGTGGAGTGGTTGAGTGTTGTTACTGGCGCGAACCGCGGATCAGAGGGGGATAGGTCGGTCGAAGGCCGCACGCGGTGCAGGGACGGCAGCACGCGTAGCGAAACGCCGCGTCGCACTCCCGGTTGATCGAGCCCGTCTCGACGACGAACGAACATTTCTGCTGCTGGTCTTCTTCTTCTTCTTCTTCTTCTAGACGACCCCCCTATTCAAATAGTCCTACAATAAGAAGAAGAAAGAACCGCGCAGTTTTAGTTGTATAATTAGGAATTATATTGTCTTTACGGCTTGGAGGAGAGGTCGTGTGTGAAGAGGAGAGACGCACGTCATCGAGAAGGCGCGTGGTGCGTGCGTCTGCGATTGATGAGAGACAGCGGGCCATCCCATCCCATCCAATAAAGGTGTCACCGTCTAAGAGGCGTGAGAGTCGTCGTCCTCGTCGTCGTCGTCGTCGTCGTCGTCTTTGTGCTCGACGGCCCCCGCGTCCGAAGATCGTATCTGGTGTTCCATCGCGGCCACGCGCGTCGCGAGGTCGTCGCGCTCTTTTTTGAGGCCGCGAAAGGCGGGCGAGGCAACGAACCGTCTCTCGAAGGCGACGCGCAGGCGGTCGATCGCTTGGGCCTCGAGAACTCGAAAGGTGTCCCGCGGGGGAGGTGTTTTGGCGATCGAAGCCTCGCAAGCTCGGACGGCGTCGGGGTCGAAGGAGGCGGCGTCCGAGCCAAAATACTTAACCCTGATCTGATTGGCTCGAGGACCCCGCAGTCCCAGGTTGGCCGTAGTTTTGAAATACTCGACCGCGCGCACGAACTCGAGACACCGGTAGTCCGTTGGGTCGTTCTCGGCCAGCCAGCGACTCAAAGCCTCCGCGCCGAGGTCGTCCGCTAGAAACCCTCTCAACTCGGGCGCTTCGATCAAAGCGTCGAGGGTCGCCGCTCGCCGTTTGAGCCGCTCGGCGAGGAACTGGGTAGTCGCCAGCAGCTCGTTCTCGAAGGGTCTGGTCAACTCGGCCACCGCAACCTTGAGCCTGGCCCTATCGGCAGCGTATTCGGGATTCGTCGTCATCGCACCCAAAAATTCAGGATCTCCGTAAAATCGCATCGCGCGCGTCAACCGTCGCCAGTTGTGCTCCCGCACGTGGGGTTTCAGGATCGCGAGAAGGGCGTCGTGGGCCTCGGTGATGCGCTTGGCGACGTCCTGCACGTCGACCTCGTGCCCGCGGATCGACGCGTCGAGCGCCTCTTGAACGCGTTGGATGCACGCGAGCGTCGGTTCGCGCGACGGTAACGCCATTTCCTCCGTTATCACCTTGTTGCTGTGGAGCAGCACGGCCTTGGTCACCACTTTGAGCACGTCCCGTTTCAACTCCTTGGCGGTCCGCGCGTCGCGGAACCGCGTCGCGGTCGACTTGAGGCATTCCATTATCTGGACGCCCGCCTCCCCAAAGTTCTTCATCAAAAAAGTCCGTCCGCTCCGAGTCTCCGTCATTCGAGACACCACATACTTCTTGGCCTTGAGCAGCCGCGACGACTTGCTCTCGCGATGGGCTTCTTCCATACTACTACTCCTGCCACTACTACTACCACTAGGGTCACGCTCCCATCATCATCATCATCATCTCATCGAAAAGGGGGGGGGGGTACTCGCTTGACCTGGGAAAGGGAGAAGAAAATGCACTCTGAATAATGCAGGTCCGCTTTTTGCTGAAACGACAGGGGCGTGCCTTGTTGAGTGTCGTCTAGCGTCGGCGACTGGGCGGTGACTAGTGCTGCATATGGATAAAAAAACACATCGGCGCAGAGGCGACGTTGCTGCTGCCACACGACAGAGGGCGCCATGCATCGCTACGGCCACGTACGTCTGTCTGTTGTGCGGCGTCTTGTAGCGGCGCACGGTGGCGTACGCGTGATCGCATCATGTACGAGGCCGTCCACTAGGCGAGCCCAGGGCTGATCAACGTAATAGACCCCGATGGGGAAGCTGATTTGCTGCTGCTGCTGCTGCTGCTGCAAAACCCTCCTCTACGTCACGAGGCGACGGTTGTTTCGCCTCGACGCGGCACCCTCGAGGTCGCGGTAAAACAAACGATTCAGTTAAAATTTGTCTCGAGAAAGATTGGCACAGCTTGTCGATTTATCAATCATTTGCTCGGTGCGTGCCCGTCGCAGCTGATCGCAGGCACAAAGGCATGATGGCATAGCGTTTGGGCCGTGAGACAATGAATTGTCTGTCCATCCTGAAGACGAAATTTGGAGAGGCATCCGTCCTTCCCACTGCCGGCTGGAGAAAGAGAATTTGCAGCGCGCGCGTTTCCTGGAACAACGCCGACAGGTCTTGAGCATGCACAACAAGGTCGCTTCGCCGACGCCAACAGGAGATTTACTACTATTTTCTCTCTTGGTGACGTCAGCACCACCGTTAGCGCGCGTCTCCATGGGAAATTGGTGTCTTTAAATGTCGACTGCTAAGAGGTGTCACTCATGTCGTTGATGATGTGATGAGATCGGATGCCCATAGCTACGCATGCCACTTTCTTTCTTTCTTTCTTTCTTTCGCCGAAATGGCGTCGAGGCGCGCAGTGCGCGAGCGAGCGAATGTGCCGTTCTCTGCGCGCCGGACCTCGGGAGTGATATTAGTTTCCTCTATGTAATAAGTGCCCATAATATGATAAAAAGAAGGCGCGCCGCGCACGAGGTTCTTTCGCAACCGAAACGAACCAAGGTGGTGTGTGTGTCACCGCCGTCTTTTGGAGATCCGTCTTTGGCGCGCCGCAAGAGTCTGGGGCGATGATATCTATCTATTTATATTACCAACAAGCAGTACGATCCCAACGGCGACGAGGCGCAGGAGGGCGGCGTGCTACTGAAGAAGAAGGAGGAGGGGACTCAAGCGAGGCTTGGGTGTCAGGAAAGGAAGAAAGGATGCCAGGGCATCATCATTATCAAATCTTGCCCTTGTTGGAGGCGAGGCGGTAGGCCAAGGCGCAGTCGATGACGAGGAGGAACAAGATGATCAAGACGAGCGTCAATTTTTCCTTGAGGATCTTCCAGGCGATCGCCTTGAGGGTTTGGCGCGCCTCGCGCGTCACTTGTTGGGTCTGCTGGGCCTGCTGCTGTGCCCCTTCGAGCTGTTCGCGCTGCCGTCGGAGCTGCGCCAAGGCCGCCCCGCCGACTTCCTCTGTTTCCTCGTTGACTCGGAGGCTATCGGTGAGCAAGGCCTCGCTCCGGTCGTCCTTGGTTCCGATGTGGAGAGACGAAAACGTCTCCCCACCCGTACTCATCGTTCGCGGCGGGATCTCCAGGGTTAGGTTTTGGAGATCGTCTGGGTGCAGGGTAAGGGAGTAATAAAGGTCACAAAGAACGTGGGTTGTTACTAGCCTCTTCTTATGTACCAAAGGAATGAAAAAAATGGTGCGCATCGTGGTGCGACGCCTCGGTGTCGGTGAAGAAGACGTCGTCGGAAGGTTCGAGGCTTTGGCGTTGGAGGGGTGCCGGTTCCAGTACTTCGTGGCTGGGAAGAAGTCGAAGCGGCGCGGCGTGGTGCCGGGGAGGTTGTACTGCGCGTGCCCCGAGCAAGCGGAGGGGCGGGTGATCAACTCGCTCAAGGTTGCGTTTCCCGATGCCGTCGTGGAGCGCGCGGCCTTCGACAAGGTGTTCCGCGAGCCGAGCCGCCGTGACAAACGTGAGGGGACCTGGCTCAAGTCGGCGGTGCTGGCGGCCTTCGAGAAGGGGGATCCCGTCGTCGAGGCCTCCAAGGAAGTGACCAAGACGAGCGCCCTCGTCGAGTTCGTCAACTCCCGCGGCTCTTTGTTTAAGCGCCAGAAAAAGGACGACGAGGGGAAGAAGAAGCGCCAGCGACGGAAGAACCAGGAGGACGCGCCGAAGAAGCCGTCGAAGACCTCGAGAAGAAAAAAAGACAAGACACCACCCCCCGAATCCAAATGACGACTGCCGAAGGCGTGCTTCGCCGCCTCTCTCTCTTTCTTCTCGAAAATTAAGTAGTTTGACTCCTAAACGAAATTATTAATTAGCCCATGACTTGGCCGGTACAGCGGTCGATCTGAGCTTCGCGTTCCATGAGCTCGAAATTCTCGATCGCGTTCCCTCGCAACACAACGGTCCCTATCTCTCGTCTCTCCGTCTTGGACACTTCCTCGACGGCGTCGTCGAGCACCAAGTTCATGAATTGATCGTACCCGCGCAGGTACCCGTTGACGCGCCGCTTCCCGACGAGGCGTATCGCGAGCCGCTTCTCCATGTACCGCTTCAGATCCGGACCCTTGCCTGACATCGCGACGACGAGACGATCTCCCTCACGAAAGGGTAAGCGTCGTCGGATGGCGCCGCTTTTGAGTGGGGACAAATAAAATCATTTATTTTGAACCACCCACATCCTTCATGCTCCCCACACACACCCCCCCCTCTTAGGAGTCGACATTTTTTTTTTAAGACAAATAAAATCATCATCATCCGTCCACACGACGAGGGGACCGCGCTCTTCTCTTGCGCGAAGACCACGGCTTGATCTGGGCCGTCACGCGCGCCTCCGTGAGGGACCGAATCCTCGCTCGCTCATCTCCCTCTGATGCCGGAATTTGTTGGCGTGAGTCAAGGCAGGTGCACACACATCAAAGACTCCAATACTTGTGAGTCACAGGCAGAATACAACTCGAGTATCAAACTACTTGGTCACGGTGTGGTTCTTTGGGTTCGAAACTGGAAACCTGGGCGGGCGGTGACGGCGGCAATGAGAAGTACCAGCGGAGTCTACGAAGAAGAAGAACTAGAAGGTTGGGTTCGAGTCGGACTTTGGCGCGCAGCAGCTCGGCGTTAATGGGGTAGTTCCGTTGCTTGTTTTTGGATTGGTCGACGTTGTCGTTGATGAGGCCGGTGATGACCTGGGACGTTGCGTCTGGAAAACGATAGATCTGCAGTTTCTCGTCGATGGCATACTTGGGGTCGAAATCGCGGAGGCGCGTAACGACGTATTTGTCGCGAAGCCACACGTGTCCATGTCGTCGCTCTTGCGATTGAGCTGCTGCTCTCGATGCCGGCAGTTCCAAGTTCATGACCGCCTTCTCGAACCTTGGCGGCCTCGTCGAACTCCCGAACGACGCGCGCGGCTTCGTCGAGAGCGTAGTAGTCGTTGTACTTCGGACACACTGGTGGTTGGCGTTGACGAACGCGAGGGTCGTGGTAGTTCTGGTTGTCTCAGCAATACCCGACTGTCTGCGTGGAAAGCAAATGCCATCACGCGCGACTCGCTGTTGTAGTGCGTTGGGCATCGATGCCGTCAGTCGAGTCTCATCAGAACAAGCTGGTTCGCAGCTCATACTTCAACTCTGGCTTGATTGTCCATCGACGATGACGCCCGCGTCGTCGTGCATCGCCGCCAAGTCAGAGTCGCGAACAACGCGATTCCTGCGCTTCTTCGAGCTGGCCTCTTTGGACGATCGCTCCCATGCTGGTCAGCTTCATGGCCACGAACTGGACGCTCCACCAATTTCAGGCTAGCTTCGACTTGAGATCGTTCCAGACATACGCCCGCTCGAAGACCCGCATTGAATTGGTGTATCTGGTCCACTCCAGGTCAAACTTCGACCGGCGCTCGATCAAGAGAGCTTCATCAAACGCCGTCGTTTCCTCGTCGTAGCCCAAGCAATATCCTGTCGACTACTCGAACAAAGGCCCTGGTCGGCTCGCCGGCTCTCCGCGGAACATCGCCGTGGAATTCCACGACGTAGGCTACAAGAGCCACGTCCGACTTTGACAGCTGCCGTCGATTTTTCGAGCCGACGACGTCCTCGCTGTGGTCGTCGAGCTCGTCGACCAAGTCTTCTTCTTCGTCCAGGTAGACGTCGTTCTCGATGATTCGTAAGATCTCGGCCGCCAGATTCTTGGCATCATCGCCCTCCTCGCCGATCTCCTCGCCCTCGGTGGCACCGGCAGCCTTCGTCTCTCACAGCTTCTCGCACGCGAGCTGCTGGTGGTAGAGCTTGGAGAGGACCGGCGCAGAGTTTGATGATCATGGCGAGCGGATTTACGGCGCTCCCTCGGGAATTTTGGTGGTTTTGAGCCAGAGTTGCTTGAAGAGCCCGTTTGACCCGAACCGAACGAATGGCGAAAAAGATGTTCGCGCCATAGCCATATCCTCGCAGGCACGAAAGCAGCTGCGTGCCGTAGAAGGTCCGCGCGTGAACCCCACTCCGAGGAGAATCGTTGGTGACCGACCGCAAGAGAAATCGTTGATCTTCATGAGGTCTTCAAACACGGAATTGATCTTCTGCAGCCGAAGCATATGGGCTGGAGACTGCACCACGTTGTGCGAACCGCAAGGACTTTGCAAGCATCCACTCGTAATAAGTCGTCGTGACGTATCGCCGGGCCTTTCGCGTGTCGTCGTTGGGGGTGTCGATTACAAAGAGGATGACGCCGCCGAGGCTTTTGAGCTCCTTTAGTTTCGAGATCACCGAATCCGCGTAGGAACGCACGCCCTTCTACTTCTGGTGGCGCAGGATGCGTTGCGTGCGTGATTGTCCCTACGACGGGCGTGTCGCGGATTGATTGAGCACACAACGTTGACGAAAAAGGCTGCCCCTGTACGGTCGCGACGTCGGCAGAGACAGCCGTACGAGTGGTTCGCGTAGGCAGAGTGCCCCAGCCTCAAGATCACCGTCTTCTTGGTGTCCAGCACCGGTCCGATCAGAGAGCTCGCCGGCCCGGGCACACCCACGAAAGGGGGACGAACGCCCTTGATTGATTTTCATCGAGGACGCGCTTCCCGTACTTTGACTCGACGAACCGCCCCGGCAAAATAACTGCACTAATTATATAGTCTTCGGGAAAATTGTTTTTTTCAAAAAACGTGCGTGTTTGTTGAAACTGCAACTTTCTTCGACCTTGAAGTTGAGGAGGAGGAGGATGATGATAGGCCGCCGGCTTCCCCTGCTGCTGCTGGTGCTGCTGCTTGGTGTTCGCGGCCTCCAAAGCCCACCGGCCCTCCGGGCTGGTGGTGCTGCGTGGGGGGATGATTTGTTCGCCGAGACGCTGTGGACGGAAGACGAGGCGCAACTCGACGAGCAGGCGCTGAGGGACCACGAGGTCATCACCAGCGTGGCGCTCACGGGGAGCGAGAGGCTCGAAGAGGATGGGGTGTGCCTCGCGCGGGGCGTGCTGCGCCGAGAGACAGCCTTTGAGCTCCGTGAATTCGTGTTGTCGCAGCGCGACCGCATCGTGCGCGAGGGGTCGTCGGCCGACGAGCTCAGCAGCGTCCTGAGTCCCGAGAACCGGTACGACGTCCGGCTTCCGATGCGAGGACCGGTAGTCGAGGCCGCGGCCCAGGTCGCTGCAAGGCTCGGGGTTTCGCCCGGGTCGGAGTTATGGGAGCTGGCGGCGATCGTCTCGGACCCCGGCGCGCCCCCGCAGGTCGTGCATTCGGACACTTCGTACGACGACGAGCCTTGTTTGTTGACTTGCTTCGTCGCTCTGCAGGACGTGCGTCGTGATATGGGGCCCACTCTGTTTTTTCCAGGGACGCACAACGAGGAGGAAGCTCACGATCGGGCCGAGTTGGCCGACCGCCTCGAATTTTTGAGCGAAAGAGAGGCGCGCGTCGCTCTTCTCGAGCGCGGAGACGCGAGCGTCTACGACGGACGCGTCCTCCACGCGGGAGGCCCCAACACCTCCAAAACGTCGCGCGTCTTGTTTTACGCGACGTTTCTGTCTGAGGGCGCCGACAGAACCCTCGGAAACGCCCCCTCGATCCTCCCCGAGCTCCGAGGGACCCTCCGGCTCGGAGACTTATTACCTTACTCCTCCTAACGCGGCGATGATGATGTCATCCTTCGGGCCGCCTCGACGTAGACCTGAGCGCCCTTGAGGATGTCGGCGTCGCGGGTGTCCTCGTGGTGGGCGTGGCTCACCCCACCGATCGACGGCACGAAGAGCATCGCGGCGGGGACGCCCGCGCGCGCTAGCGAGGCCGCGTCGTGGATCGCGCCAGACCGCATTTCCGTCTCGACCCCGGCCTCCCGAAGGTGCCCGAGCATCGCCTCGTCCATGGGGGTGGGAAGCAGCGGCGGGCGGTCGTGCGAAACCCGCACGTCCACCGCGGCGCGCTTGGCGAGCTCGCGGACCGTGTCTTCGGCCGCCCCGAGGACGTCGTCGTCGGGATCTCTTATCTGAAGAACGGCTTCGGCCAAACTCGGAATAATCGACGCCGCGCCTGGCTTGAGGTCGACGATTCCAAAGGTCCACACGAGGTCTTGCGCCCAGCCGGCGAGGTGTCCGAAGGCCTCGTCGGCCTCGGCACACAGCCGCAATAGGGCGCGCCCCGCGTCTCTACGATCGACCGTTAGAGTCGTGCCGGCGTGGTTCTGTTCTCCGAACGCCGTAATTCTGAGCTGTCTCAGCCCGACGATGGACGACACGCCGGCGCACTCGAGCCCCGCCCGCTCGAGCCGCCGGCCCTGCTCGATGTGGGCCTCGAAGAACCCTCTGTGATGTTCTTCTATTCGGAGAAACCCGTCGAAAAAATAATTCGACGTTTCGAGCGTCGGCCTCGCGGCTTCCAGAGCTTCCCCGAGCGTCTGTTTGGGCGCGGCCCACTCCGGGCTCAGCGACATCGCATCAAAGTCGAGATCCTCGCCGCAAAACGTTCGGCTCCCCGTCAGGGTGCCAAACCTACCTTCTTCGTCCTGGAAGTTCACCGCCGAAACGCCCGGTACCTCCCGCGCAACCTCGAGCGCGTACGCGCACCCCAAGGCCCCATCGAGCCATCCACCTTGGGCCTGGCTGTCGCTATGACTCCCACACAGGAGGCCCCCTTTCCCAGCCAAAACAGTGCCGAACCTGTCGATTCTCGGCGTCAGGCCAGCGTCGGCGCAACGCTCAGCAAACCACAGTCGAGCATCGAGGTCCGCCTTGCTCAGCGCCGGCCGACACACGCCCTTCGCTCTCCCGTCACCACCAAACGACGACTCCACAAAATTCACGGCTCCAAACCGCCGAAGAGCTTGAAGATCTTCAATCACTCCTCGTCTCGCCATCATCTTCTTCTCCCAGGGTAAGGAACATCATTCATCAACAACGAGGAGCTTTGAATAAATAAATAAATAAATAAATAAATAGCCACGTACGTTTTGGCTCTGGCAGGAGCCGATGAAAAAAAAGTAATTGATTGAAAAAACCACAAAAAAGGACGCCGCGATCCGCCGACGGCATCGTCGATCGGGAGCGAGGCGGCCAGCTACCGAGAGAGGAGTCCCGAGGGCACGCGAATTTGAGCGCAAGCTTGGGGGTTTCAGAAGACGGGTCGACACGAGGAAGAAGACAAATTCGGGGAGGCGAGGGTACACTCGACAATCTGGACCTTGTTGGCAAGGCCTCCTTTGAGGAGGCAACGCGCCGCGGGAGGAGATTGGTGCGGAGGCCGCGAATCCTCGAGAATCACCCGCAACTAAAGACGAGGAGGCGGCAGCACCAACCGGCGCATCTCGTTGCCGGTCCGTAAAGAAACGTCGCCGAGTATCGGGACCGCGAAGCTCGGCAGCGGCGGCGACGTTCTGGAGCTCGGTCATCGTCGAGTTACCTCGCGCTCCAACGACATAAGAGTGCGGGTGCCGTCCGGCACGACTCGAACGAGGTAGGCCGCGCCAAGCTTCGCACAGATCGACAATCGAGAACCAGAGATGACGCCGTCGCCCTCGTCGTCGACGAAGCGCGCGAAGTTTTTGTCGCGCGCGCGCGCGATCGGGCATCGAGGGCCCGTACGGTAGGTGCTGGCCGCCTTCCAGAGAGTCGAAGGGGGTGCGATCGTCGGGCCGTCCGGATATCGGCTGAAGTTGCTTTTAAGAACGCGGAGGAATCGCCAGAGGCCCGCAACTTTGCGTTGGTGTGATGGGTAAGCTTTGTCCACGACCCGTCAGCACCTTGAGATTTCCCCGCCGAAGGCGTTGTGCGTACTGATGATGGCCCCCAGGACTGGCGGTGTTAAACATGGGTTTTTTTTTTTTCCTCTTGTCGTCGTGACAAAAAGGGTCGCGTCGACGTCGGATGCTCGCAGAGCACGACGGTGATGTCCACGGGGGATGAGTCGCCACTCGCGATCGTGAGAGATAGGACTCGCTTTGCCGTCGTCGTCGCGCGCCTTTTGCTTGAGCATGGTGCTGAAGCGGGTCAACGAGAGAACGGTGGCGTGACAAAACGGTAGTGCGTCGCTGTCTCCTCGCGCCTGATGCTCGCGGGCGACGCGGACGTCGAAAAGCCCACGAACGAGGGTTTTTTTTTTGCGATGATTTCTTTCTTTCTTTCTTTCTTTCTTTCTTTCTTTCTTTCTTTCTTTCTTTCTTTCTTTCTTTCTTTCTTTCTTTCTTTCTTTCTTTCTTTCTTTCTTTCTTTCTTTCTTTCTTTCTTTCTTTCTTTCTTTCTTTCTTTCTTTCTTTCTTTCTTTCTTTCTTTCTTTCTTTCTTTCTTTCTTTCTTTCTTTGTGCGAAATCAGATATCCACCACCACCACCACCACCACCACCACCACCACCACCGAGGTGTGAGTGTCGGTGTGTCTAGTCGCACGTCTATGCAAGCCTAGGAGGCTGTGGTGAGGTCGCTCGCGGGCCGCAGCACGGTTCGCGCGCGAAAGAGAGGGGAAAACTGGAACTCTCCTCCTCTTCAACACTCCCGTGCCGACAGGAAAAAAAACACGACGACGAGAAACACGGAGATAGACTTTTTTTTTCTAACTGTAGGAAAACCAGGTCGACTCGGCCGAGGTGCGCCAGTAGGAGAGGAGGGCTTTGACGTCGTCGTGGCCCGTTTCTTCGGAGCCGTAGTTGCGAATGCCGCGCTTGAAGGCGTCGAGGTCGAGGGTGCCCTGGGCGGCGTCGTCGAGGGTGGCGAAGGTCGAGAGCGCGGCAGCAGCGAGCTTGGCGTCGGAGTCTTTGACGGCGAGCACAAAATCCAACGGTGATATTTTACCGCAGTCTCGGCGGTCGAACCTCCTAAACAAGTTGGCCAAAAAGACGTCGCCAAATATTTGACTGTTCTGGAGGTCGGCGAGGAGCGCGGGGCAGAGGGGTTTCGGGTCGTCGTGCTCCTCCTCCATCGCGGAATGACCCCTTCGGCGCTCGATTACGTCGTCGAAGTCGACCCCGGCCTTTTCTGCCTCGCGCCGCACGGCCCGTTCCGGAACCCCCGCGCGGAGGAGGCCCAGGAAGTAGTCGACGTCGTCTTCGTCAGAATGGACGCTGGGGGCGAGGTAGTCGAGAAGCGTGTGTTGAATGTCGTCGTAAGCTGCGAACATAACGACGGCATAGTCGTCTTTAGCTTCGACGACGTACGCTTCGTACCAGACTCTGTCGACGAGGTAGACGGCACGGACGGGGGATCCGGGTTCGAGGGAGAGTTCGGGGCCCTCGGGAGCGGGAGAAGGATCGACCGGCACGGCGAGGGACCGGAGTTCGGGGCCGCAGACCTCGAGTTCGACGTCGTCGTATCCGACGACCGCGACTCTCGCGCGTTTCTCGTCCCATTCGACCACGCGTACCGGTGCCCACAGCGGCTCGAGGAACGCTTCGCAGACAGGCCATCTCTCGGAGCTTTCGAGGGCCGCCATCCACGCCGGGGGTGCCCTATCCTCCTCTTCTTCCTCGACGAGCGAAACGCGCTCGGCCGAAGCGCGACGCGCGCGCACTACTATGGGGCCGAGCTCGATTTCTTCGACGCGAACGCTTTCTTCGGACTGGCGCCGCGCAACCACAGTAGTCGCGGCGACCGACCTGCGGACTTCCCTACCGACTCCGAACCGGCCCAACGTCGCGAACCAAAGTTCGGCCGTATTCTCCGACGGCGCCAGCATCGTCACCTCCCCGACGACCGCGAGCCGTCGCCCATCTCGCACGATCTCGCACCCACGGGTCGCGACGCGCCCCTTCAACACACCCTTCTTGAAGTACCGCACCTCGCCACTTCCCAGCACCTCGAACCACCGCGTCTGCCACTGCGCCGGCGCGAACAGCTTTTTGTGCCGCCCGCGCCCGCGCTTCTTCAGGTATCCCGACAGCACCACGGTGCTCGCTTCGCGACGGGTTGCGAGCGTCGCCTGCGCCGCCCGCTCGAGCGCACCGAGCTGCGCGGCCAACGCGCTCTTCTCGAGCCAAGACTCCTCGACTTCCGTCATCTTCTTCTTGCCACTACTCGAATAAGGGAGGGTTTAAGGAGTAAACTCAATAATGGATAAGGGTTAGGGGACTCGAATTAAGGATCGGACTTTGTTATTCCAAAAAGTGCTATCTATCATCATCATCCGGATTTTCCAGTCATACATACGCCTTTTTTTATTATATTATAGCGCCCCAAAACAAGTGCAGTCACTTCTCCGGCGCTACGACTTCGATCGACTCAAATATCGGCGTTATTACCAACAAGCAGGGTGATCTTCTTTTCGTTCTCTGTACATGTGCCTTGACCACGTACGTAATGATGGCGTGTTCAAAGATCGGGACCGCGTATGAATTTTCAATGAGACGAAGAAGCAAGACGACGATGTACTCTCTCTCTGGACGTCGTCGTTACAACGCAAAACGCGGTATCGAGGATAAAAAAGTCGCGCTCGAAGAAGATAACTTTACCGCGTTATGCAGACGAGGTGGCGTCTCCGTTTTCCGATCGTCGCGCTGTTAATATGAAGACGCCCCGGCTCATCAAGCGCCCTTTGCTTGCTGCCAGATGGGGTATGAAAAAAAAAGTCCACGCGGACGACCGCCAAGCAGGGATCCAAAGAGAGTCGAAATCCGACGAGATACTGGAAGAACACATTGCCAAGCAAGGCATACTCTCAAACAACGACCCCGTAGCAGCCTACGATGGTGCCGACCTTCCCAGGCGACAGTCCCCATATACCTGTTGTGGCGACGACGTTCAAATACCTGGGCTCGGTACTCTCACGAAACTGTAGTGATTCTGAGGAAAGTCCCAGGGGTAATCCCGATGTCTCTCAAGACCATCCACCTTTCTACGGCCAAACTCCCGATATCTCACGCGCCACAACGGCGCTGGGATGAACACCCCATCATGGCGCTCGCTTCTCGGTAGTTTAGTTCCAGGCGAGGCGGCCGAAGTTCTCTATTCGTGTCGCGCATGTCATCAACAACAACGAACGAACGATACGTAAAGTGGCTTCTCCTCCCGCCCGGTTAAAAAAAAAGAAAAGTTATAATGAATACGATAACAACAGGTACACGGCTCGCAAGAAGAAGAAGAAGAAGAAGAAGAAGAAGAAGAAGGCTATTTGATGTAGACGGGGGGGTAGCGCCTGTCGGGGCCGTTGTACCTCGGGGCGTGGCCGCGACGCGGGCTGAAGGCGGCGGCGTCGGCATCGGCGAGGTATTCGAGGAGGATGTCAACAACGTTGGGGCGGCCCCCGAGCCTGGCGACGTCTACGGGCGCCTCGCCGTCGGCAGTCTTGTGGTGAATGTCGGCGCCGTTCTTGAGCAAGACCTTGACGACGGCGGCGTGGCCCCGCCAGCAGGCGACGAGGAGGGGCGTCCAGCCCTGGTCCTGGGCGTGATTGAGATCGGCGCCGCAGTCTATGAGGAGTCGGACGACGTCCACGTGACCAGAAGCGCACGCGAGGTACAAGGGACTCGCGCCGTCCGAGGAGGTATGGCGGACGTTGGCGCCGTGCAAAATCAACATGCGGCAGAGCGTGACGTTCCCCGCCATGCACGTGACCACCAAGGGCGTCGTCGGCGCGGCTTCGTCGACGGCAGCCCCGTTGTTGATCAGCAGCCGCGCGACGGCGACGTGGCCGCCCACGCACGCGTGAACGAGGGCCGACACCCCGCAGGCGTCGCGGGCGTTCGCGTTGTTCCTCAGCGCGCGCCGGGCCTCCTCGACGCGCCCCTCCGCGCACGCCTCGATGAGCGTCGTCACCTTTGACGTCATATTAGAGTTCTTGAGGAGTTGTGTGCTTCTTCTTCAATACCCGCTTGCCGCGCCGCTGGAGCGCCGCCGTGATTGCGAGGAGAAGGGAGAAGGAGGGGGTGGGGCACGTCTGTAGGTGCGTGACGGGGCCGTGGGTGACGGGGGCGACGCGGCAGTCCTGTCCTACTTCCCATATCATGAGGCCCTTCAAGCCGGAGTCGATAGCGAGGTCGACCTTGGCTTGGATGGTGGAAACGCCGTTGAAGCTGAGACCATCGACGTCGTCCTCGTCGGGCGGAAGGTCGGGGTGGGCCTGGATGATGTCCTCGTAGGATTTCCAGGTTCCCCCAGAATCTCGACCGTAGAAGGGGACGCCGAGCGTCGCGCAGCAGGAGCCAAACCGGGAGACGGCGGTCGCTGCGGCCTTTTGCGCGAGCGACATGGGAGCGTGACCCTCCGGGCCGGTGTGGTCGTAGCTCATCGAATGGAGGAGCGACGCAACACCCGGAGCAAACGCGAGCATGCGCTCTTGGCGGCCGTCCGGATAATACGCGAGCGTCACGATCTTGCCCGACGGCGCCAGAGCGTCTCTCGTCTCCCGCACCAGTCGTTCGAGGCCCGCGTAGTCGTCGTCGATCTCGTGCGCCGGCAGATAACCCTGGCCCATCCGATACCCAGGATATTCCCAGTTGTAGTCGACTCCGTCGAATCCGTAGCCGTCCAACAGCTTGACCACCGACGAGACGAACCCCTTCCGGAGCTTTGGCTTGCGGACCATCGCTGAAAACCCGGCCGACCGCCCGTTTCCCCCAAAGCACACCAGCAACCGCGTCCCGAATTTCGCGGCCGCGGCCTTGGCCTCCTCGAGGAGCTCGCGCCGCGGGAGCCTGTCGAGCGCCGTGATCGCCTTTGACCCGGGCGTCCCCACCTCCAGCGAGAAGAATATGAGGTGCGACACGTGGGAGCAGATCACCTCCCAGTTCGCGCCCTCGTACCGCCACTCCGGCAGGTACGCGACGACGGCGAATTCATCAATGTCACCCATGCATGATATATGCGCCCTGCGCTCGGGGTAAAAAAAAGGTTTTTAAAAAAACCAACCAACCAACCAAAATGAACAGTGCTGATCTCTATCCCTGCGAGGTGGAGGCGTCGTGGCTCGTGCCCCTCGGGAAGCAAGCGCGGATTCGCATCGCCTGGATCTACGTGACCCTGTTCTGCTCGCTGTTCTACCTGATCCCGGGCCTGGGGCTTGGCGTCGTCCTGTTGGCCCTCAACGGTCACCTCCAGGCCGCCGGGACGCTGGTCGTCACCTTGGTGGGCCTCTCGGTGATCCCGATGCGCGAGTGGCCAGAAGCACGGCGCGCGGGGGAGTTGTTGTACGAACTCTTCGACGTGCGGACCAACTTGAAGGCGTCCATGGTCGACGAGTGGCACGAAGAGGGCGACCGGTACATTCTGGGGATGCATCCGCACGGGATCATTCCGTTGCAAACGTTGTTGTGGTGCGCGTTTTGCCACCAGTATTTGAGACCTGGGCCGAACCGATCGGGACCCACGATGTACGGCTTTGGTGGTATGGCGACCGTTCTGACGCGACTGCCCGTACTCCGGACGATCCTGGGCTGGCTGAGCGGCCGTTCGGCGGATTACAAAACTCTAAAAAAAGGAATTTTAAGCGGGAAGAACCTCTACATGCTGCCGGGCGGTCTCGCCGAGATATTCACCGCCCAGCCGGGCCACGACGTCGCCGTCTGGCGACCGAGGCGCGGCCTCTGTCGTCTCGCGCTCGAGACTGGAGCGCGACTGGTGCCCCTCTACGTCTTCGGGGGAAACGACTTCTTCGACCAGCTCGCCACCTCGGATTCTTTGATCGCGCGCTTCTCGCGCAAGTACAAGATGTCCCTCACCCTCTACTGGGGCTACCTCGGCCTCCCTATTCCTTACCAGCCTCCCAACGGCGTCGTCATCGCCTTCGGCAACCCGCTCCCCTCGCGTCGTGTTGATCACCCGACCCCCGCCGACATCGATACCCTTCATGCCGCCTACGAAGCCGAACTCCAGAGGGTCTTCGACTTGTATAAGAAGCCAGCTGGCCGCCCCAATGCGCGCCTCAGGGTGATATAAATATTTCGTTCGTTCTTGGTGAGGCAAGGAGGTCGTGACGAAAAAAACGAGGGGGGCGAAGACGGATTGGTGGCGCGAGTGTTAGGTGGAATCAACAAATCCTCTTCGACGTGATACGCGCGCTTATATTCCAAAGGTCGTCGTCAGCAAAAACGCGCTTTTTGCGCCTTGACACGCTTCAACGGCACACTGATAGAATACTTCTCTCCAAGCAGTAATTTTGAGTCAATATCCAATTACGTAGTACGTCGCGACCAGCTTCTCGGCGCGCAGCATTATGATGCGGAGAAAGCCGAGTCGACGACTTCAAGCAACTGGGCGTTGTGTGCTGATTCAGAAGGACTCAAGTGGTGGTTCTCCAGATACTCTCCACCAATCTTTGTCAGCGACGCGCATAAAAACGTCCCCCTTCCGCCTCTCGTCGTCCTAGTCGCGAAAAGATTATTCTCTCTCGGCGCCCCCAGTCCACCAGTGGGTGCATCTGGCAGCTCGAAGGTGTCGTTATAGATGACCAGAGCGGACCATGTCGGCAAAACATGGGCGCCGGAAGCTCGACGCGTCCTCTCGACAGTGCACAAACTCGGGACCCCGGCGTTCACTCATTCATTCATTCATTCGGAGAAGCCCGATATTTTTTGTAGCAAACAACAGCTCGGCCGCAGGAAGGAAGAAGGTTTTAGATCGACATCCATTCGTGAGGGAGGGAGGAGCTGCATCATCAGCAGGTCGTCGTCGTTTTCGCATGAAATCAAAAGCTCCCCCCCCCCTCCCCCCTATTGCGTGTACGACGACTGTATCGGATAGTGCGCAAAAACAACAACAACAAATGAGGGAGGAGCTGAGCCAGTTGTGAGGAGAAGAATAAGCACCATAGCGCCCGAGGGGCGGGTATTCCGGAGGCGGTCGGCGCGAGGCATGCTCCAGCGGCTCGCGCGGAACCTGACCTCGCGCCACAGCGATGGGGAGCGCGCGTCGTCGGAGCGTGTTGCGGAGCCGTCGGCGGCGCAGGCGAGTTCGCGCGGGACGACGACGACTTTGACGCGGCGAGGTGAGTCAAAGTCGCAACGGGTTGTGTTGTCGTCGTCGGGCGTGGCGTCTCGGCCGGAGGCGGCGGCGGCGGCGGCGGCCAAGGAGGCGACGAGCGAGGCGAGGGCCGAGGCCAAGGAGGAGGGGTGTTCGGGGTTGTCGTCGGGGTTGTCGGGGTCACCATTGGGGGATTGTTCGGCGGAGGGTTCGTCGGAGCACTACAAGATGCCCGAGCTCGAGAAGTGGGTCGAAGAAAGGGGATGCGGGGAGTTCGCGGGAGCGTGCATCGACGTGTGCGCGCGCGCGCGGCGACGGGACGTGGAGAACTACGGCGCGGGCGAGCTGGCCAAGATGTGCCAGGCGCTGGGGTTTTCGTCCGAGTGGGCCGAGACCTACGGGAAGCTGTTCGAGGACAACACGTTGGATGGATGGGTGTTTTTGGAGATCGTGGACTGGGAGGACTACGGCGAGATAGGGGTCAAGCGCGAGCACGCGGTCGCTTTGTGCGCGGTGGCCAAAGGGGTTCGCGGCGACTTCGGGTACGCGATTCCGCGCGAGTCGCGGGGCGTGCGGCGGCGCGTCCGGCTGACGGACGAGGAGGAGCAGGCGCTGCGCGAGGCCGACGAGGTCGCCGAGGAGACGGGCGAGGGAGCGGTGTACGGGCAGCTGGTAGTCCTCGGCTACAAGGAATACCGCGTGGAGGGGTCGACGTGGCACCCCGTTGGTCCCCGGAACGAAAAGTTCGAGCTCCGGCGCCGCAAGCACGCGAACGGGATTCGCCGCGCGAACGCGTATCTCCAGGCAACCGACCCCAAGGACCCGGGCGGGGCAGCGAAGAAGAAACGGTCGTCGGAAGCCTCGCACTCGGTGACGATGTCGGTCGCGGGCTCGCGGACGGCCGACGGCAAGGTAACGGGGGCGCAGCGCGTGACGGTCGAGTACGTCCCCGACGCGCGCGAGGACATGTTCCAGCTCGGGCGGATGATCGTCCCCCAGAACGATTTCGTGGTGCGGGGCCCGCTCCACCTCGACGCGGGCGGCGTTCTCTGCGGGCCGGTGAGTCGCTACGCGTGCCGTCTCGCGTGCTCGCGCCTCGCGCCCTTCCAGTGCACCTTGTATGCGGCGGGCTTCAACAACGAGCGCGACATATTCTTGAGCGAGATGGCGCCCAAATGGCAGCTCGAGCCCGGCGAAGTAGCGGCGGACGATCCCCGAGGGCAGGAGGCGGCGCGCGCGCGAGCTCTGGACGCTCGCGCGACCGCGGCCGAGCTCGAGCCCGCGACAACAAAGGCGCCGCGCCGCCGCCTCGACTCGGGAGATGCTTCCGACGACCCCGTCGCCCAGTGGGACGCCCTCACGACCTTTGGCGTGCGCATCTGGAAACCAGAAATCGGCGCCTGGCGCGAGGTCTCGGTCCACGGCGGCGTACACGAGCCGCGCCAGAGGCCCGACGTCGCCGGCAAGCGGTACCCCGACGAGGACTCGGTACTCACAAACGGGACCATCGTCGACCTCGCCGGCATTCAGCTCCTCTTCGAGTCGGCCGCATCGATGCGCGCCCACGAGAAGGCCAGCCGCCGCCAGGACGCCTTCGACTCGCCGCCGGATCGCATCGTCGCGCGCTTCAACGCCCGCAGACCCCAGTGTCCCGTCCAGCTCCACACGATCCGCCTCGAGTACGACGACGAAAAACGCAAGGCCCTCACCCCCGACAGACGTCCCTACATATTCCCGGCCTGCGGCCACGTGCACGCCTTCGCGCCCGAACTCCAGTGAGTAGTGGGTGTGACGAATATATATCGCTGCGTTCTTCCTGACGTCGATCGTCGTGATGTCTTTTTCTTTGATTCTGCAATTCCGACCCGCTATTTTTCTTCTTCCGCCGCAGGCGCGTCCCGTGTCCCCTGTGTCGCACGAGGGGCCCCTTCGTCGAGCTCAAGCTCGAGTGGGAACCCTCGATCTGCGACGACGAACCCCAAGTCGCCTTCAACCCCTGCGGTCACATCGTCTCGGAAAGGGTCGCCCGCAAGTGGGCGTCCCTCGCCCTTCCGGACAACGCCCCCCCCAACGCCCGATACCGGCCCATCTGCCCCTTCTGCGCCAAGCCCCTCAAAGTATCAAACGGCGACCACCCCTACAACAGGATTCTCTTCCAGAGCCAGGGCGACGACGACGACGACGACGACGACGACCGCAGCCGTGCCCCCGACGACGACGCCGCCTCCAACGCGACAGAAGACCTCACCGCCGACGGACCCCCCAAGGCCTAGGCCTTGTCGACTTGGTTTCTTCCTGCTACGCGCGCGCTTCCTCCACCTCCTTGGCGTGGTGGAAACATCAAACAGGAGGCAACACCAACAGACAGACCTCGTGCTCATTCTTTCTTTCTTTCTTTCTTTCTTTCTTCCTTTCTTCGGGGGCGGACTGGACTGGACTGGACTGGACTGGACAGGACTGACTGACGACCACGCGCTCTTTTGCCGCCGCGATCTCAGCATCACCTTCTTCTTTCTCTCTCCTCGCGCGTCGTCGTCGTGTACTCCTCCTTCTTTGCTCCGCTGCCACCCCTCTCTCGCTGCTGCGCGCGCTCGGGAATAACAATAAGAAACACACGCTCTGCCCAGGAGCGAGCAGGACGACACACCTCACCATTGTCGTGCTCCGCCCTCCCTCCCTCCCTCTCTCCACCCGCCTTGGTCACACTCCCCCCTCCCCTATTAACAACACCGAAAGTCCTCGTCTTATCTCGTCGAGTCGCCATCATCCAAAAATCGGCGCCTGGTGGCTGCGACGCCGACGAGCGCAAATCCGACGACGACCGCGGGCAGGATGAGATTGGCGAGGACAACGGTCGCGACGCCGGCGAGGAGCTCCGTAAAGTAGGCCGCGAGGAGGGGACTGGCGCCGTGCGTTGCGACGACTTCACCAACCTCGTTGGCGAGCGTCGCGACCGCCGCGACCGCCGCCGCCTCCCCGAGTTGGTAGCCCAGGGTGGCATCGCCGCCGTGTGCGGGCGCTATGCTCTCGAGGTCGGCCTTGGCGTCGGGCGCGCCGTCGGTGACGTCGTCGGGAAAGTGGCGCCGGACAGCGGGGTCGTTTAAGAGGTCGCGGAGCCCGTCCGGGTCGAGACCGATGCCGCCTTTGGAGTACTCTCGGTGCTTGGCGAGGGCGAGGTCGTAGGTTCCTTCCCACTCGAGCCTGGTGAGGAGGTCCCGGAAACCCTCAAAGTCGAGGAGGTGGCCGAGGTCGAGGCGATCGTAGTCTTCTTCGAGCGCCGTCTCGAGGCAGTAGTGGGCGACCTCGTTGCATCGCATCAGAGCGATGGACGCGCGGAGGAGCGGGCCCCGCCCGCGGTGCTTAATCTCGTCGCGTACCAACACCAAAAAGTCGAGCAGGGTCATGTGGCTGTGGTAGAGCTCCTTGGCCGCGCTGTCGAAGAGCTCGCGGGCCCGCGGCTTATTCGCGAATTTAGAACGTCGGCAAGCGTCGGCGAACTCGTCGCGGCTCACGAGCCCGTCGGCGTCGGTGTCGATCGCATCGAAAAACCGCGCCGCCCTCAACGCTTGATCTGGACTCAAGTAGAGCCGATGCGCCTCGTCTTCCTCTCGTCTTCGCGCGACCTCCAGCGCCGGGAGTCCGAGCCCCGCGGCGAGGTTTTCCGCCGACCGAAGAAAAGCGGCGAAACGGGACGATGCTCGCTGCTTCTCGCGTCCCAGAGCCTCGAGGTACTCGATCACGTCCACGACGGCATCGCTGTCGGCGTCGGCCTCGAGGAACCACGCGAACGCCTCGTCCTCGGAGCAACGACCGAGTCGCATAGCGAGCTGTGTTGACCTCCCGGCGGACAGCGTCCCGGTGCCGCCGGGGTCCCTCATGGCAAACGCGAACAGGAGAGCGCGCACCTCGTCGGGGGTCAGGTGACGATTTGCCATCTTCCTGACCCCTCTCTACTTCATCGCGTGGCCTTTCTTCTGGCCAAACCGAATAATAATAGATGCAGTTCGAAGTCCAATGTTCAACGTTCATCATTCACTTTGGCTGACGGCCCCCGTCTGTTGACCAGAGTCGAGCCGCGCTACTTTTTTGAGGTGGAGGATAATGTTGATGATGAGGATGAATTTAAACGCGGAACAGAAGGAGGAAGTTCACAAGAACGAGCCGATTGCGACGTCGATGTTGTGACGTGGAAAACACGCCCGGCAACAAAAGTGGACGATCAACCAGGTTTCCTAACTACTAATCGACAGATGTTTGTCTGTCTGTCTGTTTGTCTGTTTGTCTGTTTGTCCCTCGATTTAGGGTAAGGATCATGTAGGCGCGAGAATAAGGATCAGGTAGGCACGAGAGCCAGACAGTGATCCTCCAAGCCGTCTACGACGACCTCGCAGACTATTTCCACGAGCCGCGGCGGCTCTTTCAGCGCGCCATTCTCTCGCCCCGTCGAAACGATGTTGTCGATGCTGACAACGTGCGCATGACCTCGGCCTTTTTTTCCCGGAGACGAGGCGTCGGAGTTCTTTTCGGCCGACTAGGTTGGGTCGGAAGACGACGCCTCGCTCTCAAGAGTCGAGTTTTGAACTCCCTGACAACCAACGGCATGCTGACTTTGATCGCGAGCTCAAAGTCTTCGCAACCTCGACCCGTCGCACGGCCACTGCAACGGTACCAGATACATGATCGATCGTGTCGTTGTCACCGAGGCTCCTCCAACCTGTATCGCTTAAGGCCCGCCTACGCCAAACGATCAACAAGAGCCAGGGCCAGACGTCCCGCGAGGTCGGCGTCCTCTTGGCGAAGCCCGTCTTCTGCCACGTCCAGCTCGACGTGGCTCTCTGTCGATCGGCAACCCCGAGGATATCCTCTTCTGGGTCGACGACTCCGCCCTACCCCACACGTGCTGCGCAATGCCGATAAGCCCCCTCCCGGCGTCTACACGCGCACTATAGGTGAACTTACTGGGACCACGTGAACTTACTGGGGTTAGAGATTGGGACTAGGTGGACTGAGTGACCAGGTGAAACTGGGACCAGGTGAACATACTGGGGTTTTCAGAGTAAAGGGTTTTTAGAGTAAACTCAAAGGTTGGCGGCGCGTGCGGACCAAAGCAGCTTAGGTTGGCGGAGGCGAGAGCGACGAGCTCAAAGGAGTTGGTTAGAGCTAGGTGAACTTACTGACCAGGTGAACTTAACAGAAACAGGTGAACTTACTGGGGTTAGAGATTGGGAGTAGGTGAACTTACTGCCCTGCACTTGTTTTTTTTTAAGGTGTGGTGGGACTACGTGCGTCGACTGAAGGAACATCATCCTGACCACCGCGTTGACTGACCAGTGGGAAGGCGACGACGCATGTGTGTATCCGGTGCTGGGAGCGCCTGAAGGTGACGAGAGACTTCAAGAAAGGCACGTGGCAGACGACCATGCCCTCTTGGGGCCCACTTCTAGGCTGCGCATCCGGAGGAGGATTCGACGAGCTGGGACGTCAACAGCTCACCAAGAAACAGAAGACAGACCAAGAAAAGGAGGGCGTTATGACGGCCGTGGGCGTTGTGGCAGCTTCGAAGGGTAAATCGGATATTACGAGATACTTCGTGGTCATGCCCAGCCAGGCAAGGCACTCTTTGCTGATGGCGTTCTCGGCTCGGCACTACGTGTACACGTCGTAGCGGATTTCCAAGCGCACCTTTGACGACGAAGATCATCGCAACCTAATTGAAGCGTATTACCGCGGCGGTGGCGGGAAAGGCAGGTGCCCTCGTTCATGACTCGAAAGGCGCTGTTTGAATGGATGGACGCTGCATATCGTTGTTTTGTTGTTCGAATCTTGATGCACGTCATTAAGGAGTGTTATGAAGCGGCTTTCGGCAATCCATTCGCCCAGGTGTGTGCTGCATGACGGCGGGACATTCAAGGATAAGTTCAAGCGACAGGCCATTGGCCTATCCTTCATCTGGCCCGATTGGAGTGGCGTTGAGACGGTGTGCGTGGGCCTCGTTCCAGCTCACGACGGAACCGATTCCGGCACGGCTTCCCTGCTCCGTTCTGTGGTCGCGGAACGTGCGGGATTCGATATCGATTTGGCGGCCGCAACCATTGTTCAAGACCGGGCTGAAATTTTTCGTCGCCGAAGAATATTGTGTTGAGGTCGAAGCGTGTGACATGCGTGATATCTCAAAAATCTCGGCAGCGCCATGTGGCGCGACTTGACACGATCCAGAGGCAAGCAGGTGATCAATCCATTCCCAGCTGGCCAGGAGCTGCTGAACAGTGCCCACGATGGAGCCAAGTACTTTCATTACGGCACACGTTTGAAGGATCTGCATGCGCTTTTGCCATTACAGCCGGGGAAGTCGCCGAAGCTCAAGCTCAACCTCAATAAGACGAGGTTCCGGGCGCGCTACCAACTTATTCGTTCCTTGCTGCGTATGCATCACGTGCTCAAACTGTACACACACGGCTACCCACATTGGACTCCCTTGGACAATCAGTCATGAGCAATGGGTGGCGTTGGCTGAATTCGAGCCGATTCTTGCTAATATAACGGATGCGGCCGTTGTTTTCGTGCAACATGAACACTTATACCTGGGGGCGTGCGCCGCATTGATCAAGCACAACATGATCGAGTCTCTGCGAGCTGGGACGCTAGAAGTCATTAATCTCCCGAACATAACTGCGAAATCCATGCCACGTAAGACTGTCGATGTTGACGACCTCAGCGAGACCGGCAAAATCTGTCTTGAGCGGGCTATATTCGAATGTGAGCGTCGGTTTTGCGGGAATAATGAAAACTACGTGCGTCACTTCGACTACGAGTTCAACGATCGCGAGCTGATTACCTGCCTTCTTGACTTTCGGACTATCAACTGCCGGCACGTGTCGTTCAATCAGAGAGCTCGTGCCAGGAAGTTGCTCAACGAAGAAAAATAAGTGATTCACGCACGGACTGCATTCCACCACGAAAAAAAAGCAAAGACTTCCTCCGAGCCTGCGCCGGCCCGCAATCTCTTGGCGGCACTCGACGCACCCGACGCTTGGGACGACATTAGTGGCGATGAACCTTTTTGCTATGCCTGAAAACCAGATGCCCGATTTCAATGAGGAATTTGAACAGGTCTTCACTCAATGGATCAGGCTCTCGAGATCGCTCAACTGGAAAGAGCATTATCCTGAGCTTGAGAAGAAGGATGAAGTCGGCTTCACAGACCTGGCTGTGCTCGACGTTGGAAAGCTGTATCGACCGCTCACCAAGGAGCAGTATGGGTTCCTTCCGGACATGGCGAGAGCCTCTAAGAGTTTTTTCAATTGGTACACATGGCGCGCAGAGCTCCTTTGAGCGGTGCCTGAGCATTGGAAATCTTGTCCTGACCGAGGGAAAGAAACACGTTGCTTGGCGCGGACGAGACGGACAAAGTTGCCAGTATACTGCCCATGAACAAGAATTTCATCATTGCGGCGGCGGCCCGGATTAAGTACAGGGACCTCGGACACGAGACCGCGTTTTTCAAAAACGCCGAGAGCACCATGATTCCCCGAAGACTCTTTGGAGATGGAGGTTGATGAGGAAGAACCAGACGAAGATACCGAGGTCGGTCGTTCACATCGCCTAAAGTAAGAAACACTGAACACCATCCACGTTGACTCCTCCTTCGCCCCGAAACGCGAGTGAATCTAAGAGCACCAGACCTAGGAGCCAATAGCGCGCGGGGGGCGCGGAACTGACGGGGCGCGGCAGGGACCGGCGCTGGCGTTAAAAAAAAAAAAAAAAAGAAAAAAGTGGCGTTCACTTCACAAAGGTTCACAATAGCCACGTAGGGCGACGAGTTCACTTCAAATCACTTCACCAATATTGCGTGGCTGGTGAAGTGGTTCACGTTCACTTGCTGAAGTGAATTCCAAACGCTGCTGAATAAATGTCCATTGCTGTTACCCTCGGTTGCAGCGTCTCAACCAACGCGCCCTCGACGACAGACGAGATGTCACGCCGTGTCATGATGCGCCAGACTTGAGAGAGTAGCAGGCTGTGTTCTCTGTGGACCTACCTCACCGGATTAGTCCGTCAGCCAGCCACATGCTTCTTCCCACCCCTGATCTCATCATAGTGTGTCTACCCAGTTTTTTCCTCTTCCGGATCCTATCATTCCTCGTTTTGCAAACTCGGAATCAATCAACTCACACTACAGTTAGGGTCGGATAAGAAAACGAGACTAGCCCGCGCCGCAACGGCGGGTCCTACAACGCGTGGGCTTTTTCCTTTTTTTGCGTGAGGGGACGAAAGGATGCCGACTTCACTATGGGGACTAGTTCCATCGCGACGATCTCGCGGCGTGGCGGCACATACTGCTTGAGTACAAATGAACATAGCTCAGCGATCCGTTGAGTATGTCTTAGTACAAACTGAAACATAGTTAACGGCTCGTACGAACTTTCTTATCCGACCCTACTACAGTAGCACGCTGTTTTCGGTAAGCGACTCTGGCAACTCGAAGTCGTTTGGGCGAGTAATAATAATAATAATAATAATAATAATAATATTCGTCGATTTGGCGGCGGCGGCGGCGGCGGCGGCGGCGGCGGGTGGAAATATGAAAGGGGCTTATATATATATAAAATGGTCGTCCTCCCCCTCCGCCGTATACGTATAGGTCGGCGGGCGTTCGCGCTATGGAGGGACGGTTTCGGGGGAGGATGACTCGAGGCTATAGAGGAGGGAGGAGAGCCAGCGCTTGACGGTGAGGTCGTCTTTGATGTGGTTGGCGAAGGTGTTATCGCGGAGGGAGTCGGGAAGACACTGGCGGAGGGCCTCGCGGGCGCGGAGATTATCGGAGAGGCGGAGGTAGCAGCGTACGATGTGCTTGAGGAGGCGGATGGAGGGCTGTTCGACGAGGGAGGCTACCATATTGGAGAGGACGGTGGATACGGCGTAGAATCGCTCGGCCGTGGCGCAGATGTAGGAGAGACCCATGTTGTCGAGGAGGATTTTTTGGACAATAAAAGTGGCAACGGTCTTGGAGAGTTCGGAGCCGGTCTCCATGATGCGGAGGCAGAGCGGGATGATCTCCGTCTGCAAGAGGAAGTTGATGACGTCGCTGTCGTCCATCTTGACGAGGGCACCGACGACCCCGAGGGATGTGAGGCGGAGATATTCGAAGGGCCGGTTCTTCGAGACGGTGTTGAGGAAGGGGTACAAGTAGAGGGGGACGTGCGCGTTGAGGAAAAGACCTCGAGTTTCTGGATGCGACGCGACGCACTGGAGGAGGGCCAACGCGTTGCATACCCTGTTCGAGGCGTGGGCCGTGAGGTTTGGCGGGGAAAGCATCGGGTAGATCGAGACGATTTCCTGGAGGAGCGTGCCCATCGTCCCGAACGAGTGCCATAGGATTGGCGCGAGGTCGGCGAAGGCTTCTCGCTTCTTCGAGAGCTCGAGGAGCGCCGACTCGCGATGTTCGGGGGTGTCGGGGAGCGTCAGCTGGAGTACCAGAGGGTAGAGGTCCTCAACGCTCTTCTCGGTCATGTTCGAACCTGTGCCGCGAGGGTCAACCCGGGACGCAATTTTAGAAAGAAAAGGCGTCCTCCCTTTAAATTCGCGAAACGGCGCGCTTCTCAGCGCGCCTTATTTGTTTCGCGCTCCAAAGGAAAACTTCCAGCAGTTGGAGGCTGCTAAAAAGCCTAGTATTGAGCGCACCTCAAAAAACTTGATGGCCGCGTCGATCGATCGAGACCCACCAACTCTAGGGTTATTTATTTACCTTATTTATTTATCGTCATCATCGCGGCGGGGGGTGCAAGTAGTGGGGCGGGGGAGTAAATGAGGGCCCGCGTCGTCGTCGTCTCTGGTTGTTGTTGTTGTTGTTGTTGTTTTCCAAGGGGGGGGGGTGTTCCCTCGTAGCAGCAGCCGCCGGCGACGACAAGGACGAGGAAGGTACGGTCGTCGTCGAGGGCCAGGCGGGCGCGGAGGCTTGGGCGAGGAAGCGCGGGACGTAGGGCGCGGTGTGGTAATGGTAGCCCCCACCACGAAGCTGAAGTTGGTGTTGGTAGTCGTAGTCGACGCGCGGCGGGAGGAAGTCCCCCGCGACCGAGGGTGTTCGGTCCGGGAAGACCGTCAAGCCAAAAACGCCGTCGGTTCTCGCGAAGGCGACGACTCTAGAATCGGGGGAGACGGCGACGGCGGTGACGCCGACGCGACCGGGGGCGTGGTCGGGCGGGCGGGTTACGGGTGCGTCTTTGGGCAAGGGAAGGGTCGAGCAGCGGACGGCCGTGTCGAAGTCGAGGACCGAGACTTCTAGGGTGTTCCAGCCGCCGACGAGCAACGACGTCGGACCGGCGAACGCGCACGCGAGTACCTTGGAGGTTGCGGCAAACTCGAATACGAGGGTTCCGAGCGACGCGTCTAGGACAGAAACAGTCGCGTCGCTCCCGCAGGCGAGGCACTGGCCGTCCGGCGAGAAGGCGACGCAATAGACGTCGCGGCCGCGTCGCACTTCAAAAAATTTATTTTTTCCGTCGGGAGAAAAAACGACGACGCGACCGTCTGACGTACCGCAAGCGAGCCTGCGCGCGTCGGGCGAGAACCGCACGCACCAGACCGAGGCTCCGTCGAGATCGCGCTCGACCACCCCAGAGGAACGAGCTTCGACGACTACTAGGGCTTTGGTCGCCTCGCCGCTCGCCATCCCCCCCACCGCGAGCCACTTCCCCACCCCTGGCGACCAGTCCACGCCGTAAATCCACTGATCCCTCGAGGTCTCGTGGAGCACCGTGCCCGAGACGTCCACGACCGCAATCTTTTTGTCCATGCCTCCGATCACAACCCGCGTCGCGTTCGGCGACCAGCAGCACGCCCACACGGGGGCTTCCCGCTCGATCGCCACCACCGTGGTGCCGTCGCTCACGCGCACGATCGTCGCCACGTTGTCGTACCCCCCCGTGCACACGAGCGTCCCGCACGGACTGAATGCGCACGTTCGCAACGCGCACCGCCTCTTCGCCTTCTCCATGCGCCCGGAATTTACAACTTGAACCTCCTTTCCGAGGTCCGTTGCTTAGGGAGAGAGGTAACACGATCTTTGTGTCCGCGCTGCTGCTGCGCGCTATAGGTGGTGGTGCCACTCGTCTTTTCTTTCAACAAGACACGCCGTCGCCCCGAACGACCTGATTGATTGCCTGCCCTGCCTGCCGCCTAGACGACGGCGACCGCGCGCGCCGGATCAGTCTCCGATTGGGGGCTTTCCGTCGTCAAGTTCGTATTCTTCTTCTTCTTCTTCGAGATGTCCATCGTCGTGGTCTTGAGGGGCTTGTGGGTCCGACGCCGCCGGCGCCGGTGTGAGGCCCGCACCGACCGCTTTTTCGCGGTTGAGGTGTTGATGGCGGACTCATCGTTCAACTCGTCGCCGCCGCAGCATTCGTAGGCGAAGACGGTGCAGGCGAGGCAGGCGCACCCCCCCACCGCGGCGCCCACAAGCACGGGCGCGCCCACGCCCGAGACGGTGGCCCCCGTCGCGACAAAGCATCCCGCGATCGCCGTCCCGGCACCGCTAAACGTCGACCCCAGACACTCCATGGAAAAAAGATAGGGACCCACAACCCGTTGCGCGACTCGTTAATTAATTAATTAATTAATTAATTAATTAATTAATTAATTAATTAATTAATTAATTAATTAATTGCAGGTCCTAGTGTTAGGGGTGCGTTCATCACCAGTCCATCTCTTGAAAGCGAGAGCGTCCACCTCGGCGGCTCGGCAAAGGCTCGAACCGAATCGAATCGAAGAAGCAGGTTCTGGTGCTTCAACTATGAATAAGTTTCGCCGTCGCACGAAAAAAAAAGTGCGCACGCCGACTTAATAACAACGGTGCGCACGCCGACTTAATAACAACGACGTCGTCGTCGTTTTTGCTTTTTGCTTTTTGGCGGATGAAGACTAAGGAGAATCTAGTTAATCATCAAATCTGCTATTTACTCAAAGAGTAGAGAAGTGAAGAGAAGAGCCTCCACCTCTAGGCCGCCGGCTTTTTCTTGGACTTCTCGAGCATCATCTGCTTGACGATTTTCTGCTCCTCGATGAGAAAGGCGCGGACGATGCGGTCGCGCACGCACTTGGCGCAGCGGGAGCCACCGTAGGCACGCGAGACGGTCCGCTCTCGCTTGTGGGTGTTTTTGTACGAGTAGGAGGAGAGGTGTTTGATGCCGATGAGGCTGCACTTGCAGTCTCCGCATTTTGGGCCCGCGCGCTTCTTGGAGCGGTAGTGGGCGACGAGTCTGCCGCCGGGGGTCTTGACGACTTTGATCTTGTTGGACTTGGTCGCGTAGGGGTGTCGCCGGCTGAAGGTAACGCGCGTGTCCTTCATCGTCACAACAACAACAACACCGATCAATCGCTCGCCAAGAAGAGGGAGGGGGTATGCTTTGACGTGTTGGGTAACTAACTAACTAAGTAAGTATGTATCAGCGGTTCTGGGGGTCTGAGGAGGGTTGAGCAACCAGGTCCTTGAGTTTGCGCGTCGACGGAGGAGGTCTAGTATTCATCACAGTCGCAGGGTGGTTGTACCAGGCGAGGATGCCTTTCTCGCCCGCGTGGTGGGCGAGGGTGAGGGGCGAGGTCCGCTTGACCCCGAAGACTTGGTTCATCTCGGCGGCTTGTTCGTCTCTGGAGGCCGTTCCCCAGTCTGAGACGTCGTAGTGGTGGGTGTGGACGGCCGTCGGGGCGACCTTTGGGGCGCGTCGCGGGGTGTCTCGGGTCTCGAGGGGCGAGGCCCGGGTCGTCCAGGCTAGGAGGTCGCCGTGGGTCTGGCCCGCGAGGGGTCGGGGATTGCGGCGGCGGTTGTTTCGATTCGGATTTGGCTGCTCGACGCGCCAGGTCGCGCGGACCCACTTCTCGAAATCGACGTCGTCGTCGACGAGGGGAGAGACCGCCGCGTGGAGGTCGTCAAAGTCCGGGTGGTCGGGGTGTTGCTTGAAGGCCTGGGCGACGATGGCCCTGCGGCGCTGGGAAAAGTTGCGCGAGACTGCCGCGAGGAGATCTCGGCTTTTCAAACGGTCGCCGTCCCGAAATCTCGCGTAAACGCCCCGGAGATCGGGAAGGCCGCCGCCGCCGCCGAAAGCTCGATCGGCGGCGGCCCTGAAGTCGTCGTAGGAGCCCCCATCACCCAGCGCCACGAAAAAGTTCCGGAGCGCGAGAGGATCGCCGGTTCGACGCGCGGCAGAAATTAGGTCGCGAGCGTCGTCGTTTTCGCGGTCGAAAAAGAACAAACGGTCGAAGGCGGCGGCGAAGCGGGAGAGCTTGGCTTCGCCGGAGGCCTGGTGGTCCAGCAGCAGCTTGAGGACGTCCGGGGGCACCTGGACGCCCATCGCGAACACCCGGTCTTGGAACTGCGCGGCCGTCACGTCTCCGGAACCGAGCTTGCGAACCGCGGCGAGGATCTGCTGGCGCTGGAGCTGCCGGACAGCGGGCGCGTCCCATCCCGGATCCAGAGCACGCCTCGTCTCGAGCCGCGACCGCGAGACCTGCCTCGCCTCGTCGTCAACCTCGAAGCTGCTGCTGCTGCTGCTGCAAAGGCGCGACGGCTCTCTCCTCGGCGGCAGCGCCGGCTCGTCTTCGCGCTTGCCAAACATCGACGCGTTCCGCGAGGGATCGGTCCGGCGGATGCTCGGAGTGTCGCGGCGCTGGCCGGCCGCCTCCTCGCGGTACGCGGGGCGCGAGGGATGCCCCTGGAGCGCTGCGGTCCCCAAAGCTACGGGAGCGCCGTCGCCGAGCGTCAGAGTCCGCAAAAACGACGCGAGAGCGAGGTCGTTCGAGCTCCGGGCCTTTGCCAGCGCGGCCTCGAGGTCCGAGGTGGCCGCGAGCCCCAAATCCTGGACTCGTCGCACGACCTCGGCGTCGTCGACCCTTCCCATCGAATACGAACGGAAGAGGTCGCGAAGCTGAGTTCGCTTATCTCGCGCGATCGAAGCTTGCCGCGAGGCCAGCGCCGCCGAAGCCCGCATGCGCGCGGGCTGCACGGGGGCCGGGCCCCAGGCCCGCGAAGTCGGCGGCCCGGGGGCGGGCGCACCAAGATTCTCTTCGCGCTCGACAGCATCCCGAAATTCAGAAAAGTCGACGCCTTCGCCTTGGATGGCGCACTGACACAGAAGATCGTCGACCACGGGCATCCCGAACTCGAGGCCCAGGCCCTCGAGGGCCTCGGTGAACGCCGACACCGGGATCCGCGAAGAAGACCCGTGCCGGCTCAAGGCGCCAACGACGCAAAGCTTGAGGTCGCGCCGGAGCATCTAACTGCCACAAACACTAACGGACTCGAGAGAACAACAACAACGGAATGCACACACAAATGACGTGGTTGGTGTTGTTCGCCACCACCACCACCGCCTTCGTGGTGATGACGCCACCCACAACCCCACGGACGACGCGGCGTGCCTCCTTCGAGCCCGTGGTGGACTCGACGATCCTCGTGCAACAGCTCACGGTCGTCGGGGTGTCCTCGGCCGCCTTCGCCTACTGGTGGCTCGTCACCGTGCCCGAGAAAAGGCTCGAGGTGTCGAGGTCGAAGAAATCCGGCGAAATCAAGGAGTACCTCGACGACATCGACACTCCCTTTGAAAAATGGCTCTTCGCCGATTGGCTCGACCCAAAAAAACGCAAAGACCCCGCGATTCCGTTTCTGCCAAAGGCAAAATTCAACTCTGGGGATAACCCCATCCTCGTCGCGACGGCGCTCATCATGGCAACAGGCGTTCTTAGCGAAATCCTCCTCAAAATCGGGGCCGCCGCTAACTAGGCGTGTAGACCTGGGCGTTTCCGCGGCGCGAAAAGAGGACCATGCCGTTCTGGCTAAACGGGTCTTCGGTCGGAAGAAAGCTCTTCTGGCCGTGCCACATCCAGAACCGCCGGTCCGCGGTAGTACACTCGATTGCGAACTGGCAGAGGGCCGCGTTGAGGGCGGACTGGTCGCGCCGCTGGTTGGTGTTTCCCACGCTGTCGGGCGGGTAGAGGCACGTGCGGTTCGCAGAGCACGCGGCGACTTTTGGGAGAACGTCGAGATGAAACCGCGACTTCGGCTTGACCCCAACAAAGGCCGAGGTGCACTCGGGGAGCGAGGCGAAAGGCGCCTCGCACCCAAAAAACGCGAGCGTCGCCGGGCGCACAGTCTTGGCCGTCGGAAACCTATGCCCTGCCACCGTCAGGAAGTAGCCCGTCTCGTCGATCGCCGCGAGGACCTCGTCCAGCGGACTCCGCACTTCGGTATTGGCGTCGAGCCACAAGACCGAACGCTCCTCCTCCCGGAGAATTTGCAAAATCACCCAGGCCTTCCACCCGACAAGCCCCACATCTGTTGTTGTTGTTGTTGTTGTCCACTCGAAGAAGAACGGCGTCACCCGACGCACGTTCCGCCACCGCGACGCGGTTTCTGCTTCTGCCGCGTCGAGACCCAGGTCGAACACGACCACGGGCAGCTCGGGCTCCCAGGTTTGAAGGGACCCGACGAGGTTTGAGAGCCGCGGGAAGTACGGGGCGTCGGCGGCGGTGACGATGGTCGCGGGAGGACCTCGTCGTCGTCGTTTTTTTTTTTTCTCCTCGTCGTCGTCGTTTCGAGGGCCGATTCTGAACCTCACAGCGTCGTGTTCGCGCAGGTGGCAGTCGAGGCGCGTTCCGTTCGGGAACGCGGCGTAGGCCTCGAGCCTGTGCACCCCCGCAGCGAGCCCTTCCGGGAGCGCGAGGGGGTCGGGGGTGCAACGGATCGTCGAAGCATCGTCGTCGACCGCGACGCACACCACGGCCACCGACACCAGCCACGGCGGCATCACCAAGGCCTCCAGCACGAGGGGGGGCGTACCATCCCACCGCGACCCGTGGGCCGGCGACACGATGTCGACCTGCGTCGAAATTAACAAACCCGCGACCTCGACAACGCAGGGCGCTAGCATATACGTCGTCTTAGGGGGTTAAGGTTATGAGGAAGAGTCTCGCCGTCGTCTTGTTGGTCGTCACCGCCGCCGCGGTCCCGTCGCGGAGGAAGATTGGTGTGGCCGTCGTGCGCGGCGGGAGCGATGCGCTCAAGCCGTCGCGGTCCTTTGTCGGGCGGTTCCTCGCGGCCATCCGCGAGTTCTTGGCCAGCTTCTTCGACCCAGCTTTCGGGGGCTCGAAGGCCCCAACAAAGCAGCCCCCCGTGAAAAAGAAGACATATCCGCGGACAACGGCGCCGCGAAGGGGTCGTACGGTGACCGTGGACGACCTCAAGCAGCTCGAGGGGGGCGAGGTCAAGGCGGTGCGGACGGAAGAAGACTTCGCGCGCTTCATCCGGGGGAACAAGCTCGTTGTCGCCGATTTTTGGGCTTCGTGGTGCGGGCCCTGCCAGACCATGAAGCCAAAGTTTGCGGCACTCTCGGACCGTCTCAACCGCAAGGCCACCTTCCTCGCGGTCGACGTCGACGCGGCGAAGCCAATTGCGCAAAAGTACAGCGTCTCCTCGATGCCGACTTTTGTTTTCTTTAAAAATGGCAAGGAACTCGATCGGTTCTCCGGCGCCGACGAGTCCAGGCTCGAATCGTTGATCTCCAAACTCGCGTAATATTTATTTAATAGAGTGTTTTTTTATTTAAAATTGGGGGGAGGGGGGGGAGGGAAAAAAATACCACAACTAGAGGCATATATCCGAGATGGTGCGCGGGCGGACCCTGTGATGATGTGGTGGTCCGGTCCGGTCCGGTCCGGTGATGGGTGTAACACTGTCGCAAGCTCCTTTCGCTTGATGGTGAGTGCGAGAGTGAGTGCTTAGGGGGGCGAAAAAGGCCCCCAATGCTGATGATGATTGATGTGCGTTCCTGAGTGTGAGTCCAAGTGTAAAAGAGGCAGCAAGCGAACATGTTCATGCTGCTGCTGGTGTCGTTGTTCTTCTTGTTGAAAAACAAGGAGGAAACATGTTGTTGTCAGAGGAACAACAAGCAGCACACTACTTCAGAAGAGAGAGAGAAAAAAAAGAATGAAGCGCGGCACCATCATCATCATCATCATCATGGTCGAAAAAGAAGAAGAAGAAGAAGAAGAAGGTTTTTCAAAAAAAAAAGAGACTAAGCCCTCACCAGGCGACGCCGGTGGGAGAGTGCAGTATTTGGGGACTGCCAAAGTAGAGAGGGGCACCGCGAACGCAGGGCACAGTCGGGACCGCGGCGAACGATAGCATAATCGGCTTGTCCTTTCGACGACGGCGCGTCGCAGGAAGCGCGACGGCGAAGGGGGCGGGATCATCTTCGTGGACGAGGACGACTTGGCCGAGGTGGTGGCGCTGCTGCGCGATGAGGGAATTCACTTCGTCGCAGACCGTATGGATCGCGCGGCGCCAGAGGTAGTCGAGAGGGCGAAGAAGGTGCGAATCGGTGGTGGGGCGCTTCTTGAGGAGGACATCCTGCGCAAAATCGAGGACCTCAGCAGCGAGACTCTGGAGCTTGCGCTCCTGGCCGGCGTCGAGGGCCAGCGCGTCGCAAGGTCTCGAAGAAAAAACTTCGTCGCGGCAACGGCCGGGGAACTCCCCGATAAAAAAGTCGTCCGGCGAGTCGTAGCCCCAGCTCTGATAGCGGCAGTTCATTTGGTACCGCAGGTCTTTGATCTCGTCGCGGTGCTGCCGGCGCAATTTCTGATTCCACGCCGGAAGCAGAATCCTGTCGCGCGCTTGGCGCGTCACGGCCGTCAGCATCGCCGCGCGCGAAGACCCCAAGGTCGCGAGGGTTGGGGTCGGCAGCAGGTGCCTCGGCACGGCGCGCTTGACTTCGACGCGGCGACCGTCGATGACGTGTTCCGAGTTCAATACGGCCCGAACCGCCTCGACCGACCGGAAACTTATGAACCCGAAGCACCGAGATATCCCCGTCTTCTTGTGCCGCATCACGATCACTTCCACAACCTCGCCGTACAACGCGAAGTGTTCCTTGAGCTGCGCCTCGTACGTCTGCCGGCTGATGCCCCCAACGAAGAGCTGCTGCTCGGGCTCTTGCGGCCATGCAGCGAACGGCGCGAGCGCCCCCGTGTACAGCGGCTGTGCGCGGACGGGGGGGCGCCACCCTTCCATCCCGAGCTGCTCGACGAGGGTCATCTGCTCCAATTTCAGGCTCAACCGAGGTGTACTTGTCATCTCGTCCTTTTTGTTGAGAGACCGTGTGTTGATGGAATGTGCTGATCGGCTTTGACGCCCCGAATCTGTGTGGAAACTATGGCAAATCTATTAGTCTCCTGCCGAAGCGTTTGCCGTCTTGCCACGGACAGTATCCACACTTCTCGATGTATGCCTGTAGTATATTCATTTTCTCTTCCAAACTGAAGCTGACCTCATGGGACGTTGCGGACTCGGGGGAAACACTCTTGGTCTTCGCGGGATATTCCTGCATAAACTTCACCCCAAACTGAACTGGCGCGTGCTGTCGGAAAACAAAATTTTATGTCATCATCATCACATCAAGAACTGGAAAATTAAGAAAAGAAAAGAAACACATCTCATCATCCAAGGGGGGGGGGGTGCGGTCGACGCCACAGGTAGGGTAGGTAGGTCTCTCCTTATGCTTTCGGCCGTGGTGGTCCAAGGAAAGCATCCTATGCCTGGGACTGACTGACCGACGCGCAACGGCCGAATTTGCTTCTTTTATCCCGAGCCGAGGAGTGCTCGATCAAAATACAGCATATGCGTCGGGTGGTGACATCTTCAACACACGAGACCCGGGGCGAGACGCCGTCCACCTTTTCATCAACACCACAGTCGTACAAAAAAAACGGGAATAATAATTCTTCTAGTTTTGTGCTGGCTATAGATAAAGAAAGAAAAAGTGCTGGCGATTGATAAAAAATCCCGAAAGTAAAAGGACTTGTGGAAATAGATTTTTCTTACAACGGTTGCGATCTTGCCATAGAACAGTATCCACGACCTCTACTGCAATCAAGATACATAACAACTTGTTTTGGGGTGACGCTTTGCTTGTTCCAGGGCTGGCCGTTTAGCACCCGGAAAAAAAGTCCTCCGCGCCGGGATGGGGTTCGCTCGGTCGGGCAGAACGCGCGACGGACAGGTCGATTGTTCGCGGACCAACACACGTTCGCGGCCTGCGACGCTTTTGCACGACCTCGCACAAGACCGCGCGCAGTGGCGGTCCGCCATCAGCAAGTCCTCGTCCCTCCCCCCCAACTGCGTGATTTTCCTCTGTGATTCCGGATCGACTCCTACTCGTCCGGCCTGGGTCACATGGCTCCCATCATGCCTCGGGCAAGGTCAGAAGGTAGTTCGGTAGTTAGCTTTGCTTGTAAACAGCAGAGGAAGCGGTTACTGAGAGGGAGCCAGCGGAGTTCCTTCTCAACAGTCAGTAAGGGGGGGGGGGGGAAGAGCTGACAGTGGGACCTCCGCCGGCAGCGGCTTCATTGACACTAGGCTTTTTTTTTGGTTGCGAGGGCGGTCGCTGCGTACGGGGTGTCCCGCGTAGGTCCCATCAGGCTGCGCTCCTCCAGCAGCACCGAGCATCCGAGTGGGGGGAAATTGTAAGTGGACCCCCGCCCCACAAGTACAGATAATATTCTACAAGGTGCTCTCTATTTTTATTGATGGAGCTGGTTGTTTTTGATTATTTGCCTGCGAATAATTCATCACAACCAAGTCTGCTCCTCGATGGTTACCTCGCGCGCCTTGCTCCTCGCAATCGCGTCGGCCTTTCGCGCCGCCTTGGCCGCCGCGAGGCGGTCCCTGGTGACCTCGGCGTCCTTCTCGATTTCGGCAAACCTCGTCTTTTCCTCCTTTGTCTGATCCTCCTTCAAGAGCGTGACCATCGCGTGGAGCAAGGTATCGTAGCAGACCTTGTCCTCCTTGGGAAAAAAACGCTCGAAGGCGCCGCGGCGCGTGATTTCTTGGCGAAGCTCGTAGGTGCTCATCGAATGGACATTGCGAATCGCGTTAGACATCTCTTAGGAGGGTTAAAGGTCTGCAGGGTAAGCAAAGAATGCGGCACGCGGAGAAGTCGAGACCGTCGACGCATCCGCTGGCCGACGCCATCGCGCGCTCGACGCTCGAGGTGTTTCGGGCGCACGCGTGCCCCGTCTCGGCCCAGACGGTCGTCGCGAGTATCGTTGCCGTGTCCGATGATGGTGGTGTCCGCGTGCTGGCGTATGGCGTCGGCACCAAGGTCGCCGCGCTCGACGCGATCAAGGCCGACACCACGGGCGAAGTGGTGCGCGACGCGCACGCCGAGGTCCTCGCGCGGCGCGGGTTTGTGCGTTACTGCTACGAGACGCCCTCGCCGTTGCGCGCGGGGGAACGGCTCGCGCTCTACGCGTCGTCTGCGCCTTGCGGGAACTCGACGATTCGACGATGGGCGAGGCGGCACGCGGGAACCCACGCGCCAATCCTCGTGCACGCCGCGGGGCAGGTCGATCTTCTTTTGAAGAAACACCCGGGCGCCGCACCGGAGGAGGCCCCCGCCTGGATGCCCAAGGGGTGTTGCCGGGCGGGAACGTCGTCGTCGTCGTCGCACTCTTGCTCGGACAAGGTCGCGCGCTGGGTCGCCCTCGGGTTGCAGGGCGCCCTGCTCTCGCCGCGCGGGAAGATGGAGCTCAGCTTGATCGTTGTGGGCCGAAAGTACTCGTTCGAGCACGTACGCCGCGCTGTGTGCTGCCGGGTTCGGAAGCTCGGACGCCACCCGGATCTCGCGGGTACCGGCGTCAAGCTCGACGACGGCGTCTACCAGCCAGGGTGTGGTGCCACCTTCGACGCCGCGTGCTACGCGTGGTGGGCGACGCGCGAGGGACCTCCCGAGGTCCTCGACGGCCGCACGGGCAGGCGGACCGACGGCGCGCCCTCGGATCTCTGCAAGCTCGCTCTCTGGCGCGCCTTTGGCGGCGGCGACTTTTCAACCTACGAGGCCGCCAAGCGCGACCTCGCGGCGGGCTGGTACGCCCGCGACAGGGACACTTTTTTCGCCAGCCCCCCGTTCGACCAATGGGTCTCAAAAAGGACCAAAAGCGTCCCCGAAGAAGAAGTTGACGTCGCGTTATTATCTTCGGGCCGCTGCCGCTCGTCGTTTTTTTTTTCTTAGGAAGACTACTACTACCAGCTGCGGACGTGCTTTTCGGGATAGGCGGGGGAGCACGAGGAGACCGCGAGCTGCTGTGCCTCGGCGACGATCTCGGCAGCGACGGCGTCGCTCTCGAGGCCGGCGGCCAAGGCCTCGGCGGCGCGGGCGCGGCGGAGCGCGTCTCGGGCGGCCTCGCGCGCCGCGCGCGCGGCCTCCCGCGCGTCGAGGGCCCGGCGGGCGGCCTCGGCGGCGAGGCGCGCGGCCTGGTCGGCGTGGGGCTTGGCGCAGGAAACGGCGCAGAACTTGAGCATAAAGTCGGGGTTTCCCGCGCACTCCCCCCGAGCCGCCCACTCGGGACACGAACCGTGCCAGTCGACGCACTTGCTCTCGACCCTGTAGACGAAAGGATCGGCGTCGACGTGCTGCCACAGCAGCACGGACTCGGGAGTCAGCGGCCCGCCGGCGCGGACGTCTCTCGCGGCAAAGAGGTGGGAGACGTACGCGGCGCGGGACTCGCGCGCTCCGGGCTCGAGCTCGAACGGGTCGAAGGACTGAGTCCCTCGGATCCAGAAAATCCGTATCGTGTGGGTGTGGTCGTTTTGAAAATGCACGCGCGCCTGCAACTTTGGCCACACCCAGGCCTCGAACGCCCGAGCGTCGGGCGCGCTCCGCAGCACCTCGAAATCATCCCAGAGCGAGGACCCGTTGCGCGCGAATACTATGCTCGGGCACCTAAAAAAGGACGTGTCGTCGAGACCGAAGCGTCTGGCGATCCTCGAGGGCGACCCGTCGTCCTCCGTCATCCTCGCCTTGGCGGTCTGGAGGACGTCCTCCCACCAGATGCCGTGGGCGTCGACCTTGTCGGCGAACGGGTAGGGAAAGAGCGTTCCGTAGGTGAGGCGGTCTTCGCACGCCCCCGGGTCGTAGAGTGCCAGCAGCAAGTGGCGATCGAGGATCCCATTGTCGGTCGCGCTGTCCTCCAGGTGCTTGCGCGACTTGACGACCACGACGCGCTTCATAGCCCTGACGTGTTCGGGGCTGAGCCGCGCGCGCCATCGCTGCTGCTGGTCGCGGTAGTGCCTCGAGGTGGTCTCGCCCGTGCGGTCGTACCGTCGCCTCTCCTCGGAGTCCGACAGCAGCTCGAACGCGGCGACGACCTCCAAGAACGTCATTGTGTCGCTCGCCTTGCGCTTGTCTGGATGTGTCTCCCGCGCTCTTTGCCGGTACGCCGCGCGGACCTCGGCGAGCGTCGCGTCGCGAGAGATTCCGAGCACGGCGTAGGGGCACCGCTCGAGGGGCGCCGAGTACGCGCCCGACGACCGCGCGCGCAGCGGAATCAGCAGCAGCAGCAGCAGCAGCAGCTCCTCAAGAAGAAATAGGAAGATCATCGTGTGTGGAAGTAACTAACGCCCAACGGAAATATGATGATTACAAGCCGCCTCGAGGAGGCTCAAGGACGATGTCCCGCCAACGACGACGAGGGGAGCGAGGGGGAGTTGATGGGTCTCCTCGAGGCGAACATGCGGGCCATGTACGAGGCGAGCCCCTGGGGCTGGGACGGCCCCGCGAAGCGCGAGGAGGTGTCGCGCGCGCATCGCATCGTCGCGACGCGCGATGGTGTCCTCGCTGGCTTTGCGCTCTTTCGGTTCGAGCCCGACGACGAGGAGGACCCCGAGCGGGCGGTGCTGTACGTCCGCGAGCTCCAGATCTCGCCGCGCTTTCGCCGCACGGGGGTTGGAACGGAACTGATGCGACGACTCCACCGGCTCGCAAAAGGCCTCGACGCCGTCATGCTCACTGTCTTCAAGGCCAACACCTCGGCCCTCCGCTTTTACACCGCCCTCGGCTACGACATCGACCAGGACGACCCCACAAACTACGACGACCGCAGCGCCTGCTACTACATCCTCAGCGCAAAACCACGGCTCGGGTTACCATCTTCTTCTTCTTCATCATCATTAAAGAAGAAGCGAAAACGTCGCGACGACCACCCACCAAGAGTTATATATAGGTGATAATAATTAAAAACGTTTTAAGGTGGTGGAAACAACCAGGATTTGATAAGGTGGTGGGCGATAGCGTAGTCGCCCGGAACGAAAACCACGCCGTCTTCGGCGGCCCCCGCCGGCTGGTGGGCGTAGGCGACCGCGGCGTCGAAGGCTGCTCTCGCCTCTTGTCTCGTAAACCAGCGGACGTCCTCCATCTCGGTCTCGTCAACGTCTATCGTCGAGGCCGCGGCGGAAGCCTCGGCGACGCAGGCGAGCATGAGCTCGCAGCCACCAGCGCGGCCAATGGGCCAGGGTTGCGAGGCCCAGAGGGTTACGGCGTCGACGAGAACCCCTGCCTCCTCAAAGACTTCGCGCCGCACGGCATCCTCGACGGTCTCGCAAGGTTCGACGAAACCCGACAGACACGTGTACATACCCTTGCGGAGCTTGGGGGTTCTCCCGAGCAAAATCTTCTGGTCGTCGGCGCTCCTCACCAGCGCGATCGCGACGGGGTCGATTCGCGGGTAGTATCGGCGCGAACACGCCCCGCAGACCCTCTTCGCTCCCCCCTCGATAGGGGTCGTCTCGTGGCCGCACGCGCCGCAGAACTTGGTGGTCGCGTGCCACGTCAGCAGCGCGCGCGCGCGGCTCGCGTCACCGAGAGCTTCGCGCGTCCCGATTCCCATGAGCTCGCGAGTTCCTACGAAGATGCCCTCCGCGCGTTCGAGGATCTCCGCTTCTTGCCACGCGGACACGTCGATCGCGAGGTGGTTGGGCGAAAGCACGACGACCCCCTCTTCTCGCGCGCCGATGGCCCCGAGGATGTCGGGGTGCTGCCAGGCGATTTCCGCGCTGCCGTTTGGGGTTAAGGTCACCAGCTGTTTACCGTTGCGGTGCAGGAGGACGCGTCCCTCGCGCAGCTGCGATGCAACGAATCCCTCGTCCTTCCGGGATGCCAACGCGGCGCGCGCAGCCCGTCGCTCCTCCTGCGTCGGCCGCTGCGGCTGCACAAACGCCATCGTCGTCGTCGACATGGTCAACAAGAAAAGACGCATCTACTGACGTGGTACAACGACTCGTAAACTCAGAGGGTAACTAACTAATAAGGCCGGCATTTCAACGAACTTTAATTATGTTCGGAAAATTTGGGGCAGGACGTGTAGTGTGTACCAATCACAACCCACCGCTGTTGCCGCCTCGAGATCGAGACCGTAGGCGCCGTCGTCGAGCAAATAAAAACGCGGGTCTTTCCTTCCTTCCTTCCTTCCTTCCTTCCTTCCTTCCTTCCTCCTCCTATCTGTGACGAGAAGCAGCCTTTCTAAAACTGGTGGTGTATTATTTTACGGACTATCGGCCTCCTTGCCTTAGGGGTCGAGGCGGTGTGGCAAGCATATGTCTCTCTCCCTCTCTCTCTCCCTCCGGTTCTTCGGAGGTAGCATGCTAGCGCAATCGGCGTTCAGAAAGCACCTTGAAACGCTCGAGCCAGTTTCGGCGTTTGGTGATACCGACGAGCTGCGACTTTTTTTGCGGTCGCTCGACCGCGGCCGGATGACTCGTAATCGCCAGCGAAAAGTTGAGGTCTGAGTTAAGGTCGGCGCTCGCCGTCGTAATCGTCGAGGCGCTGCTCAGGGTCGCGTCGGACCCCGCGTCGTCTTCGCTCGTCACGGAGGCCTCCATCGTCATCGACGAACCTTTCCCAAAGTGGTGTGAGAACGCCGTGATGTGATCTGCCACAGGGGTTTAGTTTAGGAGTAATAATACTAATAAACTCTCTCTGCCACAGGGGTTAGTTAGTTAGGATGATGAGGATGAGTGTGGTGCCCTTCTTGATGGTCGTGCTTTCGAAACCGTTGGTCCATGTGCCCAAGCACCTTCCAAGGGCGTGCGAACCCTGCAGAAGGGCGCTCGTGATCGAGGGCGGAGACCAGAATGCGGCCTTCGCGACCCTTTTTTATCTGTATGTGGTGAACGGGGTGCTGTACGCTTGGCACAAGGGGCTGACGCCGATCATCGCCTTCAATCCCCTCTGGACAAAGCGCACGCTGAGCGAGTGCCCCTGGGAACGCTTCTTCGAGCCGTACTGCGGCAACGTCTCCTGCCCCGAAGAAGAACGGCGCCCCCGGGAATTCTGGTACCCGGGGGTGCACACGAGGTTCGAGTGGTCGGTGAGGGCTTGGCAGTACGCCAAGTGCCCACCGCATGGCCACCACCACCGGCTCTTGTGCCATCACGACGACGACGAGATTCAGAGATACTGGCGGGAGACCGCACACCAAGTAGTCTCGAGAGTGCACAAGCCGGTACGCCGCGTCCGGCGGTTGGTCGAAAACGCGTGGCGCGCCTTCAACCCAACCAAGGCCCCAGCCCTCGCCGTGCACGCGCGAGGCACCGACAAAAAGCACGGCCGCCGGCGCATCGCGGCGGCGGACTTTCGGCTCGTGGTGGACTCGTTTCTGAAAACGGTTCGACGCGGTCGAGTCTACTTAGCGACGGAAGACGAAACCCTCGCCGCGGCCATAGCGCAGGATGACTTGATGGTCTACGTCCGCGACATCCGCACGCGGGCCAGAGGTCACGACGCGAACTTCAAAGTCCACTTTAGACACCACTACGAGGTCGCTCTTGACGTGCTCGTCGACATCCTCCTGATGGCCAAGTGCGATTTTATCGTCCACGGCGCGAGCGCTGTGAGCGAAGCGGTCATTTATACCAACATCGGCCTCCACAACAGGTCCGTCAACTTGGAATACACCGACGGTGGTGCTCGCCGGCCCATTCCCTGGAACAATCGCGACTCCCTCGTTTGGGACGCCGTCGACGCCCGCTTTCGCCTCCTCCCGGTTTCTGATGATTTTTACTAGTTGGGAACCCCCTCCCCCTCCTCCTCCTCCTCGAGGGGGGCCTCGCGGATGGGCACGAGGGTCACGACGGCGCGGCGGGTCGTCGGCGACGCGGCGAAGAGGTAGTCGCGAAGCGCGCCCGGCATCGACGCCGCGCGCGCGACGAAAAAAAAAACGACGGCGGCAAAAAAGACGAGAACGAGCGCGACGGCGGCCATTTGCGACCAGTGGTGCGGCTCCTCTCTCCGGAGGACTACGCCCTCCTCTTGCAGCAGCACCAACAACAACGAATCGTTGGCGGCGGCGGCGGCGGGAAACCACGTCGGGCGCGTCCAGTCGCCGAGCTCGTAGACCAAGCGTTTCGCCACGTAGATCGAAACTCGCTTTTTGTCGAAGAGCGCCGTGCAGAGGGTGCATGTGGGACAGTAGATGCCATACCTCCCCGAGCCGTCGACATCTCGCTCGTCCCACAGCACGTCGAGAATGCCCTTCGCGTCTTCCGGCGCTCCGAGCTGCGCGAGGGCGCGCGCCGTCCGGTGAACCGTCGAAGGGCCGATGCGCTGGGGGATATCGAGGAGATCGTACTCGTTGGCCTTGAAAACGGGCCCTTTCGCCTCAAAAAACACCGACAAATTCCTCGCGACTTCGCCGACGAAAAAATGAGTCGAATTAAAGATTTGATAGTTGTGGCCGGCAATGTGCGGCACTCTCGCAATCTCGAGGGCCTCCTCGAGGGACTGCGCTGCCAAGAGGGCGCGGCCGACCCAGTTCCGTCCAACGCCGCCGCGAAGTAAGAAGTCTCGAGGTTCGACGTAGTCGACCGTCGCGACTATTTTCGTATTCCAACCGAACCCCCCCGTCGGCAGCTCGCCCGCGTATACGTACCCCACCATAAACGCGCCGTCGATCCACACCTCGGCCAAGAACGTCCGGTTCCAGTCCGAAGGTCTGTTGTCCTCGTTGTGGCCCACGGCCGGCGGAACCGTGTAGTCGCTGCACCCTCTACCTTCTTCCCGCAGATTCAGCCACAGAATCTCGTCGTAGTCCACGCCGCTCCCATTCGCGATTCCGCGGATCTCCGCCATAAACAAGGGATACTTTTGCTCGTGAAACGACTCGTCGAACCCTCTGATGGTGGTGGTGGGCACCTTGGATGATGATGATGATGGGTCAACTGCTTCGGCGAGTCTCAGCCGAATCATTTCGGCACCGTAGAGCCCCATCTCCCGCCCGAACCGCCAGTGCTCCGCCACGGAAGACCCGTACGCCCCGCGAAACACGGGGAGCGCGTCGACGACCACCAGAAGAAGAAGAAGCAGAAGAAGAAGAAGAAGAAGAAGAACCGTCATCACCACCTTATGAGTTGTTGAAATTCAACGACACTTCACTATACCTCCTAAAATCGCGGTCCGTTGGAGATACGAATCCTCGAGGATTCATTCATTTTCGTTTTCATCATCATCCATACAACGGTGGTGGTGTCATTCACAACAACAACGCAAGATATAGATGGGGAGCTGGCCGCCACCGCACCAGTTCGAGGAGGCGCGCCGCATCGCGGGCTGCAGGACCACGAGCACCACTCATCATCATCATCATCATCATCATCATCATCATCATCCGATGTTGTTCGTCGATCTGCGGCAGCGAGACCAGCCAGGGCCCCTGGGACTGAGACTCGAGTTCGAGGGCTCGGACTGGGGCAACGCGGTCGTCGTTCCACCGAAACCACTCAATCCCAGCACCTCGCTCCTGCAACTCGAGGGACTCCTGCAGAACAACCAGAACCACCAAAGGTTGTTGCTGTTCGAAGACGACGAGTCGAGCGCGATGGACTTGGGCAGGGAGGTCGCTCGCGCGGGATTCAATCAGGCCGCGGAGGCCCTCGAAAAGTCGCGGCGCAGGTACTTTGAGGAGAATACCTTCGGGGAGGAGGACGACGGCGACCCCCTCGCGGTGATGCCGAAAGCGGTCGAGGAGGACTTCGAGATCCCTATCGCGTCGATGCGGACCCAGCCTGTCGGCCCGCCGATCGAAGACCACTTCGAACGAGTTGCCCGAGAGCAGCAAATATTCAGGACCCTCGTCGTGACGCACGTCGAGTGCAAAAATCACATCACCCCGGCAACGGCCGGCCGCGACTACCTGCTGGCCGCCGACGACGCGGACGCCCCGCCGAGAGGCAAGCGCCGGCTGCGCGCGTCGCCCGAGCAACCCGAGCGCGTGACGGCGGTCTTCGAGGCGCTCCGGCAGTGCCGGTGGGAGTGTGGGGGGGTTCGCCTCGTCGAGCCCGTCGAGCTCGAGACGTCCCCGACGCTCGCGACCGCGCTCGACGAGAACGTCGCCGACTGGGCAGAACGGCCCGCCGACACCTTCTCCCCCGCCAAGGGAGATAAACCCTCAACGTCGCCGCCCAAGCGAACCACGAGCGTGAATTACCTGTTCGACGACATCGAGCCCATCGTCCTGAGCGTGCACGACGTTGGCTATCTGTCGAGGATCGCGAACGAGATCGATCAGATGGCGGCCGAGGCACACCCCAAAAAACGCCAGGCGACATTGTACCGGTGCGTGAGCGTCACTGCCACGGGCGACACCTACGCCTCGGCGCGGTCGCTCCACGCTGCCTTGTGCGCCTCCTTCGCCGTGTGTCGCGCCGTCGACTCGGTCGTATCCCGAGAGTTCCGGAACGCCTTTTGCTGCGTCCGACCCCCCGGACATCACGCCGGAGCGGTGGGGTCCACGACCGACGACAACGGGAACCTCGTGGGCCAGGGCTTCTGCCTCGTCAACTCGGTCGCCGTCGCCGCGCGCTACGCTCTGGCGAACCACCCTTCCGTCCGACGGGTTGCCGTCATCGACTGGGACCTGTGCGTTGTTTGTTGCTGCTGCACCTAATACTCTTCCAGGCACCACGGAAACGGCACGGAGCAAATTCTATGCGCGGACGACGGCCCGCTCGCCCGCGACTCGCTCCGGAACGCCGTCCTCTTCTGCTCGATCCACGGCGCGACGCCTCCCGGGTACGTACTGTCCATATCAGAGACGAGCATGTAGTAGTATGGTCGCCACCAGGGTCGAGCCGCATTTGTTCCCCGGCACGGCGCGAACGGCGTCGCGCCAGGGCGTCGTCAACGTCCCGCTCGGCCCGGGCGCCTCGCACTCGGAGTTCCTCGAGCGCTTCAACGACGAGGTCATCACGGCCGCCGAGGCCTTCCAGCCCGACCTCCTCCTCATCTCGGCCGGTTTCGACGGGCACAAGGACGACCTCTTCAAATTCCACAAGCTCAGCGACAGGACCTACAAGGCGATGACGGAGGCCGTCGTGGCCCTCGCTCAGCGTTGCAACGCCGGGCTCGTCAGCGTGCTCGAGGGAGGCTACTCGATCCCGACCCTCGTCCGGTGCTGCACGGCCCACGTCCGCGCGCTCGCGACTCACCTCCAGCCCCTCCCAATCTTGAACCCCCCCAGTCGCGGGATATGGTAGTTATAAAGTCGGGAAGATACAACTAACCCTTATTATCCATGTTGTTGTTGACCTAACCCCCTGAGATGTATGTGCCTTCCGCTCCGCCCTCCTTAACCTCTGATAACCCTGCTCTCTTCTTACGCTCGACGCTTTGACCGGAGACCGCTCTGAGCTGCCCCCTTTCCACGTCCGCTCCGCCCTTAACCTCTGGGCTTACTGCTTAACTCCGCCGCTCTTGATACTATGCCCCCCTTCCGCACGGACCGACCGACCCTAAAGACTATTATTAATTACCCTTCTCGAGTAGTAAGTACACTCTGTTACCCTCCTTACCCAAGTCCGTCTTTTCTCCACTAAAGATTTTGAGGATCCTGCTGTGACTGAAAAATCGGCCGACAAAACAACATAACCCCGGGCGTCGAGCTAAGCTCCGACAGGCGAAGAAGCGGCCGCGGCGGACGGACCCAGCAAACGTCTTCCTTCGCACGTCATCAGCCTCGGGGTGGAGACTATTATCGAGTTTTTTTCGCGGGTCGATCCCCGAGTTGCGGGGGCAGTGGCGGTATAATCCACTCTCGTGGTGGAGAATCAGGCTTCTTTGCGCGCCGTCCGAGCGCGTCTGGGGAGTGTCGGATGATGCCGCTCCCTGCTGGCTCTCGTTGTCATGCCTGCCGCCGGAGCTGAGTGGCACGTCAGAACTACACGCGCCCACCCTTTGAAAACAGCTTTGCCCCGCAGTCCCTCGGCGTGCGCCAGCACTCGAAGAAGCACAAGCGCAAAAGGGGCTTTTCGGCGCGTGCGTCGACTACTACGCGCTGGGCGTTGTTCGAAAGAAGACCGAGACGGTGGGGATCTCAGCGACGCGGTCGCCGTCTTTGATCTCGACGCGCGGCGCTCCTCCAAAACCAACTTTGAGGGCGGGCGCAAGAAGAAGAAGAAGAAGAAGATCGAGGCTTTGTACCATGGCCGTTCGTCAACCAAGAAGACGCGCGTGACCGCAGCAGTCCGGATTGCATCTGGGAGGTCGGAGCGGTGCGCGCCAAAGTCGATCGGACACCACCAATAGTCTCCGTCCGAAGACCACCACCTGGATGATGTCGCAACGCTCAGGGTGTTATTCGATAACCCCGAGTCGTCGTGTCTTCGAACCATTTATCGGCTCCTCCTGGTCCTCCGCGCAATGGGCTTTCCCATAAACGAGTTCGGTGCGAGGTGACGGACGATCAATCAACTTGAGCAGCAGTATGATCGGGAGGTCAATGCCAAGGCTGCCAAGATCGGGATTTGGCGCCAAAAGATGATGGAAGTGTTTCGGGAGGCGACAAATAAATAAGCTCGACTATGAGTCAGTCGCTCCTCTTGCACGTGACCGACGTTGGTGTTGGAAGCCATGTCTGAGCTGAATGCCAAAAGGGCAAGGTCGTCGTCGTCATAAAGGCGCAGTTGGCTCATCTTTTGCTCAACATTGTGGGGACAAAGCACTTCTCGGTCGTCGGAAGGACCGACAACGGGTGAAAGCGCTGGCTAGGCATGGCAGTGGCCATTTCAGGGTATGATGACTCAAATCTGCCTCGACGCTGCTCGCGAGGTCGCAACTTCGCAGTCGACGACGACGACGACGGATGCTTCACCACGGACGAGCGCGGCCCTTGCGAGCGGCGACTTGGATGTTGTACTTCGTTCACGACGAGAACCTGCGGCGTCTCGAGATCAAGACGTGGATCAATTCCTACTAATCAAGACGCTTTCCGTTCACAACGTTCGGGTCAGCGCCATAACGACCTCGTTCCCAACGCGTCCAAGGAGGACATGGCCATGTTAAAGATCCGCAACAAGATACCCGTGATTAAAGACCAGTCCCACATGCTCGTACTGCACGAGGACGTCGGCTGCACGTTCGTCAAGGCAAGGAAGCGGTACTACGTCGACGACTCCCGCGAGCGCCAGGACGCCAGAGAGTACCGTCGAGTACGGACGAGGCTATTTTTTTCGCTACGAACTGCGCGTTTACAAGTGCGTGGAAATCAAATCACCAAGAAAGCGGCCGACGCGCTCCGTGTCATCTCCCTCTCGGCCACGAGTACAATAAGGTCATCGAGGTCACGCGGCAACGGTCGATTTCCACCTCGACGAATGGGACAACTTCGAGTCCTGGCGCCTCGAGTACCTCAAGTCTCGCACGTCCCGATTGACCACGTCTACGGCTTTTATCTTCGCGAGCGGCAACCTGATAAGCCGCAAGATCAGCTGCTCCACCTCAGCCAGGGCTGTCGCCGAGACCGGACCATCGACGTCCAAACACCGACGGGCCCGGGACATGCTCCGAGCGTATGTGGCCTCGCCCTCGGTATCCATATTCCAACGTGGGTTTTGGACGACGTCGACATTTTTTATGGCCCGCATTTCCCCAACGTCCTTGGCGTCGACTGCGTGCGCGTTTGAAGGGCGTACAAAGGGCTCGGCGAGTCTTTCGTGTGCTGGTTTCACCGTCCGCGCGTGCCGCTGGCGAGAGCTGTCGGTCAAGAGGAGCTCGACGCAAAGCTCAAAGAGTGCATGTTCGTTACAGAAGCCGAGGACAAAGCAGAGCGGGCGCGACCGAGGCGGCAGGGTCAGTGTTGCTCCTCGCGGACCCCCGCACTTCGACCCAGGCGATCGGATACCACCTGCTCATCGCTTGAGGACACAACTGCAAAAGGAGTGGTGGGGGCGTCCGCCTCGCGCCGAAGGGTGGTTGCCTGCTTAAGGAAGAAGGCACGATATTGGAGAAGTGACTAAACATGGTCGCGACGATGAAACGACGCGGATGCGGGCTTCGTCGGACGATGGGCTGCGTCCCCGGGCGGTGACGTTCGAGCAGCAGCTGCCGGCACAGACGGACGTCTCCGTCACCAGCGAGAACATCAAGAATAAAGCAAGAGCAAAAAATATAAAAGTTTCTGGACAAAGAAACTCCGTCCGAAACAGACTAGTCTGATAAGGTTTTTTTCACCCGCGGGCAAAGAATAATAATAATCATAAGCCTGCGACGATAATCAAAAAAAACCTCGAAAGCAATGTTATGTCCCGACTTATTTTACCAGCAAATTGCTCGCTCCAGGAGGGGGGGGGGGGAGGTTGTTCGTATATGAGTTCGCGAAATGCGATGATGTCTGTCTCCTTGCATCGACGCCGTCGTCGGCAGAGCCAGACGAGACCCTGCTGGCCCTGCGCTCGAAGAGTCGGACGATGAGGAGCCAGAAGGAGAGGACGAGCCTGACGAGGAAGCTGCTTCGGAGGCAAAGCCGAGAATCGTTCGGTGCGTGCCACCGAGTGGCTCGACACAGTTGTGTGCCAACTGCGCCTAGGAAGAGTGCAAGTCGTCGTCGAAATGTGTGTGTGTCAAGGCTTCGGAAGCAAGAGGCGTTTTTCTTGGACACGTGTGTGGGCGAACAGACGAGGTTTTTCTTGCTTGAAGTGTCAAGATAGCGAGGTGTGCTGGTCACAGAAGAGATTTGCCACAAAAATCTGATTTCGAATGAATTACGGGAGCGGGTCATTTTCATTCTGTAGCGCGATTTTTGGTATGCCGCCGCCGCCGCGCGCGGCTAACGCCGCCGACGTTAAGTACTTGGTAGTCGTCCGCCGCCGGCTCCCGTTGAGTCCCGTCGAGTCGCCGGAGACCGACATGACGCCCGTCGACGGGGGAGCACGCTGGGTCCGACTGCTTCGAGCCGCGTGCGCTTCCCGACACGACGACCGTGATGGAGAAATCGATCTCACAGCATCACCTTGTTCAAGACTACGAGATCGATCTCGCAGCATCACCTTGTTTAAGACGCTAGTGGCGGCTTTTTTGGATCCAGTCACCCTGTGCTCCCTCGAGACTCTACGCACCGGGAAGCGCTACGGACCACTTCCCCTTTTTTTCTTCTGCGAGTGGCAGGGCACGATCGATCCGTATCACGAACAAGGTTTAGTTATTATTCTTTCTTTCGTGGGGCTTGCTCATCATCGAAGTGGGTCACTCGTCGCGCCACAACGACAAGTTGTCGAGCCCGCCGGGCTCTCTCCTCGAGATAAGTAAAACGCGGGCTTGGATTGGCGGGGAGCAGGCCATCATACTTCTTCGCAAACACGGACGAGGGCTGACTCGGCGAAGTTCGCAACTCAGGGCTCGCCAGTACGAAAGGCTGTGTCGCGACATGACCGGCGGCAAGCGGTGGACAGAAAGGAAAGCCAGCCTCCGGAGGAGACTGGGTCAGGCGGGCGACTTGTCCCAAAAAGCCCAACAAGCCGCAAAGTATGTCTGTCTGCGCGAGGCCTCTCTCCTCTCGAGAGAGTGTCGAAATTAATTTGAAGAGCGAGAGAGACTACGGTTATCGTACATGGTCGGAGAATATTCCCGAAAAAACAACAACGCGACCATGGACATCGTCGAAGCAAAAGAGACGTACGCGCTGGAGCGCAAGGTCGGCGAGGGGGCGTTCGGCGAGGTGTTCCGGGGGCGGGACGTACGGACGGGGGTTATCGTCGCCGTGAAACTCCTCCGCGGCGAGCGATCAGAGGTTCCTAAGGCAATGCTTCGCGAACTCTGGGCGCTCCAGACAATCGAATCCCCGCACGTACCGCGGCTGCTCGCGCATTTTCCCCGAGGTGCCGCGCTCGCGCTCGTCCTCGAGTACAGCGAGAGCGATCTGCGACGTGTCCTCGACGCGCGCGTCGACGACGCCGGAACGCGCCTCCCGCTGCCCGGTCCAGTCGCCGCTTCGTGGCTCAAGGATCTGCTTACCGGACTCAAGCACGTCCACGAGACGCGGCTCGTGCACCGAGACGTCAAGCCGTCGAACCTGCTCATCGCGCGGGACGGCGTTGCCCGCCTCGCCGATTTCGGACAGTGTCGTCCGCTGACGGGAGGCGACTATTCGCACCAGGTATCGACGCGGTGGTATCGCGCGCCCGAGCTTTTGTTCGGAGCTAAAAGATACGGCGCGGGGGTCGACATTTGGGGCGCCGCCGCGCTTTTCGCCGAAATGCTCGAAAACCAGGTCCTCTTTCCCGGCAACTCGGACATCGAGCAGCTCGTGGTCGTCTTCAAGAAGATGGGCACGCCGGCACCGTCTCGCTGGCCGAGTGCCAGCGACCTCCCGGACTTTGACAAAATATCCTTTCCCGACGCCGAGCCCGAGCCCTTCGACCGCGTCGCGCCCTCGGCGAGCGACCTCGCCCTCGACCTCCTCAAACGGACGCTCGTCCTCGAGCCCGCCTGGCGCCTGACGGCTTCGCAGGCCCTCGACCACCCCTGCTTTGCTTCCTCTTCCAGCCCCGCCGCCGAACGTCAAGTTTTGGCCGAATTGGTCGCCAACACCCCCGAAAATCCGAGGACTCTCCGGAAGGAGCCACCCCCCGGCTACTAAGACCCGTTCTCTACCGGATAAACTTGGCCAAATAATCAGGGCGGGATATTTGGAGGATTTTCAAATAATCCGACCTGACTTGGGTCGGGTTTTTCGAGGGCGCCAAAATGAAAAAAATTAAGTGCCATATACCGACCATGGCGAGGACCACGAAGGAAGCGCAGCGGCGGGCAGCGACGCTGAAGATCAAACCCGGCTGGGCTGCGATGACGATGTAGAGCTGGACCCCGAAGGTTGGTTTCGCGGCCGGAAAACAACAAACACCTCATGGCGGGGATCAAGCGCCGGGCGGCAGAGCAAATCGTGCCGGAGCCCAGGTGCAAGGCCTGGAACTGGTCCGCGCTCGTGGCTTGGCTCGAGATGGTGGAAACGAGGAGTGCCACGCTCTTCACACTGAGTAACTCGGCCGAGTCGGAGCCGGAGGGCGCAGAGTCAGAGGCTGCGTCTGTCGACGCGGCGCGTGCGGCCGCGACTGAGGCTGTGTCCCCGAGCTGGCGCAACCTGCTTTGTGAAGCTCGCTCGCCGCCGTCGCCGTCGAAGAATCGCTGGTCGAAGGATCCCTGCCGATCGCGGATGGTCATGTCCATCGTCCAGACGCGAGACGCCCACCTTTTTTTTGCGGGTCATAACGCCATCTTGGCAAAACCTTGAGGAGCGTGCAGCTTGCACTGGGAGGAGCTGGCCAAGGTCTGCAAATCGAACGATCCAGCAGTGGACGATATCCTGTATGCCGCCGATCCTGATGTTCCCGAGCTCGTCAGGAACCTACAACTCCCTCCTTACCTTCTCGACTCCACCTCCGCGCCTCGTCACCTAAAAAACCTCCTCCGCCCCCTGGCGGCCGGCCCGCCCCTGCCACCGGCCGCCTCCTCCGATATGAAGAGTGCTATCGTTATACTTAGCGCTGCCGAGGGCGCAAAAGAAGCCCCTCCTCGCGGAGGAGGGGGCGCCTCAACCATAGTGCGCGGGGTGGGGACTTGGCGAGGTGGGACAGGACCTTTCGCTGCGATTCGACGATGCTTTACCGCAGTAAAATGCAGCAACCGTCGATGGCACCCACCACGCTTCGAAGGACCGCGGGGCTTGACTTGCGAGCCCAGCCCGCCTCCAGTTTCTCGAGTTCCATCTCGTCGTCCAGCGGGAAGTCTGTAGGGGACGTGTTGTTGATGGCTTCAACACATCTCCAAATCGATCGATAAAACTCCGCCGGAGACACCCCAAAGTTAGAGCAGATATCGAGGAGGTAGCTCCCCCCAGCAAGGTAGCGTATGCTGATCGCAAGTCTGACCTCGGCGCATACCTCGAACCCAGAAGAACGCACGGCTCTCTCGATGTCTTGCGTCTGTATCTCCCTCCGCACCAACTCCAGCAACTCGTTGAAATAAATGCTAGACCTCCATGCGATACATCCGTCGAAATTTTCGTGGACCCTCTGTCCGCACGTGATGATGCCACTCTTTACGCGACGCACGAAGCTTGGGCCCCGTCGGCCCCGGGCGCTTTTCACGGTCAAACGCACCAAATGCGGTGATCGCTGCGATTCGACGACGCTTTTTCGCTTCGGCGATCTCGGTCGTGCGATACTCGTCGTCGCTGTCCGATTCGGAGTCGCTCGTATCAGGGCGCCGTCGTTCAAGTCGTGACGCGGACATTTATTAAATATTATACAAGCCGCAAAACAAAACCATCAAATCCATTTCATTTTTACATCACTGGTAAAGAACTGACACGTAAAGTGGGCCAAATAAGGTGCTGCCCTTACTATTCGGCCGACTTTCACTTTGGTAATCGGGTAGAGAACGGGTCTAACAAGATGCGATGGAAAGCAGTAGCGGCGTTCATGTCGTCTTCGGTTTGGAGGAGCGCGCTTCACGAGGAGCGCGTGTTGTCGCCGCGCCGCGTCGAGAACGCAAGTAGTAGTAGTGGTAGTAGTAGTAGTTGCGTGACCGGTCGCGAGCGCGTGTCGTTCGAGGAGTGGACGGCCGAGTTCGGCGAGCTGATCACGGGCGAGTTCGAGATCCTCGCCGAGGGCGATATATCGGCGCACGAGGCGGCGATATTCGTGGAGCAGGAAGGGTACGCGTGCCTGGTGTTTACCACCAAGCCATATCTAGGAGGGAAAGGACTCTTCGTCGTCGACATCAAGAGGCTGTGGTTGGAAGGGCCGCGCGCGGGCGAAATCCAAGTCGTCCACTCGAGTCGAAACCTCGCGAACGGCGGGACGATCGGCGTCGATAATCGGCTCTACTTTTGCTTCCAGGGGGGAGGTGAGGACCCGTCCCTTCCCTCGGGGATCTACTCGGTCTCCCCCGACGACTGGGGCGACTGGGAGACGGTGGTCGAAAATTGGCATGGCCACGGCTTCAACTCGCCTAACGACATCGCGATACGAAGGACTGATGGCACGATATGGTTTACCGACCCCTCGTACGCCTACGCGCAGGGCCGCGCCCCCCCGCCGACGCTGGGCGAGTGGGTCTGGCGCCTCGACCCTGCATCAAAAGGCGACCTCGGCGTGGTCGCCGACGGCTTCGCCAAACCCAACGGCATCGTCTTTTCTCCGGACGAGAAGACCTTGTACGTCACCGACACGGGCGCAGAAACGGGCGCAGAAACGGGCGGCGGCGCGGAGGACAGCCTCCGGCGCGAGCATCCGCGTTCCGTCTACGCGTATGACGTCGTCGAAGACCGCCTCCTCGCGAACCGCCGCCTCCTCCACGTCGCCGACACGGGCGTCCCCGACGGCATTACGTGCGACGAGGCGGGCCACGTCTACACGGGCTGTGGCGATGGCGTCCACGTTCTCGACGGCCGCACCGGCCGCCTCCTCGGGAAGATTCGGATCCACGGCTGCGACGGCGGCGCGGTCAACCTCTGCTTCGGTTCTCGCAGCAGCCCCTACCGAGACACCCTCTTTATCCTCGCCGAGGCGGCGATCGTTGCGGTCAAGCTCGAAGCCACCAAAAAATAAAAAAATAACGGTTATTCATTCTTCTTATTATTCCGAGAATTTGAAACCGGCGAAGAAGATAGATAGATAGATAGATAGATAGATAGATGCTTGCAGGAGGAGGAGGAGCAGCAGCACCAGTATGGGTGCAGGAGTACGCGCAGGCGATGAGCCCACGGGAGAACCCCGAGGTGTTCGAGCGCGTCCGGCACGACGCGCTGTTCAAGGGCATCGTGACGGCGATCGTGACGGCCTCGTGCGCCTTGCTCCTCGGGGACATCGCCCTCGACGTCCTCGTCGCGCGCGACCTCTACAGGTCTTCGAAGACATATTTTGCGATCGCCGTCCTGATTCTGGGGGTGACCTACGGCGTCGGGGCGCTGTTCGGGGCCCTCCTGAGGCTCCTCCATCTCGAGGCCCGCGACGGACCGGTCGGACGGCCCGAGCGGCACGTCGCTTGCGACTCGTTGTTGATCGCGTGCTCGGGACTCCCCGTGTGGTGGTGGCCCTACTGCACCGCGCGCGCAGTTTTTGGGGTCTGGGGGTCGGGAGTCCCAGAGAGTCTCCTCGCCGACGACGGCCTCGGGGATTTGGGGTTGTGGTTGGGCGCGGTTCGCGTCCTCGAAGCCGGGGCGGAAGCGACGCCGCAGCTCCTTCTCCAGACGTACGCGGCGGCTCACGACGTCTACGTTCGAGGCACCTCCAGCACTTTGGTGATTCGGCTCTCGATCGCCGGAAGCCTGGTTTCGATTTCGCTCGGCGTGACGCGCGCCTTTTTGCGAAAGGAGCCCGCGCTGCTTCAGGCGTGCGGCTGGTGTTACTTCATGTCCATGTTGGCGACCCGGCTCGCCGTCTTGGTGGCAGCCATCCTCGCCTTTGGGGGCTGGGGACTCGTGTTTCCGTCGGCTTTTTTCGCGATCCGGCTGTATCTAGCGACGACCGCCGTCTCCCTCCGCAAGGAAGCGATCTACGCGCTCGTGACCCAGAACCTGGATCAAGCCGCCCGCGGCCGCGTTTTCGCCGCGGTTGTTGTTCCTTCGGACGCCATATTCTCCTCCCTCGTCTCGATCCTCCTCCCGATCTTCCCGTACATGGGCTTTCCGGTCCCCCTCTGGATCAAGTGGGACTTCCACCCCATGGGCAGCCAGGCCTGGGCGGTGTTCGTCCTCAACGTTTTAGAAAACGTGCTCGTCCATTCGACCGTAATGATCGCCCGGTCCGACATGTCATTTTTCCGGGGCGCGCTCTTCCCGACCGTCCTGGCGGCGGTCCTCCTGCGCGTCTTCACCCGAACCTTCGCCAAGTCGAAAGGCCGGTCCTGGCCCCTCGTGGCCGCCGTGCCCCTCGTCCGCCGCGCTCTCGTCGATCGTCGTCAGAAAGTCGAGCGCACGTGCGCCCTCGTCGGCTACCAAGACCTCTCCGACCTCGTCGACGCCGCGATCGCAGAGTGGGAAGACGAAGACTTGGAGGAGGAGGCGGATTGCTGCTGCAAGGAGAAGACGGCCGCCGCCGAGATCCTATGCCTCGTCGCTCCCTTCCTGGTCGAAGAGGGCTACTACTCGAATCAATTCAACGACGGGGCGCGCCTCCTCGACTGCCTCGTCTCCCGCCTCCTCCCGAAACGACCCCACCATACGGCCGAGGCGCTCGCGAACCTCGCCCTCGCTGCCCTCGACGACGATCTCCTCGACGACCTTGGGGAAAGGGCGCTCGGACCCCTCGTCGCGTGTCTCGAAGACCGCGGCGAGCGTCACGCGGCCACGGCGATCGCCGCTCTCGTCTGCGGCAGCTCCGCGAACCAAACCCTCGCGATCCGAGAGGGTCTCGTCCCCCGCGTCGCCGACGCCCTTGCCGTCGACGACGCCCTCCTCAGAGTACCCCTCCTTCAAGCCCTCGCCGCCCCCAAAATCGCCACCATTTCGGACGTCGCCGTCGTCCAAAAAACGAGAGGCGCGATTCCCGACCTCGTCGACATGCTCGACCGCGGCGAAGAGATCTGCGAAGCCCTTCCCGTGCTCGCCGCCCTCGCCACGAACGACAGCGTCCACCGCCAGGCCGTCCTCGACGCCGGCTTGGTCGAACGCCTCGTGACCCTCCTCTCGCACGCGAACCTCGACGTCCGAAGGGCCGCGACCACCACCCTCGCCTCCGTCGCCGCCGGATCCTCCCGCGTCCAGCACGAGGCCTGCCGCTGGCTCGCTATACCCCCCCTCGTCGACCTCGCCTTCGCGGGATCCGCCGCGGACGACGACCTCCTCCGCCGCGAGGCCGCCAACGCCCTCAAAACCCTAGCCTTGGACAATCCCGACGTGGCAGCCAAGATCCGGGACTACCTCTCCCACCTCCGCCTCGACCGCTCTTCCACCCATCTCAGCCTCAGGCGTGCCGTCGGCTTTCCATCCTCGAACAACAACAATAATGGGGCTCCGATCCGAGTGACCTCCTCCTCCTCCTCCTCCTCCTTGGGGACTCTCCTTCCACCACCACCAACAACTACTCTTGACGCTACTTATTAGTGTTTTTTTTTGTGCGCACCATCTCCTCTTCTTTCTTGCTGCTGCTGCTGCTTTGCGCGAAACTCTTAGAGAGAGAGATTTTTTTTGTTTTCCAGTCACAGTTTTATATCTCGTTGTTATGCGCCGCGCTTAGTTCGACGGCGGAGCCCCCCACCTCCGTACCGTACCTACTACTCTCAGATTCGAGGCCGCCCCGCCGCTGTGGTCATTTTGGACCTAGACGGGCCCGCTGCTGCTGCTGCTGCTGCTGCTGCCGATCTAGGCGTAGTCGCTGCTAGTTCATGCCTCCCTGGCGACGACGTTTCTCCTGCCAAAATACAAGAGAGGCCCTAGGCTTCACGAAAAGCGGCAGCGTCACGGCCGAAGAAGAAGCTTGTCGGTAGGCGCGAACGCGGCACTATACGACGATTTGGTTGTGCCGAAGAATCGAGAAAAAGCACGGATTCGAGCAAATCATCCGTCGGACGCAGTAGTGCTCTCGGCACTTAAAAAACCCATGATTATAGGTCATTTTTACCCAAGACTGCTCGGCGAATGTCCAAGGAGGGACTGTCGAGAGCGTCGCCCACCACGCCTTTGATACTTTTCGCCCGAAAGACAATCATCCACTCGAGGGCATCGCGGCGGGTGCGACAAGCGGGGAATCGTGTCCGGATCGTCCGGCGATCCGACAGCCCCTTCGGTCGATTAGTTCGTATGCTCAAGGAGAGTTCTCACAACCGTTGTTGTCGTCATCGCGCTAACTTCGCCGATCGCCTGCAAAGAGGCAAACCAGATACAGCAGCTCAAGACGGCCGCGCTACCGCACTACCGCACGGAACCAGATCGAGGCTCTCGATGTCACCGAGACGGAGTGAGGCGTCTTGGTTGCCGAGCGGAGTTTCGAGGTCGCACGTCGTCGGGAGGAGCGATTCCGGGTCCGGAAGGAGCGCCTAAATTTTGCCGCGAGCGAGAAGCAGTACGACCGCGCGAACGATCCATCGGCGAGCTCGCTTGACCAAGGCCCAGTCATCAAAGGAGGCGGCAAGACTGGGTGGCGGCCGAGGCGCGGACGACCAGAAGAAATCGGACCCTCGGGACATTTTGCGACAACTCGAGGATAATTACTTACGCTGCCGTCCACCAGGAGGCGAAGAAAATGCCGAGGGCCGCGTCCAGTCCGGGGAGGAGTATTTCGAGCAGCTGCAGGTTCGGGTCGCGGCGAAGCGAGAGACGCGGAGCTCCCGTATGAATCCGAGATGGGCGTCTTTCACGAGCTACGGTGACGTCGTCGACGCGGCGACGGACGCGTCGCTGCTCGATGGCAATAGAGTATCGCTACCGCCCGCGTTCGCGTCAAACGAGGCGAAAGATCTGGGAGAACTCGACGTTCCGCGAGATCTCCGACCAGAGCGCGGCTGGCGAAGCCGAGGCGATCGCCAATCTGTGTTTGGCGATATGAGTAGTCGAGTGCTCCACTTGGTCAAGTTCACCATGTACGGAGCCGACGACTGTTCTCGAGCTCCAGCCGGCCGGCCTCCTTGAGAGTCTGCCTGGATATTCTACGGCTCGTCGCGACCTCGTACGAGGGCTTCGACGCCGAGATCGCTACGTACCCCCAGTTCCTCGAGATAGATCCGGGCGGCTGGGTCGGCGAAGCTGTCGGTCGATGGCCAGTCAACGATCCGCGACGTCGCGGCCGTTCGGGCGAGGCTCTCGTCTCCGACCGACACCAATGATCCAGCGACCAAGACCATGCTCGACGGTCGGCGGTGCCGCGGCAGGTTTTTGGAGGGAGGGGCAGTCTATGCGCTACGTCGGCGGGCGGCGGTCCCGACCAGACGTCCGGGCTCCAGAGGGCCTCGGATGGCGCGCGGCGGACCTCGAGTTTAGCACCTTGAAGTGTTACAACGCGAGCGTCGAAAGCTGCGCCGGTTTCGTCTACTCTAGTGTGGACTACATCTTCGACCGCGCCGCCACGAGTTGTTTGCGGCCAAGCGCCAGCGACGTTTTCGCCGACGAGGTCGCCGGTCGAACGACGACGAAGGATAGAACGTGTTATCAACGCGATATAGGACGCCTCGCCGCGCTCGGAGACGACGTTCAAGGAGCGTATATGCAGGCGGCTCGTCGTGATCGCAGAACCACAAGGCGCGGGCTGCAGCGATGCGATGCGATGCAGCAACATCGTCGCCGAGAAGCCGCCGAGAAGGCCACCGTACTGTGCGCCAGGTGAACGACTACGCCAAGGCCCTGGAGGCAGTCAAACCTGACCCTTTTCGGGAGGGCCCAGCTCTCGACGGTCAAGACGCGGCACTCAAGCAGCTCCCGAGCGAGCGAGCGATGCTGCGTGGTCGAACGTCCTCGAGGTGAACATCATCGTGCATGGCTCAAACCTAAGTCCTAAACCTCGGGCAAGGAATACTTCTTCAATCCGATGGAGGTATACTCCAAATCTACCGACTTCGCGCCAGTATAAAATCGGCACCATCTTGAGTCAACTCGACGACGGACAAGAAATCCGGGACAATTCTTCGGGGTTTTCGGCCCCGACTCGTGACCCCCCCCCCCGCGAAGATCTGGTGACCCCACAACCCCCCCCTCTCTTAGCAGTCGACCTTTTAAAGACACCATTTGTACGCCGCGAATCCAAAGAGAGGGCATCATGGCTTGTGCCGTCTGCGGCAAGCGAGGCACGAAACAATGCTCGCGGTGCCGGCACGTGCGATATTGCTCTTGGGAGTGTCAGAAGCGAGACTGGAGCGAAGAAGGTCACAAACACGATTGCGCGACATGGGTAGCCATCGATCGCGTCATTGCCAAGGACGTCGCTGCGCGGCCGAAAGCCCCATCTGACGTCCATTGTTTCCTGTGCCTCGAAGGGGGAAACGACCTCGTGCACTGCGGGTGCTGCTGTCGCGGGCGAGTCGTGCCTGTGACGCGCGGCATGACTTTACTTCTCAGGTCGGCTGGCTACGCGCACGTCGAATGCTTCTCGAAGATGCTCGCCGCCAGAGACGACGACGGGCGAAACGACATGCAAAAATTACAGCGAATGTACAAACTGTGCCCGACGTGCGGCGGGCAGTTCTCGGGCGAGATGCGCAGCAGAACGGACCTCGCTTGGTGGCGTCGAAGCAGAGAATTCTCGTCGTCGGCGTGGCACCGGTGCCAGGCGGCGATGGACTTGGCGGACACGCTCGCTACGTACGACACGGAGGCCGACATCGTCCTGGGCATCTTTCAGAGATTGCTCGACGATGCGACGCGCGAGTTTGGCCCGAAACACGTAATGTCTCTGCGCGTGATGGCTAACCTGGGCACGCACCTCTTGCGGTACTCTGACGCGCGCGGGAGTTTCGATTTGCTGAGTCGTGCGATCTCCGAGTTGCGAAGAAACTTTCCCCCTACAGAGACGCTCGCGCACGCGCTTGTTTCGCGCGCTTTCGCGCGTGCTCGTCTCGCCAAAATCGACGACGCGATCGCCGAGGCCCGAGAGGCCTGGCAGGTGGCAATCGAGGCGTGTGGCGCCGACAGCGAACGCGCCTTTTCCGTGTTCACAAACTTCGTCGGCCTCAATATCATAAGCGACCACGCCGACCGGAGCACCCTCGCCCAAGTCGAGGCGCTTGCCGCCGAGGCCTACGCGAGGTGCAGTCGCATATACGGGCCAGATCACGTCCGGACGCTCGCTCTCCTCACTCGCATCAACGAAATCCGGGAGAAGCTCGCCACCGACGAGAGGAGGTAGGTAGGTAAGGTAAGGTAAGGTAGGTGCCGCCCCTACTGTCGTCGTCTCGGGGTGGGTCGTTGAGATAGGTCCGTTCAACGAACGAACGAACGAACGAACGATAAGCAGCAGCAATGTGTGACTGCTGCCAGACAGGGTGTTGCTGCTTCGAGTGCGTCCAGACGAGCGAAGTGGGCGTCGTGGAGACCTGCGGGAAGTACGACCGGCTCGCAAGCGCGGGGCCCCACTTCCTGTGCTACCCTTTCGTGGCGATGGCTGGGCGCGTATCTCTGCGCGTCCAGCAGCTCGATGTCGGGTGCGAGACGAAGACCCTGGACAACGTCTTTGTGTCGGTGGTGATTTCGGTCCAGTATTCCGTGACGGAGGAGTCGATCTACGAGGCCTTTTACCGCCTCACAAACCCTGAACAACAAATACGAAGCTACGTCTACGACGTCGTGAGGTCCACGCTCCCGCTCATGAACCTCGACGCCGCCTTTGAGGCCAAGGAAGAGGTTGCCGATTCGGTCAAAAAATCGTTATCGGCGGTCATGTCCTCCTACGGCTACGAGATTCATCAAGCCCTCGTAACGGACCTCTCCCCCGACGTCAAGGTCAAGACGGCCATGAACGAGATCAACGCCTCCAAGAGACTCAAAGAGGCCGCCTTCGAGAAGGCCGAAGGCGAAAAAATTATTCTCGTTAAGTCCGCCGAAGCTGCTGCCGAGTCAAAGTACCTCTCGGGGGTTGGTGTGGCACGCCAGCGCAAGGCTATCGTCGACGGTCTTCGAGATTCTATCTCTCACTTCTCGCACCAAGTCCACGGCTCGAGCCCCAAGGACGTCATCGACCTCCTTTTGTTGACCCAGTACTTCGACATGCTCAAAGACGTCGGCAACCACCCCAACACCTCCACCTTTTACCTTCCCTCCAAGAAGACCAAATCCTCCGCCGTACGCGACGGCATCCTCCAGGCAACCGCCGGCACCAAAATCTACAACCAACTTCCCGTCTCGATCGCTCCGTGATTTGATTCCGGCGACGACCACCGCCACCACGGCATCCATCGTGCACGAGGAACCACCGGATTGTTGAATCTCTAAGGGTGGGGGGGGATGGCTCTATACAGCTAGTTTTTTATGAAAAAAATTACAAATTTAAGGGTATCACCACCACCACTTGGAAGGAAGAAGAAGCTGCTCCTGAGTACTTTCTTTCTTTCTTTCTCCATGCACGATGGGTCCTTGCAGCATAATATCGCCATTGGGGACGAAGAAATAAAAGACTTGCGACCCCCGATTGCCGCAACCAACAAAAAGTCGCCCTCTCTCTCTCTTTTTCTCGAAAGAGGGTGCGGAGAGATACGACACACAACATGCCAGAGTTCACAAAAAGCACGCGCGACGACGACGACGACGACCAAAATTTGAGCGAGCGCCTGCAGACACACAGTACCGCGCGGCGGGGGGTAAAAACGCAGACTCTCGATAGATGGGAGGCACCATGGAGTGGAATTGTATTTTCCGTCGTCACGAAGGAAGGCAAACGCCCGTCGCGTACCCAAAGGCGAGGCGTCTGCGCCTGCGGGTGGCGACGCACTCTTGGCCGTCGGGACAATCGTTGTTCGAGGTGCACGTCATGCCGGTCGGCGCGTCTGTCGGGACCATCGACGGCGAATCAGTCGGCATCGCGGTGGTGGGCTCGGGAGACGGCATCGGCGTCGGGACCTCCGAGGGCGCAGACGACGGCACCGCCGACGGAACACCCGACGGTGCGGCCGTGTCGGTGGCGACGTCGACCGTCTCGACGGTGCTGTTGGCCATGGCGTCCTCCAAGGTGGCACCCGTCTGGAGTCGGCGGCGGCGAGAAACGACGGCGGAGACGCTCGCGTCGAGATTATCTTCGCAGGTCGAATCTGGATTCTCGCGCGAGAGCACGAGGAGTAAGTTAATGAATTCGGCAGTGTTGTTGACGGCTCTCGACTGGAAGAACGTCAAGAGTTTAGCGGCGACGTCATCGCTCGAGAACCGCGTTCCGTCCATGCCGAAGGATGCTTCCTCGCGATACAACTCGATCTCGCACGCGACGTCAGCGTCGGCGTAGTTGATGCCGTTCGTGATAGTCGTCGCGTTTGTCGCGTTTATTATCGAGCACTCGACGACGACGTAGCTAAGGTCGACGTCCGTCGCATACGCGCCCGTGGTGTCGAGGTAGGCCATCCTGGTCGCGTTCGCGGTCACGTTCTCGAACGAGTCGTCGAAGCACACGGCCTCGAGGAGCGTCGCGGCATCCGGCGTGCTATCCGCGTACGCGACTGACATCGTGTACGTCACCGTCGCCAGCATGACTGCCTTGGTCGGCGCGGGCGTCGGGAGCGACGTGGGGACCATCGTCGGCACCGATGTCGGCGCGGCGCTTGGCATCAGCGTGGGTGCGCCCGTCGGCGCTCCGGTCGGCGTCCCCGAAGGAGCGGGCGTCGTCGTTGGTGCCGGCGAGGGCGCCGCCGTCGGGGCCATCGAAATCGTCGGCACGACTGATGGAGCGGGCGTCGGGACGTATGTGGGCATCGTGCTCGGCTCGTCCGCGTAGGCGGCGCTGTGCGACAAGTCGTACGACGCCGCGAAACTGCTCGTCCCCGAGTACGAGAACGAGTCGACCATCATCACCATCAACCCCGAGTACGAGAACGAGTCATGGTACATCTCCGAAAAGTAGGAGAATGAGTCCACCATCATCCCCGAGTACGAGTACGAGTACGAGTCCATCATCATGTCCGCGTACGAGTACGACGAGTCCACGCTGTAAGCGTCGACGTAACTATACGAGACGACCATGTAGGAATAGGACGAAGAGTAGGTCTCCTCGGTGTATCCCCCCATGAGCCGCCGGTAATCTGGAATCTTGTCTGCCAGCGCGCCGGCCGCCAGCACAACGACCAACATTTCGTGGGCCCTGTCCGTCGCGTCGCGCGCTCAAAAATTTTGGAAACTTTCTAAACGGACGGTTGACATGGCACTGCATGATACAAATCTAGGATATTATGTACGACGGTTGTTTTCGTTGAGGTACGTACGCGCCGGAAACAAGAAAAAATAAATGATGACCCTATTTCACTCAATCATTCAAAAGATATTAACGGAAGATGGGGATCTCTTTCTGAGTCAGCCGGTGATTATGAAAATGCGGTAAAGACCCCTTACCCGACACGATGAATAATAGAAACATGCTTCGAGGGATCCTTGCCCGGCTGTGTTACCGCGAACAATTTTTCGAACGCATTGCGCCCAGCAAGCAACCAACGACTCCGCGCGCTTTCTCTAGCAGCTGACGGCCGTAAAAAAACGCAGTTCTTTTTTTTTTCTCCGCCGACGACGACGACGACGATATCAACCTCATGTTCAGTCCTGGGCGAGAACATGACAGCGCCGACGACGTTCAAGCAGAAAGACAAAAACGTTGACGGCAAATCGCACACTGCAATCGAACGCGTATTGTATTCCTTCAAATTCGAATCAAAAGATTGTTCGAGTGCCCTCTTGCCGAAAAAAATCGACTGTGACATCGCCTGCGTGCGCGACCTCGCGAACAAGGTTCGCACGTGCAGTAACCTCACCCGACGTCGCACCTTTCTCGAACAGCAAGCAGCCGCCGAAAACACGAAAGCTGTCCAACTTCCACGAAAGTACGTCCACCTACGCCACTACCGCAGCTAAGACGATCAGAGCCTATCCCCATCGCAAAGCGCGCTCTGCTCTCCTTCCACCGCCGCGTTTCGGCTTCGACACCTCGACGGAGTTGCTCGAGCGCGAGCACGGGCCGATGCCAACTGGCGTGCTGTACCACCTCGACGGATGTCGTGCGCGCATTGCTCCGACGAGAAACCAACCTCGAGATATCTGGCGCGCTGGAGTGCACATCTACGAAACCGAGCAACAATCGGTCGCCTTCACCAACTTCCCATATTCTTACATCATTGATGACATGAGGCGCTTCGACAATCGCCACGAAATCGCTGTGCTGACCAATATAATGTACTGCGCATGCCAAAACCTTCGTATGCAAGCGGACAAAGCCGCGCCCCATCTCGTCGTCGCATTCAACGCGACCTCGCGTCGAGCGACGACACTCGCGCTCGCCTACCGCGGTCCAGATGGCAACATCCTTAGGCCATTACACTCTACCAAAACTCTTTCGGGCGTGTATCTCTTCTTCAAACATCGCAATGACCTCATCGTCACGAAGCTTGCCCCAGGGACATGATGAGCTCGGGAAACGTACTTCGCATCGCACAGTCTCGGCGACTCACGGATGAACACAAATCCCCGATGTCGCTCGAACTCCGCATTGCAGGAGGTGCAGTTCGCGCGAGGTTCCTCCGGCACGCGATGATAAAATTCTTCGATCTGCGCCCGGTGGCCCCCGTCCTCCACAGAGGAGTCGAAAAGCCCCACTTTGCTTGAAACTTGAAAAAATCTTAAACCCTGACCGTATAGATAGATACATGTAGGGTTACGTTTCGAATCGGTGTAGGGTTGTTGAAATCCTACTAAACTTTGAGAGAAAGCAATGGAGGCAGCTGATGCTGACTTTGTCGATTCCGTACTAATATCAGAAGCCTCGCCTCACCCGCGAGGTAGTAGTAGATTGCAACGCGGTCGAGGAGGTGGTGAAGCGTTCCAAGCTCGTCAAACTGTGGGAGGCCATCGTGTCGTGACGAAGGATCTCGAAGACAAGGAGCCAACGTCAGAACCGAAGAACGCGATGTGTCGCAGCGGTTTGTCAATCGATACGAGGAGCGCGAGCGGGCGGTGCGCGAGGCTGCGCGAAGCGAGAAGCGCGGCGAACCTTGCTGCTTTCAGGGCAAGAGGAGGCACAATCATATCTTCGTGCGCAGTACGATTATTATTCGCGCAGCAGTTCCTCGAGAGTCTCGGGACGCGAATATCGCCGAGGAGCTTTTGAAGCACTCCGTGGAAAAGCTTCCTACCACCAAGAATGTACATGAGACTGAGATCCAGGAGTGGTGCCGCGATTTCCTGCGCGCGAGAGTACAATTGCGGTGCACGAACACGACACTTTCAAAATTTCAATCTTAGTAGCACGACCGAGCAAGCCGGACCTCATTTTGATCACCAAGCTCTGTCTGTCCCCAATTGGTGCTGTTGCGATGATTTAAGCTGAAAGCAATGCAACTCGATCCCAGCGCGATGAGCCAGGCGCTCTACGCCGCAGGACGAGCCCTTACTTCGGAGGAAAACTATGCGCCTCGTTTCTGGTCTCGCGCTCGCGTTCGACCTCGAACGCACGCTGCGAGCATTTCGAGAGCATCTAGTCTGCTGTTACGTGGGGTCACACGAGCATCGTCGTCGTCGAAATTTCGACCTCGCAAAATGAAGAAATGTCCGTGTTTGCTAAGATCTTTTTCCCGCGGACGAGGAAGACCGCGAGCGCGAGCTGACGATACTCCGTCGCGTTGCAGGCACGTCGCCTTTTGTCGTCGTGAATATACACTTGAGTCCGCAAAGCGGCGAGACGCTCAACGCGATCATCGGGTCGCCGATGCTCTGAGCAATATTTCGTTTGGATTCTGAATTCTCTTTAGCGACCGACCGTTGATGAAAATCAGATTGTTGCACGCGTCGCGACGTTCGACCAGATAATTTTCGCGACCCGCGGGGGCCCGATTGCTTGATCAACTTTGGATACGCGACAACGCTCGTTACCGTTGCGGCTTTTTGCGGGCGGCACGATGACGTATGCGGCCGGTCGACATCATCGCGAGGAGGGAGACCCTATGCCCGAAGCCCGCGATCAACCGCGAACGCTTCGTAACAAGTGTTAGTGGTCGTGGAGACGGGAGCTCGCGTGGATCGAAAGAAAACTGAATCGTTTCCGCGCGCCGCCAGACGATGCTGCTCGTCGAGCCTCGTCGCCGTGGGGACACCTGCCGCGTCGTCGTTAACGGGGAGTCCCCTTCGTTGGCTCTCGCCAACAATGTTGACGCCCTGTTGCGCTTTCATCGAGGAAGTATGTGCCTTGTTTCTAGATGTACCGTGCTTATCGCACGCATCTGATCAAGGAGGGAGGGAGGGTCAACAACAGGATAGCTAGCTCGGGGAGGAGGAAATGCCGACAGGACCAGAGGTTGGCGCGGGGCAGTGACGAGAGGTACTCCAGAAGATCGCGTTGTCAAAACAGAGAGGAGGCCGCCGAGCGTGCGACGGAGGTGAGCGGCACTCGGAATCGTCGGTGAAGGGTCTTCTTTGCCGGCTCTCGAGAACAGTGAGGTAATAATAAATCTTGGAATGAGAACATCAAGCATCAACACACGTGCCGGTCGAATAACCAAAGAGGAGGGCTCGGGCTTTGCGGCGGCGGTCTTGCTGCGTAAAGTCGCACACCTGGCCGTAGGGGCAGTCGTCGTCGCTGGTGCATTCGGTGCCCGCGGGTGCGGGCGTGCCCGTGGGCGCGAGCGTTAGAGTTGGCACGAACGTCGGCACGTCCGTGGGCACGAGCGTCGGTAGGAACGAAGGGGTGATGGTAGGGCAGGACGATGGCGCCGCGGAGGGCCCGGGGGTCTCGACATCGACGGTAATGTTTTGGATCGTCGAGTTCAGGAGCGCGGCGAGGATCGTGTTTGTCTGGAGACGGCGGCGGCGGCGACTCAACGAGCTATTTAAGTTTTCAGAACAGTTGCCGCCTTCCTCTTCGATGCCATCGACGACCAATTCAATAAACGACTCGCGGTTGTCGCCTTGTGATTCTTCTTGGAGTTCGGAGGCGAGGTTGAGCGATGCCTCGGCCGACGTGACGTCGCCGTTCGCGTCCGTTTGGAGAATTTGGCGGAGCGAGGTGACGGTGCAGCTGACGCGGACGAGGATAACATCGGTGGAGGTAGTGTTCTCTGTGCCGAGGTCACACATGGCCTCGAAGTCCTCGTCGTCCAATCCGCCGAGAAAGCTCTCGTAATAGGTCTGCGTGAGGTTGACCAGCGCGTACTCGTAGCCCGCGTCGAGACAGATGCTTTCGAACGTCGTCACGGCCGCATCCGAGGTTTCGAACGAGGTGCCTACATCCATGACAATGTCGATGTCGACGTCGGCCTGCTCGGGCGTCGGCACGGGCGTCGGCATGGACGTCGGTATCATCGACGGCACGTTCGTCGGCACGAACGAGACGGTGGGCTCCGAGGTGGGCGTCGCCGACGGCGCTGGGATCGGGAGTGCCGTCGGGATGCTCGTGGGGGCATGGCTCGGCGCGCGGTCGAACGTGCCGTCCTCGGCGACGCAGAAGAAGACCTGCAGGTCGGTCGCGCCGTCGTCGACGTACGTCGTCAGCGAGCTGCCCGGGGACGCGATACGCGCGTACGCGTCCGACGACGAGCTCGAGGACGACACAGCAACATCGAGCATGTAGCACCGGTTGGCCAAAACGCAGACCGACTCGTAGAACGTGTCGCTCGGCGAGAAGTCGACGATCGTGCCCGCGATCGTCAAGCCGTCGTAGCTGCCAATCCTGAGCGACGCGTTCGCCGCCGCCCACAGCGCGTCGCGCTCGTCCGAGTCGGGTCCGAAAAACACTCGGAACGTGATGTTGCCGCCGCAGTCGACCGTCGGAAAGCTCGTTGGGACGGGCGTGGGCGGCGAGGTCGGGACGCGCGACGGCGCGAGCGTCGGCGGCAGGCTCGGCTCGCTCGATGGAGCCAGACTCGGCTCGCTCGATGGAGCCAGACTCGGCTCGCTCGTCGGCGCTGAAGTGGGGTAGTCGTACGAGTACGACGATTCGTCGAGGTGGCGCGATCGAAACACGGGCTCCCAGCCTCGCACGAGCTCGGCTGCCTTTTCTAGCTCGTGATCAAGTTCTTCGATGAGGGATGCCGACACCGCGTCGTGGGCAGTCAGTTCGCCGAGCGACGCCGCCGTCGCCACAGCCGCAAGCGTTGCTGCTACCAGCGCGCATCTCATCGTGGCCATCCGCCGGGGAGACTACCACCGCTGTCGAGCGCCCGGCGGAAAATAAAAAACTGTGCGGAGCGAGCACTTTAGTCTGTGCGAGTGACTCAAAAAAATTGCACGACCGCTCGAATTTTTCGATGGGGACCACGCAATACGTCCATCCATAATGTATCCCTGGTATCAGGGTCCTGTAGTTTTCCGTTTGTTGAAATGTTGTTCGAATAGGATACATCTACCGGACGTTGACGAAATTTTGCAAGCATGCGACTGGTGGCTCACGCACCTCAAATAAGACTCTTGAAGTCTGACGTGGCCAAAAGGATATGACGGCACCGCCTAGGCGGCGGCGGCGCCGGCGGCGCCGGCGGAACAATCTCCCGCTAAGCGGATGGCACCGCGACATCCAGATCCACGACGACGACGACGATGCCACCGTCAGTTACTGGCCGCCGGTTGGTGCTGGTGAGAAGGCCACCGACGAAAGGGCATTGAGATCCCGCGCCGAGGTTCGGGAATGGCTTGCGCAGTGCAATGCGATTGACCTCCTGCCGTTGTTTGACTTCGACGCCGCGTCGTGCCTGCGCACGTGGCCGCGCGGCATGTCCAACGCGGTAATAAGAGGGCAGCTCGGCGCAGCACACCGTTGTGACGTCGAGATCTACGTGGAAACAGCGCTCGGATACCGCGTCGGCCGAACGTTCGAGTTCGTCGACGAGCCTACGTTCAGGTTCACTCACGACGCTTACCTGCGCACGCAGCGGGCCTCGGTTGTCGATGACATCGTGCGCCAGTGTGTCGACGAAAAGCGAAGACGACTCGCGGCGGACGCCGACTGGCGAATAGAGAAGATGGCGTATCTGCCGCGCGCAGCCCAGCGGAGCAGTTCTACTCAGCACGAGTTACGATTTGACCGCCTCACGCTCCGAGCGCGAAATGTGCTCTACCACGTTGCTGCCGGAGAAGAAGATTCGCGCGTCGAAGACCTCGGCCGCGGGCTCTATCGGCTCGAGCTTTTCGATCCCGAGTATTGCGAGCTCCTCGCGACGGAGGCCCGAGCCTTTGGCCGCGGCGGCGGTGCGGGTCTCGACCCCTTGCTCATGACACCCTCGACGACCGCCCAGCGCGTCTCTCTGGACAAAATGGGCCTCGGGCCCGCGCTCGCCAACCCCCTCCTCGACGGAGTGGTCGCACCCCTCGCCCGCGTCCTCCTCTTCCCGGATTCTTCAACAAAACCTCTCGACCACCACCTTGCTTTCTTCGAGAGCTTCAACTCGACGCCACCACCCCCCTACGCGATGCCCGACGACGCCGATGTCACCCTCGATGTTTGCCTCGACGCCGGTACGATAGGCGACGACGCGGCAGAGCCTACGCGCGCGTTTCACGGATCCTACGCCGACCCCGTCTTCCCGCCGATCGAATTTCGTCACGCCACCGTCGGCCAGGCGATCGTTTATCGCGGCGACGGCCTTCTCCGCAGACTCCCCACATCCTGCGGCGGCGGCGATTCGATCCACCTCGTCCTATGGTGCAGATCGTCGTCGACCCGTCGCAGCGGCACCACCACCAACATCGAGCCAACCATACCAGCCGACGACCCGACAAAGAACAACCTCGTCGTCGTGCTGCCGCGGGTCCCGACAACGAGCGCCGACGTCCGCACTCGCCCCCCCCATCCCCTGGCCTCCCTCGACAACTACTAGCCCGCGATGGATAAGAAGGTCCCGCGCCGGGGCCAAAAAAACCCAAGGATCGGATTTTGCTTTTTCGTCCGTCCGTCCGTCCGTCCGTCCGTCGGTCGTCAAGTTGACCAAAAACGGGCGCGTGTCTTATAATTCTTTTGGAGCGAAGTCGGTAGCTGCCGCTGCTTTGGATAATAATAATCTATTTGGGAAAGAGGTGGTGTTGCCCCTACTCTGCACGATGCCACTGGCTCCAAAAACTAGATCCGCCACGGAATATCCGTAGGCCAAATTGAGGGTCGTGCGCGCGCATTTAGACGGTGGCTTTTTTCTAGTCTCCTGCCGAGCATCCTCGAGGAAGACCAACGTCGGGGTGCGACGCGAAGTCGTTTTCGTCGTCGACATCAATCAACCTCCTCCTCGTCGTCGTATTTGTTTTCCGCGGACGCGAAGCCCCAGGAAGCCGGCTTGGAGCCGTCGAATAAGGTGGGGCGGTTCGCGCGGAGCCACCCGCTAAACCGTCTTTATATAGGAAACCAAGTTCCAACAACCCCCGGAGCTTTTTCTCGCGACCGTCCTTAGAGTTTTTTGTCGGATGCTGCCTCAAAGAAGCCGGACGCCTAGGGCGACCCGACGACTTCCAAAGAATCTCGACGCGCAAACCCAAGCGTCGGTAATTTCGATCCGAAACTCGTTTCTCGCGCGAGAGGCGCGGCACTCCTCGACCTTGGCCTTGAGCTCGCCAACGTTCAAGTCCCGCCTCGCGTCGAGTCTGACGCGCTGGGTCGTCGCGGTCTCGAGCACTGGCTTTCTGTCCCTCGCTGCTCTCCTTTCGACGTCGCGACTATTTCCAAAAGAGGAGCGCATCGGTGGGCGACTACGTGATCACGCATAAGAGTGACGGCACGTTCGAATAGAAATGCGCGGCACGCGGCTGCAAGTCATCATTGATCGCATTGGCCTGCATTGCGATCGCACGCCGGGGGACGACGATGTTGAGCCGCAGCTCATCGAGCCCCCGTCGCCAGCGGCAACCACTACCCCTGTTATCCTAACTACTAATCGACAGATGTTTGTCTGTCTGTTTGTTTGTTTGTTTGTTTGTCCCTCGATTTAGGGTAAGGATCAGGTAGGCGCGAGAGCAAGGATCAGGTAGGCGCGAGAGCCAGACAGTGATCCTCCAAGCCGTCTACGGCGACCTCGCAGACTATTTCCACGACCCGCGGCGGCTCTTTCAGCGCGCCATTCTCACGCCCCGTCGAAACGATGTTGTCGATGCTGACAACGCGCGCATGACCGCGGCCTCTTTTTCCCGGAGACGAGGCGTCGGAGTTCTTTTCGGCTGACTAGGCTGGGTCGGAAGACGACGCCTCGCTCTTTACAGTAGAGTTTTCAACTCCCTGACAACCAACGGCATGCTGACTTTGATCGCGAGCTTAATGTCTTCGCAACCTCGACCCGTCGCACGGCCACTGCAACGGTACCAGATACATGATCGATCGTGTCGTTGTCACCGAGGCTCCTCCAACCTGTATCCCGTAAGGCCCGCCGACGCCAAACGATCACCAAGAGCCAGGGCCAGACGCCCCGCGAGGTCGGCGTCCTCTTGGCGAAGCCCGTCTTCTGCCACGTCCAGCTCTACGTGGCTCTCTGTCGATCGGCAACCCCGAGGATATCCTCTTCTGAGTCGACGACTCCACCCTACCCCACACGTGCTGCGCAATACCGATAAGCCCCCTCCCGGCGTGTACACGCGCACTGTAGTTGAACTTACTGGGACCAGGTGAACTTACTGGGGTTTGAGATTGGGACTAGGTGAACTTAGTGACCAGGTGAACTTACTGGGACCAAGTGAACTTACTGGGGTTTTTAGAGTGAACGCAAAGGCTAGCGGCGTGTACGGATCAAAGCAGCTTAGATTGGCGGAGGTGAGAGCGACGAGCTCGAATGAGAGTGGGGTGAGTGGATGTGAGCACGAGTGGGCTTACGCGGAACTTACTGGGGTTAGAGATTGGGACTAGGTGAACTTACTGGGACCAGGTGAACTTACTGGGGTTAGAGATTGGGACCAGGTGAACTTACTGGCGAACTTACTGGCCTGCACTTGATTGGGAGTAGGTGAACTTACTGGCCTGCACTTGTCCTAACTACTAATCGACAGATGTTTGTCTGTCTGTCTGTTTGTTTGTCTGTCTGTTTGTCCCTCGATTTAGGGTAAGGATCAGGTAGGCGCGAGAGTAAGGATCAGGTAGAAGCGAGAGCCAGACAGTGATCCTCCAAGCCGTCTACGGCGACCTCGCAGACTATTTCCACGACCCGCGGCGGCTCTTTCAGCGCGCCATTCTCACGCCCCGTCGAAACGATGTTGTCGATGCTGACAACGCGCGCATGACCGCGGCCTTTTTTTTCCGAAGACGAGGCGTCGGAGTTCTTTTCGGCCGACTAGGTTGGGTCGGAAGCCGACGCCTCGCTCTTTACAGTCGAGTTTTCGACTCCCTGACAACCAACGGCATGCTCACTTTGATCGCGAGCTTAAAGTCTTCGCAACCTCGACCCGTCGCACGGCCACTGCAACGGTACCAGATACATGATCGATCGTGTCGTTGTCACCGAGGCTCCTCCAACCTGTATCCCGTAAGGCCCGCCGACGCCAAACGATCAACAAGAGCCAGGGCCAGACGCCCCGCGAGGTCGGCGTCCTCTTGCCCAAGCCCGTCTTCTGCCACGTCCAGCTCTACGTGGCTCTCTGTCGATCGGCAACCCCGAGGATATCGTCTTCTGAGTCGACGACTCCACCCTACCCCACACGTGCTGCGCAATACCGATAAGCCCCCTCCCGGCGTCTACACGCGCACTATAGGTTAACTTACTGGGACCAGGTGAACTTACTGGAACCAGGTGAACTTACTGAGGTTAGAGAGTGGGACTAGGTGAACTTAGTGACCAGGTGAATACTGAGACCAAGTGCGAACTTACTGGGGCTTTTAGAGTAAACTCAAAGCTTAGCGGCGTGTGCGGATCAAAGCAGCTTCGATTGGCGGGGGTGAGAGCGACGAGCTCGCAGGAGAGTGGGGTGAGTGGGTGTGAGCAAGAGTGGGCTTACGCCGAATTTACTGGGGTTAGAGATTGGGACAAGGTGAACTTAACAGGGTGAAAATGCTGGGGTTAGAGATTGGGAGTAGGTGAACTTACTGGCCTGCACTTGTTTTATTATTATACGGTAGTCAGTTAGCGCCGTGGACTGGAACTATTTGTCGCCCGAGACGTGGGCCCCGGCGCATCGCAGCGTGGTAGCGGCGGTCGCGCCTTCCCACGTGGTGTCGCGGCTAGCGTCTCGCGCCGCGTCCGTGGTCGCGGCCGAGGCGACGAAGCGCGAGGCACGCGATGCAGCGGACGCCGGCGCGCGGATCGCGTTGGAAACGAAAGCGCGAACCGCCAGGCTCCGCGCACAGAGCCGGCTCGAGCTGTGGGCCCCGGAAGTGATGGCGGCGAGCGGATTCCGGCACGCTCCGACGGCGCTGGTCTGGCTGGACGCAGCTACGTTGGCCGCGCTCCGGCGGGCCGCGAGGTCGTGCTCGGGCGGCGGGGCGCGACGTGCTGAGGCACTGATCGCTACGGTCCCGGCTGCGGAAGCCTTCGTGCGGCGCCGCGAGGCCGCGGTGGTGACCAAGGTGCAGGCGGTCTGGCGCGGCGCGGTCGCGCGCGCGGCGACGGCGGCGACTCTTCTGGCTAGGTTTGAGAGGCGCGGCACCTCGTATTACGACGCGGAGACGGGACGCAAGCGCGCCCGCGCGCCCGCCTTGCTTCTCAAAGCGCGCCCCGCGCCCCCCGACGCGTTGCGACGGCGCCGAAAGACCGCCGAATGGCGCTGGCAGACTGCGCTCGCTCGAGATAGAGCGACGCGAGACGGCGCGACCGCGCTCTGGCGCCGGCGCGACGCGCACCTCGCGTGCCTCGCCCGCCTTGGAGACCTCCGACGCGCGCTGGGCGTCGCCTTTTCGCTCGTCGCACCGCTCGTCGAACCCGAGGAGGAGGAGGAGGAGGAGGAGGAGGTCCCCTCGCGGAGAACGGAGCACGAAATCTTGTTCCGGCGCTACGACGAGGACGGCTCGGGGACCATCGACGCCAGCGCATTCGTGCACGCCGTGCGCGACCGCTTCGACGAGGACGTCGACGTTCGCGACGAGCGACTGGATCTCGAGGCGTTCTGCGCGGCGATGGCCGCCCTCGAGCTGCGTCGCCGTTCGCGCGAGCGACGCGAGGCGCGAGACGCCGGGCTGCCGTCGTGCGTCGCGACGCTCGCTGGGCTGTCCTTCGAGGACGCCATCGATGCGCAGGTCGTCGAACAACGCCAACAACAGCGTCGCTCCACCCGGCCCGCGCGGCCGTGCTGGGACGTCGACGTCGTCGCGACGTGCTTTACCGAGCGGAGACGACGAGAGGAGCCGCCGCCGCCACCCCCCGAAGAAGGCGATCCTCGGGCTGTCGACGCGTGCCGCTGGCGCGACCCCGCCCGCGCGCTGGCGTTGCTGCTCTCGTCCCCGTCTGCACGCATCGTGATCGCCTCGTTGCCCGCCAACGTCGCGGCGATTCGCGTCGCGCTCGCCTCTGCCGCTCCGGTCGTGGCGTGCGCCGTCGACGTCCCGAGCGGCGCGCTTCTCGCGGCGTCGGGCGACGACGAGGACCACGCCGCGCGTCTTTTCGAGGCTTTTGGCCAGACGCAGGACATGTGGGCGCGGATCGCGGCTAATCTCGTTCGCGGAAGCCGCGGCCCCAAAAAGAACTCGACGACTTTCCACTTGGCTATTTGTCCGACCGACCGTCAACTCCAGGTCGCGCCCGCGCTCCTCGACTCCTATGACACGCTCTCGGCACACGACACGGCCTACGTCCTCGACGCCCCGCCCCTCGAGGCTGCTCGCGAGGAGTGCTGGGACATGCTTTCTGTCGAATGCCGCGTGACAGACCATGTCGTCGTCCGCGACGTCCGCCCCTTCAGGTGCGCGGACCGCGACGACGATGTTAACACCGGCCTCTTCGACTTCGACGAGCTCCTCCGCCTCAAGAAAGCAGACAACGACGTCCCTGCGACCCTCACTTTCGGCGACTCCCGCTCCTTCAAATTCCGCCGTCGACAAGCTCGCTCAAAAACAACCTCCGCATCATCATCATCAAAAACGCATGCTAAGACCATCCACCGAGCGGCGCGCGTCCTCGACCTCCGTCGCCGTCCTCTCTCCTCGACGACGTCGACGACGACACCTCAATGATGATGACAGTTGGTGGCGGCACAAGCCAGAGTGGTGGTCAATCTTAACCCTCATTTGACTGCTTACTCCTAAACCCTCGTTTGGGACGGTTCTTCGAACGACAGACAGACAGCTGTTGGCCGAACCAGAAAGCGGCGCGGTCCTGGTCCTGGTCCTCCTCCTTCGAGGTAGAGGAGCCTCCTCCCCCGGGGTTCATGGTCCTCCCGAGGAGGGCGGACCGTCGAGTGGAAATACCATAATATCCGACCTCTCCTCTCGAGTGGTAGGTGAGCAACAACAAACACCCATAATATATGCGGGAGTGCACGCCCGCGCCAGAGCATAGGACACTCGGGACTATAAAATAACGATTTTATTCGGGAACTCGGGACGCAGACGACGCGGCTTCCCAGGTGGTGGCGCCGTCGCCCCCTGAGCGCAGTCGACAAAAGAGGAGCCTCTTCTTCTTGGATCGCCGAGTTGGCTAGCTAGAAGGGGACTTCTACTTTTTCGCGGGTTTCTTCTTGCTGGGCTTTTTCTTCGCGGGTTCTTCTTCTTCTTCTTCTTCTTCTTCTTCTTCTTCGTCGTCGTCGTCGTCTTCAGCTGCGTCGGCATCGCCTTCCTGATCCTCGGGCTCGTCTTTCTCGTCGGGCTCGTCTTCCTCCTCGGGCTCGTCCTCCTCGTCCTCGTCCTCCTCCTCCTCCTCCTCCTCCTCCTTCTTCTTCTTCTTCTTGGAGGCTCTTTTCTTCTTGGGCTCGTCGTCGTCCTTGCGGGCGCGCTTCCCGCCAGCCTTCTTCTCGGTGACGAAGCCCTTCGCGACGTCATGCTTCAAGTCGGCCCTGGTTCCGCCCAACTCGAGGTACTCGGCCTTGGTCTTTGCAGCCTTGTACTTTTCGTATCGGTCGTAAGACTTGCTCCCCTCGCGCTTCGGGTTCTCCTGCTGCACCTCGATCGCCTCGTCGCCCATATCTGTCTGTCTGTCTGTCTGTCAACCGTCTTTTGTGTCGAAGCGGGTTTTTGCTAGGTAGGTGGGTTTGGCTTTGTTCAAAAACGTTCGAGTTCACAATTCTGATTATTACAACAACCGTACCATTTTGGTACAACAGAGTAGCGCAAGTTCTATATTCCCAACTGAGTCAGATCAATAAGAGACGCAATAATAATAATATATATACTGAGCGTATATATATATGTTCCACGATAGTGTAGTAGGCTTCTTCACAAGAAGTGTCGCAGCTGCTTGGCCCCGAAATTGGTCCGTTCGCACCATCGCGAATCCAAGAGCGCCGTGAAGAGGTCCTTCTCGAGCGCGGGGTCGTCCCGGGCGAGGCTCGCGAGGATGTCGAAACAGGTGGCGACGACATAGCGGTCGTTGACGTCGGCGCGGGCCACGATGCCCCGGCACTTTGTCCCGATCGCTCGCGGCCGAACGCAACGTCGGGTTCTAGGATTCTCAAGGAGTCCCAGAAGCGCGAAGGCCGCCGCCTGGCCGACCTGGTCGCGTTTTCCGGAAGCGGCGGCCCCGTCGCTCTCGACGGGGTGGTCGGGAATGGCGCGCACAAGTTTGTCTACGTAGACGCCGAAGCACTCGCGCTGGAGCGCGACGCCGAGCGCCTCGGCGGCCGTCGAGCGCAGCACGTCGTCGTCGCGAGACTCGAGGGCTCGCACGAGGGCTTCGAATCCGGTCTTTGTCGTCGCGATCTCTCCGAGGGTGCGCGTCGCGTACCACCGCGACACCGGATCTTTCGGCGTCTCGGCGGACGCGAGGGCCTCCGCCGCCGCTCCTCCGACGGCCGCGAGGCCCGAAGAAGCCGCGCGACGGGCGGCTTCGGGAAGCCCCGGCCGGAGGACGCCGTCGAGGAGCGTTTTGATGGCGTGCCCTCTGGCCGCCGCGAGCGAGAAGGCCGCCTCTAACCTCCGGACCTCGCTCGCGTTCCGGGCGCGTAGAATCGCGGCCGCGTCGGCGACCGGCGGCGCGTCGGCGACCGCAAGCTTTTCGCCCGCGAGGTAGGCGTAGGCGTCGCCGACGGCCATGTTATCCGCCCCCGAAAACCGCTCGGGCTCGCGCGTGCGGCCGAAGATGAACTTAACGAGCGGCCGCGGCCGCGCGCCGGGCTCGGCGCTCGAACCGCGGTGCAGCAGGTCGAAGTGGAGCACGACGATTGCCCCGGGCTCGACCACGATCGGCACCCCGCGCCGGTCCACCAACTCTGGATACAGCAGCCTGGTGTCCTCGTCGAGCCGCCGCTGCCGTTCGGCCGCCTCGTCGCAGTAGCGATCCGCTCGACAGTTTCCGACGCCCAGTCTGTCGACGAGAGTCGGCCACCGCTTGTCGATCGTGTGGTACTGCGACCCAGGCATCACGTAGGTCGGTCCCATCGCTTCCGTCGCGCCGCGCGGGTAGTACATCGCAATAGCCCACCGCGACCGGTGCGACCGCAGCCGAGCACGCGTCCAGTACGCGTCTTTGTGCCACAACTGGTCCCGCCCGGCCGCGCTCCAGTGGACGTGCCGGTGCGCGTGCAGGACGAACGAGGGCCCAAGGATTTTTCTCAAAAAATGCCCCGCGGCCTGCCGCACGGCCCGAGCGGCCTCGGGAAATACGGCCCCCACGTTGTTCGACGTCGCGACGCGCATTTCCGACGACGAGTTCGAGTTCATCGCCGACTCCAACTTCGCCCCGAGATTCTCGTGGAACGACAACGGAAACTCCGACGACACGCCGTCGATCACCACAAACCCCCGCTCCACGAACGACCGGACCATCTCCTCGCCACTGCTCCCAACACGCGACTCGGATAGGAAACACCATAGCAGCAAGCACCACCACATCGTCTGTCTGCTAACGGCCGACGATATGATGACGTCACACAATCTATCTGTGTACCACAAGACTCGACTCGGGGAATAAATGAATAATCAATGTCCTCATTGCGAAACCCCCACCACGACAAGGAGATAATAGAACACCGCCGTGACGTTTAAAGACACCGCCATGACATTGCGCACGCTCTGCCCACAATTAATTAATTAATTAATTAATTAATTAGTCGTCTTGCAAGCTCAGGGGGAGGATAAGAGCGGTCGCAGTGCAGGCCGTACTCTCTCCGTCTGTCTCCCCTCCCCCTCGAGAGAGTACGTCGTCTCTACATCTTGAGTGTTTCACTCACAACACAAACACAACAGCAGTCACCGCGAACCCGTCGTCACATACTTGCTTGCACACAACATGTGCGCATCCAGGAAGAAGAAAAAACAGAGACAGATGACGAGGGTCGTCTCACGGCGCACATTTCACGGACTACCTACCGGAAGTCCACGGCGGTCGCGAAGGTCGCCTCGCGCCTGACGACGCCCGTGAAGTCAGCGCAGGCCTTGTAATGCGGCTGGTGTTGGTGGAAGGCGACGGCGTCACCATTCCGGTACACCTCGTAGAAGACGTAAGAGTTGGGCTTGTCGCGCTCCTCGAGCAGATCAAACCGCAGACATCCCGGTTCTGACCGCGATCCCACCGCGTCTCGCCTCATTATGTCCAAAAACTCGTTCAACCTGAACTGTCACTGAGACGTCGCTCGAACAACACACACGCACCTCGACCCTTCCACCTCAATCTTCATGATGACCGCGATCGGAGCCATGGCAGAACAACAACTGTCAACTTCCAACACGTCGCTACCGGTCACTGACGAAGGCTCGAAGAACACACCAGGGGAAATGAGGGGCCCCCAGTTGAACTGCGGGGCACATGTGCGGATAGTAGCGAGCACCAGGATCTTTTGCTTCCCCTTCTTTCCTCTACTGCACTTCAACAACAATTAAGAACGCTGGGGCTGTTGATGGGGGCTATTAATTCTTCAACCTTTGCTCGCGGCGGCGCTGCTGCACGACGCTGTCTACTATGGACGGACAGACGAACGGTCGGACGGACGGCCGTTCCATTTCGTAGTAATGCGGCCGCGCGGTAGCACGACGCTGTCGGTCCGACGGACGGCCATTCCATTTCGTAGTGTTGCGGCCGCGCTGTAGCGCCGTCGCGCCCGCTCGCGGTCCTTTTCGTTTTGTTGCGGCTGCCCGGTAGCACGACGCTCTCGCGCTTGGTCGCGTTGCTTTTCCTCGTGTTGCGGCCGCGCGGTAGCACGACGCTGTCGCGCTCGCTGGCGCTCCTTTTCCTAGTCTTACGAAGTTGAGGGGAGGGGAGGGGAGGGAGGAGGAGCGCGCTGTTCTGTTTCGGTCCGTGCTCGGCGCGCGATTCCTTCCGGGCATTTATATTTCGCCTGCGCTCGTCGGTAAGACGTCGTGAATGGCCATAGACCATTCGCAAAACGGCGAATACTACTTGCCCGACGAGCGGCTTATGCCCCAAACCTTTACTTTGGAGGTCAACACGAGCTCACTTCGTAGGACGTCGAGGAGATGCAAAAGGCGACAACCAAGCGCGCGCGGGACTCACAGTCAGTTTCTCTGGCGTCCTCATCAACTGCCAGTCTCGTCGTTTGCCATGCCGCGCGTCGCGCCTCGAGCTCGTCATCAATGCGGCAGCCTGTTCGCTGAGTGTCTCGCCGTCGCATTCTTGGTTGACGACACAAATGAGCGCGAGGGTGTCGGACCTGCGTCGGGTATGGGCGACTGCACCGCCAGCGACGCCTATTCGCGAACTTCGGCACGTTTCTCCCGAACCCGAATGGCACGCAGACCGCACGTCCTTCGTCTTTGCAACACTTGCGACAAGGGCGCCTCCGCCGGCGGCAATCCCACCCACCCAGGGAGTCGAGCCTTCGCTACGACATCGAGGCCATTAGCTCGGGCCTCAACAATTCGGAGACCGAACTCAATTTCGAGGGCAACCTACCTGGACTTCATCGATAGGCGAAACGACGTGCAATCTTTTTTTCATGAACGACACTCTATTGATCGGCCTTCGCAAGACCTACTCCACACCTTTTTCGAACTTGCCAATCACGATTTTGTCTGCTTATAATGAGATCGCCTTGGTCGAATTCCCTGATGGCATGTTCGTACCTCCATTTTCCCCCAGACGCTCTTTCCACCTGCGCATAGTTCTCCTTCTCCTTCCGAAGTCGGTCGCCGACAATTAAGCCGACTCCCATCTGTGACGAGGTTTCCTGCTCCTTCGAAAAAGGAAACTATGTCGACCCCTCCGAGATATCGGGTAGTACATTCGTATACACGTCACGTGCCACCGCCTCGCATTCGCACTTGATCCTCCTTCACCACGCGCGAAATCTGCATCCCGCGTCGGTCGCTCGAATAGACCGCTAGTGACTATATCTGCGCTCTTTTCCCATCACAGCAGGTCCCCTACACAGGGACGGTCCTTTTTTTACTACGCGTGATCACTCACTCAGCGTCGATGATTACTGTCGCCCGTTTTTAAGTCGATCAAGCGCGATGGCGCCAAAAAAAAGTCAAAGAAGCCGGTGCCCAAGGACAAGTCGGCACGGTGGAGAGCCAACTCGAAGCCAGCACGGAAGTTCGACGCGAAGACGGCGACGGCTGACTCTTAGAAGCAGCGAGGCGTAGCATATCTGCGAAGGGGCCATCAAGTACAAGGAGCCATCAAGTACTGCGAGGGGAAATGGCGTCGGGACAAAGAGGTGCTTGTCCCAACACTCCGAGTGGCAGGGCTTTAACACATGGCAGCAGCTCGAGGCTCGACTCGTGGGGCGAGGGACCTTGGACGAGGACTCCGACATCCACCGTGCTGGGGCCTCCACGCCTTCGACTACGGGCTCGAGTTCATCGTCACCGAGAGCTCGCCGATTTACGAGATACACGTTGAGCACTTCTTCAAGCACGACTCGCACGCCATCCTCTCGAAGAACGCGGAGCGTCCAGTCCGCCGCGTCCTCCCTCGACCGGATAAAACTGCTGGAGAAGGAGCTCGGGTCGCCCGGTGCGTCGTCGCATTTCGAACACCACGCCGGCAGCACGGAAGCGAGGGCAGTCGAGTGGTACGAGGCCCATGGTGCCCGCCTGCACTTTGAGCCGTCCAACACGTCGGGCGTTCTCCGTTCCCCTGGACTCGAAGTAAAACACAAAATTCCACGAGGCCTACGATACGCCGATGCACATCAAAAAGAACGGCTTCTTCAGCCCGCGCGCCCTGAAGACCACAAACCAGCTGAAGATCCTCGCCGAGATTTGGCAGTGCGCTCTCGAATCGGATCCGACGTCGGCTTATAATCATATTCGCCGCCGGCATTGGAGCGCCCACTACGAAAAAAAAGTTTTTTTTTTTCTTTCAGCAAGGTCGGGATCGACCAGACGCTCCTGGCACCGGGGAACTTCTTGGATCGGTCCGACTTCCTCATGTGGCCGATGGTCGGCAAGACGGACGAAGCCGACCCGACCATCACGTCAGGCGTGGACACGGTTTCGGCTGCGTACAACAAGTACGAACTATCAAGCGGCAGTCTGAGCGCGAGACCACGCTCATTGAAGCTGTTGGACATCCATCCATTTGGGCAAGCGCGAAGCCCAGAAGGTTGTCTGCGCCGAGGATGCCGAGGTCAAACGCAGGCGCGCCGGGGTCCGCTCCCTAGGCGCGGAGATCAGCACACAGACTTTCCGCAGCTCCTGGCCAACGGAAGGCGAGGACGGCTGCAAGAAGTGCGAGGACTTTCCAATCTCCCTGGAGGCTTTCGACGATGGTAGCCGCCTTATCAGGTGTTGAGACAGCTGGAGTGATGACTCAAGAAGAAAGAAAGAAAGAGGCCCTACGTAAAACAATAAATTCAAAGCAAAAAGGGCGTGCGCGAGGGACCCAAGAGAAGAAGAAGTAGTAATCATTGAAGGAACTCGAGAAACATCCATCCAGACATCCATCCAGGCGACGTTGTTGGCTTTCGAAAGATAGTGGACCAGGTCGCTCGAGGAAGAACACGGCCGCGCGATGAGGAGATCGAACCACCCACCCTTTGAGTTTGCTCCTGAAGGTTAAAGCAGCTCAGAGTGGCGCGGGTCAGAGCGTCAAGGAGAGCTGAGGTGAGAGGGAGGCGGGGACGATAGGTGGTGTTTTGTAGCCGAAGGGTGACGTGTTCACTTCAAATCACTTCCACTTCACCAATATTTCGTGGCTGGTGAAGTGGTTCACGTTCACTTGCTGAAGTGAATTCCCAACACTGTATATTCTGCATGTGCAGGCCAGTAAGTTCACCTCTAACCCCCGTAAGTTCACTTGGTCACAGTAAGTTCACCTGTTCCAAGTAAATTCACCGAGTCCCAATCCCCAACCCCAGTAAGTTCGGCGTAAACCACATCCACTCACCCCACTCCCGTCAAAATCTAAGCTGCTTTGATCCGCACACGCCGCTAAGCTTTGAGTGTACTCTAAAACCCCCAGTAAGTTCACACTTGGTCTCAGTAAGTTCGCCTGGTCACTACGTTCACCTAGTCCCAATCTCGAACCCGAGTAAGTTCACCTGGTTCCAGTAAGTTCGCCCGGTCCCAGTAAGTTCACCTACAGTGCGCGTTTAGACGCCGGGAGGGGGGTTATCGGTATTGCGCAGCACGTGTGGGGTAGGGTGGAGTCTTCGACCCAGAAGAGGATATCCTCGGGGTTGCCGACTCGACAGAGAGCCACGTAGAGCTGGACGTGGCAGAAGACGGGCTTGGGCAAGAGGACGCCGACCTCGCGGGGCGTCTGGCCCTGGCTCTTGTTGATCGTTTGGCGTAGGCGGGCCTTAAGGGATACAGGTTGGAGGAGCCTCGGTGACACGACACGGTCGATCATGTATCTGGTACCGTTGCAGTGGCCGTGCGACGGGTCGAGGTTGCGAAGACCTTAAGCTCGCGCTCAAAGTCAGCATGCCGTTGGTTGTCAGGGAGTTGTTAAAAACTCGACTGTAAAGAGCGAGGCGTCGTCTTCCGACCCAACCTAGTCGGCCAAAAAGAACTCCGACGCCTCGTCTCGGGGAAAAAAAGGCCGCGGTCATTCATGCGCGCGTTGTCAGCATCGACAACATCGTTTCGACGGGGCGTGAGAATGGCGCGCTCGAAGAGCCGCCGCGGGTCGTGGAAATAGTCTGCGAAGTCGCCGTAGAGACAGACGGCTTAATTTCTGGCTCGCGGGCAAACCTGATGATCCTTACTTACCCTGATTCGGGTGCCCGTCCTGTCTTTCGCCTGTCCCACGACTCGGCGATGACCCCGACGAGGTCCCGCATACCCATCTACGCCCGCCAGGCACATCCCTCCTACCCCACACAACCACACACATCCTTCATGCGCCACACCCCCCCTCTTAGCAGTCGACCTTTGAAGACAAACAGACAGTCAAATATCTATCTGCCAATTAGTAGTAGTAAGGATTCTTTCTCAAAGAAGATTCGGAATCGGATCATAAAGGAGCAGCAGCCCAGGGCCCACCAATGTAATAATAAAATAAAATAATCTCAGTTATATCAGGCGCGGACTTGGAAGCGGCCGGACTTGGTGATGGTGCGGACGCCCTTATAAGGCCGGTAGCGCTCGTTGGTGAGCTGAAGCGCGGAGATTTGGATGCCCGAGACAGAGGCAGCGGGGACCTTCCACTGGACCTGGATCGCGGGGAGGAGGGCGTCTGCCGGGCCTTGGATGACCATGGAGCCCGAGAGCTGGGGGAGTTTCGCGGCGTTGAAGGAGAGTTTGCCGATGGTCCATTTAGCGACTTTGGAGGCTTCGTCGTAGAGGACGTTACCGACGGTGGCGGACAAGGTAGCCGTCTTGACGCAGCGGGGAAAGGGTATGTCGAGGGCGACGTCCTCGATTTGGGGCTGTGTTTTTGCGGGGACGACGAGGCTAGAGGTGGCCTTTTGGCCGACCTGGATATTGACGCGGCCGTGTCCCGCGTTCTTGTCGTCAGACATGGTGATCTGGGGCGCGACGTAGACGGGGGGAACGACGTTGAGGGGCGTGTTGACGCGGTAGCGCATGAGCTCGAAGGCGCCGTCGGGGGGGACGAAGGAGACGACCCGGTCGCGTTCGAAGCGGTTGTATCGGACGCAGGGGTGGAAGCTGCAGTCGTCGATGACGTCGGGATCGACGAACGAAAGGCACAGGTCGGGTACGCCCGATAGCCTCGAATTGGCTTGAATCGTGCCGCTGACCTCGCTCGAGACGACCTGGCCGTTGCGGTCGACGATGGCGTCGACTTCCTCGACGATGTCGAGGTATATGTCGTTCTGGGCGTACTTGACCGACGCCTTTCGCCACGGCATCGAAGATATCGTCCCGTCCGGCAAGACGTCCGAAACCGTCGACTTTCCCGTCGCGATTGTCTGGAGCCGGCCCATCACGGAGGGAGGCTCGATCATCGCCTTGAGGGCATTCGGCTCGGTCGTCAGCGGGGTCCCGTGGTCGAGCATCTCCTCCAACAGCTGGTAGACGGTCGAAAAGTTGTCCTTGAGCGAAGACTCGTCGCACGCGCCAAAGTAGTCCCGGAAGATGTCGGCGACGCGATGCAAAAACTCCATCACGAGAAGCGGGGCCACGTCGTGGGCGAGCACGCCAACAATAAACACAGAACCGCGGTACACCGACACCAAATAGTACTTGCTCGAGTGCAGGATCGGGGGCACCTCCGATCGCTGGTCGTACTTGTTCACCTCGTCCCAGAAGAAGTCGCACACGGTTCGCGGGGTGGTCCCGCGCCAGTGACGCTCGATGATCACCTCGCCAGTCGCACCCACAATAAACAAGCTCTTGATCATGAGGGTTATGTATGAGGGATAGCCTAGAGACGTCGTCGTCACCAACCTTGGAGGCGACGTCGCCCATGCCGGGCGGCAGGTTCCAGGCTGTCGCGAACTTGGAGCTCCCGCCGCTCCCCGAGCCGGACTACGAAAGGAAGTGGAACGAGTCCAAGCACGGCGTCCTGAACGTGTTGTTTATAATCACCATAATTCTTGTGTTGACGAATTTCGTCGTCCTAAACCAGCGCGTCGGGACGCTCCCGGTGGTCGCGCGCTGGGTCTGCTTCTTGTCGATCCACGCGATGGCGTTCCTCGCTTTGCTTTGCCTCGAGCGCGTCTTGAGGGCAGATCCGGGCGTCGTCGAACGCAGCGACGAATCTTGTCTCCCCATTCCTGACAGCGTCCGCGAACGCCTCATCGAACGCCGCTCCCTCGACGACCTCAGAAACTTATACCTGGACGACGAGACGCGCGGCTCCTATTGCGTCCGTTGTTGTGTTTGGCGCCCGCCGAAGCGCCGCTCCCACCACTGCTCGACGTGTCAGCGCTGCGTGGTTGACTTTGATCACCACTGCGGTTTTTATGGCAGATGTATCGCGGGGACCTGGCGCACCGGCAACATGCCCTACTTTTTCGCCCTCATCCTTCTCGCCTGGGCCTCCGTCCTCGTCGTCCTCGTCTTCTTCGTCTATGCCCTCGTCCACGGACCGAGCTAATACGCACCCCTACTTTCACCGTGCTCGGGTTTAGAGCCGACTTATTATTATTAAGACCCCCGCCGCTCGGCTTGATCTCCAAGGTGAGCCGGTCGAACGAATCGCTCTCTTTCTTTTCCCGGACGAACGAACGAACGAAACGAGTCCGCGAATAAGCGCTCGATCGACGAGCGCTTCGAGACTTCGCTGTACAGATTATGGCGTTCCAGGGTGTCTTTAAAGGTCGATGTAATAAGAGCGGTGTTGGGGCTTGAAGGTTTCGGTGCGTTGCGTGGGGACACGAGGGATGTGCCTGAAGGGCGGAAATGGGTGTGCGGGGCGGTAGGTAGTCGGGGTCATCGCCGAGCCGCGGGGCAGGCGAAGAGAGGTCCATCCCGCCCGTAGGTCCTACGCATGCTGCTGCCGGACGTGTGCGAGACGAAGTGTGACGTATGCCTTGGGCGGCCTGGGTGGTGGGGCTGCCCGAGGCGGCGGCGGCGACGTGGCTCTCAAAGCCTAAAAGCAGGAACTACTCAGTGCAGACTATACGGCCGTTGAGGGGTAGAGTAGGTAAATGAAGTTTCATCATCACCAGGTGTTTTTGTTGGTCGCCATCGTCGATGTCGTCGAGGGGCTCGCGTGGCGGCTGCGTGGCATAAGCTATTCCGGCGGCGGGCGGCCAGAGAAGGGCACGGCCGCGGCGGCAGCCGCGGCAGCCGTCGGCGTCCCCGCCCCCTGGCCGCTTCCCAAGTGGGTGTGGTCGAAAGCATGGCGCGGGCACCGCAGAGCCCTCCCCTGGCTCCATCGGTGGGATGCGGCCGCGCCCGAAAACACATGCGTCAACCTCCAGGTCCTCTGGCTCAAGGCCCTCGCCGGCGACGACATTGCCTACGAAATGCTCCCGAGGCAATCGCGATTCGTGGTTTCGAGGCCCCTGCGATGGCTCTACCCGCGGCTCCATCACCAAAACACGCTCATGCGTTCGCGGTACCTCGACGCTGCCGTTTCCCGCGAGCTCGAGCCCAACGCCACGCTCGTCACCCTCGGCGCGGGCTTCTGCACGCGGTCTCTTCGCTTCCACGCCGTGCGCCGAATCGAGCTCGATTTGCCGGCCGTCGTTGCTCAGAAAGCCAAGATCCTCGAGGATCGCGGTTTCGAAACCACGTTTAGCCTCGTGCCGGCCAATCTCTCGGCGCCCGAGGGCCGCGAAACACTCCGCGACGCCCTCCCTCGATCGACTCGCGTCGTTTTCGTCCTCGAGGCACTTCTCGTCTACCTAGGTGACCACTCTGCCCACGCCCTCCTCGAGGCCGCCCTCGACGCCGCAAGAGCCGCGGGCGCGACATCCATCTCACTCTGCTTCGCCGACCGCCTCCCGGATGTCCCGGGCGTCGACGAGTCTGCCGTGCGCGCTACCCTCGCCAAAGCTGGCTGGCACGACCTCGTCGACTATCTCCCGAAACCCGGTCTCGCAAGACACATGGGGCTCGCGCGATTCCGCGACCCTACCAACCCGACCTGAGGCCTCGAACTACCTTCATAAATAAATAACACCGTCCGCGCCTCGATCGTTCTTGTTTTTGTCTAATAAGCGGCCAGCGATGGTTTTCCGTGTCCACGAGTGTGGTGCTGCCGCTGCTGCCACCCCACGCCTCTACACTTCCGCGCGGTGTGGGTGGCCCTGCTGGAACTCTCGCTGCGTTTCGCGCGGGGGTTCTTTTATGCTGCCCAAGCTGCGATTTGGTGGTGGTGGTGGTGGTGGTGGTGGTTCCTTGGTGATCGATCTTCTCCCTTGGTGAATTAATACGTATGTATGACCCGCGGGAGCAGCTCTTGAGAAAGAATAATATGGTTATAACTGCCCTCGCACAATTATTATTATTATTATTATTATTATTATTATTTTGGTGGCGGCTGCCGCTTCTATGTGGTGGCCCATTTGACATGTAGATGGGGGAAAGGCGGCGGCCTTCGCTCGCTCGCTCGCCCCGATATTTGCTATCCTTCGCGGAGTCGGGGGGGGGCACTAAAATATGATTGGGGAGGACCGCCGACGAGATTACGATCGATTTCGGTTCGTTTGTGTCTTTAAATGTCGACTGCTAAGAGGGGGGTTGTGTCTTAAACGACGACGATTAGGGAATCAATCACCACCGGGGTAAATTAGAGTATCCACACATGTTCTCTTTTGTTTTGGCTTGCGGGTGGGCTCGGTTGCACGCGAGGTCAACTCGGCGGGCTCGAGGAAAGAAGCCGCGTTCCGATCGACCTGGATCGCGCGACAGAATTCCGTGCCACGACCCAGGCGCGATGGGGCTTGTATTCGCAGCTACGATAGCGCAGGTGCGGCAGCGGTCAAGTTGGGTGGGCCCGCCGCTCATCCGGGAGGAGAGGGGATTCGATTCAGTGCCACAACGCGGGGCTATCGAAGAGGCGCGCGATTGGTCGAGGAGCACGTCAGCGGGACAACAACACGAGCGAGAGTGCCGCGACTCCGCCAGCCTTTGGGTCGGTGGTAGAGAGTGTTTCCTATTGCGTCAGATTGTTTTACGAGTGTCCAACCCGGTCGCACGACGCGAGGGTCGGTTTGTTTCTATTTCGCAACCCGAGCCGCTCGACGGCTGGGTTTATTTCGAGGTTTCATTCTTTTAGACATTTGAGCAGGCACCCAAATCGAGCGACCAAACGTGCATCTTGTCGTAATTGCATCTGCGAGGAGGCGCGTGAGTCGCAAGACGTTTCGAAGAACGCACCCGGTGCCACTCGCGACGCCCTTCTCGAGTTCAACCTTGGTGCAGAGGCGCATGCCGTTGCTCTCGCACTCGCCCTTGGCGGTCTGAAAATCGAAAAGGCCACAGGGGCCGCCGGGACAGAAGCTGTTGGCACCCCCGGCGTTATCACAGCAGCGGATCCCGGCCACGTGGTCGCCTTCGGCCGCGTAGAGTACGTCGGGGTCGGAAACGTCCGAGAAGACCGAGCTCGAACACGTGGCGTCATTTTTGCTCTTGTCGCCGTCGACAACGGCGCGACACGTCGCGTTGTAGGGGCACGAGCCGCTCGCCCAGACGTGCACCGAATCGAATTGACAGCCCGTACCCCTCGCACCGTCGGTGAGAAGCTCTGATTCCGCGCAGAGCCGTTTGCCGTTTGCCTCGCATTTAGCTTTCGCCGATGCGAACGTCTCGAGGTCGCAGTCGCCGTCGCAGTAGCTGAAAAAAAAGCCGTTGTCGTCGCAGCACCGGACGCCGGCGATCTCGAGGTTCGTGTCGGCGTACAGGACGTCGGGATCGGCGTCGTCGTCGAACGGCGCGTTCGGGCAGACGCCAGGGCCTCCACTTGTCACGGCGCCGTCGACGAGGACCCCGCACGTCGGGCAAGCACCCGGAGTGCTGGACCAGACGTGAAGATTGTTGTAGGCGCACCTGCGGGGCACGTGAGCGAAGATCAAGCCACAAAGTAGGTTTCTCGCCCGGTATCCTTGCCAGCGTCGCTCGTGATCTCGTCGCGCGTGCACAGGCGCTTGCCCTTGGCCTCGCACTTTGCTCGCGCGAACTCGAACGTCGAGAGCTGGCACGCGCCCTCCTCTTCGCAGAAGCTGTCGACGTAGCCGGAATCGTCGCAGCACCGTATGCCAGCAAGCTCTAGAGTTGGGTCCACGTACAAGACGTCGGCGTCGTAAGCGTCGTCGAAAACGGCATTCGGACATTTGTCGCTCCTTTCCGACGACACCGAGCCGTCGACCACGGCCACACATCCCCCGGGCTGGCAGAATTGCTCGTTGCTCGACCACGTGTGAATGTAGTTGTTGTAACAGCCCGTACCCGTTCCGGCGTCGCTGAGGATCTCTTCTTCCGTGCAGAGCCGCTTGCCTTTGGCTTCGCACTTGGCTTGCGCGAAGTCGAACGTCGCGAGCTGGCAGCCGCCCTCTTCTTCGCAGTAGCTGTCGACGAAACCCGAGTCGTCGCAGCACCGGATGCCGGCGACTTGTTGGGTCTTGTCGACGACGATGACGTTTGGGTCGCTCGCGTCTTTATAAAATGCATCGCTGCACTGGTCCCTTTCGTCAGACACGGATCCATCGACGATGGACGCGCAAGAATACGGATTTGCCGGTGCGCAGAATTGTTCGTTGCTCGACCACGTGTGGATGAAGTTGTTGTTACAGCCCGTGCCCGCGCCGGCGTCGCTCAGGATCTCTTCTTCCGTGCAGAGCCGCTTGCCTTTGGCCTCGCACTTGGCTTGCGCGAAGTCGAACGTCGCGAGCTGGCAGCCGCCCTCCTCCTCGCAGTAGCTGTCGACGAAACCCGAGTCGTCGCAGCACCGGATGCCGGCAACTTCGTAGTTCTTATCGACGACGATGACGTTTGGGTCGCTCGCGTCTTTGTACAAAGCATTGCTGCACTGGTCCCTTTCGTCAGACACGGATCCATCGACGATGGACGCGCAAGAATACGGAGATGCGGGGGCGCAGAACTGTTCGTTGCTCGACCACGTGTGGATGAAGTTGTTGTTACAGCCCGTGCCCGCGCCGGCGTCGCTGAGGATCTCTTCTTCCGTGCAGAGCCGCTTGCCTTTGGCCGCGCACTTGGCTTGCGCGAAGTCGAACGTCGCGAGCTGGCAGCCGCCCTCTTCTTCGCAGTAGCTGTCGACGAAACCCGAGTCGTCGCAGCACCGGATGCCGGCGACTTGTTGGGTCTTGTCGACGACGATGACGTTTGGGTCGCTCGCGTCTTTATAAAATGCATTGCTGCACTGGTCCTTTTCGTCAGACACCGATCCATCAACGATGGACGCGCACGAATACGATGCGACCGGCGAGGACGTTGGCTTGGTCGTCGGGGCTGCGGAGTCGCTCATGCAGACTGCTTGGACGTCAGCTACCGCGTACTTTCTGTAGAACCACAGCGTTCCCGTCTCGTGACACGGCGACGAGGCCGTGATAAAGTAGCTGCCCCACTGGTAGTGCAGGTACCAGTCGCCCGATCGGTACGAGCAGTGGTCGTTGCAGCAACCAGAACCCGGGCCATAAATGCGCTCGAACGTGTAGCTCGACCAGCCCGGGAGACCTTTGACGTAGTCGCAACACGCGGTGCCGCAGACGTCCGCGTCGGTGGTGGGCGCTGGCGTCGGGCGACGCGTCGAGGGTCCCGGGGTGATCGTCGGCGCCTGCGTGTTGGTCGACGTGACCGTCACTTTGACCTTTTTGGTCTTGGTCGTCGTTTCGACTTTGATGATGACGGGGTACGCGTCCGCGCCCGCGCTTCCGAGATAGACCGTAAAATCTGTGCCCGGGACGATGCCGGCGTCGACGAAGCTCGCGGTTTGCGGCGTCGCGTCGACCAGCACGGTGTTTTCGTTCGAGCCCGTGCCGCCGTACGAGGTGCTGACCTCGGTCCACGATGCGATGACTGCCGGGCCGTCGGTCGTGACGCCGCGGTATTCGAGGTAGACGAAGGTGTTGTGTGCCTGGGCCTCGATTTCGATGGTCGAGTACACTCCCGTCGCTGCCGTCGGGAGCTCTTTGCTGTCGACGAGCAGGAGCTCGAAAGGGCCGCACGGGTGGCAAAAACTCAAGCCGTTGAAGTCGTAGGGCGTGAGCGTCTTGATCACGTTGTCAGGAATCCAGTCGAAAACGACCTTGTTCGCCACCATGAAGTGCGCGTGCCCGGGTCCGTCTTCGATGTCACCTTGGCCCATGGTCGAGTGCGGGCTGCCATACTCGCTCCACGTGTTCGAGGCGTCGGCGTAGACGTAGGCGCCGCGCCGGCCGCCGGTCATGTACGAAGCGTGGTTCGCGCCAAAGTTATGACCGAGCTCGTGAGCGAAGCTCGCGTCGTAATTGAAAGCTCGCAAATTGAGCGCGCAGCCCGGGTATCCGACCCAGCCGATGCCCGACCAGCCGATGCCCGAGCAGTAGTCCATGACGACGGCCGTGAAGTCGAAGTCCGACAGCTTGTAGTTGTCGTTTTCGGCCGCGGCGAACGCCATCGCGTCGAGGGCGCTCGTGCTGGAGCCGGTCCAGTAGTCGAGCGCTTCGATCGACCCGCAGCCACTCTGCGTGTACCCGAGGCTGTAGGGATCGGTGATCGTCGCTTGGAGCTGGAAGTCGCCGAAGGAGTTTTCGTCGAAGAAGGCGTTCGCCACCGAAATCATCTGCGCGAGGTAGCCCTTGACGTTGCCGCCGTGGTCGGATTGGATTTTGTTGTAGTTGAAGCGGCCAGCGCACCCGGTCGAATGGTCGCTAGCGCACACCGGGATCACGAGGATTTTCTTGGTTCCCTTGACATAGTCGGTGTCCTTGTCGCCGGACTGCGTTGTCGACTGCGTCGGGTCGTCGTCGGGCGTTCCCACCCAGATCGGGGTCATCTTCTCTTCAAAGAGCTGTAGCGCGTCCTCCTCCTCGAGCCGCCGCCGGCCGTTCTTGTTCTTGTTCTCGTTGTTGTTGTTGTTGTTGTTGGGGATGATCCGATGATTGCTCCGCAGCACGGCGTCGACGTAGGCCAGAACGTTCGCCATGCTCTCGAAAACGCCGCCGTTCGCGTCGAGGTCGGCGCCTTTGCAGACGAGAGACGACGACACCGTGTTGTTGTGGGTCTCGCACCTCAGCGGCGAGTCGGCGAGGAAGAAGAAGCCGTCCAATTCGACGCCGGCGACGGCGACAAATCGCGCCGAGCCCTTGAGCTTGCGGCGTCCGGTCTCGACGAGCGGAACGAAAGCGTCCATCGCGCCGTGGAGGCGGATCATAGTCGCCCGCTCCGACGCGGCACCCTCGCGGTCGTGGGGGGTCGAGATCTTGGTCGCGACCTCGGCGAAGCCGGAGTGGTGCCGATCGACGCCACAGTCTTCCGGCAGCGATTTTTTTTTGCTCGAAGAAAGCGCGGCGCTCAGATCCAGCATCGCCTTGAGATCGTTCTCCGCGACGAGCCGACGGAGCTCTTCGAGGCGCTCGCGGCACGCCTCGGCGGCCTTGTCGGGTGTGTGTGCCGCCGCGACGCGCTCGTGAACTTCCAGGGATCTCCCCACGAGTGTCCGTGCGACGAGGCCGTGAGGGATCTCGCTGTCGCGGACGTGGTGGTTGCGGATCCGGCGCGCCGCCACGCCGGGAATCAGGAACAACAGGAAGACGGCGTCCACCATGCGAGAGTTGTCGGACGGCGCTTTGCTGGTTGGTCTTCCGAAACAATCAAGGAGCATAAGCTTGTGCCCAAGGTTGTAACGCTCTTGGATCTATTGAACCCTTCTCAGAGACGGCTTCGCGGAACTTTCCGAGAATCACTTGTGTGGTCTCGGAGGATGATGATACTTTCCGCAAATTGCACAGACGCAGACTTATCGCCCACAAAAAGTAACGGCCTCAAATTTAATTTCGTGGAATTAAAAATTGACGGCATGTTGTTGCTTGCAAATGGGGGGAAGAAAAAAATAAATAATTGTGATAATAATAACCCTCACAACTACTCAAGAAAAAAATAAATAATTGTGATAATAATAACCCTCACAACTACTCTACTCTCCTCGGAAAAATTCTTAAGACGAAGAGCTCCGTTGCGCGGCACCACCGCCGCCGACCATCATATGTCCAGCACGCTCGACGAAGAAATCGTGCGAACGCAGGAGGTGCTGCAGCCGTTGATCGACCGGCCGCAGCTCAAGGAAAAGTTGCTCACGAAGCCGCCGTTCCGGTTTCTCCACGACATCGTCACCGCGCTGATCAAGAGGACGGGGTTTCCTGATGGACTGTACGAGGAAAGCGAGCTCGACTCGGGAACGTTCACGGGAAAAGAGTCCAAGCTGGGGTTCTTGAGCAAGCTCATCGCGTGCGTCGGGATCTGCCACGGGCGGCCGATCGACGTCCGCGAGGGCAAGATCGTGGCGGGGCTCGAGCCCGAGCGCACGAATCAACTGTTGCAGGCGCTCGCGCTGGCCGCGAGCGACGACACCCTCGACCGCGCCGCGGCCATACGGATGGCCCTCGCTTGCGAGGAGCCCTCGACGGTGCCGCGGTTGCAGCAGCGAAACGAAAGCAAAGACGAAGAGGTCCTCGACGCGCCTCCGGCGTCGCGCGCCGGCCAGCGGCCGGGCGTCGTCGAGGAGGCCGCCGACGAGAAGAGGAAGCCCCCGGAGGCGGAGGAGGAGGACGGTTTGGGGCTGGGGCGGTCGCAGGGCCTCGACGAGAAGATAGAAGCGTGCGACGGCAGCGTCGAGCAGACCCGGCTTCTCCTCGCGCCCCTTCTCGTGGAAAAGAAGCCAAAGCTCTCCGACAAGCTGCTCAACAAGCCGCCGTTCCGGTTTCTCCACGACCTGATCTCGGAAGTGATCCGGAGCACGGGCTTCGCGTCGGACCTCTTTGACGAAAACGAGAAGGATTCGTCACAAGTCGTCGAGAAGGACGCCAAGATCGGCTACCTCGAGAAGATCATCAGGGTCGTCGGCGCGCGGCTCAACACTCTCGTCGAGGCGCGCCCGCAAAAGATCGTCTCGGGCCTCGAGGCCGGGAACACCAACCGTTTCCTGCAGCTGCTCGCGGTCGCCGCGACGGCGAGGGAAGACGAAAGCGACGGGGCCAAGCAGGCATTGTCGTCGGAGCCGCCGCCGCCCGCCAAGGCCGAGTCGGAGCCTACAATCACCTCGCAGGTCGCCGAGCCCAAGGAGCAGCACGGCGCGACGGCCGTTCCGGCGGCGGAGGAAAAGGGCCAGATCAAGATCGACGACTTTTCGGAGCAGAAGCGCTCGACCCGACCGCAGACGGCGCGCCGTCGACCCCCGAAATACGCCAAGGAGAAGGCCGACGACGAGGGTGCCAAGGAGGCGGCGCCGACCAAGCCCAACATCATCGTCGACGGCGCTCCCGACGAGGACGAGGACGACGACGGAGGAGAGGACGGAGTTGACGACGTGGCGCCCTCGGGCGCCGCGGCCGCCGCGCTCCAAGTCGAAGCCAAGTCAAAACTCGCGCGCGACATCCAGGAGGAGGAGCGGCAGCGGATCGCCAAGAAAAAGCAGGACGCAGCGCGCGCCGAGTCGAAAGACGCTTCCGGCGGGATCCGGTTCGGCCGCATCGACCGCGCCGTCGCCGGCTCCAAGGACAAGGTCGGCGTCGAGACGGCCGACCTCGGCGACCTCCAGGCCACCATCCAAGCCCTCTGCCAGAGCACGAGTCCCCTCGGCAAGTGCATGGACTACGTTCACGAGGACCTCGCGGCCATGAAGAAGGAACTCGACCGCTGGGAGTCCGACTACCGGGCGCACCGCGACGAGCTCGAGAAGGAGCAGATGGTCACGAACGAGATGCTCCAGCCTCTAAAGGCCAAGCTCAACGAGCTCGAGGAGCAGACCGAGGAGGAAAAGAAGCGGACCCGCCGCGTCAAGATCAGAGTCATGAAACAGGAAGCCCGCATCGCCGACCTCCTCCGCATGACATGCACCATGTCCTTCTAACAACGCGCGCTGCTTGTTTTTAAGATGGTTCCAATTTGGTTATTATTATTGTTGTTTGCACGACGAGCGCGCGGTACTACAATATTCCCGTGAGTGTGTGTGTGTGTGCGTGCGCGCGACGGAGTATGTATGTATCCTCGTGCTGCTATCGAAAGGTCGTCGTCGTCGTCGTCGCCGATAGCGCGCGCGAGAAGCAGGTGGCCATCACACCACCGAGCGAGACGACGTCTCGTCGCCGTCGTCGTCGGCATTCGTACCCACGAATACCTGTCAAACTGGACAGCTGTTCAGAAGAGTGCGGGAAGGTCGACGACGACGACGGCGCCTGGGGAAGGTACGCTTTCTGCGCGTCGTCGTCGTCCAAACCACCTGGTGAGGCCATCGAGCAGCCTCAACCCCGAAACCCCAACCTTGTGTTATACAACCAAACAACCCTCAGGAGAGGAGAGGAGAGGAGAGGAGAGGAGAGGAGAGGAGGTCGCGCACGTGTTTGAATATTGCGCGCATGTACTCGTCGTAAGAGAGCATGCGGGAATGCGGAGCCTGGAGGAGACGTGCGCGCGGCGGATCGTGTGCGCCCTGGGTGACGGCGAGTCGTTGGTCCAGGTGGAGAGCGCCCCCGGGTTCGTGGTGGAGGGGCTGTGGGCCCGGTGCGCCGAGAGCGACAGGCTGTGCGACGCTGCCGTGAGCGGATTGTGCGGCGGCGAGCTCGAGTCGCTCGAGCTGGGTCGCGTGCCGTTGGGCGTGACCGAGCGCGGGCTGACGCGCGGGGTGTCGCAGCTGCCGGCGAAGTGTCGGCGGGTGCGGGTGGGGTGGCCGTCGCATTTTACGGGGCGAGCGACGGAGTGGCTGGTCCGCGCGGCGCACGCGCGGGGGGAGAGGGCCGCGCTGCAGCGCGTCGAGGTGCGGGCCGCGGGGCTCGGCGGCACGCAGGGGGGCGTCGTGCCGTTTGCGTGGGCGGGGGCATTTCACCAGCACCCGGACGCGACGGAGGACGGGAGCCGACAAAAATCGGGGCTGCTCGGCCGGTGTCGCAAGGCGGCCCAAGCCGACTGGGCGAGCCTCGAGGGCGTGACCGACGGGGAGATGAAATCGTTGCTGCGGGCGGTGGGGAGCGAGGCCCTCGAGGCGTTGTGCATCGCGGGCGCCCGCGAGGCCGAGGGCCGGTTCGCCGACGCGCTCGCGGCGTGCGCGCCCGAGCTCGTCGAGCTGAGGTTCAGGGACGCGCCGGGCGTGTCGGACGCGGCCGCCGCTGCCCTCGTGGCCGCGGTGCAGGAGTCGATCGCGACGGTGGACTTGTCCTGGACCGGAGCCGCGACGGCGACGGCGCGGGCTTTGGCGGCGGCGCCGAATCTCTCTCGGCTCAACGTCGACGGGTGCGAGCTGGACGACTTCGCGATCGACCTCTTGTGTCGTCGGTGCGAAGGGCTGCGCGAGCTGTCGGCGCGCAAGTGCCCGAACCTGACCGCGGGGGCGCTTTGGGTCGCGGTCGCGACGCGGTGCCTGAAGCTCGAGCGGCTCCGGTGCGACCTGAACCGCCGGCGGCAGCCGCTCGGGCGGAGTACGGAAGACGAACACCTGGACGAGAGGCGGCGCGTCGTTCGCGAGCTCCTCGCGTCCTCTCCTCTGCCCCAGGGCTCCCTCGAGCGCCGCGATCTCGAGGAGTCCCTCGCCTCGTCCCTCGAGGACGACGCGGTCGCAGACCTGCCGCCGTTCGACGCGCCGTTCCGCGGACGGGCGCTCGCGTCGCTTCGCGCGACGTTCGTCGGATTCTCGCGCGCCTCGACCGCCCAGGCCTGGCTCTCGGCGCTCGCGATGGTCGTTCCCCCCGGCCTCCGCGAGTTCGAGGCCCGCGGGAGCTGGGGCGGCGACGAGCCCGAGCCCCCGCCGCCCGCAACCCGCGACGCCGTCGAGATTCTCCTCGCTCGCGGCGTCGAGGATTTGTCGGTCGGCTTGGACCGGCCGACCGCCCTTCCGTCTCCTCACGCCCTGACCGCGCTCAACCTCTCGTGCCGCGGCCTTTCGGCCTCCCACCTCCGCGCGATCTTCTCCGCGACAACCCTCCGGGCGGCCTCCCTGGCCTCGGACGCCCCGAGGCAGCCCGACGTCCCGCTGGTGGAAATCTCCGGACCGCGCCTCGAGACGCTCCGCCTACAAGGCGTCGGCCTCGACACCCTGCGCCTCCTCGACTGCGGGAGTCTCGCGACCCTCGCGATCCGAAGATGTTTTGTGGCGACTCTCTGCTGCCTCAAGGCTGCGTCCGCCCTCGTCGAGGTCTCCATACTCTCGTCGCGCCTCAAAGATCTCGACCATCCGCCGTCGACGATTCGTCGGCTCGCGCTCCCGCGCGACGCCCTCGCCGCGGCCCTCCTCCACGAATCCACCCTCCGCAGCCTCACCGTCGACGAGCGCGACTCCTCTCAGGCGACGCAGCCGCCGGTCCCGGGTGCGACGGTCGGCGCCGTCTTCCTCGCGCGCGCGGCCGCGAAATCTGCCTACCTCGGAGACGACGTTGCTCGCCTCGGGTGCGGCATCGTTGCCCTCGAGCTCCTCGGCGTCCGGGATTTCGCCGTCAAGCACCTCGCGGCCCTCTCCACAGCCTGCCCGGCCCTCCGCCGCCTCCGCCTCGTCTCCTGCAAGGGCCTGCGCGGCCGCCTCCCTCCGACGACGACGTCGTCGAGCGCCAATAGCCTCGCGCAAAAAGACGAGGGCGCGCAGCAGCAGCACTTATTCGAGATGGAGGACGAGTGGGAGCCCTCCCCGCGCCGCCGCAGCAGGGAACAACGCTTCGATCCCGTCTTGCAGTGCCACGTCGGCGGCGACAACGGAAGCCCCGCCGCCCGCGTCCGAAAGGACGCGCGCGAGTACCGCCGCTACGCCAAGCTCGCGTCCCTCCTGCCGCGCGACGCCAAGCGCGGCCCCGCCTGCGCTCGCCACCTCCTCGGGGTCTGCGGCCGCCGCGACTGCGAGTTTCCCCATCTCAGCCCCCGACTCCTCAAACCCTCGACAGAAAAAAAACTCGCCCCCCTCTTCGACCTCATCGTCGACGTCGACGACTTCCGCCGCGGATCTCGCGGCCCCCAGTCCTGGCCCCCGCCCTCCTCGGGCCGCCTCGCCTCGCCCCGCCGCGCGGTCCTCTCCTCGGACAACGACTCCTCGGACGCGCCCGACGACGACGACGACCCTGCCGCCAACGACGACGACGACGCCGGTCCCCCGCTCGCGTTTCCTTGCCTCGAGGCGCTCGAGCTCGAGGCCTGCGACGGCCTCGAGGCGGCGACCCTCGACCTCCCGCGCCTCCTAGCCCTCTGCGCCCACCGCTGCGACCGCATCCTCACCCTCGACGCCCGCGCCCCGTCCCTGACCCACCTCGACCTCTCCTCCTGCGCCTCGCTCCGCTCCCTCCCTCTCCGCCCCGGCTCCTTTGTCAAAGTCAAGGTCGCCTCCCTCGCCGGGACCGCCATCCCCGACACATTCCTCCACAAATTCGTCGACCGCTGCCGCTTCCTCTCCCACCTCGACATCCACGACCTCAAGCCATCCAAGTCAAAAAAGTCCTCCTCCTCCTCCTCCTCCTCCTCCTCCGCGAGACACGCCCGCCATTCGGACCCCCACCGCGCGCGCCGCAAGACAACGACAGCCCTCGAAAAACTCAAGGCGGGTCGCCCGGACCTCGAGATCGTCCGCACCCGCAAGGACCACGACTCGCCCGCCAACATCCGGCGCACCACCCTCGACCTCGCCCTCGCTTGATGGCTCGATCCATCCACCGCCGCATTGGAAACGACGACGACAACGAAAATTATAACATAATATAATATGTGCGCGAGGTGTTCATTCATTCATTTAACCATTTAACCATTTAACCCTCCCCTCCCACCCTTTTTTCGCGGCAATATGTGGTATGGCCATCGAAAAGGGCGGGGCCGGCCCTAGAGAACAGTAAAAGTTACTGCGCCCCTGGTAGAGAATGGTGGCAGTGGTAGTGCCACACTCTTATTGCCCTGTCTCTAACGACACAAAGAGGAGCAGCACGGTGTTCGTTCGACACAGCGATTTTGGGTTGTTGTTTAGTGTGAGTGGGAAATTAAGGGGGGGGGTGGATCCTATCCCTAAAAGGGATTTTTTATCTCTACGCCCTCGTAGAGATTATAGATTGAACTCTCGGTGATGAGCGAAATCTGGGACAAACAAAACAAATGTCTGACCAGAGACAAAGAGACGTTGAGTTGTGAAGAGGAAAGACAGTGTGCGAAGTGCATGAGAGGGATAGAGGCGAGGGTGATAGCAGGTGGGTGTGAGTGAGAAAGGGAAAAGAGCGCGAAGTTGAACATGGAATAGGTTGAGAGGGGAAGCAAAAGGAAAAGGATATTGCAAGAAGAGGCGGATGATCAAGGAAAAGAAAAAGCATCGATCGTAAGGAAGAAGAAACGTGGAGGAAGATGCTAAGAGGCTACGTGGAGGACAATGCTAGGTAGGCTAACGATGAAGTATGGAGAATGTTGTGCGAGAGACCAGATCTTCATCTTGCTCGGTGGCTAATGAGATAGGGGACGGTGCGTGCCGGTGGATAAATCCTAAGTGGCTGGGGGAACATCTGAGTAGAGCGGGTGGTCTAAGGAATAATAACAGGAGGGATCATGGGCCAGGCAGTCGGGAATTGTGCAGCAGACCAATGGTTGATCGAAAGGCGAATAATGAGAGTGGTCGTAGGGATGTGATTCTATCGCGATTAAAGTTGGGCTAGTAAAGATTTGACGATGTGACGGAGCGCCAGCGTTGGATCCCATGAAGAGATTTGACCATTGAGCCAAATCGGTTTCGACATGGTAAGCTAATCGTCGTAATGATAGCGAGTAAGGCGGAGCTGTTCCTGGAAGATGAGAGAACCAGAATTGCCTGTCACATACGTGTCGAAGCTGTCGTCCTGAGTGTAGCGTGGGACAGCAGAAGCAAGGCTATGAGCGTGTAAAGTAATATGCGGATAATCATAGTGCGATGAGGATATCGGGATAAAGTTGTCAGGGGTTGGCCATAAATTTGAGAGCTTTAAATTTGCTGCAGACTTGGGGTTGTAGTCTCGTGTAAGTCGCCAGTGGGCTATCATCGAAAGATGATTGGGCGGAGACAGAGGTTTGCGAGTGTATCGCGTATGATGGTGGATACAGGCGTGTGTCCTGTGCTGAAGAGTCGGTGCCCTGTGCAGAAAATGCAGAAGAGTTGGGCAACAGAAGAAAATGCCTGAGGGCGATCGACTGCTTGAGGATATTGTCCGTGCCAGGGGGAGAGTTGACTTCGAAAGTATGGTCAAAGTCGCATCTTTCGTGTTCTATTCGATAAAGTAATCCTGAACTGTGACGATCGACTGATCCAGTATTCATTTCAGGTCCGGAATCGTTTTCACCAGAATCAAACTTCCCTTGATGGACAAGCGCGAGGGAGCGTGGTGCATCCCTGGTGAATCGTGCAGTGACTGAAAGATGAGACGTTCGACAGAAAGGTGTTGTCGATATGCGAGAGCTGTACAGTATACAACGTGTAGGGAGCGTAGCGAGGATTAATCTGTGGACGGGGGATGTCCGAAGAATGAACATGATGTGAGGTCCTGTCCATAATGCGAGAACTGTCCGATAATGAGTCATGCGAGACTGTGGCTAGCAGCGAGTGTATGGGAATGAAGAAGTAGATAGGCATGGCAGTTAACTTCCCTTGATTCGCAACACAACTGGGTGGGGCTAGCGGTGTGCGGCAGTGAGATTCGGTGGAATGCTGAGAGCAGAGCGCGTGTCCAACCTGTGGAGATTGAGGGTTATCCTTGCGGGTGCTACGGAAAGTGTCGACTGGGTACGAATCGCAACGGCGGCTGTTGGGCGCAGAGTTCTGCAAGATGGAATCTGCAGTGTGAACGGAGAGGAGCGAACCGGGTGCGTCATAGGAGCGTAATACGCGAGTGTAGTCTGAGTTGTGTCCGAAGCATGATTCTGATAGCAATGTCGACAGATGCGAAACATGATCAGAATTGGACGAGGAGGATTTCGCGTGAAGTTGTGTTGTAACCGAACCATAGTGGTGCAGAGCTTCAACGTCAAGCATGGTACTGGGAGGGACGTGAAAAGAGGTGAGCAAAGGACTCTGCGTGCGGCTATCATTTGGTGGCGGGCATTTATTGCGCGAGACTAGCGATAACTGCGACGTGTGGCTTTGGCGTGAAAGAACTTCGTTTGCATATGGCAGCATGCAGGATAAAATCGAGCGAGGGTGGAATGCTGAAACTTGAGAGGTGTGACCTGCAAGAGACTGACGGAAGAGCGTGGGAGGCTCTGAATTGCATTGATGACGGAACTTAGTGTCATCACAAATCGTCGGGGATTTGATCGTCGGGAGTCGCGTTGAAGCGGGGAGGAACGACGAATGCTCATCAGGTCTTGGCGTGTGACAGAGGTCCTTAGAAAGAGGGACTTCGGTACGTGCCTTGAATTGAGTTCCGATGTAGCCAGAGTAACCATAGGAGGCATGACTGATACGAATCGAAACGAATCTTGTCGTCGGTGGAAAACTAATGCGCCCTCGTAATTCGAACTGGGTTCACATCTTCGAATTGCCGGTGAGACGGAGAGACCATGATTGCGAAACGAGCGCAGAGCCGGGCGGCGGTCGGAGGAGGCGCTTCAGCGGTGGTTGAGACGACAGTGTTTTGCGTATCATGAATCAAAAGGTGTTCGTGCATCGTACTGTGCGACAAGCGAGCGTGCGTCTCAGTTGACTGTGAGTGTACCATGGGTATGGCGCAATGTTCGTAGTCTAAACCGAGAGGGGCGGTGAGCGTGCCGTCGCGAGTGCATAGGAGCCTGTGCGGTGTCTGAGCTGTAATCGGAATATGACATATGACGTCATACAAAGCGATGGGAGCTGTATCAGACGTGATGGGACTGGCTAGTAGTGCCGGGAGCAGCATGCGGGGGGTAGCGCTCAGAGATGAGGGTGGAACGCAGTCCACGTCTATCTTGGTTGCCGTATGTGGCGGTAATATGAGCGTAAACGCCTGACATGAAGGAAATGCTTGTGTCCCAAACGAGAATGCGGGTATAGTCGCATGGGAAGGTTGCATATTGTCTCTGCTGCAGTCAAAAGCTCTGGAGGAAACCAATGGAGAAACCACGAGCACATGGGTGGCGTCTTGTGGCCAAAGTTCCTGTGGGAGTGGTTGAGGTGACTCCAAAGTAGGATTCCTTCTTGGGTGTGACTCAAGCATTGCGATGACTTCATGCTCGAGATCATAGTCGTCCAATAGATGACTTGAGGTGATCGCGAATGAGCGATGCGTCGACCTGGTGTCAGGGGAGACCGAGGTGGTGCTGTAACCTGACTTGCTGAGGTAGCCGTGCTGGTAAGATTCCAGCGGGTGCGCATAACTCTGCAGAGTGCTGACATTGGCCTGTGCCTGATCTGAAGTCGTGCAGGGAGGCGAGATCGTCTGTGCTAATACGGATTGCAGCGACAGAGAAGGGTCGGGTGCCTGGGAGGCTGAAAAGCGGCCTTTGTCTTCCAGAGGCGAAGGGAACAAGCAGAGCTGTAGCTTCGTCTCGTCGTGATCGGATAGGCGCAATGAGCTTGTGCGCGTGATCGTGGTGCGCTTACCTGTGTCTTCATGATGTTCCTTTGTGTCCTGTGGTGGTGCTTCTGCGAGCGGGACATATCTTAAGGATTGGTCCATCGGATGGGGTACATCAGCTATGAATGAGACAGGAGCCAGTAGCAGTGCAAGGTCAGGTGACAGAGCGTTTGCGTGGTCGAGTAGTTGAGCGTTGGACCTGAGCATCGTCTGCATAGTCTGGAACCGTGCTGTGCAGTTGGTTTGCGTTGTCTCGTCTGCTACATCAATGAGCTGGCTGGTGTAGCTGGCCGTTGTGGTCTTATCTTTCGTCTTGTCGTCCAATAAAGACTGCGAGATAGTACTCGTTGCTATGTGCGAGACTTTAAGTAGCTGTTGAGCAGCTGTTGAGAGCTGAGTGCTCTCTTGTCTGGCAGTATCGGTTGCTTTGGAGTTCCAGAGACATGGTTGCGCAGCTTCGGACGTCTTGGCATTGGGGATTGCCATGAAGTAACTCGTAAGTTCAAAGTCGGACGTCGGAAAATGCATCGAAAGACCTGTGAGGTCACCAATTGATATACGTCCTCGTAGGGCGTGCGCGACGTGGTGCGGGCGCGCGCGACTTAGGTTGGTGATCTGAAGGTCGTGAGATACGTTGCGGCGCGGAGCGTCGATGGAAATGACGAGTGTCGTGGTGTTAGATGCGGTGACGCGGAGAGCATCGAAAAGCGTGTCATGCTCCAAGAGCGAAAGCGCGTGATGCGGGTGGTCCGAAGTCAGTGCCAAAAGGGGTGTAGCTCGCGGCTGACCAGTCTGCAAGGTAGGGCAGATGGGCGCGTGAGCTGAGATCCCGTGGTGGAGAGTATCCGGCCTGGAATGCTTGGGGTCCAGTGCGGGAATTCGAAAAGAGGGGTCGCCGAAGGAGAGTGTAGTAGAACCAAGGGCGATGTAAGGGTCAGTCCTGCTGGGTGCATCCTCAATAGCGGAGATGCTGGGACCAGAGCAGTGAGTGCCGTATTGACCAGGGTTGCCCTTTGGCGTGTTGAGCATTCGAAGGTGCGGGCATGTGACATGCGTCCTCAAATGAGGAGTGACGTGCTGAGCGATAAGACGCTTTTGAGGGAGGCAACGTACGTGACTTGCGTGCATGTTTGTGGTGGAGCCGGCAGCTGGCGTGGAACGTTTGTCGTGCATTCCAGTGATGCGAAAATGCTTACATAACTGGTTCAGTTGAAGCGAGCCTGTGCATAGTGCGAGGAGAATGTTTCCTGAGAGCGCAACGTCGATTTTCCGGAGGCAGCGCAAGCGTGTGGCGTCCAGAAGAGAGCTATGCAAGGGGACACACAGGACCGAAGTGGTCGCAATGGAATCGTGCATAGTTTGCGGCTGATCGGGTCGTTCAGAACTCTCGAAATCTGTGTCTGTTACTGCAGCCATGGGGAAAGCTTTCCAGAGGCTTGTTCGCGGTGAGACATAAGGATCGGCAGTCAAAAGGAGTGCGTCCTCTGACCGAAAGTTAGGGAGCGGGTGATCAGGTGCTGCAACTGGTGCTCGTGCGAAGACATCCATAAAATCGTTACACGGTGGTCGCAGATGGGTCCATGCAACCTGCTGAGCAGTGTCATCCAGTGCATCCAACCGAGAAGGTGGATGGTGGGTGCAGCAGCAAGTGCCGGTGAGCGGCAGTGCGCGCCTGTCTTCGAGGAGGGGAGGCGGCGATGCGAAACCAGCTTCGAAGTGGTCGGGAGCTGCTGATCGAGAGATATCGAACAAGGCGGGAGTGCCTGGTGAATCTGAGCTGATACCTGCAGGTGCGGTGAGTGCCTGCGAGTATGGTGACCGTTGGACCGTTGACAGCGTGTCTTGTCCTTGTGGATACGGCATTGCAGGGGCATTGATGGTGCTTGGATCAGGCGGCTGATCTGGAATGGTCGAGGAGACCATCTTCGAGACTTGTGAAGTGGGTCTTGCTACTTCGTTGTATGCATCATACCAGGGGACTGAATCGGAAGGGATGTTGTCAGTGGCCTGCGGCTCTTGTGCCCGGTGCATGGAATACGGCGGAGCCTTAGGTTCTTGGGTGTGGTTGCCATAGTCGATGTAGGCATAATACTCGGGAACATCTTGAGGTGTATTGGTCTTTGACTTGTCGAAAGTGGGATCGAGATGGCTTGGTGTTTCTTCGACAAGATTGCTTCCTGGGCCGTTGTGCCCGAAGAGAGAAGAAGCCCTTATGCATGTCTTGGCAGCATGATGGTGAGCATGACCATCTGGCAAAGGGCTGTCTTTTGATAGTTCGGAACTTGTCGACTCTTGATGTGGGTGGTCTTGACTCTTGGTGGGACTTTGCACGTGGTGATGATCGTCGCTGGTGGTAGGGGTACGGTCGCCGGTGTTGAGTGTACGCCCTTGCAACTCGGACGCGGGGATGTGGTCGAGTTGGAATGAACCAGATGGCTGATAAGGCGAGCGGGTGCCAAGGGGTTCAGGGGGTGCCAGAGAGGCGAAGAGTGGTTTGGCAGAGGAGGAGGGGCCAGAGATGGCGGGGTGTTGAGAACAGACAGGTGGAGTGGGTGGTGAACCAGGAGAACCGGGTCCAGGGCACCCGTGGAGGTGGTGATGATATTCGGGGAGAATCGGGGGAGAGGCATTGGAGGTTGGTTCGGAAGGGGATGAAGGTTGGTTGTGGATGGGGAAAGGAGGTGAAAGATGCGATGCAGCATCTTGGGTGGGGTGAGTGGCATCCAATGAGGTAAGAATGGTTTGGAGGACGGCGTTGGTTTCAAGGTGGGAGCTGCGGATGTCAGCATGGGTAGTTTCGAGTGCCTTGAGCTGGGTATGGGTGAGATGGAGTTCGGCTTGGGAGGAGACCAGTTCGTCGGCTTGGATGGCGAGCTGGGCAGTGGCGAAAGCCAGGGCGGCGTCGGTGATGTTGAGTTTGGCGGCTGTGGAGGACAAAGCATCATCCCTGCAAATGAGCGTGGCCTTAGTTGCGGCCAATTCGGCGGCTTGAGAGCGGAGTGCATCCTTAGTGGCGGCCAACTCGTGTTGGAGCGCGGACGGAGGTGCATTGGAACTTGGAGAAAGGAGGTGGGTGGTTGCTTGAGTGGGGACGGAGGAATGGTCGTAGTCGTGGAATGCATAGTCACGCGGGTGGAGGTGCAAATCGGGGGAATAGCGACTTTCGAAAGGTGATGAAGGTCTGTCAGGGTGGTGCGATGGTTGGGCGGCAGGAACTTGAGCCGCGGAAGGAGCTATGGTAGAAATGGAAGTGCCGGGGCCTTCGTGGCCGTAGGTGGCATGGTCTTGTGGATGGAGAGGAAAGTCCTGAGGAGAGCGACTTGCGGAAGATGATGGATATCGGACAAGGGAATCCGACAGTGGGGCGGCATGAGCTTGAGCCGCGGTGGGGGCTTGGTCAGGGATGAAGGTGCCGGGGCCGTCATGGCCGTATATGGCATCATCATCTAGGAGATGAGTGGTGCGGCGAGGGGGTTGACGAGGATGTTGGGGAACTTGAATAGATGGTGACGTGGGAGTCGCCGATAGTGGGGAGTTAGGCTCCAGTGAAGGAGGTGGAGGCTCCGGTGGGGTTGGTGGAGTGAAGGGAGTAATGTTTAGTGGTGGTGGTGGTGGTGGAGTCTTCAACATCGCTGGTGCGATATTCGAACAAGGTGGAGTGTGTCTCGTGAATGTGGGGTGTGCCAGGTTGTGGAGTAACCTTGGCGATGCCTGGGTCCGGAGGGAAGGCAGTGGGGTCTGAGACTTTGCCGTGGGGTGCTTGACATCCGGTGGAGTAGTCGGCATGAGCGGGGAGTGACCATCGAGATGATCGGGTCTTGGGTCGCGACTTCGTGAGAAGTTTGCTTTTGCTTGAGGGGAGTTGTCGTAAGAACAGCTGGCTGGGGAGCTTGTTCAAGTTGCTCGTCTTGATCGAGTTGGACGTCTTGAGCTGCGATTGCGGCAGCGATTTTTTCGGCGAGCGCAGCTTTTTCGGCAGCTTGTTTGGCTCTTAGATTAGCGCGATCAGAGGTGACCCGATTTAATATTTCATCTAGGTGCTGTTTGAGCGGCTGCCAGAAAGCTTGTGGGTCTTGTTGTGTAGCGAATTGCGTCGCTACTTCCAGACTCACTGGACTTGTGGGTCGTGAGTCGCCATCGTTTTCGGGGTTGCGTTTTGCGCGTTGTTGGTTGCCTTTCACACGTTTCACACTTTGTTCACCAGTAGCAAGTGATGAGACTTGACTACGGTCTTAAAACTTTCCGGAACTTCAGGAGATTGCTCTTGCCTAGAAATCCTGTGTCTTTGTCCAAGACGTCGATCGAGATCGATGTTTTTCGGAGGACGTTTCTCTACCAGTACCGGACTGGGTCCAAAACTAGAGAACAGTAAAAATCACTGTGCCCCTGGTAGAGAATGGTACCAGTGGTAATGCCACTCTTATTGCCCTGTCTCTAACGACACAAAGAGCAGCACGGTGTGTGTTCGTTCGTTCGACACAGCGATTTTGGGTGTTTAGGTGTGAGTGTGAGATTAAGGGGGGTCCTAACCCTAAATGGAATTTTCTATCTCTAGGTCCTCTCTTCGCTCGGCGATGGCCCCAGGCGGCATCCATCCCTCACACACGTCTGTGTTTCCCCCCAAGGTTCCTTTGAGCGGGGGCCGGCCTCCCTCCCTCCAAGTCGAACCCAGGATTTTTTTTTTTTTTTCAAAAAAATTTGTAGGGTCCGAAAAAAAAAAGCTAAATAATAACGCGTTAAAAAAACACCCCATGTTCCTCCTCGTGATGATGATTTGTCGCCTCACCACCACCACCAAGGCCGCCGCCGCCGCCGCCTTGGAAGCGGCGGCCCGGGAAGAGGCGTTTTATCGGCGCAGGGGTTGGGTGTACGTGATCCAACCAAACCTCGGCCTGACCGGCGGCGGGTCGAGGTCAATGCACCAAGTCCACGAGGTCCTGGTCAGTGCGGGCATTCGAAGTAAAATGTACCAGGTGAACCCAAAATTCGCGACCGAGCGCTCGGTCAACATGAGCGCAGAGGAGCTCGAGGGTCTCCAGCTCGGCGCGGAGGACGTGCTCATTCTCCCAGAACTCGCCGAGTTCTCCGACGCTTTCGCGGAAAACGTCCGAGCGGCCGGCGCTGTCGTCCTCAGGTACGTCCTCGGCCTCCACCGTCGCTTCGACACTTTAGACCCGCGCGTGTTGCATGTTGCTCACTCCCACTTCATTCGCCGCCAGCTTTTGGGCTGCGTGGGTCCTGTCCTTGGTCCGCCGCCGTTGGAGGACCGCGTTTACCAACGATCTAAACGTCGCGCTCGTCGCGTCAAGCAAAAGCTGGTGCTGGTCGACGACGACGTCGCCGTCGACGTCGCACAGCTCGACAGGGCGTTGAGCCCGAGGGGGGGGCACGCGATCCGGTTTAAGGGCTTTGACCGCGACGCGACTCTCGACCTCTTCGAGAACGCCTCGGTCTTTTTCGACGGTTACACTCCGGGAATTGAACGAGGTCTCTGGGAGGCCGCGCTCTTCGACGTCAAGCCCCTTGTTCTCCGCCTCATCCACGGTGCGAGCGACGAGGATTTCCCGGAGATACCCCGCGTCGACCCCGGGGACGACCTCCTCGGCGCTCTCTTCGACGCGCTCGACGACGACGCGACGACGACGGATCTGATGAAAGCGCGCGCCGCCCAATGGCCCGCCGACTTCCGGGCGACCCTCCTCTCGATCGTCGACTCGCGCCTTCTCGACGTCCACGTTTCCCTCGACGCTTCCGCCGCCGCAAAAGCGGCGTGGCTCTTGCCGCTCTTCGTCTCGACGCTCTGCGTCCTGCCCCTCGCAAACCTCGTCGTCTGGCTTGCCCCGGGCCTCCTGCCCCCCACCACCCCCGAACCCGAGCACCACTACTGGCTCAGGATGCACCTCGGCCCCGCGGCCTTCGACCTTTTAGCCCATCTCGGCCTCCTCCCGAGGCTCCACGTGCTCTTCTTCTCTGGTGACGACGACCAAACACCACCACCGCGAAAAAAAAGAATAAAACCGAAGCGGCGGCGGCCCTTTGCGCTCCACGTGCCGCCGGGCTCCCTCGTGGTCGGCGACGCCGCGCTCGCCGCCGGGGGGACCGCCCTCGACGCCGCGCCCTCCGTCGCCTTCGTCTACAACGACGACGCCGTCGCGGCGCTCCTCACGTTGGCGTGCGTTCGTTACCTCATTCCTTACGATGATGTCGCTCATGTTCGTGCAGGCCGGAGAGCGCCCGACGCGTCGTCGCGGCGAGCGAGGGGTGGGACGCTGCCGCCGCCGCCGAACTCCGAGCGGGTGCGGCTCGACGCTCCAACGACATACACCGCGTCGCCCAGCGTCCAACCCCATCGCTCCCGCCCGCCGTCCGCGACCACCCCCTCTGGCAGACCATGCTCCCCCTCTTCCACTCGACCGCGCGCCTCGTCCTTCTTAGCAGCTAATACACGCGTTCCTGTGCCGCGGCCAGTCGTCCTTCTGACACCGCGCGCTGCAATACCGCACTCGTCGGCACCGCCCGCACCGCGCCATCTTCCGCAATGGCGCCTTGGGCGCGATGGCATAGCAGTTTCCGCACCGCAACGCGTCGCGCCTCCGCTCGAGCTCGGCCGCGTGCTCTCGCCACGCGATAACGTCGTCGACGCCGTACGTGACCTCCTCGCGATCGGGTCTCCTCTGCTGCACGATCCCGCCCGGAATATACCGCGGCGCGGGGGGCCAGGCCGCGACTTCCTCGGCAGCGACGCCTTCCCGGAGTCCCAAAGATTCCTTCCGCAACTCCTCGACCTCGGCCTCGTAACTCCGCTCGCGACTCTTGCGCGCCATCCTCTGCGTCGCCGACTCCGCCGGCGGCATCGCCTCCTTCTTGGCCTCGCGCCGCCGCCGCATTTCTTCCTCCCATTCCTCCTTGGACCCAAAGACGCGCTTCATGACTGACTGATACTGACTGACTGACTCCTCAGAGAAGGGTTTCGAGTGCTAGGGTTTGAGGGGAAGACAGTTTCTTGGCGAGCGATGAAGCACCTCGCCGTCTACATGATGCTCAAGATGGGCGGGAACGCCTCGCCCACGGCCGAGGATGTTACGACCGCCCTCGACTCCGTCGGCATCGCCAGCGACCCCGTAGTCTTGGAGCGAATGCTCGGCGAACTTGACGGCAAGGATATGGACGAACTTCTCGCTCTTGGACGAGCAAAGCTGGCGAGCTTCGGGGGCGGCGGCCGTGGCGGCGGCGGCGGTGGTGCCGGCGGTGGCGCCGCGGCGGCGGCCGAAGAGGCAGCAGTCGAGGAGAAGAAGGAGGAAGAAGAAGAGGAAGAGGAGATCGACATGGGTGGCGGCATGGACATGTTTGGCGACGGCGACGGCGGCGGCGACGACTACTAAACTATACGTATTGACGGTGGTGATGTGGCCCTCAGAGAGAGAGTTGGGTTGTGGCCTGTAGTGGAATTGTCCGTCAACCCTCGCGGATTCGATTCGTACGGGCTCCAAGGGTTTAGTGCCACATCATCATCGGGAGGCCGGGTGTCTCATGATCATCATCCTCAGCGGGAGTGTGTGCGTACGTCGCTGCCTCTCTTTTCCCGCCGTTGGCGAATAAACCAGAACGCCAGAGCTGAGACGACGCTGATATGGGGAGGGAAAATCTGCTGGTGGTCGCTCCGGTCGGACCACTTATTATTACTACAGAGAAATCTGCTGCCTCTTACCCTAATCCGTCTGTTGAGAACGTGATCTCTTCCTTACCCTTTTTGATATCTTCTTTACCCTTTCTTCTTCCTTTCTACATCCTTTCTACACAGTCCTCAATTAGTCCTCTGATATTTGTGCTCAAGCTCATCATCATGGTCTAGCGCGCCCCGAGGTATGTAGCACTATACACTTTACCTTTCTCGCGTAGTTCTAGATGCCGCCTGTCGTGTTCTGAGGATATAGGGAACATACCTTTTCTTTCCCCGAATTAAATACTTCCAGACGTTCATGATGAGACGGGATGGTTTCCCAGGTGACATACCACTGCATGCTAAATGCTCTGCAGGTTATGGGCCCAGGCGGGTCCCTGAGAAATCATGTGTCAAAGCGTGCACGTAGCCTATGGGTTTTGGACTGTTACCGCGCCGGTCCAGCCTCGCCACGCAAACACGCTTGTCAATATAACGCCATTACCATTGGGCTGTATGTAGCATATTTTGCACACGTGATCGCGTAACCTTGTGTGGACCTTTTCATAGTATCGTGTTGTCATGTTAATGTTGATGTGTGTGTAAGTTGGCTAACCTGCACTCTTGCACACATGTTATGGAATATTTTGGTTACGTCCACTCGTACATTCCATGGCAATGCACCTAACAAGCTCCTTGAGAGCACCAAAACTAACCAGCTGCCTGGCACCAAAACTAACCAGCTGCCTGAGTGATTACGCTTAGCGACACTACTCTGGACTCACAGCTTGCACAGTCGTCAAATAGACATTTTTCCATCGAAAACGAAGGAGTGTACATACAATGACACCGATAGACAGACCCCCTTAGAATGTCTAGACAGTGTCAACTGCGTGACCGAACCCACAGGTTCCCCGTCAACTGCTATGGCAGAACACGCAGCACGAGCCGCACCCAAGGCGATCACAGGTGCGGACATACTAAAGCTCGAAGCTCCTGTAGTTGAGTTTCTTAACGAAGGAAATCGATTTCAGCTTCAGACCCGCAAGGTATCCTTGCAAATTAAGCACATTAAGCAATTATTACGGTCCAGTCATGCCGATGCCTTCCTCGAGTACGACTCGTACGAAGCATACACTCGGTCATGCAAGGACTACGAGATCCTCCGGAATCAAATTCTCGATCGCGTTTTCCTGGAATGGAAGACCGATAGGGCTGCTGATCTCCGTTTAGCTGTTGATGAATTGCCCCCTGAGTATCAGGAATGGCACTTCACCAATGAAGCTTTCCCCAACTTACCTGATGCAGAAGTAGCTCAGCTAGCTACTGTCTGTTACGACAATGAAGTCAAGGCATTACGCCCTGAAATCAATCCTCGTTTCTTAGAAGAGGAACGAATCTTAAATCGCGCGCACCCGAAAGCATTAGCTTTTGACACCCGTGTTCGTGCCCCTGTTACCATGCTTTCGTTAACTGCTGCTGACTGGCACACTTATCAGAACACGTATGCTACATTCTTGCATACTTACTTCAATCTTGAAAGTGTTGGAAAACCAGCACTTGCGGCCTGGCCCGCCATCAATGAGGTGTATAACAAAAGTTATTTACCCAACAAGGCTCGAGCCATTATGCTCATTGCCTTTAGTCACTACGAGTCTGTTACGACTACTGATGTGTCCTACCTGAAACAGCAGTTTATCTAAGTTGTTTATAATCCTAACTGGTATGTCCATGTGTCTTTATTGAAGCTGCCCTCGCATTTAGACAAATCTCTAACCAACTTAACCAGGAAGAGACTGATCTTCAATTCGACTTTGGCACTCTTTGTAGAAAATTTTATGAAGAGATACATCGGCATTATGCCGATAATACCAGCAACAATCGTTACGATCGTGGTTGGGTAGATTGGTGTTATATGTATGAAACTCGATCTTCATCTCGGCCTGTGCCAGACGCTGAACGATTGTGTCACCCTACCAACCCTAGCTATATCTTAGAATACGCATTAGACTTGTATAATGTAGTATCAAATGGGTCGAACAAAAGACGCTTAGAACGCCCTGTTTCTTGGCAACCCTACGTCGAAGGATTGACACCTCAACCAAAGCCAAAATTACTACTTACCAACACGTTGGACTTATCAGACAAAAGTCTGACTCAAACTGCAAACACACTCGCGTCCATTACTTCTGCTCAACCAGGAACATCTTCCACGTTTAACGCTAGACGCTTGCGTAACTCTAACGATGCTCGCCAGCCTTTCTCTCGCAGCGATCTATCTTATTATCGTTCTGGTGATTCTTATGTCACCAAGAAAACTGCTGGACAGTCCCATGACCGTCAAATTACCCCCGCACTTTCGACAGGTCCTCTCCATCTAACATGAAATTATTAGACCGAACGAAGCACACCTTAAATACACTCCAAGAGCAGTGTAGTGAACTTACGAAGCATGTGACGGATAATGATACCACGGCTCAGCTACAACAGAACATCACCAAGTTATTTGAGACTCTATTGCAATCCGCTGATATTCTGTCAACGACATCTACTGAGGACAACAGTGACTTACTTCGCCTAAACGAACAACTCATGTTCGCAGAAGACATCATTTATGATGTAGACGTTCATCTATCCTCGACCGAAAAGTCGTTAAACTACGTGGAGCCACAACATCATACTGTTGCTACTGCTCCCACCCCAAAGGCAACTCCTACTACAGATACCAAGGATGCCTCTAACACGCAGGGTAATCCCTCCGATATTGTGCCTAACTTCTTTACTGCTTCCGCCATCTCGGCTTTACCACCAGCGTTACTGTCCTCGCTATCTTCACAGGTCCAATCAGCCATCAACCAACCACCACAAGCCGAAACCACAAGGGATGTCGATCAGACCTCGCTATCATCATTTGATGAGAAGCACGGCATGGCTGATGAGGCTGACGAACCATCACCACCTGTTCAACCGATTATCATTCCAACTCATCTGTTATTTCTGGAGAACTCCTTCACTGCCAGCCTCTCCACTACTTGCCCGCATTCGGAAAATGCTCTTCTAACGAAATATATGAAGGTAAACAGTGTCCCCCAACATTGTTCCTTCTTATATTTTGACTCTTGTGCTACCATCTCATTGATGTCCACGTACGATTTTGCAATACCAAATCATATTATTCCACTGGACTCCAAATACGCGCCGATTGTTATTCAAACTGCCACTGGACAACAACGTGCCTCACATATGATGCTAACACGTAATATAATTGTTCCCCTACCAGATCACCCACAAATTGGCTGCGTCAAGATTGACATCGCTTTATGTCTTCAGCCAGTGCACGACCGACATCTCGCTATTCTGAGCATGCTCGAGTGGAACCAGACGAACCTGACCACTGTGTTCAATGATCGATCTGAGCCAAAGCTCAGCGCTGTCACAAGCCGCATAGACAAAGATGCGAGTATTCCCATGCACTACGTAGCAGCTAATTTACCTGCTCTCCCTTGTCTCACCTACAACATCTCTCGCGACAAGCAACTTGAACTACGCTCCCTCGCATTTCCGCTCAAGCGATACCACGAAAACAGGGATCTACTGGCATATTACAACTATCTCCTCAAGAGAGTTTTACCAGATCGCCCGTGGATTAGCCCTTTGGTTCTTAATCTTCGGAAACAGAACAAGTTTGTCCAGCAAAACACACCGCCATTAACATGATTACTCTCTCGCCCAGTGTTTCTCTCACAAGAGACCAATCTTCGCAAACCCTCTGTCATGTTGCTCTGTTCTGGTTTGTCAACCCCAGCGTCCCTGTCTCAAGCCACTAATGACCTAGGCTTAAATATCAATGTAAAAGTTGTTGTTGAGTCTGATGATACGCTTGTGCGCATGTTACGCCACCGTTTCCCTACAGTATTATTATTTGAATCTTTACCCGCCTTTATCAACCACCTTCACCAACTCTCACCAGAGGAAAGGCGCAAATTTTATTGCGATATTATTGAGATAGCTCCTCCTTGCACTAACAGGAATCTACTAAAGCAGCATAATACCGAAGACTTACACAGCCTGCTCGACGACTCTCTGTTCGACAGCATGCTGTCTGTCATCAAACTTCTCCAACCCTTGGTACTACTGGCTGAGATGACACCACCCCACAAGTACTGTCATCAAGACCACATAACTGTGCCCAATCTCATCCATGCCACACTCGATTACCGTGTCGATGTTGTTGACAGGTTCCCGACCTACCTCTGTGGCGACTACCAATCTAGGGAAAGATGGATCTGCATCGCACGCAGGTATTCTACTGGACCAATCAACTTACTGTCATGGCCTATCCACCATCCACGCCCCTTCCTTAGGATCGTGGATGGCATACAAGCCATTCCTAAGCGACTTTGGCTACCCAAACACATCGCCAAAGATTGAATCCGGGTGTTCCCCGATCCTCCATATGTCCCCGTTCCTAAATCGTTTGCACCTTACTCTCGCACAGGTTCTGTTCAGCTTACTATGGCTGACCTTGAAACACTCAATATGCTATTTTTGCGCCTTCACTCACAACAGGCTCACGAGCAACGCACTCACTTTGTTCAATCCGAGTGTACTTATCATCAGCTGTGTTTCAAACGCTCCTCCATAGATCCACTGCCTCATGCAACTAACCCACTTCACTTCAAGGCTTTTACAATCCTCTATAACGTGTTTGCCAGATTGCACACTAACTCACCCGCTCCTGTGTCCTATTACATAACCGTTTTCGAAACTGACCAACCGTCACATAGGTTACTACTTACAACCTCATCAACATCACATAATACCTACTTCCTAACCGGCGGCCACCATTCTGACGGCAACCTCACCATAGAGAACGCCGCCACCAAATATCACACTTCCATTGGCGCGTTTGGAAGCACGCATACATTTACTGCCTCCAACGTTCCCCACGACAGAGAGAGATCTTTATATTTGGAGCCGTTTATGGGTTACTTGTGGATAATCCAAGCCCTTCCTCAAGTTGGCTCCGCTGCCGCCTATGGCACCGCCATACAAAGGCTCTTGTCCAGATGCTCTCATGTGATGCCTGGCTGCCTTACCTACAAGGCCACCGACAACTCTTTCGACTACAAGGATTCTCATTTTGCTCTGGAAGATCACCACCTATCTCATAGTCGCTATATAGGGTATCTTCATGGCCTGATCGCCGACTGCGGTTGCGATGGAGGACGGTGCCTCATGAATCCTGAGCCTTGCGAGGGCATCCGCCCTCCCGGCGTAGGTTGGCACCTATTCGCCTCCCGGGCGGGCCGGTTGGCAGCCGGAACGTTCGCAGTGGGACGGGGTATGGCCGGGGGGCGCAGACGGAAGGTTATCGACGAGTTGGTTGTCAGTCACATCGCGGTCTCCTCGTCGCATGGCAACAAGCTTGATGGTCACTCTCCGCCGACCGACCTTTCGGCGCTCCTCGTCTACAGGCCCGTGATTCCGGACTGGCTCCTGTCGGTCTGGCCTGGCTCCCATGCTCGGGAGAGGTCTGAAGTTAGTTAAGTTAGTTCATGGAAGTGACCGCGAACTTGGCTCTAAAATCCACTCCATGCTTGCTCCATTGCCCACCGTCCGAGGGTGTGCCAACATTATTTTACTCGACCCTCGCAACGGGAAATTACGCTACCCCACTCGACCGGAGTTGATTCGTGCTAACAACCACACCAAACAACAGGAATCTTTCCTCTTGTCTCTTCGCCCCGACCTTTGCTGCGACATGCTCAGCAATGCTCTGCCTGCCGGTACATACAGCACACTGTACAAGCACCTTTCGCTCCTCGTTGCCGATATTAAATCTCTTATGTTGGACCCTACCTTCCAACATACTGCTGCCGTGACGAAGAAATCCTATGTATCCAACTTCATGACCTTTGATCAGATCTCCACCACGTGCAGCACAGATACCCTTGTCTTTGGCACAAGCCTTTATGACGTCTATCTCCAGCAACTGCTTGACCGAAATGTCGTTAAACTATATATCCTCGTCCTACGAAGATACTGTCGCTACTCGTGATGATGAGGATGCACCTCCAAGTGACCCTGCTGTGCACCAGGATGACGACGCACCGCCTCCTCCTGCCTTGGACACCGAACTCAAGTTCGATGTTCGGCGCAAACGTCATATCCCCGCTCATCCCATTCCTCGCAAGTCCTTCGCACATGGATCTGCCGAATACCTCAACGCCAAAGAACGTGCCAATCGCTTCCACCGGGTGCACCACTGCCCCGACAACGTCGCTGCCAAGGCCCCCAACGTACTGGCTCGCCCTGGCTTCTCTGCCTCAGACTTACCGTATCGCGACTTATGCACCGACTGCATCGCACACAACAAGCGCCACCCGCACGAGCACTTCAATCCGACCAAGCCCTCTTTTGAGCAAACTCACAAAGCCGGCGAAGTCTGGGCGTGCGACGGCGGCTATGTGACCATCCCATCCGAATGGGGAGGCTTCACACATATTATTGTGTTCAAGGAGCTTATCTCGAAGTTTCTCTTGGTGTACTTTACACGAACCACCAACGCCACGGAGTTCACTCAAGCTCTGGACGTTCTGTATGACTTTTGTCGTACACAACTCAACGTGCACCTGCGCACCCTCTACTCAGATGCTTTCAAGCCCTATTTTAGCCAGTACATTACCGCCCCGTACCGCGCCGATAAGGGCATTCAGCTCATCGCTTTCCCGCCGTACATGCACCACTTTAACTTTGAAGTTGAGTCAGCCATCGGCTTCATCGCCTCCGCCTCCTCAACTCGCCTTCGCTCTCTCCTTAATGCTCATTATCGTGGCTCCAAGATCGTGGAACCAGCCATCATGTTTCCCTGGGCGGTGATACACACCATCCAAAGCTACAACCTTCTCCCGAACGCCACGCTCGAGCGCATTCACCATGCTATCCTGAGTCCGCAACAGCTACTCTGCAATCAACTGAGCACTCCCCAGCATGACATGCTCAAGATCTTCGGCGCTGAATGCTACCTTCTATTGGAACCCCACGAGCACCATAAGTGGGAACCGTGCCGCCGCAAGTACTTATATCTATGTTGCGCCAACGCGCAAAACCCGCTCGTCTCCCTACGTGTTGACCATATTGCCGACGTCGTCCTCAACCCTGAAAACGGACAAATCCGTGTTTCGTCCAAGCTGCAATTCCTCTACATGCTCCAGCATCATACTCCTGATCCTGAACTTGCTCCTCCGCCTCACGCTCCTTCTGCGCCTTTCTCGCTCACACCCCACGCTGCTATCCAAGACCATTTCATTCAGAGGGGGACACGGACACCTCATCCTCAGAGGGGGCACTCTCCACCTCCCTCAGCTCCTTCTTCGTCCCCTGCTCCTGCTTCTCCTCCCCCTTCCGACGCTCCCGTCGACGATTCTGGCTCTATGCCACCGCCGACCTTGCTTCCTTCTTACAAAGACCTTTTCGCACAAGATGACCTCATTCTTGTCCCAGGTTCCAAACAACCTAACACCCGCAAGGCAACCTCCATGAAAAATATCCAAGCCCGGCTGCACGCGTCTACTATTGGTGCTTACAAAGCCGCTGGTGGCAAACTCGCCGATTTCCGCTGGGATCTTCGCCACCACTTTCTTACATTCAAGTCTCCCGCTCTCTCCGCCCTTCATATCAATGGTGGCATCCTCTGGTCTGGTATCTGCTCAGAGGGGGAACATGCGTTGTTAGCTCGTCTTCTTCTCCCGTTGCGCACTGACTTACTTGCCCGTTACCCGCACGTAAATGGTTACTTCGCCCACGCTAAGTGCGCATCCAGCATCCCAGCCGCAGCCTTTCTAACTGCTGATGGCTCACCTACGTGCCCCATTCCTCAGCCTCTTTTAGCTGCGTTCGCTGAGCACGCTGCTGCCTTTGGCATCTCTTCCTTACAGTATGCACTTACGTATCTGGCGCCGACCAGCTTTATCGATCACAACTCCTCCGAGTTTGGCGCTAATTCTGCATCTCTGTCTGACTTGGAGGAATACCTTCTGGTCTCTACAGAGTATATCACGCAGGTCTTACATGCCGACCCTACTATCCATATTCAACTGGAATCTGCTTCTTCTACTCCTCCTACTGACGCTGTTTCCGCTTATCCCGAAGTCGCGCACACTGCCTCGACCGCAACGTCGTTAAACTATAATTCACCAGCCACTGTTGGTCCTGACGAATATAAGGTCCAAGAAGCGGACGTTTCCATCGACGAATATAAACTTAGGTGCCTCCACGGTATGTCGCCTGAAAACAGGCACGCCTACCTCAAGGCCATCGCCAAGGAACTCCACGACATTATCCGCTTTGGCTGCTTCAAAGTTTTTTTACCCGACGGTGTCTCTCGCCCTATTGACAGCAGGATGGTGCTGAAGATTAAAACAGACTCTGCAGGCAAATACATTAAGCACAAGGCTCGCCTCGTGCTACGTAGCTTCCTAGCATCCCTTGGCGCCGATTTCTTTGGCACCTTCAGCCCAATGGCCACAATGACTGCAATCCGGGTACTACTGGCTATTGCTGCATACAAGCAATTGCCTGTCTACCACGCAGACGTCCCGAACGCCTTCGTTCAGTCTGACATTGATGCCAACGTCTATGTTCAGTTACCAGACGGCATCAAGCTTATCGACCCCGATGACGCTAAGTACAAGGGCCGACGCCTACCGAAACTGCTGAAGTCACTTTATGGACTTCGTCAATCACCATCTCTTTGGAACAAAGAGATAGACGGCTTCTTCCGTAGCCTTGGCTACAGGCGCCTGCATTCGGACTCTTGCCTATATGCTCGAGTATCCGCACATGCTAAGTTCGTCGTATGCAGTCTGTCTGTAGACGACATTGTTATTGTGTCCAATGATGACACTCTTCGTACTGAGTTACAGGATGCCCTTCACAAACGGTATGCTGTAGAGCAGTTTGAACCTGTCCATACCCTCCTAGGCATGCGTTTGTGTCGCACATCTGATGGATCCATTTCTCTGGATGTGCAAGCCAAGCTTGATGAACTCTTCGCTGATCACCCTGTCTTGCAGCAACTGACTCCGCTTAAATACCCTATGTCATCGTCCTTCAAGTATAAAGATGGCACTCCCAGCTCTGAAACAGAGTTGTACATCAACTCACACTTTGCCACCCTCCTTGGCAGGCTGGTGTTCATGCAAGTGGCCTGCAGACCTGACTTCTCGCAAGCCTTGGGCAGATGTTCACGTGGTATGCATGCACCCACGTATGTTCACGTTCAAATGCTAGAAAACCTGCTCCGCTACTTGAGGAAGCCGGGAAACCGCTCACTTCGCCTCTGGTTCCATCCTAAAGGTAATGCTATTGAAGCTCACCTTCGCACTGTCTCCGCTAATCGAATTGATCTTTCCACTGTGGTTGACTACCAACCGCAGGATGTATCCACTGGACAGTTTGATCCCTTAGTTGCCATGGTTGACGCTGACAACGCCCCTTCCTTAGCACAGGAAGATAGGAAATCTACCACCGGGATTGTCTTCTATCTTTTCAACTGCCTTATAGGTTGGAAAAGCAAGCTTCAACCGATTGTCTCCTGCTCAACTCACGAAGCTGAGTTGATTGCCCTCAGTATTTGTGCTGATGAAGCTGTTTGGCTACGCAAGCTGCTGTTGGAACTCTCCTTTGTCGTCAACCCCACCTTCTACGTCAACAATGTTAATGGTGAGAACACCGCTGATCCTGTTGATTTCGATGACAATGACAACCCAATTGCTGAAGATATGCGCTTCATCAGAAGCCTACCTCTCCTGTCTGACAATGCCGCTGCTGTTCACACCTCTAATAACCCAGATGGATCCTCTCGATCCAAGGCACTGTCGACCAGATGGTTTAAGATCCGTGAGTACATCACGCTACAGAAAATTCGAGTCCATATGTTCCCGGCAAGCTAAACGTGGCTGATGGTTTTACAAAGCCACTTGCTGCTGAGTTCTCCACTTTTCGTTCTCTACTCGGTATGCATCATGCTTCTGACAGCAAGCCTTTACAGGATTGAAGATGCCTAACCCTAGTGACCGCAACGTCGTTAAACTAGCCCTGGCTCTACCTTCTTTTGCCACAAATTTTTTGTACGCGTTTGAGTGTCGCTCATGTCTTTTTCTTGGTACTCCCGTGGCCGCGGCATCTCCCCAGTCGTTCGAAGGACAGTCCCACGCTCGCTCTCCACGGCCGAACCTTCTCCCAGGTTGTCGCAAAAGCGACAACCCATGACCGCTGTTACTGCTACCTCACAGGCTGCTGCTGTTGCACCGACACCAGCCGAACATACCTTACCTCAATCGCTAACGCTCCAGGACGGCCTCAGCATGGATTATGCTCTGTACGAACGGGGAATCTCTCTCCTTGAGAACTTCCGTGTCCCTGTTACCCCATTTTTCTCTTCTTTTATGCGAGTGGAACTCATCACTGCCCTAAACTCTATCTATGAGTCTACTGACTTTTCATTGTTTGTGGAACTGACCACATTCATATCCATGCGCTTACCCATTACTATACCTTGGGAAGCTGCTCCTGCTATTGCTTCTATTGGCTGCTACAGAGGCCCCAAACGTGAACGTTTCATTTTGTCGTCTTTTTGTACGCAATGCCTCAATGATCTTGGACAACCGACTTTCCTTGTCTAGACCACGTACAGTTCCAAGGCGCAAACACCTCGTAAACTCCCCACTGGGGAGATTTGACCCTCTCCGGGTACATGGTAGAGACTGCGTGCAGTCTTAGGCGTGTACAGACCATTCCGCTTGTCACATGCTACTACACAAGGTAGGGATTTAAGCCCTAACTCCTTAGGAACATTAAGTCCCATAGAAGCGTTTACACTGACAACGAGGAACGAAGCCTCTGTTAATTAAACAGAAAACCCCGTACCTGACGGTACGCACCTGGAGGCCTACTCCATGTTGTAAGAGAGCTTCAGACTGTATTCTTCATAGTCATGAATAGTAATTGCGGAAGGGGTAAGGAAGGAAAGAGGGAAAGCCGTATTGCGGAGAGAAAACCCTCTGGTGGAGAAAGGTGTGAAAGGAGTGAGATGTTCCAGTGTCGTACACATAATAAATAGTGTAGCTCTCTGGACCCCCTCAACGTGTGAAAGAATGGTTTATGCATTTCAGACGTTCTTGAGGCGGAACTTGTGCAGTGTACATGAGAACAGCGAACAATTGAACAAACAACAACAAAACATGACAGATTTACTATGATGTCGAGCGCGTCGTGATATTACGTAAAGAAGCGGCATCCACAACATCAGATGTGTGGTCCAATTCATCCTCGCTATTATCTTCCAGTTCCTTTAACTCTGGAGAGGACGAATTATGATCTTCGGAGGATTGGTCGTTAGCAGTATTATTTGTAGTAATAGCATCACTCAAGGTGACCAAGGGTGCCATAACAGACGAGAGGAAGGACATAGCTGCATCCGGTGTTAAAGCGTGCAGATCCAATGCAGGGATAACATGATCCTGTGCATCAGACATAGCGGCATGTAAGTTATGAGCTGCATCGTCGATTAGAGTTTGCTGTGCCTCATCATACGTATTTGGAGGGAACTGTCCAATAGACGAAATGAGCGAGCGTGAGATTATGTGGACAAAGACAGCTAAGGTTGGTATTAAGCTATCCTGATGCATCTGAAGGCTTGATAGTATGTTATCTAAGAGCGCAACGTGTTTAATATTCTCGGTTACTTGAGTGTTTAGGGTGTCGTAAGCTTCTCGCATCTGGGTTAAGTTCTTTAGCGCAACCGATAGCTGTTGATCTCGTGCCATCAATTGCTGCTCGCTGTTAGTGAGACGTGAGGATAAAGACTGAATCTCTCCTTTTAATTGGCGTAAAGATTCAGTCATGTTGTCGTTAGCTTTATCCGGCGAGGGTTCAGCGGATGGATTTTCGACTGGTGCTGGTGTTACACATTCAGATAATGTATTACAAGTGCAGGCCAGTAAGTTCACCTAGTCCCAATCTCTAACCCCAGTAAGTTTACCTAATCCCAGTAAGTTTCATATAAGTTCACCTGGTCAGTAAGTTCACCTAGCTCACACCCACTCCTTCGAGCTCGTCGCTCTCGCCTCCGCCAATCTAAGCTGCTTTGATCCGCACGCGCCGCCAACCTTTGAGTTTACTCTAAAAACTTTACTCTGAAAACCCCAGTATGTTCACCTGGTCCCAGTAAGTTCACTTATAGTGCGCGTGTAGACGCCGGGAGGGGGCTTATCGGTATTGCGCAGCACGTGTGGGGTAGGGTGGAGTCGTCGACCCAGATGAGTTTACCCTCGGGGATGCCGATCGACAGAGAGCCACGTAGAGCTGGACGTGGCAGAAGACGGGCTTGGGAAAGAGGACGCCGACCTCGCGGGGCGTCTGGCCCTGGCTCTTGTTGATCGTTTGGCGTAGGTGGGCCTTAAGCGATACAGGTTGGAGGAGCCTCGGTGACAACGACACGATCGATCATGTATCTGGTACCGTTGCAGTGGCCGTGCGACGGGTCGAGGTCGCGAAGACTTTAAGCTCGCGATCAAAGTCAGCATCCCGTTGGTTGTCAGGGAGTTGAAAACTCTACTGTAAAGAGCGAGGCGTCGTCTTCCGACCCAGCCTAGTCAGCCGAAAAGAACTCCGACGCCTCGTCTCCGGGAAAAAAAGGCCGCGGTCATGCGCGCGTTGTCAGCATCGACAACATCGTTTCGACGGGGCGTGAGAATGGCGCGCTGAAAGAGCCGCCGCGGGTCGTGGAAATAGTCTGCGAGGTCGCCGTAGACGGCTTGGAGGATCACTGTCTGGCTCTCGCGCCTACGTGATCCTTACTCTCGCGCCTACCTGATCCTTACCCTAAATCGAGGGACAAACACTGCTCCCCACACGCACCCCCCCCTCTTAACAGTCCTAACTACTAATCGACAGATGTTTGTCTGTCTGTCTGTTTGTTTGTCTGTCTGTTTGTCCCTCGATTTAGGGTAAGGATCAGGTTGGCGCGAGAGTAAGGATCAGGTAGGCGCGAGAGCCAGACAGTGATCCTCCAAACCGTCTACGGCGACCTCGCAGACTATTTCCACGACCCGCGGCGGCTCTTTCAGCGCGCCATTCTCACGCCCCGTCGAAACGATGTTGTCGATGCTGACAACGCGCGCATGACCGCGGCCTATTTTTCCCGGAGACGAGGCGTCGGAATTCTTTTCGGGAGACTAGGCTGGGTCGGAAGACGACGCCTCGCTCTTTACAGTAGAGTTTTCAACTCCCTGACAACCAACGGCATGCTGACTTTGATCGCGAGCTTAATGTCTTCGCAACCTCGACCCGTCGCACGGCCACTGCAACGGTACCAGATACATGATCGATCGTGTCGTTGTCACCGAGGCTCCTCCAACCTGTATCGCTTAAGGCCCGCCTACGCCAAACGATCAACAAGAGCCAGGGCGCAGACGCCCCGCGAGGTCGGCGTCCTCTTGCCCACAAGCCCGTCTTCTGTCACGTCCAGCTCTACGTGGCTCTCTGTCGATCGGCAACCCCGAGGATATGCTCTTCTGAGTCGACGACTCCACCCTACCCCACACGTGCTGCGCAATATCGACCGATAAGCCCCCTCCCGGCGTCTACACGCGCACTGTAGGTGAACTTACTGGGACCAGGTGAACTTACTGGGGTTTGAGATTGGGACTAGGTGAACTGAGTGACCAGGTGAAACTGGGACCAGGTGAACATACTGGGGTTTTTAGAGTAAAGGGCTTTTGCGTGCGGATCAAAGCAGCTTAGATTGGCGGAGGCGAGAGCTACGAGCTCAAAGGAGTTGGTGTGAGTTAGGTGAACTTGCTGACCAGGTGAACTTATACGAAACTTACTGGGACCAGACCTGAACTTACTGGGGTTAGAGATTGGGACTAGGTGAACTTACTGGCCTGCACTTGTCGACATTTAAAGACAAACAGACAAACAGACAGACAAACATCTGTCGATTAGTAGTTATAAGATAAGATCTGAAAATGCATCAATTATAGCAGAGGGATAGTCAACCTGGACTAGCACGTTTTTAAAAGAGGATTGGTGCTCAGGTGAAAGTTGACGAAAGTAATTGAGCATTGGCGGTACGGTCTCGGAGGAAGTGGCATTAAGTTGGTGAGAGACATCATTAACGAAGCTTTCAATGAGCACATTAAGTAGCTCATCAGGATTGGTCACTACACATGTTTTATCTTCAACGGACTGTAACAATGACCAAGCAACTACAAGAATCTCAAGATTTACACTCGAAATATAAGGCAGCTGTAACAAGAGAGGAGCATTGGCGTCAGGGTTGACGATGATTTTAGAAGCATCGACGTTAAAGCTCGCCATACATTGCATGAGCGCCTCTTTGAGCAATTTATTGATAGCAATGGACTTTCCAAGGCGGAGAATGATAGCTCTCATGTGTGCAGCTGGGTCATTATAGCATGAAAGATGAAACGGTTGTCGACTGTTGCGAATTAACGCTGTCCCGTGCAGTGACAGGTTACACATGACACGAATCAACAGAAAGAAGGGACGCGGTACGTCAAAACAATGCGAAGCGTGTTGTTCTGACGCGAGATGGTCTTCGATGATTTTAAGAATCTTGTCCGTTTTCAGCTCATCTTCAGTACATATTGCGAGTACAAGGGGTGTACCTGGCGCAATGGTTTTATTATAACATCGGGTACAAGCCACATGTACTTTGATAACCCCTTTAATGGGTGGGTAGCGATGAAAGCGAATACCTTCATTGGGTGGTATGTTGGGCGCGTTCCGGATGCGCTTGGTCTTTACACATAGCAGAGAGCTCAAGAATTGGAGGTTGTCCACACAATTTGTTTTTTGTGCCTCCGTAAGCAGGTGTTGGATGGACTGATGCCAACATTGAGGATCTTTAGGTGGTGGTAGTAAGAAATTGGGTGGCTGGGTGCCAAGTGAAAGAACATCTCCAAACATCATCGCCATAGCATCAAATTTACAGTGCTTGAGCAAGAAGTATTCGGACTTTGCAGCATGCGATTTAGTTTGTTGTTGGACAGTTGCCTTAGGTGTCACGGGCGTGGACTGATTTCCTTGAGCAACCGACAGGTACGTTTGATGCTTCTGATTAGGAGAACTAGTTGGAGCAACGCCTGGATGTAATGCATTAAAAGGGGAGGATAATGATGACACACCACCGCGGCCACGGTTCAGTACAGAATAACGTCGGCTCGCAGCATCCTTATTCTTGGTAGGGTTCATGTCATAGAGATCCCCGCATTGCGTATTTCATTTCATTTCACATTTTAGCGAGACACGGTACTGTTGTATATAAGGGTTAGTTTAACATTTTTTCGCATGTAGTGAAGGGTAAGGGTCAACCATCTTGCTGAGCTATGGGTTGTTGTAAGCCAAGTAACGTGCGGAATCTGCTAAAGAGCGGAGCTCCGAAGGGGTTAGTGAATCCGTCAGCGATGTTTTTGAGTACCGGAAACATGATGTAGACGTATACGTTTTAACTGTACGTAATCGCGAGTACGGAACCAGCGTGTGCTGATAGCTTTAGCCTTAGTCGCACTGTCGGGATATTTGATAGATGGATAGCAGAAGCAGAATCCCCAAGAATAGGGCTGTTACGTATGAGCGACGTGTCTGATGGGAGAGGGTTGTCATGAACATCATAATCTAATAGCAAGTCTTTCCCTGGAGGTTGGCGAAGATAGTAGTATGGGTTTATAGCGAATACCATTTCCGTTAACAATTTGCGTAACCAGACCACATCATCGGCACACATATTAAGGGCGACAAGTTCACTCTCATGAGTAGAAGTAGCTGTGATAAGCTGTAATTTAGACTTCCAAGTGATGATAGAACCGAACAAAAAGATGGCGTAACCAGTTGTAAACTTGCGGTCTTGTTCATAAGAGGGTGCGTTATCGGCATCAACGAACGCGACCAATGGATCAAAGTTACCTGAATGGACTTGTTCTTTAGTGTAATCCAACATGGTTGACATATCAGTGCGATTGCCGATGAGAAGTCTAAGATGGTCCATTAGAGCGGAAGAGCCAGAGTAGTACCATAGTCGAAGATTGCGATTTTCGGGCTTGCGCAAGTAGCGGAGAGTTCCCGTTAGTACTCGAACATGCAGAAATGCTGGATTATGCATTCCTCGGGAACAACGACTAAGGCTTTGGGATAGGTCAGGGCGACAGGCCAACCGCACAAAAGTGAGCTTGCCAAGTAAGGTGGAGAAGGTGTGAAGATAAAACTTGTCCATATCAGAAGATGACTCTCCAGTTTTATAAGTGGTTGATGGTGACATCGGTGTAGAAGTAGGACGTAATTGCATCAAAATGGGATACTCTTCGAACAATGCATCAAGTTTAGCTTGACAGTCAAGTGATATAGAGCCGTCAGTAGTGCGCGTTATGCGCATGCCTAAGAGAGTATGAACTTCTTCAAAGGTGTCGACTGAGTAGTCCTTTTTCAGGGCTTGCTGGAATTCACGACGTAGAGTTTCCGAAGTGCAAGTGACAACAACGTCATCCACTGAGAGCGTGCAAATTAAAAACGTAGCATCAGCTTGGACTTTAGCGTAAATGCAGGTATCTGTTCGAAAGCGTGTATAGCCTAATGAATCAAAGAAGCCATTTATGGTTTGATTCCAAAGGGCAGGACTCTGTCGTTATCCACAAAGGGATTTAAGTAGTTTTGGGAGACGACGTCCTTGATATTTTGTATCTTCAGGATCGAGTAGGTAAATGCCTTGTGGCAATTTGACATAGACATGAGAGTCTATGGGAGCTTGAACGAAAGCGTTAGGTACATCAACGTGGTAGACTGGAAGTCGTAGATGAGCTGCGAGCGCCAGAACACAACGGATGCCAGTAAGCTGTGCCATAGGACTGAGTGTGTTAAAGAAATCTGTGCCCAGAGAGGCTAAGAATCCTCGTAGAACCAGGCGTGCCTTGTGCTTTAGATATTCACCTGCAGCATTGGTTTTTATACGTAGGACGAGGCAGGTGTCAATAGGTTTTGAGTTGACCATTGGCAACGCGAGTTTAAAGCAGCCAAACTTAACAATATCAAAAATCTCTTTGGAGATAGCGGAGATATAGGCTTTACGATCAGCGTCTGAGAGACCTTTGAGGTAGTTCGACTCATATTCATCAATCTTGATATCTTTGTCTTGAATTTTATATTCGTCCGGGCCAACAGTGCTGGGGTCTTGAGCCGTAGTAAGATGAATGATTGCGTAAGAGGCGACATTATCGTTAGTGTGAGCGTAATCGGGGTCTTCGACAAGTTGAACAACTAGTAGAACAGCATCTCCAAAGTGGGCCTCAATGTAATGCGATTGCACGGTGATGTACTCTTCGATGGCGGAGAGGTGAGGCTCGGAGGCACCATAAGGAGCGTCATTATGATCCAAAATGGAATGGGGTGTGAGCAAAGCATAAGCATATTGAGCGGGAGGAACTCGAAAAGCTTGAGCGTGTTCGGAAATGAGATGAACGAGAGCACGAGGAAGGTGAAAGTCTGCAAGGCTGACGTCGTCGCAGAAATGAACATGAGTGGCATCAGGCGATGGATGGCTACGGCTCCTATGACACATAACGGAAGAAGATTGTGAAAGCGCTTGGTGAACATGGTGATGAAGGGATGGTGTAAGTTCCCCCTCTGGATGTATAGCCGTCCAGTGGATGCCATGGGCAAGATGAAGGGCGTGGAGGGTGGGATCGCAGAAAGTTATGTACTGCTTGGAGAGGTCATACTTGAAGTCGGCAAGCGTACCACCAACTTGTTTATAAGCGGCAACAGTTGGCGAGGCAATACGAGTGAGAACGTCCTTGAGATGAGTCTTGCGACGAGGTTGAGGGTGATGAGGTCCACGGGTGAGACGTAGGACATCCTGGGAATAGAGAGACCGATAAGAAGGCAAAAGGGGGAAAGTGTTGGAGGACACTTCAGACGTAGGAGGTGTGGAAACGGCGGGTGCAGACGCAGCTGGAGCACATGCGGGAGCGGGAGAGGGAGCATGGAGATGAGAAGAAGGAGTCCCCCTCTCGTGGTCAGTGTCGGTAGGCATAGCATTCCCCCTCTGCGCCGCATCATTGGGGGTGCTGTGAACAGAGAAGGGAATGTCGGGTGAAGGTGCGGGAGGTGGATGTTGTTCATAATCAGGAGGTTTAGAAATAAGATGAGGGAAGGTAAGTTTAGAGGAGACACGGACTTGGCCGTTTTCAGGATTAGGGACAACATCGGCTAAATGATTAACATGGGGTTTTATTAATGGGTTTATAACATTAGCACCACATAAGCAGACGTAAGGACGACAGCGAAGCTCATATTTATGAAATTCGTTAGGTTCCAAATGCAGGTAACAAACAGAGGCATAAGGTTTGAGGTAGGCCTGTTGGGGAACATTACATTAATCCAACAAAACATGTTGGGGGCTTAGGACTTTATTATAAATACGTTCGAGAGAAATGTTAGGAAGGAGAGTATACGATTGGACAGCATGTATAACAGCCCACGGGTAGTGTGGTGCCGGATCTGTTAGGGGGTGACCTTTATAGGGTACATTAAGCATATGCCGGAGTCGTGTAGACGCGGCAGTGGCTATGTGACCAACAGCGGCTTCTACTTCATGATTAAAGACATGTAAGTAAGGGGGGAACGCGGACATATTAATACCGTGTTCAACACGAAAGGGAGTTGTAACATGCTGAGATAAATAGGGTTTAAAAGAATCACAATAAATTTGTTTTAGAGCAAAAGATGCGAACAAATTCGAGGGCATTACAAAATTCGCTAGAATTGGTACTACGACAAAAGTGCACTAACAAAAATTTAGAAATGAGACATTCAAAGACAATGATATGGCGAAAGGATCCCCATTCCGAAAGGACAGATACGTAACCGCCATCGCATGCCCAGGCTTCACCAGGTTGGAAATTTTTTTTCGAATGATGGTTGCTTGGTAAGATGATGTGGATGAGGAAAACGTTTTTATGTATTATACAGTCCACACAGAACTTACGGTAGGGTACATCAGATGGGTGATGTCCTGGACTGGCAATAACAGAAACAGCTTTTATAGCTTGAGAATCACTAGAGTGATGGATGTTGTGAACGCTGGTAGCACGTTGCTGAGCAACTCGAAATGCGAGGGTGCCCCTGGCATGAACTTTTCTATCAAGGGATGCATGCTTCTCATGGTGCTGTCTTGGAGTTATAAGAGGAATGTGTCTCTCTTTAGTAGGAGATGATATATCTGCGGATGAAGTGTTAGAGAGGAAGACGTGAGCTACTGAATCGAGATGAAAAGGTGGAAGTTCGTGGTTAGAAGCAAGATTATCACAACATAAAAGACTTTTATTAGAAATGTATAACATTGTAATGGAACTCTGGTGTAATATTAAGGATGTATCTGTAGGGAATATATTTGTGCAAAAGGTCGATCTGTAGTTTTTGGTTAGAGAAGCATGATCAGGGTCAAAGTATGGTGATAACGTTAATTTACGCAAGTCATGGACAATATGACACAAATTTTTTTAAATGACATGATAGGTTCCGGCCGGAATAGCATTAGCGATTATGTCACAGCATAGGTCCGGGGACAAAGACAAAAGAAAATTGATTTGGTACGCTGTGAAATTATTGGCGCGTGCCAATTCACGAGTTGAGTAATGTCGAATGCGATCGAGTCGTGGATCGTACAGGATCATGTTAGCAAACCCGCGAATAGTAGGAGTGGGGGTGCCTCATGAATCCTGAGCCTTGCGAGGGCATCCGCCCTCCCGGCGTAGGTTGGCACCTATTCGCCTCCCGGGCGGGCCGGTTGGCAGCCGGAACGTTCGCAGTGGGACGGGGTATGATGGCCGGGGGGCGAAGACGGAAGGTTATCGACGAGTTGATTGTCAGTCACATCGCGGTCTCCTCGTCGCATGGCGACAAGCTTGATGGTCACTCTCCGCCGACCGACCTTTCGGCGCTCCTCGTCCACAGGCCCGTGATTCCGGACTGGCTCCTGTCGGTCCGGCCTGGCTCCCATGCTCGGGAGAGGTCTGAAGTTAGTTAGTTAGTTAGGGGTGTATATAGAATGAACTTTGGCACCCATCTTCCTATCACTGGATGTGATGAAGCCAAGGTATCTGCTTTGAGACAGATGCATGTCACTTAAAGCAAAAATTTTATCGATAAATTCGAGACGATTTTCCTGAGGGTAGAAAATGAAAGAATCGTGAAGCACAGGTGAAGTATAGGAAACCAGTGTTTGTACTAGACGACGCGTGTCTTGATTTTCATTATTATGATTGTAGGCTTTACATAACCAAAGAAAACCGGTAACAGAAGTAAGAAAAGTGGTCTTATCGATTCCGGTGTCATGTGTTTGGAAGATGTAGGTTTCACCAGATGCATTTATATGTGCCTGGTATTTAGAAGAGGAGTTAGAAACTATAATGTCTCCACCTGTGTGTCTTCCACCAGTGATGTAAATGATGGAGGAAGTGGATGCTTTATTTAAGAATAACCTGTGAGATGGTTGGTTAGATTCGATAGTTGTAATACGAAAGGACACAGGTAGTGTGGTGGATTTTGGGAACAAGCGTCCCATTATGTTATAGAGGAGCACAAAGCTTTGAGTTCAATAGGAAATCTCATACAAGCAAGGGGCTTTCTTGAATTAGTCAAGAATCCTAAGCGGAAGTTAGAAATGCCCTCCATTTCATCTTGACTTGGATGTTCGACCGTTTTGCTAGATTGCAGACGAAGAAACAGCGTGGTTAAAGTTTCGAGCTCAGTCACTGTTAAGCGAACGGATCCTGTGCGACTGAAGGTGTTGTAAATTTTAGGTGTGGACACGAATGGCATGTCAGAGAAGACCTGCGTCCAAGGTTCGTCGACTATTAACTTGCGACTGATGGAGTTAGCATGATCTGCAATGTCCAGAAAGGAAGTGACTCGTTTGTTAGGCCAGGAAAGCAAATCTAGATGGCCGGTGTTATATTTGCGCGCAACGAGGATCCATCTTTCTCTGGCTTGATAATCTCCACACAGATAGCATGGAAATCGGCCACATATATCCACTGTATACTGCATCGTAGAGAAGATAAGATTAGCAACTCGAATGTGATCTTCATACGATGCGGAGTGTGGTGGCGTCATTTCCATGAAAAGAACAAGGGGCTTTAAAAGCTCAAGTACACTTAGAGCACTTGGAAACAAGGAGTCGTCCATATCACGCTCGAAAGTTGAAATGGATCTCCCGTTGATTATGTTGCGGTTGGTGCATGGAGATGTCAGTTCCACTATATCAGTATAATATCGTGCACGTTCAGTGTCCGATGCTCGATGTAGATATGTAAGAAACTTGGGTAGTGATGGGAAAACATCGATGGAATCACCAAAACGTCTTCGTAGCATGTGCGTGAGATTTTCGTCGCTCTCAACAAGAACTTTAACGTTGATGTTGATTTGCAAGTCATTAGAAACGCAAGCCAAGAAGGCAGGAGTGGACATCCCGGAGCAAAGTAGAGTTACAGTAGGTGTTCGTGAACTTGGAGACGTAGTTACTGTGTGAAGTAAACGTGTAGTAACCTTGCGTCATACGGTACGTGGGAAATGCTTACGTATGTAAGGCAACTGCGAATGCATTGACTCCAAGATGGTTTTGGGCCATGGGACGTAAATTACACGTTCCATGAGGGTGGAATATATATAGCTTTAGCATTTCGCGTTGTTCGTTAAAAGCACTTAGTCTGAACTGTAGTGAGCGAAGTTCTATTCTACGAGCTTTCGCTTGTTGTAGCGAATAAATTGGGAGACGAGGTAATGAATTGTTTAATCTAAACAAAGTAATCTTGACATTATCGCCAATTTTACTCTGGATAGATGATTGTCCTTTAAATTCAACCCCATAAAGATGTATACCAAGTTTATCTTCTCCCCATTGGGTCATGCTGATGATGTGCAGATCGGTATCGTTATGGTCGTTTTGCTTGGGTAGGAAAAGCGCGACATCTAGCTTTACATATCCCACGTTCGGATGTTTTGGGAGAGCGGGAATGACGATTCTTATTATCATGGCATGTGTGATACTTTGAGTATCCGTGGCAGTCTGGATAGCGGGTGACAAGGACCCGGGTAGCTTAACGATGTGTATTGGATCAGCGTAACGTTCAAAGTTAATTACATGTTGAGAGGCACACGTGTCAGCATATCCTGGCGTAGTCATTAGCGGTAAATTGTACTCGTTGTACAGTTTAAGCATTGTTGCATAACAGGCATGTGTCGAGCTTTGACCAAACACGTACTCTGTCATGAAACTTTGCGTTTGTTCGGAAGGCACAACGACGAGTATAAAGCCATTATTTAATTTCGGTAGCAACACAGGGGGATCTGTACCATCCTCATTATCTTCGTTAGGTTGATTATTGGGGAGCTCGGAGTGCGAAGAAGTTTCCCGAGCTTGACGACGAACGATAGCATTCTGGGCTTTAGCATTTATGTGCTGCAGTAGCGGCCGAGGAATGTTATCGATTTCATCATCTTTGATAGATAGAAAAGTATGAAACATTTTTTCTGTTTCAGCAGTCCCCCTCTGCTCCACATCACTGGGGGACGCTGCAGGAACAGAAGTTTCAGCTTGATACTTTTCTTCTATAACATGAGAGTCTTTATCGGCTTCTAGGAGGTTCGATATGGTGTTGGACATGGTATCAACTCGAGATAAGTATAGATGAACTTGAGTAGCTTCGTCAGGATCTAGAGACTGTGTCGAAGCTTGAGAAGCGGTTGTCCAAAGGGTACTCAGTAAGCTTTTCATTTCCCCCTGTACCATTTAGAGTCGGTAGAGGGGTTCGGATTCGCTTCCTGTAGTTTACCAAACAGGTGGCGAAGACGATCAACTTGATAAGTAGCCCGGTCCATAAGGGACATATTAGAACGTGAATTGCGATAAGAGGAGTGTGAGTAGACAGGACGATCGAAACTGGTCCCTTTGACGTTATAATTTGAAGGTGGACGATAGTACGACGTGTCACGAGGTGAAATTGTCGATGCTTTGTCTTTTGCATTACGAAGCTTACGAGCGTTAAAACCAGACTGTCCAGCCACAGTAGCTAACAATGAGTAAGCATTGTTTAGAGGGTCATGGGATTGATGAATAGTATCCATCAATAATACCTTAGGTGGCTTGGTAGCGGTAGTACCAGGGATATATGGAATCCATGATGCGGGGTTATCCAAGCGTCGGTTAGAAGAAAATTTTGCCTCATTGTATATCTTTAACAAGAACTCTAATAACGGGCGAACATCGTTAGGATCAACTAGCTTTAACACTTCAGGATCATGAGTCGAGTTGTTCCCCGAGCGTGTCTCGTAGAGTTTACACCACTCCAATAAAGACTGAGAACAGCGCTCGTGATCAGAGGGATTAGCATATAGACGATGGATCTCCTCGTGAGCTTTAAGTGTGATTGTGGAATCATTAAATTGGACTGATACTTCGTCATTATTTAATTGCTTTGCCTGAGTTTGGAAAGCAGGGAGTTGTTCGACAAATACATGAGCATACCAATTAACATTTAAGGACATTCGATTAAAATGAGATTTAAGCTGAGCGACATCAGTACATGACACTGTCTCATAGTAATGGTAAGCTAGAAGCATTACTGCATGTAGTTTGTTAGGATGTGCGGTAAACGCATAAATCTTCTTTAATTGTGGCCACATGGCGAGGGCAGGGCGTTCTTGTGATTCTAGATTGAAGAACGTGTACAGGAAACCGGCGTAAGTTTCACTATGTTTAATCCAATCGGCATTAGAGAGACCTGTAAAAGACATGTTAGTTAGAGATGAGTCATACACAATTGATTTAGGGAATCGGGTATCTAATAAAGTGAGGACACGCTTAACATCCTCATTTAATTCGGGTCGAACAAGGTTGTATGACTCTTGGTAGTAAAGTCGTTCGAGATTATCTCGAACATCGACTGATAGTTGATGGGAAGAATTAACGTGCCAAGTTTAGAGATGATCAGGCAAGGCATCTTCATTAGGTAAATGAAAGTCGTTTATTTTTTCAGCTTTCCATTGAGCGAAAATATCAACTTCCTGTTCGAGAAGTTGGTTATACTCCGGAGCATTCCGGGTGTAAGCGTCATACGAATCGAAGCAGAACAACGCGTCCACGTATGGGCTTGTCATATTTCTGCGAAGCATCTCAATTTGCAAGCTTACTTTCGTTGAGTTGTCTTGGAAGCGCAATCCATTGTTGAGTTTATCAACAAGGATTTGTTCCTGCTTATAAATATCCGTAGTGGATATTGGTTTTAGTTTTGACATAGTCGTGACCTATTGAAAATAGGTTATAGGAGTGATAAAACAATTTGACATGTTCGAATGAAGGGCTTCTAACATGGAGAGGGATATGTACAGTTCGCTATTTTAAGCGTGAGCATATATACAAGACCAAACAAATCATTATGTCATTTAAGCATGACGATTTGAGACTGAAGAATGGATTAATTCTCGAGCAGACAGTCTTTTGTTGGGGAATAGACGAAAAAGAAAAACCCGTACAAGTTTCCGGGGCTTGTTTAGGAAATATTTTAATTTTATTGGTTTTATTGGCTATGCGATTGCATATGACCAGTGGCCGACCCAACTCGGTCACAAACCAAACTAACTGGTGGTCAAATACCGTCACACAACAGATATGTACAGTAGACCACCGCCAAACACATTGTCGCATTGTACTCGTAATCAGGCGTAAACTGATCACTCCATTATACGCACAACACAGTTGGGCTGACACACCTACGCACCTGGGCCCATAACCTGGAGAGATTTGACCCTCTCCGGGTACATGGTAGAGACTGCGTGCAGTCTTAGGCGTGTACAGACCATTCCGCTTGTCACATGCTACTGCACAGGGCTTGAATCCCTACCCTAACTCCGTAAGAACATTAAGTCCCATAGAAGCGTTTACACTGACAACGAGGAACGAAGCCTCTGTTAATTAAACAGAAAACCCCGTACCTGACGGTACGCACCTGGAGGCCTACTCCATGTTGGGAGAGAGCTTCAGACTGTATTCTTCATAGTCATGAATAGTAAATGCGGAAGGGGTAAAGAAGGAAAGAGGGAAAGCCGCATTACGGAGAGAAAACCCTCTGGTGGAGATAGGTGTGAAAGGAGTGAGATGTTCCAGTGTCGTACACATAATAGTGTAGCTCTCTGGACCCAATGAAGTGCTGAGTCACCTCAACACGGACGACCATAAGAAGAATGGTCACATACCCATCTCTGCTATTACTATGGGAATGTGCTTTGCTTGTCACAATACTGATCAGGTGCCTACACAACCTACCGTATGTGCTCGCAATGATACTTCCTTCCAATTCCCTTGTGATGCGCGCTCAGCTGGTCATATACGCGCTACCCTCATACGCATCTATCATTTGCCAAGGGAGTTATATACTCTTTTGACAAGCATACTAACACAACACCCGTCACTTGTTAACTTAGTCTTATCTGTATCCGCTCAGTCCTCAACAGATCCTACTACACAATGGCCATTCGCACTGGATCTTCGGCTTATAACACAGATGCACCTTGAGCATCTTAACTTTCGTGTGACTCTTGTTCGAGCACAGAGTCGCTAAGCTCAGGCTATGTTCAAGCCCTCCAAATTCCAACCGGTGGTTACCACTGTTGCCCAATGGTGGGTAAAACATCTTCACGACTACGTATCATCTTCAGATGATACAAAACCGCCGTCACTCCTGGACGTAATGTTAGGCCCCACCTATATTTAGGCAGAACACCAAGACTTTCTGCGCTTTTTAAACGCGAAACACCCCCTACTTGCACAGCATGTCTTGACCGAAACGTCGTTAAACTACTCACTCTCCACATCAGACCCTACTCTGGAGATGTCTTCGCCATCGACACACCCTGCTCCTTCTGCCTCGCTTGATGATGTCGATGCCTTGCGTCAACAAGTCGAGCAACTCCAGGAAACTCTTCGACTACATATCCGCAAGGTCAACACCCTCAGTGCTGAGAATCTATCTCTGCGCACAGATCGGCAGGCTGCCGTTGCTTCAATCACCTCCCTGGAGAACCGGCTCTTTCCTCCTACAGCCAATGCACACGCGTTACTTATAACACTGTACAAGATCACAGAGCTGCTGTCTCGCTTAACTCTTACCGCTCATGACCAATATGCCGCCAACCACTCCTCCCCGGACGATCACCTCCATCATCTGCAGGACAAGCTGCTCTCGTGTATTCAAAGCATTCCGCTCGCATGTGAATCGGAAGACTCTTCTATCTTCTCGGATCCGTTCGCTGAGTCCAACTTCTTGAAAAACCAACTGGACACCCTACAACTTGACTCGCTGGTGCCATCCATACTGAATGTTTTACTTGCACTCACGTTTCGTATGGTACCACACCATTCTGCTATTGGTGTTCACCACCTGACAGCAGAAGCTGACGACGACGATACCGATACTCTCGAACCAGTAACGATGTCCACCACCTCAGAGAGCCTTAACACACTGTCTATCGTACCTGTGTTTCGTAATGCTCTGTTCAAAAGCGTCAAGTCGACTCTCAGCTCCACCAAGTCCAAGCCCTAAGCCCTAAGACACCCTGCTATACTCTTGATGCTTCGTATGTGACCTCTGCGACCATCAAGACTGTATTCTCCTTTTTTCTTTCTTTCCTTCATCATCATCTTTCTCAAGAGATGTTCTATAGTCGCACCTTGCGCTTAAGACATCTCGAGGGGGTGCAGAGAAATCTGCTGCCTCTTACCCTTATCCGTCCGTTGAGAACGTGATCTCTTCCTTACCCTTTCTTCTTCCTTTCTACACAGTCAATTAGTCCTCTGATTTGTGCTCAAGCTTATCATCATGGTCTAGCGCGTCCCCAGGTATGTAGCACTATACACCTGACCTTTCTCGCGTAGCTCTAGATGCCGCCTGTCGTGTTCTGAGGATATAGGGAACATACCTTTCATTCCCGGAATTAAATACTAGAGATAGAAAAATCCATTTAGGGTTAGGAACCCCACCACACCCCCTTCACACTAAATCGCTGTGTCGCACACCGTGCTGCTCTTTGTGTCGTTAGAGGACAGGACGAAAGGCAGCACTACCACTGCCATCATTCTCTACCAGAGGCACAGTGATTTTTACTGTTCTCTAGGTAAGGACCCAGTCCGGTACTGGTAGAGAAACGTCCTCCGAAAGACATCGATCTCGATCGACGTCTCGGACAAAGGATCAGGATTTCCAGAAAAGAGCAATCTCCTGAAGTTCCTGAAAGTTTTAAGACCGTAGTCAAGTTTCATCGCTTGCTACTGGTGAAAAAGTGTGAAAAAGTGTGAAAGGCAACCAACAACGCGCAAAACGCAACCCCGAAAACGATGGCGACTCAAGACCCACAAGTCCCGAGTCTGGAAGTAGCGACGCAATTCGCTACACAACAAGCTTTCTGGCAACCGCTCAACCAGCTCCTAGATGATATCTTAGATCGACATGCCGCTGATAATGCTGCCTTGCAAACAAAAATCGCTGCTGGTTACGCTGATATCAGAGCCAAACTCACTGCCGCAAATGATCAAGACGAGCAACTCGATCAAGAAGTGCAACTCGATCAAGACGAGCAACTTGAACAAGCTCCCCAACCAGCTGTTCATACGGCAACTCCCCTCAAGCACAAGCAAACTTCTCACGAAGTCGCGACCCAAGACCCGATCATCTCGATGGTCACCCCCCCTCATGCCGACAACTCCACCGGATGTCAAACACCCCACGGCAAAGTCTCAGACCCAACTGCCTTCCCTCCGGACCCAGGCATAGCCAAGGTTACTCCACAACCTGGCACACCCCACATTCACGAGGACACTCCACCTTGTTCGAATATCGCACCAGCAATATTGAACACTCCACCACCACCACCACTAAACATTACTCCCTTCACTCCACCAACCCCACCGGAGCCTCCACCTCCTTCACTGGAGCCTAACTCCCCACTATCGGCGACTCCCGCTACACCACCTATACAACTTGTAGTTCCCCAACATCCTCGTCAACCCTCTCGCCGCACCACTCATCTTCTTGATGATCATGCCATATACGGCCATGACGGCCCCGGCACCTTCATCCCTGACCAAGCCCCCACCGCGGCTCAAGCTCATGCCGCCCCACTGTCGGATTCCCTTGTCCGATATCCATCATCTTCCGCAAGTCACTCTCCTCAGGACTTTCCTCTCCATCCACAAGACCATGCCACCTACGGCCACGACGGCCCCGGCACTTCCATTTCTACCACAGCTCCTTCCGCGGCTCAAGTTCCTGCCGCCCAACCATCGGACCCTCCTGACAGACCTTCATCACCTTTCGAAAGTCGCTGTTCCTACGATTTGCCCCTCCACCCGCGTGACTATGCATTCCACGACTACGACCATTCCTCCGTCCCCACTCGAGTCCCCACTCAAGCAACCACCCACCTCCTTTCTCCAAGTTCCAATGCACCTCCGTCTGAGCTCCAACGCGAGTTGGCCACAACTACGGGTGCATTCCGCTCCCAAACCGTTGAATTGGCAGCAACCAAAGCCATGCTCATTCGCAAGGATGACGCTTTGTCCTCCACAGCCAACAAACTCACCACCACCGACGCCGCCCTGGCTTTCGCCACTGCCCAGCTCGCCATCCAAGCCGACGAACTGGTCTCCACCCAAGCCGAACACCATCTCACCCACACCCAGCTCAAGGCACTCGAAACTGCCCACGCTGACATCCGCAGCTCCCACCTTGAAACCAACGCCGTCCTCCAAACCATTCTCACCTCATTGGATGCCACCCACCCACTCAAGATGCTGCATCGCATCTTTCACCTCCTTTCCCCATCCACAACCAACCATCATCCCCTTCCGAACCAACCTCCAATGCCTCTCCCCCGATTCTCCCCGAGTATCATCCCCACCTCCACGGATGCCCCGGACCTGGTTCTCCTGGTTCACCACCCACTCCGTCTCTCTATTCTCCACATCCCGCCATCTCTGGCCCCTCCTCCTCTACCCACTCACTCTTCGCCTCTTTGGCACCCCCTGAACCACTTTGCACCCGCTCGCCTTATCAGCTACCTGGTTCATTCCAACTCGACCACATCCCCGCGTCCGAGTTGCGAGGGCGTACATTCAACACCGGCGACCGTACCCCTACCACCAGCGAAGATCACCACGTGCAAAGTCCCACCAAGAATCAAGACCACCCACATCAAGAGTCGACAAGTTCCGAACTATCAAAAGACAGCTCTTTGCCAGATGGTCATGCTCACCATCATGCTGCCAAGACATGCATAAGGGCTTCTTCTCTCTTCAGGCACAACAGCCCAGGAAGCAGTCTTGTCGAAGGAACACCAAGCCACCTCGATCCCACTTTCGACAAGTCGAAGAACAAGACACCTCGAGATGTTCCCGAGTATTATGCCTACATCGACTATGGCAACCACACCCAAGAACCTAAGGCTCCGCCGTATTCCATGCACCGGGCACAAGAGCCGCAGGCCACTGACAACATCCCTTCCGATTCAGTCCCCTGGTATGATGCATACAGCGAAGTAGCAAGACCCACTTCACTAGTCTCGAAGATGGTCTCCTCGACCATTACAGATCAGCCGCCTGATCCAAGCACCACCAATGACCCCGCAATGCTGTATCCACCAGGAGAAGACACGCTGTCAACGGTCCCATGGTCAACATACTCGCAGGCACTCACCGCACCTGCAGGTATCAGCTCAGATTCACAAGGCATTCCCGGCTTATTCGATATGTCTCGATCAGCAGCTCCCGATCACTTCGAAGCTGGTTCCGCCTCGCCGCCTCCCCTCCTCGAAGACAGGCGCGCACTGCCGCTCACCGGCGCTTGCTGCTGCACCCACCATCCACCTTCTCGGTTGGATGCACTGGATGACACTGCTCAGCAGGTTGCATGGACCCATCTGCGACAACCGTGTAACGATTTGATGGATGTCTTCGCACGAGCACCAGTCGCAGCACCTGATCACCCGCTCCCTAACTTTCGGTCAGAGGACGCAATCCTTTCGGCTGCCGATCCTTATGTCTCACCGCGACCAAGCCTCTGGAAAGCTTTCCCCATGGCTGCAGTAACAGACACAGACTTCGAGAGTTCTGAAAGACCCGATCAGCCGCAAACTATGCACAATACCATTGCGACCACTTCGGTCCTGTGTGTCCCCTTGCATAGCTTTCTTCTGGACGCCACACGCTTGCGCTGCCTCCGGAAAATCGACGTTGCGCTCTCAGGAAACATTCTCCGCGCACTATGCACAGACTCGCTTCAACTGAACCACTTCTGTAAGCATTTTCGCATCACTGGAATGCACGACAAACGTTCCACGCCAGCTGCCGGCTCCACCACAAACATGCACCCAAGTCACGTACGTTGCCTCCCTCAAAAGCGTCTTATCGCTCAGCACGTCACTCCTCATTTGAGGACGCATGTCACATGCCCGCACCTTCGAATGCTCTACACGCCAAAGGGCAACCCTGGTCACTCCGGCACTCACCGCTCTGGTCCCAGCATCTCCGCTATTGAGGATGCACCCAGCAGGACTGACCCTTACATCGCCCTTGGTTCTACTGCACTCTCCTTCGGCGACCCCTTTTTTCGAATTCCCGCACTGGACCCCAAGCATTTCAGGCCGGATACTCTCCACCACGGGATCTCAGCTCACGCGCCCATCTGCCCTACCTTGCAGACAGGTCAGCCGCGAGCCACACTCCTTTTGGCACTGACTTCGGACCACCCGCATCACGCGCTTTCGCTCTTGGAGCATGACACGCTTTTGATGCTCTCCGCGTCACCGCCTCTAACACCACGACACTCGTCATTTCCACCGACGCTCCGCGCCGCAACGTATCTCACGACCTTCAGATCACCAACCTAAGTCGCTCGCGCCCGCACCACGTCGCGCACGCCTTACGAGGGCGTATTTCAATTGGTGACCTCACAGGTCTTTCGATGCATTTTCCGACGTCCGACTTTGAACTTACGAGTTACTTCATGGCAATCCCCAATGCCAAGACGTCTGAAGCTGCGCTTTCATGTCTCTGGAACTCCAAAGCAACAGAAATTGCCAGACAAGAGAGCACTCAGCTCTCAACAGCTGCTCAACAGCTACTTAAAGTTAGCAACGAGTACTATCTCGCAGTCTTTATTGGACGACAAGACGAAAGATAAGACCACAACGGCCAGCTACACCAGCCAGCTCATTGATGTAGCAGACGAGACAACGCAAACCAACTGCACAACACGGTTCCAGACTATGCAGACGATGCTCAGGTCCAACGCTCAATTACTCGACCACGCAAACGTTCTGTCACCTGACCTTGCACTGCTACTGGCTCCTGTCTCATTCATAGCTGATGCACCCCATCCGATGGAGCAATCCTTAAGATATGTCCCGCTCGCAGAAGCACCACCAAAGGACACAAAGGTACATCATGAAGACACAGGTAAGCGCACCACGATCATGCGCACAAGCTCATTGCGCCTATCCGATCACGATGAGACGAAGCTACAGCATTGCTTGACCCCTTCGCCTCTGGAAGACAAAGGCCGCCTCTCAGCCCCCAGGCACCTGACCCTTCCCTGTCGCTGCAATCCGTATTAGCACAGACGATCTCGCCTCCCTGCACGACTGCAGATCAGGCACAAGCCAATGTCAGCACTCTGGAGAGTTATGCGCACCCGCTGGAATCTTACCAGCACGGCTACCTCAGCCAGTCAGGTCACTGCACCACCTCGGTCTCCCCTGCCACCAGGTCGGCGTATCGCTCACTCGCGACCACCTCAAGTCATCTAATGGACGACTATGATCTCAAGCATGAAATCATCGCAACGCTTGAGTCATACCCAAGAAGGAATCCTACTTTGGAGTCACCTCAACCACTCCCACAGGAACTTTGGCCACCAGACGCCACCCATGCGCTCTTGGTTTCTCCCTTGGTTTCCTCCAAAGCATTTGACTGCAGCAGAGACAAAATGAAACCTCCCCGTGCGACTATAACCGCATTCTCGTTTGGGACACAAGCATTTACTTCACGTCATTTGTTCACGCCCATAGTACCGCGACACACGGCAGCCAAGATAGAAGTGGACTGCGTTCCACCCTCATCTCTGAGCGCCACCCCCGACATGTTGCTCCCGGCACTACTAGCCAGTCCCATCACGTCTGATTCAGCTCCCATCGCTTTGTATGACGTCATATGTCATATTCCGATTAAAGCCCAGACACCGCACAGGCTACAATGCACTCGCGACGGCACGCTCACCGCCCCTCTCGGTTTAGACTGCGAACATTGCGCCATACCCCCGGTACACTCACAGTCAACCGAGACGCACGCTCGCTTGTCGCACAGTACGATGCCCAAACACCTTTCGATTCATGATACGCAGAACACTGTCGTCTCAGCCACCGCTGAAGCGCCTCCTCCGACCGCCGCCCGGCTCCGCGCTCGTTTCGCAATCATGGTCTCTCGGTCTCACCGGCAATTCGAAGATTTCACCCAGTTCGAATTACGAGGGCACATTAGTATTCCACCGACGATAAGATTCGTTTCGATTCGTATCAGTCATGCCTCCTATGGCTACTCTGGCTACATCGGAACTCAATTCAAGGCACGTACCGAAGCCCCTCTTTCTAAGGACCTCTGTCACACGCCAAGACCTGATGAGTATTCGTCGTTCCTCCCGCCTTCAACGCGACTCCCGACGACTAAATCCCCGACGATTTGTGATGACACCAAGCTCCGTCATCAATGCAATTCAAGAGCCTCCTCCGTCAATATCTCGCAGGTCAGACCTCTCAAGTTTCAGCATTCCACCCTCGCTCGAGTTTATCCAGCATGCTGCAACATGCAAACGAAGTTCAGTCACGCCAACGCCGCACTTCGCAGTTATCGCTCGTCTCGCGCAATAAATGCCCGCCACCAAATGATAGCCGCACGCAGAGTCCTTTACTCACCTCTCTTCACGTCGCTCCCAGCACTATGCTTGACGTTGAAGCTCTGCGCCACTATGGTTCGGTTACGACGCAACTTCACGCGAAATCCTCCTCGTCCAATTCTGATCATGTTTCGCATCTGTCGACATTGTTATCGGTATCATGCTTCGGACACAGCTCAGACAGCACTAGCGTATTACGCTCTTATGACGCACTCGGTTCGCTTCTCTCCGTTCGCACTGCAGGTTCCATCTTGCAGAACTCTGAGCCCAACAGCCGCCATTGCGATTCGCACCCAGTCAACGCTTTCCGTCGCACCCGCGAGGATAACCCCCAATCTCCACAGGTTGGACACGCGCTCTGCTCTAAGCATTCCACCGCATCTCACTGCCGCACACCGCTAGCCCCACCCAGTTGTGTTACGAATCAAGGGAAGTTAACTGCCATGACTATTTACTTCTTCATTCCCACACACTCGCCGCTAGCCACAGTCTCACATGACTCATTGCCGGACAGTTCTCGCATTATGGACAGGACCTCACACCATGTTCATTCTTCGGATATCCCCCGTCCACAGCTTAATCCTCTCTTGCAACATACGCTCCTTACACGTTGTAAACTGTACAGCTCTCGCATATCGACAACACCCTTCTGTCGAATGTCTCCCCGTTCAGTCACTGCACGATTCACCAGGGATGCACCACGCTCCCTCGCGCTTGTACATCAAGGGAAGTTTGATTCTGGTGAAAACGCTTCGTTTGATTCTGACGTCAACGACTCCGGACATGAAATGAATGGATCAGTCGATTGTCACATTTCAGGAACACTTTGCAACATAGAACACGAAAGATGCGACTTTGACCATACCTTCGAAGTCAACTCTCCCCCTGGCACGGACACTATCTTCAAGCAGTCCATCGCCTTCAGGCATTCTCTTCTGTTGCCCAACTCTTCTGCATTTTCTGCACAGGGTACCGACTCGTCAGCACAGGACACACGCCTGTATCCACCATCATACGCGATACACTCGCAAACCTCAGTCTCCGCCCAATCATCTTTTGATGATACTCACTGGCGACTTACCCGAGACTACGAACCCAAAGCTACAGCAAATTTAGAGTTTTCATATTTATGGCCAACCCCAGACAACTTAATAAAGATATCACCCCACATCATTTTAGACGCCCATAGCCTAGCTTCAGCTGTCCCACGCTACACTCAGGACGACAGTTTTGACACATATGTGACAGGCAATTCTGGTTCCCTCATCTTCCAGAAACAGCTCCGCCTTACTCGCTCTCATTACGACGATTACCTTACCATGTCGAAACCGATTTGGTTAAATGGTCATATCTCTTCATGGGATCACGCTAGCACTCCGTCATATCGTCAAATCTCTACTAGCCCACCCTTAGCCACAATAGCATCTCATCCCTACGGCCACTCTCATTATTCGCCTTTGGATCAACCATTGGTCTGCTGCACAATTCCCGACTGCCTGACCCATGATCCCTCCCGTTATTATTCGTTAGACCCCCCGCTCTACTCAGATGCTTCCCCAGCCACTTCGGATTTATCCACCGGCACATACCGCCCCCTATATCATTAGCCACCGAGCAAGATGACGATCTGATCTCTCGCACACCATTCGCCATACTTCATCGTTAGCCTACTTAGCATCTCCCTCCACTTTTCTTCTTACTCACGATCGATGCTTTTCCTTTCTTTGATCATCCTCTCTTTCTCCTTTCTCACTTCACACACCACCTGCGTTTCATTTTCCTCTATCTCTTTCTTGCACTTCGCACACTTTCCTTCAGCGCCTCCTCACGACTCGACATCCATTTGTCCTTGGCCAGACATTTGTTTTGTTTGTTCCAGATTTCGCTCATCCCCGAGTTCAATCTGCGAGGGCGTAGAGATAGAAAATTCCATTTAGGGTTAGGAACCCCACCACACCCCCTTCACACCTACAACCACTAAACCGCTGTGTCGCACACCGTGCTGCTCTTTGTGTCGTTAGAGGACAGGACGAAAGGCAGCACTACCACTGCCATCATTCTCTACCAGAGGCGCAGTGATTTTTACTGTTCTCTAAATACTTCCAGACGTTCATGATGAGACGGGATGGTCTCCCAGGTGACTTACCACTGCATGCTAAATGCTCTGCAGTTACTCGAGATGATCATGGTCGATAATAGACTGCAGATCCTTTCACACAATGTGCTGCGCGTTGTTGGACGAGGAGCGCAGGCCTATCTGTCGCAGTCGGACGCATGGCGGAGCGTTCCTGTGGCTCGCGACCGATGGACATGGTGGTTTGCATGAAAAGCCGACGGTATATATCATGATCAGGCCTTTGTTCGCGCATGTCGGAGGCGCGTGTCGATTTCGTCGCTCATTTTCCCACGCAGATGGGCCGTTTAATTCGGCTTTGGTGAATATACGATGCCCCCCTCTGTCGTTTCGTCGTGTTGGAGTTTGATCGATATGCTGTTCTAGGCGCGCTCTCAACAACAACAACAAAAACAAAAACAACATCAACTAAAACAACGACAATAGGAAGAGCAGACGAAACAACACCGTGGGTCTTTCTTCGAGCTTCGTCTTCACGAAGTTGAGGAGAACAGTCACCCTCCATAGTACATCGCGCGCGCGCGAAAAAACCCGCCGCCCCGTGCATGCGCGCGACCGACAGCCCTATCTGTATAGAGTCCCCCACGGCCCGACGACGAGACCAATCCACGAGTAGAGGTTACGCTCGTCGAGAAAGCCTTAAGGACTTTCGGTTTTGGAGTCGTGGCGCATATTCGTTCCACCATAATTTTCACTTTCACATAAGATCGTCGTCGTTGTCGTCGTCGTCGTCGTCGTCGATGTAATTTCGCCGTTGGATGCGAACCTTTGGTTGGGCCTGCTGGGTTTGAGACTCGAGGAGATGGATGAGCTGGTCTTCGGTGAGTTGGCTCTGGAGCTGGCCGCCCAAAGCCATTTGGACGAGTTTTGCTTCGATGGCTTCGGCCTTTTCGCGGCGGACGAGTTTCACTCGTCCGAGGCGTTCGTGGGCCGCGGGGGTCAAGATCTGCTTGAGGATCGACTGCTTTTGCGCCTCGCGCTGGGCGCGCTCGGCTTGCTGCTGGGGGTCGGCTGTGAACCCTTCGGGCACCGGTGCAGCTGCCGCGTCGGCCATAGTAGTACTACTACTACTGCTACAAGGACTGTTCCGTTGAGTTTCGTGACGCCTCGAGGGCACCGAGGGCATCCTCGACGATCGAAAGGGCCGCGTCGACCTCAAGGGAGGTCGCGACGAGGGGGGGGACGAAGCGGACCACGGCGGGTCCCGCAGGGACGAGGAGGAGGCCGTTGGTGGCGCAGAGGGCGACGAGGTCCGAGGCGGATGGGGTGTGAAGTTCCATTCCGACCAGGAGGCCGCGGCCCCGGACGTCGGCGACGAGGTGGGGCTTGGCGTCCATAATTTTCCGGAGGCCGGTTAGGAGCTGGTCCCCGCGGTCTCTGGTGTTGTCGATGAGGCCGTCGTCGTCGATAGCCTTGGCGACGGCGAGGCCGGCCGAACAGGCGAGGGGGTTGCCGCCATAGGTGGTGGCGTGGTCGCCGGGCTGGAAGACGTCGCATTTGGGCGAACAGAGCATCGCCCCGAGGGGCACGCCGCCCCCGAGGGCCTTCGCGCAGGTGACGACGTCGGCCGTATAATCCCCAGATAATACGTGGTCGTGGCCCCACATTTTCCCGGTACGGCCGACGCCGGCCTGGACCTCGTCGAGCATCAAGAGCGCGCCCTCGTCGTCGCAGAGGCGGCGGAGGGCGGCAAAAAAGTCGGGGGTGCCCGGCTTGACGCCGCCCTCGCCCTGGACGGGTTCGACGAGGACGGCGGCAACCTTCCCCTTGTGTCTCTCGAAGGCAGCGGTCGCGTCGGCAACGTCGTTGTAGGCGAAGTGGTCGAACAAATCAATTTTCCAGCAGCCGTTGGGTCCGTGGTACTTTGGCTGGGCCGTCGCGGATATCGTCGCGATCGTCCGGCCGTGAAAAGAGCCGAGCGCCGTCAACACGACCGGGGCCTCGATCTTCCTCTCGAGGGTCGCGTGCTTGAGCGCGAGCTTGAGGGCCGCCTCGTTCGCCTCGCCCCCCGAGTTGCAAAAGAAAACCCGCGATGCGCCGCGCGTTCGTTTCACTAGCCATTCGGCGAGCTCGCCCTGTTCGGGAATGTAGTAGAGGTTGCTCACGTGGTGCACCCGCCGCATCTGGTTGCTCACGGCGTCGACGAGCCGCTGGTCGCCGTGCCCGAGGCAGCACGTCGCGATCCCGGCCACGAAGTCGAGGTACGCCTTGTCCGCGTCGTCGTCGTACAACACGCACCCCTTTCCTCGGCTGATCGTCACGGGGTACCGTCCGTAGGTCGACTGGACAACCTTGTCGAACTGGACGCGTTTCTGCTCGGAGCTCGGCACCACCTGGAGCGCTGCCGCCAGTTCCGTCGCGAGAAGGAGCGTGATCACCATCATCATCATCATCATCGCTCGTGAGTGACCGTGACCCGTTGAGAGAGAATGAAAGAGAGAAAGAAGAAGAAAACTCGTCCGTTGTGTTCGTAACGCCTGATTGAAAATTCGAAATGCGGTGGCGTTCGGCCGCCGTGGTGGTGGTGGTCGGCGCCCGGGCCCACCAGGCCCACCAGGCCCAAGATGAGTGCGGCCAGTACACGCCCGAGGAGGGCGTGTCGTACTACGAGGCCGTCGAGATGTGCGGTCCTTGTGCGGCGCAGCCAGGGTGCGGATTCTGCTTGTCGAGCTTGCGGTGCGAAGCAAGCGGCGGCGCGTGCCCCCGGTGGCTCGGCGAGGCCTCGGAGTGCCCCTCGGTGCCCCACTGCAGCGCGGCCACGGGCTGCGGGGAGTGCGTGGAGCTGGAGGAGTGCGCGTGGTGCGCTTCGCGCCGCGAGTGCGTGACCGTCGCGGACGTCTTCGCTGCCGACTGCGAGGGCTCCGTATTCGAGCCGCCGTGCCCCGCCTCGGACATTCCGGAGACCCGGTTCGTCGGGAACCTCGCGATCGAGCCCGACCCCGTGCTGGGCGGCGGCGGCGGGTTTCGAGCGAGCGGCGGCGCTTTTGAATTCGTCGTCGACGAGGTCGAGATTTCGATGATTTCGGCGGGGGATATAGCGATGCGTGGCGGCACGGGGGGATCGGTGGAGTTTCAAGCCGGGGACGGCACGAACCCGCACGGCGGAATCGGCGGCGGGGTGCGGTTTCGAGGTGGCGACGGCAGCGGGGTCGCCGCTGCCGGCGGCTTCGTCGGCGACGGCGGCGGCATCGAGATCGTGGCGGGCGGCGCCTTGGAAGGAACCGGCGGAACCGTTTCGTTGTGTGGGGGGTCTTCCCAGACCGGCGCAGGCGGCGACCTGCTGTTTCGGGCCGGCGCGCCTCGGGGGAACGTGGTGATGGAGACGGCGACGGGCGGCGGCGAACGCTCGGGCGACGTCGCCATCGCCACGGGGGGATCATCATCATCTTCATCTTCTTCTTCCGGGGACATCTTCATCACGACCGGGGACTCGGCAAATGGCGAGGCGGGCGACATCGTGTTGGCCGTCGGCGAGAGCGGGTCCGGAAATGGCGGCGACGTCGTGTTGAGCGCGGGCACGTCGTCCGAGCCCGGGGCCGCTGGGGGCCAGGTCCAGCTCAACACGGGCGAGAGCGCAGGGACGAGCGGAGACCTCGCGCTCCAGTCTGCCGACTCGGACTCGAGCAGCGGCGCCGTGGCCGTGGGCACGGGGACCTCGGCGACGGGCGGGTCGGGCGACCTAAGAATAGAAACGAGCGACGCCGGCGACGCGGCAGGAAACGTCATTCTCGACGCCGGGAGCTCCTCGAACGCCGACGGCGGCGACATCGAGATCGTGGCGGGATCATCGCTCGTGGACGGCGGCTACGTGCTGTTGAGAGGTGGCTCGAACCTCGCCGAGGACGGCGAGGCGGGGAACGCGACGCTCTCCGGCGGCGCGGCGAGGGGCACCGGCGCCGGCGGCGCCGTGGTTCTCACGGGTGGCACGGCCACCGACGGCACCGGGGGTGACGTCGAGGTGGTGTCGGGCTACGGACTCGCGACGAGTAGCGGCGACTTGCGGATCGCGACGGCCGACGTCTCGGCCGGCTCGAGCGGGCACGTCACGGTGCGCACGGGCACCTCGTCGCGCGGGTCGACCGGCGGGATTTTTTTGTCTACGGGGACGGCGAGGAGCGGCGCCGGCGGCGAGATCACGGTGGAGGCCGGGATGGGGTCCTGCGGCGGGGGCGCTTTGCGGGTGCGCGCGGGAGACGCGGAGAGCGCGAGGGGTCGCGGCGGCGACGCGACGATCGAGACGGGCGCGGGGCCCGAGAGGTCGGGGGACCTCTACGTACGCACGGCCGACCTCGAGGCCGACGGCACGAGCGGCCGGGTGGACATTGCGACGGGCGACGCGATCGAGGGCGGCGCTTCGAGCGGCTCGATCGGGCTCGAGACGGGCAAATCCGCGTCCGGCGACGGCGGCGGGGTGCGGCTCGCGGCGGGAGCCGCCACGTCGGGCGACGGGGGCGGGGTCGCGATGGCGGCCGGCGACGCCTCGGGCGCGCATTCGGCCGGCGGCACGATCTCGCTTCGGGCCGGCTCGGGCACGGAGCGCGTCGGCGGATCGGGCGGGGCCGCGACGCTGATTGCCGGCGACGCGCACGACGGCGGCGCCGGCGGCAACGCGAGCGTCGTCGCGGGCTCGGCGAGGCGCGCGAGCGGGGGCTCGCTCGAGCTTTTGGCGGGGTCGAGTTGGGACGGCGCGGGCGGCGCGGCGAGGGTATCTACGGGGACGGGGGCCGCCGGATCTGGCGGCGTCGAGATAGTCACGTCCAACGTCGGCGACGCCGGCTCGAGCGGCGCCGTCCGGCTCTCGACCGGCACGACGGGCCAGGGCCAGGCGGGGAGCATCGCGCTCTGCACGGGCGACTCGACCTTTGGTCGTTCGGGGGCTCTCCTCTTGTCGGTCGGCCGGAGCTCGAGCGGCGACGGCGCCGGGCTCGCGTGCGTCGCGGGCACGACCGACTCGCCCGCGGCCGCGGGGGGCTCGGTGACGCTCGCGGCCGGCGAGGGCGCGAGCACCGACGCCCGGAACGGCGGCAACGGCGGTGCCGTTAACATTCGGGGCGGCACGGCCCTCGGGACCTCGGCGTTCGACCACGCCGGGGGTGTCACGATGCGCGGCGGCGAGGCCGCCAACGGGCGCGGCGGAAGCGTCGCCGTCGAGTCGGGCGCGAGCCAGAAGGGCACGAGCGGCTCGGTGGTGATCGGGACCCCCGACTCGGGGGGCGACGGCGCGAGCGGCGCGATCTCGATTTTCACGGGGGACGCGTCGGCGGGCGAGTCGGGCGCCGTAGTCTGCAGCACGGGCCAGGCGGTCGACGGCGCCGGCGGCGGCATCCGGATGGTGGCGGGCGAGGGCGACTTGGACGACGGAGGCGACGTCGAGGTTACGGCTGGATCGACGAGCGCCGTGCTCCGAAAAGGGGGTACGGTGACGCTGGCGGCGGGCGACGGCACCTCGTCCAACGCGAACGACGGCGGCGACGGCGGCGACGTCGTGATGACGGGGGGCGCGGCCCGCGGCACCAACATGAACGACAACGGCGGCGACGCGTGCGTCTACGGCGGTCGGAGCCTCGCGGGCTACGGCGGCTGCGTTCGAATCGCGTCGGGCCTGAGCGTCCAGACGTCGTCGGGCGGCGTCCTCGTCGCCACGGGCAACTCGGGCACCGACGGCGTCTCGGGATCAATGACGCTCTCGACGGGCACCTCGAACTGCGGGCGCTCGGGAGCGATTACCGTCGTCACGGGCGACGCGACGAGCGGCCGCGGTGGCTACGTCAAGCTGCGCGTCGGCACGGGAAATTCGGGCGAGGGCGGCCAGCTCGAGCTGGCGGCCGGCGCTACGACCGACGAGGCGACGGGGGGATACGTCCGGGTCAGGACGGGCTACTCGTCGGAGACGTCGAGCGGGCCCGTGCTCGTCGCGACGCCCAACGCCGGCGCTCTTGGCGTCAGCGGGGAGATCGAGGTCGCGACGGGGACGACGAGCCTCGGGAATTCGGGGAGCATTCTGATAGAGACGGGCCTCGCGGCCGACGGTCGAGGCGGAGACGTCATCGCGCGCGTCGGCACGGGGCATAGCGAGGACGGCGGCGACGTCTACATTAACGCCGGCGAGACGACCGACGCCGAGGCCGCCGGCGGCGACGTGGTCATCCAGGCCGGCGAAGGCTCGTCGACGTACCAGTTCGACGGCGGCGACGGTGGCGTCGTCCAGATCTACGGCGGCGCCGCGCAGGGCGGCCTCGAGGCCGACGACGGCGGGAACGTCGAAATGGCCGGGGGCTACGCCAAGTCGGGTCGCGGCGGCGCGATAATCGTGCGCACGGGCTACGGCGAGGCCACGTCCTCGGGCATCGTCGACGTCTCGACGGCCAACGGCGGCACGAGCGGCGCGAGCGGGAGCATCGACTTCTCGACCGGCACGTCGAGTTCGGGAAATTCGGGGTACGTCAACGTCGAGACGGGCAAAGCCTCGGGCGGCCGCGCGGGGTACATCCACGCGCTCGTCGGCACGGGCAATTCGGGCACGGGCGGCGATTTCGTGGTTGTTTCGGGTCAGACGGACGCCGCGGCGACGGGCGGCTTGATCTCGATCACGACGGGGTACTCGTCGACGACGACCTCGGGCACGTTCTCGCTCGACACGGCCAACGCCGGCAACTCGGGGGTCAGCGGCGCGATCCACTTTGCGACCGGCACGACGAGCTCGGGCAACAGCGGCCTCGTCTCGATGGCGACGGGCGACGCCAACGCGGGGAGCGGCGGTAACGCCGAGTTTCTGGTTGGCGTGGGCAACAGCGGCGACGGCGGCGACGTCGTAATCGCCGCCGGCGAGGCACAGGCCAAGCAGGCGACCGGCGGGCTCGTCCTCATCTCGGGCGGCCACGGCTCGTCTCAAAGCAAGTCGGACGGCGGCGACGGCGGCGACGTCCTCGTGTACGGCGGCGAGGCGAGCGGCTTGCAGGCGACCGACGACGTCGGCGGCAACGTCGAGATCGTCGGCGGCTACGCCGCGGGCGCGAGCGGCGGCTCGTGCTCGTTTCAGTCGGGGTACGGCGCGTCGACGAGCAGCGGCGCGATGACCGTCTGCACGGCCAACGCCGGCTCGCCCTACGGCGTCAGCGGCTCGCTCTCGCTCCTCACGGGGTCGACGACGCTCGGCAACTCGGGATATCTGTACCTCGCGACCGGCACCGCCTCGAACGGACGCGGCGGCAACGCGACCGTGCTGGTCGGGACGGGGACGAGCGGAGACGGCGGCAACGTCTACGTCGTCGCCGGCGAGACAACCGAGGAGGCGAGAACTGGCGGGAATATCCAGATCAACGCCGGCCGCGGCGCCTACGACAAGACGGGCGTCGACGGCGGCGACGGCGGCGACGTCCAGATTTACGGCGGCGAGGCGAGGGGCGGGTGCGAGACCACCGACACCGGCGGCGACCTTTGGTTCGCGGGCGGCGTCGCGGCCGCGGGCACGGGCGGCAACGTCGACCTGCGGTCGGGCTACGGCGCAGCGACCTCGAGCGGCTATCTCGCGGCGCGCACCGCCAACGCGGGCGCCTCGGGCGTGAGTGGCTCTATCTCTCTGGCGACGGGAACGGCGTCGAGCGGCAACTCGGGTGCCTTGACTTTCGAGACGGGCGACGCTACGGACGGCCAGTCTGGCGGCATAACTCTGGATGTGGGCGACGCCGGCGCTGGCGCGGGTGGCGACGTCTACGTTTCGGCCGGGTCGACGTCGGGGTCGAGCGGCCTCACGGGAGGCAGCATCTACGCGAGCAGCGGTTCTAGCGAGTATACGACGAGCGGCGCGATTTCCCTTTACACCGCCAACTCGGGTCCCGACGGCGCGAGCGGCGCGATATTGTTGTCGACCGGTCTCGCCTCGACCGGCAACTCGGGCGCGATTTTTCTCGAGACGGGCACCGTGGCGTCCGGCGGCAAGGGCGGGGCAATCAGCCAGCTCGTCGGAACGGGCGTCTCGGGAGCCGGCGGCGCTATCATCATCGCCGCCGGAAACTCGTCCGACTCGAGCAACGCGGGCGGCCGCGTCGTCGTGCGCGCCGGCTCCTCTTTGAATTCGGACGGCGGCGAGGGCGGCTCGATCATCCTCGAGGCGGGCGAGGCATACGGCGGCGACGAAACCGAAGACCTCGGCGGGGGGATAACAGTCCGCGGCGGCGCGTCCGCGAGCGCCACGGGCGGCCGCGTCGACGTCGTCACCGGCATTGGCGACGCGACCTCGAGCGGCCACATGACGCTTCGGACGATGAATGCCGGCGACGCCGGGGTAAGCGGCGAGATCGAGTTGACTACGGGCAGCACGACGGCCGGAAACTCGGGCCATATCTTGCTCGAGACGGGCGCGGCGACGACGGAGGGCGCCGCGGGCTCCATTTCGGTCGCGTCGGGCTCGGGCGACTCGGGCACGGGCGGCGCGCTGACGTTTCGGGCAGGCGGCACCTCGGGGGGCGGCGAGACCGGTGGCAGCGTCCTGATCAGGAGCGGCTACTCGGAAGCCACGTCTAGCGGCAACGTGGCCATCCTGACGCCCAACGCGGGCGACGAGGGCGTCTCGGGATCCCTCGCGTTTCGGACGGGGTCGACGTCGCTGGGAAACTCGGGCAGCCTCAACCTCACAACCGGCGACGCCGAGAGCGGCGCGGGCGGTGCGATCAACATTTCGGTTGGCTCGGGGGGCTCGGCGATAGGCGGTTCGGTCCGCGTATCGGCCGGAGACGCGACGGCCGGCGACTACGGCGGTTCGGTCTACGTGTCGAGCGGCGAAGGCGTCGACACGTCGAGCGGCAACGTCACGATCCAAACCGTCAACGCCGGGCAAGATGGGGTCAGCGGCTCGATATCTTTGACCACCGGCACGTCGGCTGCCGGCTCGAGCGGCATCTCGGTGCGCGTCGGCGCCTCGACGGCCTCGTCTTCGGGCAACATCCTCGTGAGCGTCGGCGGCTCGGGCAGCGGGTCCGGCGGGGTCGTGAACGTGTCGGCGGGCGACGCCGAGGGCGAATCGTCTTTAGCTGGTGCTGTCAATATAACCGCCGGCAGCGGCGGCACCGGCGGCGACATAATTTTGACGGCCGGAGGATCTTTGGACTCGGCGTCCGACGGCGGGTCTGTCCTCGTGACGGCCGGCGGCGCGTCGCAAAACGCGGGCGGTGGCGTCATCGTCACGTCGGGTCAGAGCACCGAGGGCGACACGGGCAGCGTGGTGGTGGCGACCGCCGACGCGGAGGCTGACGACGCCGCGAGCGGAACCGTCGCGCTGTGCTCGGGAACCTCGGCCTCCGGCAACACGGGGGATTTGGTATTAAAGACGGGAACGTCGTTTGCCGACGGGAAGAGCGGACACATCGAGCTGATTGTGGGGACGAGCTCTGACGGCAACGGAGGCGACATCTACGTCTACGCCGGCGCAACCACCGACTCGGCAATGGGCGGCGCGATCGAGCTGGTTTCGGGCAGCTCGGCCGCCGCGACGACGGGCTGCGTATTGGTCGCGACCTGCGACGCCGACGCGTCGTCGGGGTGCATCTCGATCGCGACCGGCACGAGCAACTCGGGCGGCGCAAGCGGGAGCCTCGCGATCGCGACCGGAAACTCGACCTCGTCGGCCGCGGGCGACGTATCGCTCGCCGTCGGCTCTGGCGCCGCGGGAGTTGGCGGCGCGATAACACTTCTCGCCGGCTCGATGACGGACGCCGACGCGACGGGGGGATCGATACGCGTGATGGCAGGGGCCGCGACCTCGGGCGGCGGTGGCGCGGTCACCGTGAGTGGAGGGGCCGCGATCTCCGATCGCGGCGGAGACGTGAGGGTGCGCGGAGGATATTCGACGGCCTCCTTTGGCGGGAGCATCCGGCTCGAGAGCGGCGAAAGCGGCGGCGGCGGCGGCGCCGACGCTAGCAGCGGAAACGTGACGCTCTACACGGCCAACGCGGCGGGATCCTCCTCCTCCTCCTCCGGCTCGTTGGTGCTGTCGACGGGCTCGGCGATCTCCGGGAACTCGGGAGAGATTCTGCTGTCGACGGGCACGGCGACGTCGGGCGCCGCGGGGTCGATCTCTATCCGCGCGGGAGGCGGCGACTCGGGCCAG